>OZ005741.1:75381882-76581882 GCA_963930735.1 Dioctria linearis | reverse complement strand
TGTTAACAGTTCACAATTTTATTTGTAGTTCAAATATTTGCGTCAAACTCCCTTCAAAGCTATTTCAGATTAAGTACTTCCATGAGCGTAAAGAACGCATGAACTGAATTCTACCACCTAGTAGGAAATTGCGCAATTTTCCTGTGGTTATATAATCTAAGCTTATTTCCATGAAAATGCCGATGGGCATACAAAATAACTTTAACGAACATTTGGCTCCATCAGTATTATTAATATTATACATTCAATTTAAATAATAAGTCGATGTGAGGGGGGGGGGGGGGTAGCTTCGAGTCAATAATTTTGAGCGGGAAATTGAAGAGAAATTGAAAGAGATTGTGACCTTAACCCTTCCAAATAATCATGCAGAATTTAAAAAACACAAAGATGTTTACCATCTTAGATAGCTAAGAGCCATCGTCATTCGACGGTTGTTCAAGACTATATCATGAATTTTATTGTCCTGGACGGTCAGCATCATTTTTGAACCATTCAATGTGCGACGGAACAGTATCGCCATAATATTTTTTTTAACTTTTCTTTCGTTTCTTTAATTATAGAAGAGAAACACATTTTCATCCACTTTCAAACATTAACAAGAATAGATATGTAGGTACACTTAAATAACATGGCAAATGTCTACAATAAAAATACTCTTGTAATTTAAGCCCCTTCCATTATCAATCTATTATGAAAGTCCCTGACTTATTAAACAGCCTGCTTATATAATGCATATAAAACGTTTTGTTTACCTTCGTCCTCTTTACACGGAGAAGTGCTATTCCGACAGTCCCTTCCGCAAAACTGAGTAACATTACTCTTGAATTTAAAACTAAAGCCAAATTCCTGATTCCAGGATGCTATTGTACTTTATGTCTGCAAGAAAACTTTTGGCAAAAGATGTACACCCCCATAGTAAGACCTATCCTCACCTATGAAATCTTAATGTAGTGGAGAGCTCCAGGGAAAGACACTCACCTAAAAAGTATTACCAAAGTACAGAGAGCTACTTGTATCGGTATTACACACAACATCTCTTCGAACAACAGCAACAGTAGAGAATATGATCCGGATCCTGCCCCTTGACATCCATGAGAAATGTATAGCTACAAAAAGTGCACTAAGGCTTAGAGAGTCCGGTTTCTAAATAACCGCAGTCCTTGGTCACAGGTATACGGAAAGCTATTTGTCCCTAGGCTATACTTTGAGAAAGCTGTTGTACTAATATTTCTATAAGAGACTAGTGAGAAGATAATAGGTTGGCAAACGAAGCTAATATATTTGTTTTTTACATATGGTTCGAAAATGGATGTGGGAGTGGGAGCCGGAATATACTCAGCGTTCCCTCAAATACAAGAACCGTTCTCATACCGGACTACTGCAGTGTGTTCCAAGCGGAGGTTCTGGATATCAGTAAAGCAGCATAGCTTCTGCAAACAACTAATGATGTATCTAGAAATCAAGTTATCAGAATCTGTATTGACAGTCACGCTGCAATCAAAAATCTGGACTCGAGCACCATTAGATCACTCCTAATTCCTAATTCAACGTAGTCGCAGTGAACTCGGGAAACTTGGGGCTACTCACAGAGTTATTCTGTGCTGGGTGCTTGACCACAGTGACCTCCTCCGAAATGAGGCAGCTGCTGCTCTGGCTAGAAAGGATTCCGCTATGTATATGTACATAGAGAATGAATTCATAGCACAGGAAGAGAATTTTAGATTTACAGATGATAGGAACTGACCCCATGCCCGATTTCAAGACAACTATGGCCCAAAATATGACCTAGGAACACAGAATCTCTGCTAAAGATGAATCGTAATGATGTGCGAAATCTTATTGCAGTTATCACGGGACAGTACCTTTTTAGCAAACATGCACAGCGTTTGCAAGCTCCATACAATGACTTCTACAGAGTACCCTGACCTTGCTAAGCGCAGGAGAAATACGGTTCGTAACTACTTTTTCTTTGCGAATTGAGGGAATTAGCAAACAAAGAGTTAAGTGACCTCGTAAGGCTCATTAACTCTTCTGGCTGGTTTCAAGGCACCCCAAGTAAATACAACTGACCATAGATGGTCTAAGTGAGGCTGATCGCATATTTGTTCTGATGGTTGCCACTCTAACCTAACCTTACTGAAGAAATAAAGGAGTGATGATGCCGAAAAGTTAATTATATTTAGTTCTGTGAGTTTGAAAGGGTAGCGAGAAGAAAAAACTTCAAATACAAAGAAGCTATACCGAATTATTTTTTTTACTAAAAAACAATGACAGACAGAAAAAACAAAAACAAAAACCAAACAGTTAGTTGCTACACAGCCAACTCCAATTTTAAACATAGCCTACTATATTTTTTATCCAAGATATCGAACATCCCGGCCGCTTTGGAATAGCATTCCAAAATTATTACTGGTTTGTCGTCTCGACAGCTTCAAGAGGCAGTGGGCATACTTTCGAAATTGTTCTCGTGACTTCTCCCGATGCAGTTCTTACCCTAACAACTCGCACTATCCCATCCTTCCCCGGGTTGATGCCTACTACTCGACCTATTGCCCACCTTTGCGGGAGCAAATTTTCTTCCTTGAGAATTACAAGTGATCCAGATTTAATGCTTTCCTGAGATGTGTGCCATTTGTTTCGTGGTTGAAGTGAATTCAGATATTCATTTGACCATCTACACCAAAACCTATGAGCAATCTGCTGGACCAATTGCCAACGTGAAAAGCGACTAATTTTCATTTCCTTCAAATTAGGGTCTAAAAGCGCCGTCAAGGGGGCACCAATTAGAAAGTGCCCTGGAATCAAAGGTGCTAGATCCGATGTGTCGCTTGACATTGGGTGAAGTGGTCTCGAGTTGAGACAGGCTTCTACTTGCACTAACAAAGTTCGGAGTTCCATACTGGTGAATATATGAATGCCCATAATTCGCCGACTTTACCGCAGCCTCCCAGAGACCACCACGATGAGGTGAACGTGCTGGTATATGATTCCAATTGATTTGTTCATCAGTGCAAAATCGTTGAACTGCTTTAGAATATTCTGTTGAACTTATTAATTTATACAATTCAAACAATTCATTCCTAGCACCAATAAAATTAGTGGCGTTGTCGCAATAAATGTTTGCCGGATGTCCTCTCCTTGAGATGAAGCAGCGAAGAGTCGAGATGAAGGCGGCAGTTGTTAAATTTTCCACTAGCTCAATATGTACGGCTTTAGTAGAGAAGCACACAAAGATAGCTGCATAAGTTTTTATCGGCGACCTTCCGCGAATCCTTTGTGTGATAAACATCGGGCCAAAAAAATCCACACCAATTTTCATGAAAGCCCTTGCGGGTTGAATGCGACAAGCTGGTAGGTCACCCATTAACTGAGTAGGAACAGCTGGATTGTTGCGAAAACAGCAGATACAATGATGGACAACATCCTTGCAAAGGTTGCGTCCAGAGATGACCGAAAACCGTTGCCTTATCTGGTTTAATAATGCTAGAGGTCCCGCATGTAAATTTCGACGATGTTCATGCCTCACAAGCAGAGTTGTGAAGTGATGCTTCCGTTCGAGTACTATGGGAAACTTTTGATCATAGGAAAGCTGATCAGTGTTTCGAAGCCTACCTCCAACGCGCACTATGCTTGAAGTGAAGTGTCCATGAAGGCATTGAGATTACATAATTTGCTGCTTCGGGTAATTTTCTTCTGCGCCTTTAGGTTTTTAATTTCCTCAGGAAACATTTGATTCTGGACAATTACGAGAATGCGCTTTAAAGCCATATCGATATCGACTGCTGTTATATCCTTTAGCAATGCAGTTCTCCCCTTGTCCTTCAGCATTTGGAAATATTTTAGCCAAATGGCAACACAACGAAGTAGGTTATTCAAATTTGAAAATTTGCTAATGTAATCGTAGTTTGGAACGATTGTAACTGAAACTGCTATGTCTACCCTATTACTGTTTGTGGTCATAGACTGTAGCACATCCTTCCTCAATTCCAAACATTGCATTTCTGGTTGATGTAACTTCTGAGCGGGCTACAATCGCTCGTCCTGCGTAATGAAATGAGGGCCATTCCACCATCGTTCATAGGCGAGGAGGTACGATGGGAGAAGTCCACGCGAAACCACATCGGAGGGATTTTGATCTGATGTGATATGGTACCAATTATCAGTGGAAGTTAGTTCTTGAATCTTATGCGATTTGCAACAAACGTTACATACCTAGATGATGTTGATTTTATTCGATAGAGTGTAATTTCTGAGTCCGTCCAGAAATATATACGATTAAACTGGAACTTTAAAGATGAAATGACTTTGTCAGCAAGTTGAGCTACAAGAAGTGAAGTGCAAAGTTCGAGTCTGGGAATGGTAGATTTCCGTAAAGGTGCGACTCTTGACTTACCGCACAATAAACGAACGAAATGCTTCCCATCATTATCTGTGGACCGTACATATATACAGCAACCATATCCCTTCTCTGAAGCATCACCAAAGCAAGGGAGTTACACTTCGCGTAAATTTAAAGCTGGAACTGGAATGGCACATCTGGTGATTATAATATCCGAAAGTTTGAGTAACTGGTGAGTAAATTTGTCCCATTGCTCTATCAAAGCAGAAGGAAGAATGTCGTCCCATCTAATATCAGGGTGCGCCCATAAGGTCTGCATGAAACACTTTGCTAGGAAGGTAACTGGTGCACAAAGTCCCAGAGGGTCATAAATAGATGCGATTGTCGACAGTACTGTGCGTTTCGTATGAGATTTATAGACTTTAAGATTATGCGTTGGAATTTTTAGATGATCTACATCATATTTCCATAAAAGCTCCAGCAAGCTGACCTCACATGAGGTCTCCAAATGACTACTGTTGATATCCACCAGTGCTGCTCAAAGCAAGCACAATTTAGTATATTGGTAATATTTCTACGCAGGGCCTTCGCTTCTTCAATTGTCGGTGCACCTGTAAGGAGGTCATCTACATAAAAATCAGATAATACCTTTGATGAAGCCTCTTTTGAAATGTGGACTTAGTCTAATTCAACTTGATTTAATGCACGAGTCGCTAAAAAAGGTGCACTGGCTGTCCCGTAGGTAACAGTGCACAACTCATATGTTTGAGCTAGCTGAGAACTGTCAAAACGCCACAGTATTCTGTGCAGCGGTCGCTCCTCTTCACGGATTAGTACCTGACGATACATTTTAGCAATGTCTGCTTTAATAACGTGCGTGTGTAGTCTAAAACGCATGTGACCTTGAGAACGTCATTTAAAGAAACACCACAGGAGGACTTTGTTGATGCATTAAATACGACACGAAGTTTTGTTGTAGTTGACGAGGACTTTTGGACTCCATGATGCGGCATGTAGTAGCACGGTGAATGCTTTGACGATTGGCTGTCATCTTTCACTGGTTGCATATGTGTATGTATGTATTCACGCATAAAATCGTGATACTGCTGCTTGAGAATTGGTTTCGTAGACAATGTCCTTTCAAGATTATACAACTGTCGTAAAGCGTTCTGTTTTGAGTCACTTAGATCCTTATTCATTGAGCGCAAAGGTAGCGATACTACATATCGTCCTTCTTCTGTACGTACAGTGCTGCGAACAAAATGATCTTCACACTCCCGCTCCTACATAGACCAGCGATTAGATGAAGTGAATGATTCAAGTTCCCAGAATTTTTTTATTTGGTTATTAAGATCTTCGATTGTACAAAGAAACGAAGCTGAAGAAACTTGAGTATCGATAACGGCTGGGGTTTTGCCCATTATAACGTAACCAAAAGCACTATCTATTAGATCTGGAAAATGGTTGGGTGATTGTATCTTGTTGCCGTACACGATTTCACTATATAGCTCTGCACCTATTAAGATGTCGATGTCATCTGGATGGCAAAACAACGGATCAGCTAGCTTTTCACTAAGTTCAATGCATATATAAAAGTTGTCCATGTTTACTTCGTGTAGAGGCAGTTTACCGGTAATTTTAGGAATGACAGCGAAATTAATTATCCAGTTAGCAGGAGAAATTCTTGAAACCACATTTGTTCTCACTGAATATTTAATAAAATTGGGCTGTTCACCTATACCGTTTATTGCTAATCCAAGCTGTGATTTATGTAATCGTAGCAACTGTGCTAAACGTTCTCTCATGAAATGAGACATGGATGCGCTATCTAGCAAAGCTCTGCATTGGTGCCTGTGTCCGCCAGAATGATAAATATTTACTACAGCTGTTGCTAATAATATTTGTGAGACATTGTGAACCTGTGGTGTAGTTATGTTGCTTAGAACTACAGCTGGATGATCGAATTTCTTATCAGGTTCAAGTATTTGCCCTTCTGATGACGTTACGTTGTTTTAAAAGGTTTTGATGGCTGGGCACTATTATAATGTAGAAGTGTATGATGCTTTCGATGACATACTCGGCAAGAGCCATACCTGCATACTTGTGAGCCATGATGACAGTTCAAGCAGTTGAAGCATAAATTGAGTTTTTTCACAAGTTCGCGTCGTTCATATACACTCATTGTAGAGAATGTTGAGCACTTGAAAACTGAGTGATTTGATTTGCAAACCGGACAAGATGACGCGGGTGATGTTGTTAAAAGAGTGCGACGATTTTTCTCATGGTGATATGTTGGTGTTAATTGACGCACGGGCTGTTTTGGTGCCTGGATCGAAGACATAGCTTCGAGCACTCGCAGGCGTGAACTTAAAATATCCATGTACTTCTCTGTAGTTTGAATTTTGTCCACTGGAGCCTTTTGTTCTATTTCCATTCGTATGCTGGTATCTAATTTTGTTGATAAATGATGCGTTAGCAAAAGGTCCCAATGGTCAGTGGGTACATTAAGCGCAGTGAGTGCTCGAAAGTTCTTCCAAAAGTCGTCTATAAAGGCTCGTAACGAGGTAACTGAATTTTCTTGCACGTTGGGAAGTTCATAAATATTTCGCATATGTTTCTTAATTATTCGGATTTCATTGTCGTACTCTTTGGCAAGAGCTTTCCACGCGCTTTCATAATTCTCATCGCTAATAGGTAACGTTAATATAAAGTGATGAGCCTTTCCTCCGGAAAGACAAGCGAGCAAGTAATGATATTTGGAGGAATTAGAAATAATCGTGTTATTATGTATCAAATCCAAATAGGCACAGCGAAATTTAAGCCAGTCTTCTGGGTCACCACTAAAGGAAGGCATCTTTATGTCTGGTAGTTTAACAGCTACTAACTGCGTTGTACCTGTAGACTGTGCTGAACCGCCACTTGTTTTCAAGATGGAGTTGTCAGCAATGATTCTGTTTGACTTCTGCTTAAATCTTATGAGTTCGAGTACTAGCGATTCTAAGAAACCATATTCTTCCTCGAATTGTTCCCTGATGGCGAATTCCAACTGATCTTCATCGAGTTGTTCCAGTTCTGATTGAATTTTGCCGTACTTTTCATATAATGAAGGAAGTCTGTTGTGAATCGATTGAAGTTCACATTCAGTTATTACAGCTTTTTTCTTCTCAATTTGATTCTTAAAGTGTATAATTCTTCCTTTTATGCCCTTCCGTTGGTTTTTTAAATGCTCCAACTGAGATGCTATACTCAAATCGAGTTCTTGAGTCATGTTGCGAAAAGATTTGATTACACAAGATGTACGTCAGCGAACAGTATATGAAATACCGTAATAAATCTGGTCCAACTTAGAGGTGTTGGAGAATGAATACTCCAATGGTCGAAAGAAAAGTTCTGAAGACCGACTGAGTCTCGAGTAAATAACTTTACAAAGACGCTGGTACTACTATGACCGGATGCTGTATCAGAACGAATAATTCGGCAAATCACGATTTAAAACTCTCAACCTTCCCGGTAATCCGGCTTCGAAAGGACCAAAATGAAGAAATAAAGGAGTGATGATGCCGGAAAGTTAATTATATTTAGTTCTGTGAGTTTGAAAGGGTAGCGCGGAGAAAAAACTTCAAATACAAAGAAGCTATACCAAATTATTATTTTTACTAAAAAACAACGACAGACAGAAAAAACAAAAACTAAAACCAAACAGTTAGTTGCTACACAGCCAACTCCAATTTTAAACATAGCCTACTATATTTTTTATCCAAGATATCGAACACTTACCTTCGTCCTGACTGAGCTCTGTTCCAACTAGCGGGGAAACACTCTCGCAAAACTTTAAATTTTTAACTTTCATGTAGGTATCAAATCTACATAAGCTCTCTCCTCGGAGGTGGCTTTAAAGCTTGTCTCAGAAAATAGAATACAAAATTATACCAGAGGCTTGGTATTATCATTGTTACTTGTACATTAAAAATAAAAATCTCCTTGACAGATGTGGGTTTCAGAGAGTAAACTTTCCAATATTGCACAAAGCAAGTCTTGCATTGCAGCTATAGCTTTAAGGCTAGCTGCTCGACTTAGTTTTGTGTTGCCTCATTTAAAAACCCATGCTGGATATTTTGACAACACCTTGAGGTAGCCCCGAGGCCTGGATATATTTCGGTCTTAACAAACTGACTAACAACTCATAGTAGTAGACGTCACATGGTAGTATACTAATAAGGATCAGAAAACCAAACACATGGCAAAAATCATACAAATCCATACCTACATATAAGAGTTGATGCGAAATTACGAAGTATACTGTTGTAAGTCCAGTTACCGTATTGTGCAAGTTCAGGTTATAGTTTTTTATTGCACTAAAATATTTACAACTTACAATAAATACTTATTTAAACCCAGTCCCTGATTGCAAATCTAATCGACTTTTCTTTGGCCTGGAGTTCGACTGAACCAGTCTCCTAATTTGTGAATATTTGAATTTAATATTAAAATTTCACTACGTCTAGTTCTACCTAGTTGCAATTAATTTAAACTAATCTAATACCTAACTAACTTCAGTAATAAGCTACCTAACAAATAAGTCCCTATTATTGGACGCCTCCGCCTTCCTTTCTAGTGACTGTTTCCGTCTCCTATCCTACTACTGCGTAAGTAGTGGACCCTATTACGGGTCTTGTCTAAAGGCTGCTTCTACGCTTTAAAAATCATTCCCGGTATTATTTTCTTCGAAGTAGCGTAATCCTGAAAGTGATGGTCAGTTGGAATCTTCATCTTGGTAGTCGACATATTTTGTATGCAAATCTTCTTCTGCTTACCTTAGATCTTTTTAATTTACATTGTTCGAGCTTGGAACTTCAAATAATTCGATTCGATTAAATTAAATTTTTTTCTCGTCTACGTTTTTTTAGCACTTTTTCATTAGCACGAAAAATTTCTTCGACTTGACACCACATTTCCATATAACTTCACGTAGCGTGTAATAATTGATTCAAAAAATTGGTGCCGCCACTTACAAAATGAGCTCTCATATTTACTCCTCTTGTAATCGTTTGAATTGAACTCCATATAGATGGGAACGCTTTGATTATGTATGCTCGAGTTCCTTTTGGGATTACTGGCAATGGACTATATGACAAAATCCTCCACTCCAGCGAAGACAAAAGAAACACAAGGTCTTTGTAAGCTTCAATTTACGATCGATGATTCATTGTACTCTTGGATGACTTTACACTTAGTAGTCCCTTTTTACAAACAAGGTAATTTGAATGTAGGTGGCTTGCCGTTTTCCCACTACTGATCGGTATAGCTATTTTTCCGAGGGTGAAGCCATCAATTCTAAAGTAATTTTGCCTGTTGATCCGCTAACCGTCTAGGAATTTTAATTCAAATTATGCGATATTCCGATATGAGCCAATGAAATAGCAAGCATGAGAAAAATTCTTCTTTTATAAAATATACAAAAAAATGTCACATGATTATAGCGAAATCTGGTAATTACAGTTTTAATAGCCTTAAACAATTTCGAATACTAATTGGATATACTAAGTTCGTCAATCCGTTTGTAACACATCGAAACATTGCTGGTAAAAGTCATTTTGATTTTTACATGTCCGTCTGTCTGTTCGTCCGTTCTATGAAGAAAATGCCACAATTTTTTCTAAGAAATTTACTGGAAATTTTTTCCTTCGAATTTTTATGTATTGGCCGAGACGGAGAGCAGTGCCTCGCTCGAATATAAAACAACGATGCCTGGACCCGATGTAGGGAAGGCCGCCATTTTTTTTTTAGAAATTTACTGGAAATTTTTTCCTTAGAATTTATATGCAATTTTGGAGGGCAACAACAATTTTTATGAGCGTAGACAAGCAATAAGCAATTTTTTTCTTCCTTGCTCGATAATGTAGGTATATCGTAGAGAAATTCAAGAGTTATCAAATTTTGTAGATTTTATTACAGCTTAAATTGCCAACTGCGGATTATTTCTATACATTATGCACAAGGAATGGCAAACTTGGTATAGATAGGTACCTATGCCCATTATTTCATCTAGATTTTAGGGTATAAAAATTATACTTGACGTCTGAATCATGCATTTTTCCAATATTTTTAATTCATCGAAATAATTTACATAAATTGATTTGTGTACCTTATGATAATTCCCGTATCATATTTTTCAACATTCACGTACTCACGTGGGGTTAATTTTACCTGAAAGATTTTGTATTTTTTATTAGTTATGTTAAATACATCACATAATGAAAGTATTGTACCAGAAAATAACAAGTCGGCCACTAAAATGAATAAAAATTCTATTGAAACATTTTGTGTCTACTCGTCTCGTCTAGGCTCATAAAAATTGTTGTCGTCCTACAAAAGTGCATATAAATTATAAGGAAAAAATTTCTAGTAAATTTATAAGAAAAAATTGCGGCCTTCCCTACATCAGGTTGAGGCCAAAGTATAAATAAATATAAGTAGAGACAGAGTCGAACAAAATTGGAAATTTTCCGTGTTTTTTACACTGGAAGAGGTAATCTCATATACTTTTGTCTTTTGCATGAATGGGGGAAAAGAACTTGGGTATGCATTATTGTAGTGCGACTAAGACAACGAGTTCAAAACAAAAATTGAGAAAACATAGGATTACCCGAATGATACAAACTTCTTGAATACCTTCAAAATTATTTCGAACTATTCATAATAATGTACATTGGGTAACCCTACCTCCATTTTGCAAGAAAGAGATAAATTTCGCAATGAACAACGCACTAAAAGGAGATGTAAAATTTCTGTCAAATAAAATTCCTAGAATCCAGCAAGAGATTCCCCCACTTGAGCAAAACAAATGTAAACAGAACAAGTGAAAAAGCTAGAATTGATCTAAGACCAATTCTTATGATACCCTAGATGAATGCACGTATGAAATTTCGTATGGTCACCTATTTGAGTAATTTTTATTTTTTGCATTGGTTTCTCACATATATTTCTAGAACGGCTCGTCGGATAGAAAAAATGATTATAACCAATTTTATAGGATATCTTATTCTGAAGAAGTTTTTAGTACAATAAAAATGTCTAGGACTGATCGTTTTCAAAGTATATGTAAAAAACCAAAATTATTATATGGCAACACCAAGAACGGGTTGCCCGATTTAGCCCATTTTTGAAATTTTTTTTGCTATTAGTATGAAAACACAGCGTACCAAATTTCAGCTTTCTATGTGGACGTGTTCTCAGGTAGTGTCCAAATATATCGTGGAAAACGAAATTTTTGTATGGCAACCCCACGAAGGAGTTGCCCGATTTGTCTCATTTTCGAACTTTATTTTACTTTTTTTTTTTAATGTCCGTGTACAAAATTTCAGCGTTCTAAATGAACGCGTTCTCGAGTTATCGTACGCACGGACAGACGAACATGCAAATATCAAAATAACTTTTAATTTTATACGTGGGTGTCCAATTCATTTTGCTCTACCATCATTATTTCGAGGTGTTACAAACGGAATGACAAACTTAGAATACCCCTATAGATTTCATTTAGGGTATAAAAAGTGCTGTTCACATATCATAGTATTACACTAACAAACATTGGAATTCTGCGAAGAATATTGGGACAATTCCTGAAATTCGTGTTTTCATAAACGAGCGGGAGCATTTGATGAGCGTAAAATCAGAAAACTCCGCCCATTCTCTCTTATTTACGAAAATAAATCATTTGCCATTCCATTTCGTTGCATGTAATCTTCGCATTCACATTTTTTGTCTTATTCGTAAAATGTTCAAAGAGTGTTTGATTTTTTTTTTGATTTTTTTCTCTTCCTTCCTTCTTTTTCTCGCCGTGTACATTTAAATGGAAAACAATCGGAACACTCTTCTGTGTCCTTTCTTTTATTTAGTTAATCTTTGGTTGAGGCATCGTTGATTTTATATTGGAGCGGCGAATTGCTGTCGGTCTCGACCACTGACTTTATAACAATGGACTGAGCGATTTGCTATTTCATCTGGCACAAATATTATGTTTGTGTATATACCCCTAGAGCACCCTTTAAAACGTTCACTACATCAGAAACATATAAAACTCAACCAATCAGATGAAATTTTACACCCGAAAATCGATTTAAATTAAAAAAAAATATATTTTCTTGTGTCCAAGTGATATTTTAATCGATTATAAGGAATTAAACTCATTCCGAATTTAATTTTCAAAAGTTATTCTTAACTGAATCCTGCGTATGGGCAAAAGAGACGGAGCATGGTAAACACTATCTCTACGTTATTCTCTCCGCGGTGATTGCATCTGCAGCCAACATAAAAACATCAAATTGCATAACAAAACGAACAATAAGCGATATTTTGTGTTTGTAGCTCCAACTCTGTCATAGCGCGAAAGAGAAAACTATAAAACTTGTGCCACTCTTTCCTATAGGAAAATTGTTATAAGTAAGTGGTAGAAATTTACAGTAAATTTCTTAGAAAAAATTGTGGCCTTTCCCTCATCGGGTCGAGACAACGGTGATTTTGTTGGAGCGAGGCATTGCTGGCTTACTCTTTGGGCACGTCATCAAGTGCCAAGGCGAGGCATGGTCGAGGCATTCTCAATTTTATATTCTCTAGAAAAGCGTTGCATATTTTTGTTCTACGTGTCGAGTCTTTGTATGTTATTAGTTTGGCTATGTTATTGGGCTTAGACCAATTGTAACGGAAGAACGAAAAGGAAGATACCAAAGAAAAGTTATATTATCAAACATTAACTCTGTCTAGATTCTTCAACTATTGCCGTAGAATTGTTCGGCTTCGTCCAGAAATAACAAAGAATTTCACCAGCTTCTCGCCATGCTCGTTATTTTTCACTAACATCATGATATTAAGTCACATATTTGTTGCAAGTCATGCATACCGTAGCCCCCGGAATATAATACAAGCCATGAAGTCGCCGAAGGCACCGACACATTAAAAGGCCTAAACGTGCCGGGTACGGCATGCAGTAAGAGCTCACTCTGACTGTTTTTTATATACTCGTCATGGAGGAAAAACTAAAATTTCATTTTGAACAGGTCCTAAAGCCCAAAACTGTCGCTCCCACAGCCAGCAAAATGAAGTTAAAACAAATTGCAGCCAAATATGTTTTCTTTCTAATAGTTTTATAAAAATATAGCAAGTAGAACAAATTTACGGAAATTATAGCGTTTGAACAAAATACAAGCAACTTTTATATGAAAAGCTCCTTCAGTAAGACAAGGCAAGAGGACTGGATGCTCTCTATTTTGACTTTGTTCATGGCTTGTGCACAGCGTTGCCATATTGACAGTTATTCCTGTAAATGAGCCCGTTTAGACCGTGCCATTTAGGACTAGTTTTACGTAGTTCGACTTACGTAGTACTAATATTAAGTGGTCTAAACATGCCGTATTACGAAAAACTAGTCCTACTTTAATTCGGTTTCTGATGCGGTATTGACCTACAAAAATTAGTATTAAATGGAGACATAACGTCACATAAGGTAATGCGAGGCTGTTTGTAAATAGTGACGCCCTTATACATAATTAATAAATAATTGTTGCAGATTATCTTATAATGTTTTGCCATTAGCCTGAAGATTTGCATGTTTTATCTTGGGTATTTAGTAATATAAATAGCAGTATTTCCTCATTCTGATTTTAAATTTTCTTCTATGCTCCATTTTCTTGTGCATGCGGTGTACAAACAAACTCAATATATTATTTTCATTTTTCTCCTGAAATAGCAGGCAGATCTGACAATTTTGACAACTGTCAAAGCTTTAATACGAGCGGACTAAACAGCAGCAGGATTAGTACTACGTAATTCGACTTATGTAAAACTAGTCCTAAATAGCTGCGGTCTAAACGTACTCAGTGACAGTTTTTTTGGTAGCTGTGCAGTTTTCCAATTTTCCCCAGTTATTCTCCAAATTTGAAAGTTTTTTACAGTTTTTGTAGACAAAAAGTAATTTTTTATAATTACTTGATTTGTTTAAGGAAACCAAAATAGAAAAGTCTTGGGAAACAATTTTTATTTTAAAGCGCAGCGATGGATGTGTTTTCTTTTATTGAAAAAACTGGTGTCAGCATTTTTGTCAATCCCTGTAGCCACAGTAAATGTAGAGAGAATTTTTTTGTAAATTAACATTAATAAAACGAAAATTCGGAACAGGCTAGAGTTCCCCACATTGTGTGGAATATTAAGGACGAAAGATTATTTAAAAAAGCAAAATTCAGATTGCACAAATTTTAAACATTCTAACGAAATGTTACAAAAATTCGAGAAAGAGATATGTGCTAAATTATTAATGATTATATTCTACTACGTATTCAAGTTTTAGTCAGCAATATGCTATGCCAAGGAGGCTTTTTGTGGCAATAGAAATGTTACCTCTTTTAATTTTTGTGTTTTTTCTAACACGAAGTGTGATTTTTGTAATATCTATTATGGTCTGAGTACGTATATAATAAAAATGATACTTAAACTAAGAAGAAGCTATCTTTTTTTCAATGACAGTTTTTTTCTCGAAAAAACAGTTTTTTTTCTGTTTGTTACAGTTTTCGTTAAAAAAAATATGGCAACGCTGCTTGTGCATACCAATTCCAATGTCATTACATTTGCTTTTTAAAGGACACACTTGAATAGGTTTTACTTGCAATTGTGAAACTTTGAAGTTGTTTTTCTCATGCATATCACATTTGCTTGGCTAATTTTGAAAGGCATTTTGGATTTCCAAATATTTGTTGACACACTTTTGTAATACTTTTGTAATCATAAATCAGTGGTTATTTTTCAGACCGTACCAAACTTCGACAAAACTGTTGAATATTCTGTAAGACTTAGAATTTCTTCTCTCTTCCAATATTGTTTCTTACCCTTCCGAAGACACGGTCTGGTGGCATATAGCTGTGACTTCGTACGGGAAAAAAGTGTTGAATGCGAATATTTCACTTTATTTTAGAAAATAATAAAGAGCCGTTATCATTGCTGCATTTTTTTATTCCAACTATTTCAAGCCTGAAGCTATTTGTCAAGTAAAGTACAATATAAAAGAAGACTAAAACTATAAAACAAAACTTGACAAGATAAAAATATTTCGTCAATTGAATGCTTAGGTAAAAGTTGATTATGTTGCATATCAAAAATTATACTGATATTTTAGTTTTCTTTTTCTGTTTTATGAGAGTGAATAAATATTGCCGCCTATGCTGTTTCACAAGCTAAATATTTGGCTAAAATTAATATATTTGCATTTCATTTGTTGTTAGTTTCCTTAATTTTATATCCAATATAACAATTTTGTGTGATATTTTGGTAATTCGTTTGTAAATGTAAGAAGTCGAGACCAGAAAAATTTTCCCAGTTAAGGTTTGTCAAAGTTGTTGTTTCGAGTAAGGGTTCTGGGGCTGGTCCTAGGAGGTTTGGAGGTTGATTTTTCCGATCGTGTGGCTCTTGCAAATTTGTTGACGATTTGGGTTCGAATTATGTTTTCTATACTTATTCAATTTTGGAGTTTCTGATGGATCTTCAAGCCCATTTGGTAAATGTCAGATAAGGGGCTGATATTGACATAAGCTGAACACAAGTTAAGACACCACGGTCACCGACTCCCAAAATGAGGTATTTTTGTCCAGGAACTGCGGCTCCCAACATAGGGGACGAAAGGTAACAAAAGCCTAGTAGTTATTTATTGATTTTTAATTATATACTGAATAAAATAAACATAAATATATAAATATACTACTATATTCATATATATGCATGTATATATTTATATACTGTAGTTAAAATCACTCTTTTACCTTCAAATTTGCGTTTGAAAATTTTTCGTTTTTTTCCTTTATAACGAATTCCAATATATTATGGTCCAATGCTTCAGTTATCGAGCTTTAAAGTAGAATTCTTGAAAAAACTTAATATGTTATTCTTGAACTTGTTAAATTTTTACACCATGGACATAATTTTTTTTTTTTTTTGATCTTTTTTAAGGGAACCAAATATTGGGGTAAATATTTTGTTTTTATTTAAGGGACTGTTAACGGGTGACAGTTGGAAAATTTTACATGACAATGAAGGTTTAGTGAGTAATACATCTTCGATTACAAAGTGGGCCGCACAACGGTTTTGAATTTAAGTAGATTTCGATTTGTATTAATATCGTTCTAAGTTCATAGTATATGTATATCGATTCTCCTGATTCGCACTGACCTTAAAACTGAAATGAGCCGAGAGGTAAATCCAGTCGTTCCATATAATGAACAGCAGCAATTTTTATACCAGCAATATAGAAGGCCTAAATCTCCTAACAGTCTGTCTTTATTTAAAAAGTCGAGAAATCTCGTTAATAAAAAATTGAGAGATGCAAAGGCTTTATACTGTGCATCCAAGTTAGATTGCAATTTCCCACCTAAGAAGCTTTGGAGGGCCTTGCGTGGCTTATGTGTTAATGGTGGTGATGGCTCAGCATGTGACCTAGATGCTGTAGAGCTCATTGAGTTCTTCACCTCAATCTCCGGAAATGAGAGGAATACTAGTACTTCGCCATCCTCTCTAGACATTCCTATTGCTCACTCCGGCTCTGAATTTTGCATTCGTGGCACTGATGACATTGAGACCGCCCTTGCAATCTTATCTATACAGTCTGATGCCACTGGACCTGATGGTATCCTACCGCACCTGGTGAGGCTTCTCTTACCTCTCATTATTGACCCTATTACAAGGATACTCAATAGCTGCTTATCGTTCAGCGAATTTCCCTCCCTATGGAAGGAAGCGCTAGTAGGACTTTAGACCAATCAGATTACTATGCTTTCTAGCGAAGGCTCTAGAAAAACTCATGGCTAATCAAATATCTGATCACATAGATAATGCGAACTCCTTGTGCCGATAGCAATCAGGTTTTCGTGCTGGGCATAGCATCTACACAGCTCTTTTATAAATCACAACAGACATTAGTGCTGCTCTGAATGATGAGCTTTTGGTAGCATCGATCACGTGAAGCTTCTTAACAAGCTTAAGTACTTCTTTCCATTCTGTTCGCCTGCGCTGAAGTTAATTAGTAGCTTTTTAGAGAATCGCTCGCAGCGAGTTAAAGTGGTCCAAGTTATTTCCTCCAAGCTTTCTTTGACTGTCGGTGTACCGCAAGGATCAGTATAAGGACCTTTGCTCTTCTGTCTTTTTATTAATGATTTGCCAAGTGTTATCAACGCAGATTATGTACAAATATACCTAGATCGTCCAATTGGTCTCTTAGAGGACTGTGTCAGCAGAATTAATGAAAATCTTCACAATATTCTAAAATGGTCTATCAATAATAGCCTGATATTTAACCCAAAAAAATCATAAGCTCTTGCGGTCTACAGAGGAAGTTATGACCTAACCTATATTCTCCCGATAGAGTTCAAACGCTCTACTATATCATACGTACAGAAAGTTATAAACGTAGGCATTATATTAAGAGGAGTCAGTACCAATATTTGCAAGTTTCATACATTGATTTATATGTTAAATTAAAGGTAATGACGAAGTCTAGTAAATAACGTCGGCAAAAATTAAAAACAGTGTATTAGAATGGAGATAATAGCTCGGAAACTTGTAAAAAATGGTAAAAATTGAAGTCTTTTAAATCAAATTCTTATTTCTTCGAATTGTGACTGTTTTAGAAAGATAAGGCCTAAATCTAGCAAAAAACGTCGAGTTCTTTCATTTTTAGTAGCGCTTTCCATAATTATTTGACTCTAATAGTACTTGTTTTTTCTCTCGACATTTCACCGACTAGAAATTGCAATATTTATTTGAAAGTTGTTTAAATACAAAGCAAAATAGCATATTTAACAATAATGGACAAAAAAACTTTAGGAGATTCAATTGTCGTTAGAAAATTTCGATTTATGTGAACTGCAAATTTTCATTTTTCGTCCTAAATTGTATGGTTTTGTCGGATGTTTGATTCTGTCTTTTGCGGTAGATGTCTCTAATGTACTCTGTGGTCTAGCTCTAGGCTAATTTGATATGTATTTTCTCATTTTTAGGACACAAACCTGCGTATAGTAAAATTTATTACCTACAGGTTCGCTGGTATCTAAATTGAAACTTTTGCTGAGTACTGACTCCTCTTAAACTCTCGTATGGGTTGTTGTGACCATATTAAAATGGAACTAGGTAAGATTTATGGGGCGCTTCGTCCACTTTGGTTTTATGCTAACCTGCTTTCCACCGACCTGTATATACGGTTGATCAGGCACTGATACCGCCGCATCTAGTACATGGTTCTATCATTTTCCCCAAACTCGAATCAAATTGTAAGCGTAAGCTGGAAGTAGCCTACAATGATTCTATTAGGTTCGCTTTCAGTCTTCATAGATACGATCATATCTCTCCTTTTCGTCACAGCATTTTGAATTGCTGTTTGGAAACTCATTTGCAGTGCAAGGCATTAATTTTTCTATATAACTTACTGAGCACACGTAAATCGATATATCTACATATATAATATAATAATAGTATTATGAATTCTAGTATTTTTCCATTATTATATGTTTTTTTTTCTCTCTTTTAATTTTTCTTACCATTACGCATATTTGTTTCATACTCGATAGATACTTTCACTGCTACAGTTAGTTTTAGAATTTATGAACTTTAGTAGTACTAACGAAAAGCCTTCTGCCTTATTGTATTTCTTTGATGAATAAATACTTACTTAGCTACTTACTTAGGTTCAATTGGACCAAAATTAGTCCATTTTTTCCTCCTTGGTCCCACGGTATTTTTTTTTTCTTAAAAAAGACCCTTTTCGTTTTACCTATAAAAGAAAAATAAATCTCGTTCTTCTTCTCTTTCTACAATTCCGCATCCCTGCAAATCACCTCTTTTTTGACTGGTTCTATTTCAGAAAAGCTGTTTATGCTTTAATACATTAAAAGAAATATATATGTATTATTATAAGTAAATTGGAGGATTTAAAAAACCTGCAAAGCTTGAAGCTGTTTTAGTTATTTTTGTAAGATTCGTTTATTTTATGAATATTGACAAAAACTTACTTACTTACAACTTGAGAATAAAGAATCCAAATCAACTAGCCATACTTAAATTTTTACACTTTAGACCATTTTGAATCCGAAATGGTCCCCTTTGTATAATTTGAATGGCATCCGACGGCACGACGACACATACAATTATTACTCAGCTGAGAGTTTTTGTTTGAGGAATCGTAGTCATTTGGTTTTTTAAATAATTTTGTTCGAAAAGGTATAAAAATATAATTTCCGTTCGGAAGATAAGAAAGCAAGCTTAAGATTATCAGAACACCATTTTTCTGTATGAATAGTAGTTTAGGGCGGCGGAGCTATTCAAATCAAACATTTGTCAGTTATACATAAGAACACTGCAAATATTTTAGACTGCTTAGACTCCGTGGGGGCTCTCGTGTGGTAGTGACAGAGTCTGTTTCATGGGTTGTGAAGTATTCTCAAGGGTTTTGGTTCTGTCCATTAAATAGCTAATATATCCTTGCTATAACACTCATCATCAGTTGCGATCCACATATAGAGTTTGGCGATGAGTTTTATAATTAACTGATATTATGACATAACTTTTATCTGTATTCTGTATCTGGGTATTTCTCACTGAAGCAAATATTGGATTGTTTTAGTCTACCTCCAACTCTCAACAGTCCATCACTATCTTGGAGTGGTTGTTAACTTTAACAAGCAGGTGTTTCGAAACTTTCTGTCCATGCATGACTTAACTATGTCTGCACATATCATCAATAATAAAAAACCTCTGATAAGCAAGAATCTCTAACACAATAAAATTGTACACAAAGCCTTTTATAAATATTAAATTTGCTCAATTTATTTATCTCTCTGACTTAAATATTTTCTATCGATCGAAGGCAGACGAAATTTAACATGTCTACATATTTCTCATCATACAGCGTAGAACTTTCCATTAGAAATAAATTTCTATTTCAACATTTTTATCATATAGCATATAGCATATATAAGTAGAGTAATTACCTAAACAAAGGCACTCGTTTTGAGATTTGTACAGAAAGTTGTTTTCCATTTTATACACGATTCGAAACTCACTGGTGTTGTGGTGCAAAAACCGTTTTCACCCTCATCACGGTCAAGGTACAAAAACCTTTGACCAATTATATCTGTAGAGCTTTTAGAACTTCAACGGATCACCATAATTAAAAACATCATCCTCGTTTTAATGCACATTAAAAACAGCCACTTCATTTCAAGTATGTTCTTGATTTACACAATTATTATACAATTATTTTTCTTTTTGATTACATTGCATTAATATAATGAAATATTCATTTCATGTCGGTGCAATATGTTCACTGCCACTTATAAAATGCTGATGTAATCAGGATAAAATTTATTGGCATAAAATATAAAATGCTGATGCATAAATTGTTGTCATTATAAGAAATATGAATGTAATTTTATACGAAATATATTAATGCAATGTAATCACATAATTCCTGTACATACCTCAAAAATCAGGACGAAAGAGTCCTGATTCAACACTTTCTATTTTATCTCACAATTCCTTATCAAAATTCATAAGGCGTACTTGGGCTCCATATTTTTCGATTCTATCCTTTTCTGATTTCCTGGTGTTCTCTATGAATATTTTTCAATAAGAATAGGTAATAAGGCGGTTGAGCGTGGCAAGGAAGTTTGGACAGTGGCTTTGACCTTGTCCCCTTCATCGGCAACCAGTCTGATCACATATGGTCTAGATTACATTCGGTCTGGATCATGGCGCAGGACGTAGTTTTGTACGATACAATTTCACCTTGGTCCTGGCCTTGATAGATTTCGGCTAGCCAACTACGTTCAAGGGAATTCCATCTGCATTCGGTGTAGCACGTTGTCTTGTACCACACAATTGGACCTTGATGGCCTTGATGGGCGATTCTGTCTAGTCTTGTACGTCGCACAGGCTTCCTGTTGACGAGGATTCCATCTGTTTGATCATACAAGCTCGTATAAAGATCAAATTGTATCGCACAAGACTATGTCCTACACCAGATGCAGACGGAATTCTCTGTAACAAATTTGGTTTGACTGAGTCCCCCATCAAGGTCAGGACCAAGGTCAAATTGAATCGAACAAAACTACGTCTACGCCGGATGTGGCCCAGACCGAATGTAATCTATACCGTATGTAATCAGATTGGGTGCGGAAGTGGGATCAAGGTCAATGTCAAATTTTTTTCTCACGGTCACCAAAAAGCTCTCACGCTCAACCACCCTAAAAACTACTGGTAATCTCTTTAATTAGTTTGTCCAGAGGTAAAAATCGCTTTAGGATTTCATTTTTAGCAATCACATGAGCATGACGGCTCGAAGGACCCTATGATTGGAATCCTATTCCAGTCACTGGGTGCTCAGAAAGTTTTTTTAGAACTTGTATTTCAGTGAGGATCTTACAATATATTAATATCCTGAAACATTTCAAATAGTCAAGTTTTTTATATAGCCATTAAATTTTTAACCAACGGTATTTATCACCATTTCTATTTGACAATATTGATACCTTTCTGAACGGTCAGAACTGATATCTCTTTCTCTCTATTCCTGTCTTTTTTCTCACTTGCTCTCTCTTGACCTCTCACTCTTTCTCTCTCTCTCTCTCTATCCCCCTCTCTCTCCTTCACTTTCTCACTCTCTCCCTCTCACTCTCTCTCTTTCCCCTTCTTTGGTAGGGATTTGGGAAACTCGAATATTTTGACGATTCTCTCTAACTTATTTAGAGGAATACGCTGCAGATATTTGAGTCAAATTAGCTTCTCATTCTTCCTGGGTTTCCTTAAAATTTCTTAGTTTTGCTTCCTAGCATCACATACATTTTTTATACAATATGTGTATTATAAAATAACAAATAAATACAAAATAATATACCTTAGCCGAACAATTACACGATTTCTAGTGGAAATGCTATATCTTACTGGGTTAAAATAAAGCCTGTGACAATCTATTAAATAACCTTTTTACCGATGAAAGAATTTTTAATGTCGGTAAAATAGTTTCCAAGAACAAATTTTCATGCCCTCTTTATAATTATTTGTAAAATAATGCTTTTTCGATGATGCCCAAATATAAAAGAGACAATCATTTGTCATGACTCAAAAGCTTCTAGTTATATGCTTTTCAACAAAATGTCAATTTCCATACGCTCTTTCACAACCTAAAATAGAAAGAAATCACTTAAATCTAAAACAATCAAAATACGTATAAAAAGCGACAGCTGTCGATTGTGAGGAGCTCCAACTACATCCAACTCATTGAAATTGAATAATTTTTTTTGTTCTATTTAAAAGTCCAAGGATTTCTTAAAATCTACCTTTTCTATTTTTCTCCTGGTTTTCGAAATATACACAAATACATATGTATATTGATTTATGCAGGTAAACATTTCCTAATCGATATATGCAAAGTATAATAAAAATGTATAAATATGTGAAAGCCTTCAATATTTAATTTTGAACGGCGGACACCAATTCACGCACATGTGTCATATCTTTGGTAAGCTCCCCCCTTCTGGTTGAAAATATACTCAATTGCAAGGATATCCTCGTTTCGTCATTGCATGATATAAGAAACATGAAAAATGTATAAATCAGAAGTGCATAACTTGGATGAAGAATTCAAATTCCAGATCAACTTCAAATATCAAGTCTCTGATTTATTGGCAAATAAAATTTATTATGCGCACTATGGGACAAGGTCTTACAAATCAAATGAATGCAATCTGGAATTATTTTCCTCTTCCTTGCATTCATACATGAGTGAGTATGTAAAATATTTTTTTCCCTTGAATAAATCAAAACCTATCAATGCAAATACAGTTAATTTGTATATTATAACGATCTATATGTAACTATAGACAAAATCATAGAACAGATAGATAAAGTCAAGTGGATCAAGCTGGTACCCAACATTACAAATATTTTTCATAATTTAAAAGAAAATTTACATATACTTGAAATCTATTGAAATTTTGCAGCTATACATCAATTCAATTAAATTCAAATCATTTAATGGTTAAATGTATCTAAGACGTTACAATCTTTTGATGATACAAACTTAGATGGTAAGTAGCAAATGAAAATCTTAAATTTATATTAATTTTAAACTAACAAAAAAAAAGAAATAGAAAAAGACTACAGCTACAAAGCATAATGACAAGCTAAAAATTCATAAGCAAAGAACATTTAAAATAAAGAATACGCATCTCGTATATTGAAAAGTTTTATATGGCGGATCGTTATATTACTACACGCTTTCAGAAATTTTAACGAAAACTCTCTGCCTTTTGACGACCCGCCACGAGAGATAATCTAATAACAAGATAGAACATGGACGAGATTTCGAGTTTTACATTTTAAATGTACACGGCGAGAAAAGGAAAGAAAGACGAGAAAAAATAACAAAAAATTCAAACTCTCTTTAAAACTTTTATGAATAAAGATAAAAAAATGTGAAAGCGCAGATTGCATGCAACGAAACAGAATGGTAAATGATGCATTTTCGTAAATAAATGAGAAGGGGCGGAGTTTTTACTCTCATAAAATGCTCCCGCGCTTTTGTGAAAACATGGCTGAAATATTTAGAGATAGGTAGTTTCAAAGTTGTTGCTGTAATGCTGTGATATAAGAGAAATTTCACATTTCCTTTCAGCAGCACATGGTTAAAGCAAAATTTTTATTTTTCTTTAAAAATTGAGGTAGTGGGATCCGATGTACATTATTATGAATAGTTTGAAAGAACTTTCCTCTTCACTTTATTATGAGTATATTCAAAGCATGCGTACGAAATTATTTAGTGACCGACGCATCTTTTTTTAAGTTTATTAATATGAAGAAAAAAAACGGACAACTACCTCAATACCATGAGGTACAAGAATTCTGCTAGCGATGATTCATCTGAAATTTGCGATATGTTTACTTCATTTTTTGACAATGCCTTTACCTCGTCAAATGTTCAACCTCAAAATGACAACTTCAGCCATATGAACGACTCTCATTACGTTTCATTCACTATCACTTCAATTTCAGAAGAGGATATACTCAATCATATTAATGGGCTTCCGAATGACTTCACGACAGGTCTTGATGGGAACCCTCCAGCCTTTTTAAGACATGCTGCCTCGCCCTGGCAGCTCCGCTGAGAATTATCCTCCAAAAATCGCTCGCTCGATAGTGGTTGTTTCGCGCAGCTATGGAAAAATTCCTTTATCATAGCTATTCACAAAAAAGGTATTAAAAATGAAATTTCCAACTTTAGACCTATTACAAAATTATCTTGCATGCCCAAAATATTCGAATTTATTCTCAACTATCAACCTCCTGTAAGAATTTATTTACTTCAAACCAACATGGGTTTATATCGAGCAGGTCTACAACCACTAACTTGTTGGAATCTGTCTCGGATACCGTTTGCGGGTTTGCAAAAGGCTATCAGACAGATTGTATTTATACAGACTTTAGTAAGGCGTTCGACAAGTTATCTTACACCGTGATACTCTTGAAAATGAAAAAGTATGGGTTTCCCCCAACATTTCTAAAATGGACAGAGTCTTATTTAGATAACATAGCATACCAAATCTTATTCCGTCATTCCATCTCTAGAGTATTCAAGGCTTCGTCTGGCGTACGTAAAGGAAGTCACTTGGGTCCGTTGTTCTTTATTCTGTCTATTGATGACATTGTCTCTGTTGTGAGGCACTGCAAAATCTCGATTTATGCTGACGATGTTAAGCTCAGATTAAATCTGTTAACGATTGTGAACAGATGCAGGGTGACTCAATACATCAATATATTGTCCTATACAATATATTGATGTACCTCATAAATGACCCTTAAAATTAAAAATTATTTCATTTTAAAATTTCAATCAAAATTGAAAATGCATTTAGAAATGCATTCCCACAGTATAACAAAATGCGCAATTTAGCATAAATTGCATTTTGTTATCACGCACACATTTCACTCACACGATATACACACTTACCTACATACAGTGTCTTCTTACTTTTTTTCCGTATGTACTATGTACATATGTACATTACCTACTTAATCCAATCTAATTGTATGTACATACATGCATACAATTATCAAAATTATTCGCGCCCTCTTAAAATTAATATTTCAATACGGGCGCACAAGTGCATATCGGATTACAGTTTTGCATTGATGCATTTAGCTCGCATCAAAGAACTTTTGCATTTTCTCACGTACGTTTTTTCAACGTCGTGAGAAAACAATAAAAAGAAAAAAGAGCTTTTGAAGCGATCGTGGGTACCTGGGTGCAATTTGCCCAAACTTCGGGAAGTCGTTTTTTGAAATCCGCCAACAGAAGTTTCGGGATAAAAATATTTGTTTTCGAAATGTAATTCGTAACAGAAAGATTTTTGTGTCTAAAGTATTTTTACCAATAATTTAATAAAGTGACTCGAATCGAATCTTGATAAAAGTTCAAATCTATAATAAAAGGATTTGTGTGTCTAAAAATTCATATTTGTATTAAAAAAGATTTTTGTGTCTAAAGTAATTAAATCAAGGGACTCGAAACGGATACTGATAAGAGTTCTAATTTATAATAAAAAGATCTCGTTTCGAAAAATAAATATTCAACCGAAAAGAAAGAAGCTGTGATTGAAGTTTTACTACCTTTTCTCCGACCGCTTCTCTACCTATAACCGGGGAGCACGAGCGGGCAAGTGACAACAAGGTTATGACTTTCCATAGGAATCAGAAACCAATCAGTTATGATTATGAGTTCTCGGATTCCTCGATTCGCCATGTGGACAATGTCTGTGACTTGGGTGTCAAATGTGAGCACAGATTGAATTTAGCCTCCCATATAAACTATGTACATGGTATCAAAGAGTAACACCGACTAAATGACGAAACGCATGTACATATTGTTGACCGTTTATTTATTAAACGTGTCCATGCAGCGAGCTTATGTTAAGCTGGTTCTGATAGTTATAAATTCTCTTGATCTACGTTATTTTTTTGCTTTAGTTTATATGAATATTATTTTTTTGAATAAAATTCATTTGTTTTTATTAAACTCTTAAGCACTTAAGAGGAGTCAGTACTCAGCAAAAGTTTCAATTTAGATACCAGCGAACCTGCAGGCAATAAAATTTACTATACGTAGATTTGTGTCCTGAAAATAAGAAAATTCATATAAAATTAACCTAGACCGAGACCACAAGTAACATTAGAGACATCTAGCGTAAAAGACAGAAACCCAATAAGCGACAATTTCAAAGAAATTGAAAAGTTTTAACGAGAATTAACTCTCCTAAACTTGGTTTCCACATAATTGTTAAATATACTATTTTGCTTTGTATTTCAACAACTTTCAACGAAATATTACAATTTCTCGTTGGTGAAATATCGGGAGAAAAAACAAGTACTATTAGAGCCAAATAATTAATAAAAACGCCACTACAAATGAAAAACTCGACGTTATTTACTAGATCTAGGCTTTATCTTTCTAAAATAGTCACAATCATTATTCTGCTACAAATCTTGGTACTCCTCTTAAAGATTCTTTACAAAAGATAGTTACAGTAATCCACCAAGGTCTTATAGTGAGATATCTCTTTCTCTCTCTCTCTCTCTCTCTCTCTTTCTCTCTGTGTCTCTCTGTCTCTGTCTCTCTTTCTCTCTCTCTCACTCTCTGTATTTCTCTCTCACCCCACTCTCTCTCTATCTCTAATTTTACATTTGATTAATTGAAAGTAAGATATGTACAGGGTGACCAACACCTAGCTAGCCATAATTACTGGATCTTTTGAAAACCAAAACTATTCTGAAATTAAATTATGGATTTTTGGCTTTCGTAATCAATTTCTATTCTACTTTTACTCTAATATAATTCACGCTACTCCCAGGTATATTTTGCATCGCTTAATTGTATAAATTGTCCAGAAAGGTACAGCAGCAATCGATTTAATTCCACTTAGAGGATTGCAGATAGCAAACAGTATCGAAAGTCTCCTTTCTGTTAAACAGTTTTTCATTATTCAAGGTAAATGGCAAAGTGTCGTGTCGTGCATGAATTAAATTACTGGACGATGCTGATGGTGCAAATAAATTTCATTTCCAATAACTTCTGGACATTGATGATTAAATAAATGTCTCGTAAATTTTATCTTTTCAATCTTTTCATTAAGTATTATTGCCTGAGCTAGTTTTCATGGGTTTTTTTATGTATTTATTTTCACACAAAAACATAATTAAATGAATTTCATGTATTACTCGTATAGGACGAGCTACTTTTGACAAGGCAATAACTCACAAATGTCCGATTTTACATTAAATGGTATATAACTGATTATTACAAAAATAATAGGAACATGATTTTCTATATTTAATCAAGATTCGACATTTTCTCTCAAAGTATGTATGTAGTTCGTTTACAAAAAATAATTAGTATGATACCGCAACCGGTCCAGCCAATTAGATTAAAATAAGACAAAAAATCCGGCTAAAGGGTCTAATGTACAAATTATGTAAACAGATCTTCTCGAACGCCGGTAGTTAAAGATAATAATTATATGCGGATTTGAAAATTAGGGATATTATTATTATTATTATTTTTTATTTAATGAAACCTCTACAGAATTAAGTCTTCACCTTTAGTTATGTGTAGGTGAATGTGTGTAACGTCGGGTCAGGTATTGCGACGAGTAGTCAAGAAACTGCCCAGGGGTAAAATCCCACGACGTTGGAAAAAGAAATGAGAAGACTGTGAATGCTCTTATTTGAATTCACTCATTTATTCTGTCCCTCCTAAGCTAGCTGTACAAGTGTTGCCCTGTTTTAATTTATTAATCTTATTAATTATACAAGATCTGCTTTTACTCCTATACACACATATGTATTATATTAATACTGGGGATTGGGATGTGTACGTCAGAACATGCACGAAACGAGAATATGTCGTATCGTAACGCGAGGGGAAATTATGCAACGTCGGACCACGCACGATGCAAGAATACATCATAGCGTTAACATGAAGGGAAATCGTGTAACGTCGAACCATACACGAAGACAGAATACGCCGTAGCGTTAGCACTAGAGTCTAGACCAGAGTTGCCAGATTGTGGGAATTCTCCCATTTCATGGGAATTCCGAAACCAACTTTTATGCAAAAGGGAAGAGGGAATTTTAGTATTTGCCTTAGTACATGTGTGGGAAAATTGGTAAGAACATTTATTTTGTTGGTTGAATAAGCTCTGAAAAATGTTACTTGCCTATTTCGCTATCAAATTTAGACTAAGCCCTAAGATATGCAAATATATTATAGGGCTTTGAATACTTCTTCGAACTTTGAAAGTATGTTACTTTATATAAAACCAAAATGTATGCAATGAGTCTGTATTTAAAAAACAAGTACCGAGGTACTGTCAGTTTCTGGCCTAAAGGCGCAGATCAAAAAATTCCATAAAGAAATTTTTTGAGAGTTAGGTACTGTGTGTAATGTGCTACGAGCAGCAGTAAGAGGGCGATCTCATCAGGACAGCAATGAAACCCTGAAACTGCCTGCTGTCTACGCTACAGTAAACTCAGATGCCAATAATTTGCTGGTGCGTGGATATATAGCACTTTCCACTTATTAGTTAGAAATTTCACTTTCCACGTATTAGTTAGAAATGGGATGCCCAAAAATTATTTTAATTGTGAAGACAAACAATTTTCCTTAAAATGATTCACATTTAGATTTTTAAATAAATCTATATATATTCACCAGCAACTTATTGGCAACTGAGTTCACTGTAGTGTAGACAACAGGCAGTTTCAGGGATTCCTTGCTGCCCTGATGGGATCACCCTCTTACTGCTGATCGAAACACTTTACATACAGTAAAAAATTTCTTTATGGAATTTTTTGATCTTCAGCTTTAGGCCAGAAACTGACAGTACCTCGGTACTTGCCTTTTAATTTTTTCTGCTCATATGCAGTAGGCTGAGAATTGCCTATAGACTCTTATATACGGCCCCGAAACAAAAACACTCATTACCTCTTTCCGACTCTGTATTTAAGCATACAAGCTGAAAGTAAGTACATAGGACCTTAAAATCTCTTCAATTTTTGTTCTCGGTTCTTTTCACTTTTATTATACAGTATATCGTCGCCCTAATTAGCAAACCTCGTAACTCAACTTTTTTATCTAAATTTAGTTTGTTAGACGCTGTGTTATTCTTGTTGGTTTCGCGGTTGATCGAAGTTTGCCTTCACTGCTCTGGTGACCCATTATTTAAACGATCTTGAATACTGTGTGCCGTACAGCGTTACCAACTGAATCTTTCAGAAAAACTGAGAAGCTACGAATAAAACTGAGTAATATTATATCTTTATTAAAAAAATTAGGTTTTGCAAAAAAAAAATACCACTTGAAATAAGGCATAAACGCAGTCAACTGGCTGTCGTCATCATAATCCCAAATATTTTCATCTCCATCCAAGTGGAAGACACCTCGTCGAGCAGGCGGCCACTTAGAAGTGACGATACCTATAAAATTCGTGTACAGAGCGTGGCTTTTCTTTGGGGTCCTTGAATAGGGGAAATTAGAGAAATGTATATTCAGCTGCCTACATTTGAATCAGCTGAGACACTCTTGGGTATCTTGGCGTAGTGCCAGCAACTTATAGCATTTTCGATGGGAGCAAGAGCAATATTTTCAATCATATATCTTGTTGCCCCGCTCTCTATCTTGATTCTACTACACGTCTGTACTGAGCTCTCACTACAGCGGCAACAGATTCTAACCCAACCAGTAGCTGTAGGTCATATTATATTGGCCAAACACAAAGATGAATTGTTACCCGCCTGAAAGAACACATAAATACTGTAAGCAAGAATCAGCAATTTGCGAACATATTCTGGACCATCCAACAGAACATCGTTGGATTCATTTTGAAAAGGCAGAAGTCCTGACTCGCGAGCCTTATTATACTCCTCGTCTAGTTCATGAGGTGATTGAAATAAAACGTCGACTTAATTTCAATCGAGACAGCAGTTTCCAGTTTTCACGAACATGGGATCCCATCCTTAACACATCTTCAGGGTTGATCCGAAATAAGTTTTCCTTAAAAAGTGACGTAGTGAGTTATGTTTGTTAGCAAATTTCTGCACAACAGCAACAACAAATGCAACAACCACAGCAACATCATACGCACCGGTATAATCTGCTTAGCTCAAATTGTATGTGACAATTCAGGCAGTTATCCGGTGACCACGCTCAATGTAACTTGAAGCGAAACGTTCGGAGCACTCATTAAATAATTTATTTATAACGCGGCTAATACGAAAAACGTAGATACAAATGTGAGTAGTTATAAGTGCGAAAAATGTAAGAAAATATGTCTCCCAGGGGCGGCTCCTCATTGGAAGCAAAGGAAGCACTGCTTTCCTTGACAAAATAAAAAAATCCAAACATAAAATTTTGCTTTAAAATATTCTTAGAATATTAAAAAAAATGTATAAAATTCAAAGAAGTTTACTCCTCTGGCATCACTAGATACAACCTGAAATATTTTATAAGTAACGCCCAATTTTTTTCTACAAACTACGAAAATACCACCCACCCCAATGTCATTATATCGCTACTAACATTCTGTATGGTACGCTGTCCAAAATGTAGCGTATGACCCACCCACCATCATTCCACCCAACACCAGATCCACCCCGATTTGTCTTGTCAAGCAAGCTACATAATATTCGCGTGGTATGGATGGAACGGCATTAGAATCAAACACTTTTGCCACTGGCATCGCAGTGACGCTGAAATCCCTACAATGTTTTTACAACAACAAAGCCAATGTAAAAAGTTAAATACGTTTAACTTTTTAGACTCATATTCACTCAAGAGTTTGCATGCGTACATTCAAAACCCTCGAGAATACTTCCCAAGCCATGAAACAGAAATCTATATGTGTGCGTGCTTAGTCCGTTTTCTAAAATGTTCTATATTGATACTTATTGAAAAGTGCTAAACATTAGCTTTATATATGCCATAGAGCCTAAACTACTATCCATACAGGAAAATAGTCTCGTATTAATTTAAAGCTTGGTTCCTTACCTTCCCAAAGGCTACACTTCCTATATACCTTACTTAACAAAATAATCAAATAGTTTTGATTACAAAGTAACCTTACCATTTTACGGTCATATACATCTCAGCTGAGTGATAATTGCATATGTGTATGTGCAGCCGTAGTCCGAATCTGCAGGCAGCTACATTCGATATCATCAGCCCACGGCATCCCATGACGGCACAGCGACATTACAATGATTACTCAGCTGAAAACTTTTGTTTGAGGAATCGTAGTCATTTGGTTAAGATAATTTTTTTTAAATAATTTTGTTAGGAAAGGTATGAAAATTTTATTACGGTCCGGAAGATAAGAGGGCAAGCTTAAGATTAACAGAACTCCATTTTTCTGTATGAATGGTAGTTTAGGGCGGAGGAGCTATTCAAATCAAACTTTTGTCACTTTTATATAAGAACACTGCAAATTTTTTAGAATGTAAGGACTACGTTGGGCCTCGCAGGAGGTAGGGAGGGAGTCTGTTTCATGGCTTGTGAAGTATTCTCGAGGGTTTTGGTACATTGCTATGGTACGCTGGCCGCAGCGTAGCGTTTGGCAATTGATTTACACCCCGTGATAGTAACTTTCATTGATAAATTCAGAAGTATATGCCGGTGCGGGTGGGTGTCGGTCTTGCTCACGATTTATTTAAATGCTGCCAGATGTTAACAAATTCGTAGCTTTTTTTAAATAACTTTTATCCGACCTTCGTGACGAATATTGTGAATCTTTAGGAATAGTTTTAGAATAGTAAACGTGGATGGATTTACATGGGATTTTTTGTTTTAGAATTAGTCAGTAGGCTTAATTGTTTACGTTTTTGAGGGTTTTTGGGGGAGGATGGTAGCTACACTCATGGCGTTGTCCAATTTTGGCCGTGTGTAATACCAAATTGAAGGTTTTTATGAGATTTATTAAATGGCATATTTTCTTTTCTCTGTAAGAAACTTTATAACCGACTTTTTTCACCCGAATATCTTCAAAATGCGTGATTTTCGAATTTGTGTACAAACGGGTGTGTAAGTTCGTGCGGGGGCTGATTTTTCTTTTAAACGCTTCCGCATAATGTTTTACATATCTCATGTGAACATTTAAATTTTTTATGATTAACCGATGGGTTTTGATGTGAAATAAATTTTCCAGTTTTTTCGTGTAAACGTTTTTACATGGAAGTACTTACATTAAAGTGCGATAATCTTCTAAACTATACTTACCGCAGAGGTAAAAATTACATCACAACATTCGCAAAAGACGTAGATGCGAGTTAATATGCATATATTAGATAGATTATCAGTACGTTTACATGAATACTTGAAGTAATCAAAATATTATGAAAACGCTCATTCAATCCGTAAATTTCAACTTAAGTAATTGGAAAATTAAATTCAAGAAAAATTCAACTCAAGTAATTGGAGTTAATTCAATCAACCGCCCTACCTGAGCTTCAAGTGGATTTCAAGCCAAGTATTTATGTAAACGTACTGTATGTCCTGTTTTATGAGTTTTTAGCAAAAATGTAATGATAAGAAAATAAAATATATTAAAAAAACTTTTTAAATAAATAACTTTCATAAATAAATTATAGGCTAAGTAAAAAAAAAAATTTTCCCTCACCCAAGAAAAGTTTAATTGAAAACTTAATCTACCCAATAACAATATTTTAAAATAATATTATCTCGTTTCACTTTAAATGTTTGAATGTTTTTTATTATAAAATTTTTTAAACATATTTTATTCATATTGTGCAAAAATAAGTTATTGACTATCTATAATATTACGTACGTTTCTGTCTAATTGCGAAGGAATGTAGAATTCTTGCTTTTATTTGAGTATTCCGGCGAACGAGTATACCTAAGTATATTAATAATGGTAATTGAATTGAAAAGAATGAATTAGATGATTAGATTTTTTGCATACGTTGTGAAAGGGGATAATGAGTGAAATTTTTGTATTTGCTTAATTATGGGGCAGGCAGTATTTGCTGTGAATGGATTAAATGAAGATATGATTGCATCGCTGATTTATTTAACGATGATAATGGCTTCCTTCTCTTTCAAGACCAAGAATAAATATGAATATTTATATTGTGTATTATTGACATCATTGACTTTGATACATGTATAATTACTTATAGTAGCAATGAAACAGTCTGAAAAGCGGAGCTATAATTTACATAAAATGTATTGCTTCCCTTCTTCTGAATCCCACGAACCGCCACTGATGTCTCCCACCAAAAAATCACCATCCTATAGCAACAGTGTCGCAAGAGGTCTCAGTAAGGCTAACCTACAATGATTGTGATCTATACAAGCACTCAGGCTTACAAGAGATATAATGGTAGACCACATCCGTTTTCAACGTAAGATTATAAGTGATCATAGCGTCTCACGTTGTACGCATATCTGACAGCAGAATTCAATGCAACAGTCAATTTACTCATTAATACAAACCCAAGTGGGTAATACGTAGATTTCAAAATCACAGGTAAGAATTCGGGTATACTAACATTCAATGGTAGATAAAGGTAAGAACGTGAACAGAAACCGAAAGTTTGCGAAGGGATCCTTAAACTTTAGATACAAGTCTATTTATGTGGTCGCACATAAATGCATATATGATGTAATATTGGGGTGGCCTAAAAATGTATGGATTGGCAAAAGTGTTAAAATGTCTAAATGCTCATTCAGAATTTATTACCTAATGTAATTTTAAACATCTATGCAAAATTTCAGTGAAATTCATTAATGTTTAGAGATCGCTTAAATAGAAAATAGTGTTGTTTTAGCTGCTTTGGACTTTCAGGAAAACTGTTTCAACATTTTCTGTCATAACTTTATAATTTGATAATATTTTTTATTAATTCTTGTTTTTAAATTTAAGGGAACTTAGCTGTGAACTTATTGCAGTAAAAGTCGTTTTAGAAGAAAATTAAATTCCTCTATTTTTTACAATTTTTTCAAAACGAAAATTCGGGCCCAGAGCTCCAATATTTTGACTTCGTGGAACGCGGGTATACTTTTTCTACTAAGTATATCGATATCTACAATCGATTATCTTTCTAGCGACTATGTATAACTTAAGGGGGTCATGTAGTGTATGAAGTGTTCTCAAAATGCGATTTTCGAAAGTGAAGCATTTTTATAAATTACGAAGATGTGTCGACTCATAAAAGTAACGACTTTGTACCAATGAAATCTTCTTTTGCAAATACTGGATTAGATACCCACGCATAACATTAAAAGTTATTTTGATTTTTGTATGTCCGCCTATCCGTCTGTTTGTCTCTCTGCCTGTCTGTCTGTCCGTCCATCCGTGGGCACGATAACTCGAGAACGCATTTACTTAGAGTGCTGAAATTTGGCACACGCACATTTAAAAAAAAAAAAAAAGTAAATTTAGTTTAATTTTAGTACGTGGTGTTTTTATAATAATAGTAAATAAAATTTCAAAAATGAATTAAGCCCCTTTTTGGTGTTGCCATACAGAACTTTTGGTTTTCATTTTGTTTAACTTTTATGTTCATTTAGGCTCAGTGTTGATATTCAGTCGATTCGCACCAGTTCGGCCGAACCGGTTATTAAAAAAATTAGAATTTTGCGAACCGGTTGTTAAATAACTATGTGCTGATATTTAGCCGGTTCGCACCGGTTCGCCGGAACCGATTGTTAACAAAATCAGAGTTCTGCGAATCGGTTCTTAAATAACTCAAAGTACTAAAATAAAGCTTATAAAATGTTATGAAATATGACATTAATTAAATAACATTTTATAGTGTAAGTCCATTTTTGAAATTATATTTATTATTTTTGTGAAAACACCTTGTACAAAATTTCAACTCTCTAATTAGCCTCACATGAAATAGAAAATCAAGCAGTTCATGTAATACATGGCAGTGAATGTGACTACACTTTGGCTCCTAACTGCTTTCACTAACACACGAATCAATTTTTAATAGAGAGGTTGCTACCTAAATCGATAGTGGAAGGAAGAAATCTTCTTATCGCATACATATACTTCTAGTAAGTTGCATCCAGCAAAGCAAAGAAGTTGGGGATAGCCATTGCTTTAGATGTTAAAAGGTCTGTTTAATGAACTCGAAAAAGGTTCAGAGCAGAGCAGTGTAGCTCAACTTAGGTTAACTGTCAAATTGAAAGTAAACCAAAAAAGTGCAGAAAAGGACAGAAAGAAGCATAAAGCCCATTAAATACATTTTTCTAAAATTTTCTGAGATCTTTTACCAAAAGACACAATTAAAACGCAATGCAACCTTTGTTCACACACAAAAATACAATTATTATTTAAATTATTCCACTATAATAGTCCAGAAACTTATTTTGTTCAACAAAAACTTAATTGCTTGAATTGTATCAGAACTGTCAAGACAATTTACAGTTGTCAAATGTCTGGTCTAAGTTACTCCTTCGAAAAAGGTAGAGCAGAATGTCTTGCTCTAGGTAACTACAGTTCACTTTAAAGCGATGTTGGTTCTTCTGAATTCATCAAACACGGTTTTCTGCTCTTTTCTGTTCTAGAGTATCCTAGAGCAACTCATTAAACAGATCATCTAATATATACTCGCATGTTAATGTGTCCATACAGGGTGGCTATAATTCTTATGATAACTTCTTTTTCTTCTAATAACTTTTTTTTGTTGTATTACATATGTTGAATGATGCCTATTAAATGGCTGTTATGAAACGCCTAATAAAGAATAAAGCTCTGACCACATTAATCGATTTGTGTGCAGTCATTTTTTCACATTTTTTCAGTTTTACATAAAAAATCATTGAGAAGTCATGTCTGCCGAATGATCATGCCAATCAATGCCGGGAAAAAGTTCGAACGTCTTGAAAAAAATACTTTGAATTAAATAGTTTGGAATACTGCCCTAAAAGGTCGCTTGGGCACTGGCACAAAGTCCTTATAACAAAAACTAAATAAAGCGAAAAAATATTAACACTTCGGGGCATTCAATATAACAAATCTTGAGACGTATTAATATCAACCTTGTATATATTTCTCATTGTAAAATAAAGCATGGAGAAATTGTCAATCGTAAAAAAATGAAATGGAAGCGAGTAGAATTTCCTTACAGAGAATTTGTGCAGAAATTATACTTTCTGATACGATTTTCATTTGTATTTTAACCAGAGGCTATACTAAAAATATTTCTAGATTTACCTTTTTCCTTTTATGTGTATTAGCTGTCATCATCTGTTATTCTTTAAAATTTATAAAATTTCTCCTTTCCGTGAAATAAACGATTTGCTTCTAAGATCCCAGGGGCCGGATTCTGTAACTCGGAGAGTTTGGGAGAATTTTCGTTTTTCCCGATTAAAACTCGAGAATCTCTAAAATACTTGGGGAGTTAGGGAAAACGTAAGAAGTATCGCAATATTGAAGAACGGCTAACTCTGTGTGGGACGGTCGTAGAGCATTATGGGTTTTTCCTTCGGATTTAGGGTCTAGAGTACAAAAATATAGATGAACAATTTTTGGGGTAGGGGCTTTTGGAGATAGGGGGTCGTACCACCCCTCATTGGGGGTTGTCCAAAATACGTCATGTTTGGTATCAAATTAAAGAGGGAGAAGTGTGTAATCGAGTGGTGTAGTTTTTTTTTGTAATTTTAACTTCATAACTGCCTTTTTACCGCCGAAATACGGGTTTTTCGCACTTGGGTGATATACACCCCAGTTAATATATTTTGCATATATTTCTTCCGTTCTTTGTGTCACATCCATTAGTACTCTATTGTGAACATTTTTCTCGTGGAAATTGAATTTCCACGACTTATCAGTTCTTCATAATGATGAGTTGAAAATATGTCCATTTTCGTACCAAAAAACGGCCATTTTTCATCATAAGAAGGACTGATTCACTTATTTTGCAGTTATCTCCAAAACCATTTATTGGACTGAAAAGCTAATTACATATCTAATTAGGGGACAAAATGTAGATGCGATTTCATCCTACATATAAGCTTTAACGTGCATATGTAAAATTTTTATAGCATCTCTTCTATACTGAAAGACGATGAAATTGACCATTTTCGAGTAATTAAAAATTTTTAGCGGGTACAACACCAAAATCCTTATTTCTCTGTAAGTATTGCAGGGATTTTCATAATTTGTTTTTGTAAACATAGCCAGGATATGTAGTGAGTCCATTATTTAATTTGAAAATCCTAAGTACCTAGGTACCTTCACAAAACACAACAAAAACAGCGAATACTGTCAGTTGAGAAATATTCTTCTTACTTCTCCACAACTAACACAGCCGAGAGTTTTGTCGAGTGGAATAGAGAGTTTGGTAATTCTTAATACAAATTCCACGAGTTACTGAATTCCGAGTGGAGAGTTAAGTGTCAAAAGGCACAACTCTCCGAGTTAGTGAACCCGGCCCCAAATCTGGTAATGCTACGACGGTGTCTTTATTACTAAAGTTATGACGTCAAGTTAACAATGGATTCTAATTTTTCGATTTTTGTACATTTGAATGCAATTTTTACCCCAATAAATACTTTTTTATATTTAAAACTAGCTAAAGTTGCCCGTTCTTGGAACGGGATTCTCTCTTAAGTTTGTAAATTTGCAAATTATTCTTTTAGTTTTTTATTTTATTTTAATTTTTTTTTTTTTTTTATTTTTTATATATAATTTCGAAAGACGAACGGAAAAATTCAAATAACTTTTAATATTATGTGTGGGTGTCCAACCCATTTTCCTCCACTAACATTATTTTTGTGTATTACAAACGAAATGACAAACTTAGTATTCCCTTTAGATTTCATCGATGGTATAAAACGAATTGTTAATATCGATTAATAAATGTACGAGTTATTGATATTTACCTGATTACAACAATCAATTGAATGGCTTCACTTCCTAGATAGACGATTAAAAATGAAGGCCCGCTGGGCCTTAAGAGACACGTGCTTGTAATTTAATAATACACGATTTTGGTTTAATAAATTCATTTTCTTTACATCGAATGAAAGACTAAGAGATCACTTCGACTAGTGGGGCTGTTTTGATGAGTTAACAATGCATAGCACTCAATCAGATAATGAGAGCTTGATGAAGCAATGGAGTATTACCACCTGCTTCGTTGTAGACGAAATTAGTAACTTGTAGGTATTCCGCCCTCCATGCGATGATAATGTAATGAAAGCTTAGTATATTTGTCGCCACTTGCCATTATTGGAATATTTTGCAAGTTCAACTGGAAGTATATAAAGCATATGTATATACGTACATATATAAAATTTAATTGACAAGTGTTTCATCAAATTCTATGTGTAATATACACGGCTTAACCACAGGTAATTTTGTAATTGTAGTTTTACTCGTGATTAAGCAGCTCTAATGTAATCATCCGCAGCAGGAGGAGAGACTACGACTCATCCAAATTAACTCTGAAGAAGGCAGATAGTATGCTTTGAGTAAAATCAAATCTCTACAATTGATTCATTTTTAACAAAACTTCCACTTGTGTTGCTGTTGAAGATTGGGGATGTATTCTTGCCGCCACCATGAATGTTCATTTTTTTACTGCACTTATAGATAGAGAATATGAATATGAATGATAGAGAATAAGTAATTTTCCGAGTCCTATAAACTGTGTACCTTTCTTATTAACTAAGGTTACTGGTGTGAAGGTCACATTTTTCAAAAAGGTCGAGAGGCAAAATATATGATTTATCATACCTGCAGAGTTCATTAAAAGCGGTGATGGTCGGTGTGAAAACGCTCAAAAGTGTTTGGTATGGTACGGAATCACTGAAAACTTAACACAGCTACTATTAAAATGTGGCACTACAAACATGTTTTGGAATTTTGATATCGGATTTGTCAGAACGGAATAATACACACTCAAAATAGACGAGGAGTATATACCAAGAGATCCACATAAATATGGAAGGCTGTACACCGTAAAACAGCAACCTGTTTTGTGCGGTATCCGAGTGAAATGAGTAGTTTTTGAGGCTGAACTTTAATAACTTCTGAAAAATTTTATTCACGGAAATACAACGAATAATTTTTGCTAGAATGTTAGTTTGGTGATTTTCGGGACATATATCCTCCAAAATTCTACAAAATTTTATCAATCCAAAGATATCTGGTAAATTATTCTAGTAGGTACAGTAATTTATATATCACATAAATGGAAGTGTGAATTCAAAAACACTTCAAAGCATGCAATACGGCTCGAAATCGAATCGAAAGTAATTCATTAAAGCGAACTAAAATTTCGTTCTAGAAATTGTTTTCGAATCGATATCGACCCGATAAAGATCAAAAAGGAAAGCTGCATCGTATCGGAAAAGTGATTCGATTTCGATTCATTTTATCGAAATTATCTCGAACTTTTTGAATGTATTTGAAAGGCATATACATAATAGCCTTATATATTTCAGTTTTCTTCGAAAAAATGCATCGATATCGAATCTTATCGACAGCGAGTTGAAGTATGATCTTTTGATCTATTTCAGTACACCAAAATGAACAATGATGTTTTAGAACAATGACAAATTATTATTACTTCGAGTTAATCTCGTCAAAGCGAATTATTATCAAATTAATAATTTTATATTCTCTTCGAACTAATTATTTCCTGCCCTTTATTTCTTCGAGAATTCTTCGTGAAAACGAGACTTCGAGAAAATGTTTCTTGGGTTAAAACGTAAAATCTAGAATAACTCAGAGACCATGTCGAATTTGACAAGAAATTTATACATATATAGTAGTTACTATTTTAAGGGGTTACATGGGTTTCGAAGGCTAAAACAAAGCATATTTTTTCTATTTTTTTTTATTTATTTATTTATTTATTAAGTCTACAGAGAAAAGCCCCTACAGACTAATCACTAAAAGTAACTTAACATTAAGTCAAAAGGATATAAATATATACTATATGACAAACTAAATGTAAAGACTATCTAAAGATGTGCTTATCGATGAATTTGCTGTACAGTATATCTGAAACTACTACGTTCTTCAGTAAGATCTATGAAAGTACAAACAAAGTTAAAAATTCGAGAGCAATGAGCGATGGGTTTATATTGGCCGTAACAAGTTCTATGAGAAGGAATATAAAATAAATCTCTAAATCGAATAGAAAACCAGGCACATAAATTTTGAATAATGCAATCAATTTGGGTGAGCAAATCTTGTAGCAGAAAATATCTCTGACAAAAATAATACTGAAAACCTTTCTACGAGACTCTAAAGCTTGGAGCCCAAGTAACTGGCACCTGGCCTCGTATGAAAACTTAGAAAACTGAAATTTTCAACACGGACTTTAAAAATAACGTAAAATTAAGTTCGAAAATGAGACAAATCGGGCAAGTTCTTCGTGGTGTTGCCATATATAAATTTCGTTTTCCACTATATATTTGGACACTACCAGAGAACATGGTGTTTTTATAGTAATAACAAATAAAATTTCAAAAATTAACTAAATCGGGCAATCCCTTCTTGGTGTTGCCATATAAAAATTTAAGTGTTTTACATATACTGTGAAACCGATCAAACCTAGGCATTTTTATTGTACTAAAACCTTCTTCAGAATACGAAATCCTATAAAATTGGATATAATCATTTTTTCTGTCCGACGAACCGTTCTAGAAATATATGCGAAAAACCACTTCAAAAATCAAACTTGCATAGATCGGTGACCATACGAAATTTTATACGGGCATTCATCTAGGTTATCATAAGAATTGGTCTTAGACCAATTCTAGATTTTTTACTTGTTTTTAATTCGATTTCGGTATCAGTGCATATTTGCAAAGTTTTATGTTGAAAGTTTGCTTGTTTAGGAAATTATTTTTTATTGGATCTTTCGAAAATTTAGAACACCTTGGAGTTATCACTCACCCACCCCAATGGGACTGCTGCTTTTAAATTTGTGTCTATAGTTTAGATCGTTTTCGAAATTCTTGTATCCGTTTTTAGTCTCTTTTGAGAATTTTGTGTCATTTGTTTTATATTTTTGTGGGCGCAGAAGACTATAGCAATACTGCGCTGATATGCACCGGTTACCAGTCAACCAGTTGGAATGTAGTGTTAGCCACTTCAATTATTATTGCTCAATTTCAAAAAACATGAAAACGTTCTTTTAAAGTTCAAATTCCATTCAGGTCACAGATATGCTCCCATTACTTTAAATTTTACGAAAAACATAAAATCTAGATCAATTTAAACAGGACACCATATGTACATAAAATATCTCCCTCAATGAGGAAAGAATGAACAGACAACGACCAAAATTCAATTTAATATTCAACTTTCCTTTTCCGTTCTGAAGAAAGAAAGTGGGGTAAGTTGAATCGTCCAACTTTATGCAGATTAATACCTTCAAATTATAATATCATTTCGATAAAATCCCACTGAATCATTGCTCCTCGGGAATTTCGTCTTGGTTTTTTTTCTTACTAGGTTGATAAATATTTCAAATGCCATCTGTAAGACTTCAGTTTAAATGTTCCTGCTTTTCTAATTTTCTTGCTCTATGTACATTATACATGTTATAAATACATTCATTGTCAGAGGACGTCGTTCTTAAAGCTTTAAGAATCTCCGATTTTGTTATTTTTTTTTTTATCATTTCGAAGCTCAAGGGCACTTTACCTACTCAACATCTGCAAAGCTTTTTAAAATGCGCCAAATACTGTTCACGTTCATTCAGTGAACTTTCAGCCACGTGGTTATATACGACTCGTAAATTTGCCACACGGATGCTAGAGGTTGATTTTGACTTTAATGTAAATTTAAACATTTATAGAATATACGGACGCATAATATGTGTATGTTTAGGTAAAGCTTATTTTATACGCAACCTGCTTAGGAAATTGGTTTTATTTTTCTTGAGTGCACTAAATGGTCTACATATGTGTTGTATGTTATATAGCTATAGATAATATATGGAAAGCGCCTTCAAGGAAAATTGCCTCAAGATAAAAATTATGAGTAGAATTTTTCGAGCAATTAATTTTTCGAAAAGTCTTATTATCCAGCACGAGCGAGTTTATGATAAAATCTCTCACATTTCAAGGTTAATTAAGCGACAAATTAAAATTTAAATTATGTAAGTATGTATTAAGGTTTTTTTTTCTTTTGAAGAAATTCCGTGAAGTATAAAAAGAGAAAATTAAAAAATATTATAATAAATAAAAAAATATTTTATACAAAAGGCTGGAATAATTCTGAAAGAAAAACTTTTGGAATTTTTGAAAGAATTTTAGTCTAAGGCCGAAAATGATCTTGTCATCTTATTTGGATAAGTACGTAGCTCTATTATAAATGTGAAAGATATTGAACTCAACAATTGCTGTAGACAATCAAATGGGTATATTAAAACGGTAAATAAGGATTCTAATCTACAATGCATGGTAAAACTACGTCGCTATCGTTTGCTGAAGAATTCATATAAATACACACAATATGTAATGTAATGGATAAGCTGCCAAATTAAACAGCTGTTAACCTGTCAGTTATCATAAATGTAATTGCTTTTTCGATTTCATTGCAGAATTAAATCAAAGGAAGTATTTGGTCTCAATAACAGTTAATATATAGTTCTATAGTAGGTAAACTAGGAAATTGTTTGGGACAAATCGAATAATATAAAATATTGCCTTTAAGACCGAAAGTACAAGTTCCAGTTTACAGCTGTTTTGTTCAAAATTCCCCTATACATGGTTCTAAATTATGCTAAATACACCTGAGGTATTACTACATCGCTTTTGGTGATTAACTACTACACATGAAAGAGAGGAAACATTTTTTCAAGCATGAATTTTCAAAAGCTAGAGTGGGAAGCAATCAAAAAAATCCATGTCGTTTTGACGACGTTGTTTTACCATTCATTGTAGATTAGGCTATCGCCCTTTACAATTTTTTCAATTTCTCTAGTCATAAACCAATGCCCGCGTGTTTATTGCCTTTATGATCGTTTTGACGACGTTGTTTTACCATTCATTGTAGATTAGGCTAGCGCCCTTTCCAATTTTTTCAATTTCTCTAGTCATAAACCAATGCCCGAGTGTTTATTGCCTTTATGATCGTTGCCTTATTGAGAGGGTGCTGTGAGCTTAAATGAATAGCAATTTCTGGCCTAAAGCTGTCCTGATGAGAACGCCCTGTTACTACTGATCGAAACACATTACACACAGGACCTATATTCTCAAAAAATGTCTTTATGAAATTTCTTGATGTTCGGCTTTAGGCCAGAAACTGACAGTTCCTCGGTACTTGTCTTTTAATGTTCTCTGCTCATATGCAGTAGGCTGAGAATTGTCTGTAGACTCGTATATTGTACGGGTCTCGAAAGAGTATAAAATTCATTACCAGTTTCCACTGAATATCAATTTCCTTTATTTAAGGGACCTGAACTTGAAGTTGGCGCTGAGATTCTTTCGAAAATATTCACTTCATCAAATTTCTTACACTTGTAGAAATTAATCATTAAAAGCTGCATAAAAAGTTGCTTATATCATCGTAGAGTCTCTCTCCACCACAGGTCTTTTGAAAGTTACCGAACACTTACGACTGACAGTAAATGAAGAATAGTTTACTTCAGTTGTAATGTTGGACTTCTCTAAGTCCTTCGATAAGGTTGATCATACGCTATTAATCAATAAGTTTGACAGCAACTACAATTTGTCACTGTCTCCGTGCAAACTTATGGCATCTTATCCCTGTAACAGAACACAAATGGTCGAATGAAATAATTTATCCGCAGAGCTCTTCTGGTGTACCATAATGATCTCTTTTCGGACCGCTGCTTTTCTGTTTTTATAAATGTCCTGCCGAATATTATAAGATACTCTAAATTTCACCTATATGCTGACGATTTACAACTTTTTTATCTTCATGTCCCTGGGGTAATATTGATGATAGTGTTGACAAATTCAACGTGAACATTTTGTCATTCTAGAATTGATCCAAGATAAATAACTTGGTCCTCAAACCCAATAAAAGTAAACTCATTGATATATGTAAGCATGCCCTAGACACTTCTTCTTTTCCAATCAATAATGCTCAATCAGTACCCCATCAATTTCTAATGTTAGAAATCTTGGTGTTATATTTAAGAAAACCCTTCTTGACTTAAAATAGTCACATTAATAGCATCAGTGCAAAGCTTTATGGAACTCTCCGTATACTTTCCTTATCGTCAGCGCATACTCCTTTATCCACTAGAGTACACGAATTATTCCTATCATTACGTATGGGCTGCGAAATTTATTCTGGTAAGATTAAGTTTATATCAATGCGCAAGCTCATTGCCGCCTTCAAGTTAGCTGTTCGTTGCATATACAGACTTCGAAGATTTCACCATATTAGTGATAATATTACTTCGCTTATATTGGATGTCCTTTAGTATCCTATCTTCATCAACGAGTAGTAATTTTTCTAGAAAATACCCTTAAATATAGAAAACCGGACTATCTATATTATATTTTTCATTTCTCTCGTTCTAACAGAATTTCTACTTAAACTAGTCCAATATATAATTTTGTGATATCAGAGCGTGAGTTCCTTGTACAGACTACCAGATGGCTACATGATTTCAGTTTTGTTTTATTATTCTGCACTAAGATCGTATACCTACTGCTTGTAGATTTATTGATTCTGTTTTTGTAGTAACAAGCTTATGTAGAATATTTACCTTTTTTTGTAAATTCAGTAATTTGTTTTTCATCCTATACCTACATATGTGTGTATACATAAAAGACAAAATCCATTTCTTAATTGTACAGAGTTAATTTAATAAGTAAATTTAAAATATGAAATTATATGCCAGCATCCGGTCGTGCCCATCTATTCCTGATATACACTTGCATCCTCCGTCAAACTAATAAACGGTATGGCTTAGAAAAAAATTAAAATAGTTATTAAATTTTCACAAAAATCATTTTATTTATATCCGAAATACTCTCTTTCAGTAGAAATACAATGATCAAATGAACATTTTTATGTCGCTGGTTCGAATGGTATTGAGATTGTCCGTCGTTGATCATTGAGGGCCGTAAACACCAACGAGGATAATCCTATTTCCTATGTAAAGATTATTGCTATCCGAGAATAATCCTGCTTGCTTTGGTCGTAAACACCAACTCGTGTAAAACAATGACTTTTTTGTTTATGTGGCATTACTTTCGGATATTTTCGGTATGTCGAAATAAAAGGGTATTATATTTTAAAACAAGTAATGTTGAATAAGCAATATAATGAACAAAATTAATTTAATTTTCAGTTTTCTTTTTTACATAATATTAAAAAAAAAATTTTAGTAGAGAAGGAACTTAAGATCAGTGCATCTAACCGAAATATCGTTGCCACGGAAACGTGTTATTCTTTGTTGTCTGGTGTAATTGTCACTTAAATTCAAATTTTGCTCATCTGTCACCTATTCGGAATAATCCTCGAATAGAAATTTTACCCCCGGAAACTCTCGGATAAAATATTACACCGGTGTAATACGATAGATTAAATCGCGAGTAATCTTGGTTTGTGTTTGTGCATTACACGTGAATATGGGTTATTCTGGTTGGTGTTTACGGCCCCGATTGTCTTTAATTGATGCAAAATGATTTTCTTTCATCGTCAAATGCAGATTGTGGTTGTAAAATAGTAAATTGGCGCAGAGTGCCAAATCGGGTGAATACGGGGGATATTAAAGCAAAATAAATCGGTTGGTGAAAAAGTCAATGATAATTTACGAATCCTGAGAAGATGCATTATCGTGGAATAATCGCCAACTGCCTGACTCTCAATATTCAGGGCGAAAGCATTGTTTTGATTTTTGATTTCTCCAAACGAGATTTGTTTAGATTTCATTCATCTGGTGACCGCCACTTAGCACTTCGTTTTTAAGAGGCTTTTCTCTCTTCGAGCTTCTCTAATAATTTTCTACAATTCTTAATTCGGTGCAATTTTAGGGTTTCTTTTCGTTGTTTAGTCATTTTTCGACTGATTTATAGAAACTACTTTCACTTAATGCGTGGTAGCTTGGTAGAAGCAAAATGTCTTTTGTCCTTCCATTTAGACGAACCTCCCAAAAGAACCATGTTTTCATCTAAGGACACCTCCTTTGCTAATAAGAATCATTCAATTCACCATTGAAATAACTGCTACTCATTTGATCCCTAATTATTGAAATACTGAATAATCTTCGATTAAGCTGAGCTGTATGGTATCCATACTTAGGAGAAGTGCTAAAAATTAATTTCAGTTCTGTGGCAGTAATCTCATTCCAGAATGTTATTCGAGAATGTTCTGTGACTCCCTCAGAGTAGACTAATTGCTCAGCATACACAACGCTTTCGATGCAAATGAAGGACAGGAGCGTGGTTCCTGGATAACTGTCTGAAGTAGTTAATGACGATTTAAGTGATTTAGTTTGTACTGGTTAGTGTGGTGTTATTGCAGTTGTCGTATTTGTTGCTGTTACTATTGTGCGTGTGTTACGAACAAACAGAGCCGCAAACCGTTCGAGGCTATTTTATCAATATGGTTCATCCAAAATACATTAATTAAGAGCGCTAAAGGTAAGCCCCTAGTCCCATCTTCTTTTGTAGATAAAACAGGATGTTCAAGCTGAAAGGAGTGAGAAAAATAAAAACATAACTAGAAAAGCGATTAATAGAAATAAACTCCATAATTGATTGAAAGCAAGTAACAAAAGTAAAAGAAATTCAATGTTATAATAATAAAATAAACTAACATCCAGTAAATATTGATTCTGAATTGGCAAATATTCTTAACTAAAACTAAACTAATACTAAAATTTAGAAAATAAATAGAAGTAGAGGGACAAATAGAAATAGAAAATAGACAGGTTAGTAAGTAGCGATGCTACACATTCTTTTAAATAAGTATCGATGGAGCAATCCACCAGTCTAAATTTAAAAGGTGAAACATGGTCGTATCTGCGTAGATTAAAGATGAATCTAATGCAACGGTTAAAAGCTAATTCAACCCTATGCTTACATTTACTGGCCAGGTTCATGTATACCAGGCTACGATAAGTAAAATGAGGTACTATAGCGCCCTGACCAGTTTCATTTTCATATCAAGTGACATAACACTAGCAAAAAACCATAACCTTGGAAGGCCAACATAGACTTTGCTTATCAACAGGTTGACATTTTCACAAAACTTCATATCTTCGGTTATCACCACTCCAAGATATTAGACTTTGCTTTGCACAGGTAGTACAGCACCATTAAAATATATTGGCGGAATATCTGATTTACACAAAGGACCCCTGTAAAACGAAATATACTGGGACTTGGACGAGCTACGTAATAATCCATTGGTTGCAGAACACTGATGAATTCTATGCAGATCACTATTTACTCGGTCAATGAAATCCTTCAGGAGTCCTATGGGTCTACTGAAATATATCTGTACCTCATCAGCATACAGATGTACCTTTACATCCTTTACCACTTCTGCAAGGTTATTAATATATAAACTAAAAAACAATGGTCCCAAAACTGACCCTTGTGATACACCATTTGATAGCTTTAACGCATCAGATAATCTACTGCCGATTTTGACACCTTGGGATCTATCAGAGAGGAAACTTCCTACTAGAGTGAAATTAAAAACAGTGGAGTGTTTACGCAGAAAAGTTGCATGGTTAACGCAATGAAAAGCTTTAAAAAAATCCAACAGGAGAAGAATACTAAAGAGGTTTTTGTAGTAGTTATCTTAAGCAAGGCAGTTTCACAACTGTGGTAAGGCCTAAAACCTAATTGCCATTTAGTTAAAAGCATATTATCGTCTAAAAAGCACACAAGCTGGTTATATACATTAGCTTTTCCAGGATCTTGCCCAGAAAACAGATAAGACTTATTGATCGGTAATCGGAGAGTGCTTCAGGCCGTCGATTTTTAGCTACTGGGAGAACCGTAGTTACTTTCCAGTTGTAAGAGGAATTAGAATATGTAATGCAGGAATTAATAATATGAAGAATACAGGGATGAATAAGAGGAAGTATAGAAGTTTAATAAAACACGGATGTAAGTTATCTGGACCACTCGCAACAGATTTAAGCATTTCTTTTAGACTAATGTTGCGGAAACTAAACTCATTTATGTGCTGATCACTGCAAGGAGGGAGCAATAATTGAACGATTGAACATTATCTTAAATTATGAAATAATGAAATAAGTCTATTACGTCTAAATGAATCGACTGTACACAATTTAAAAATTGGAAAGATCGGAACCATATCTCTGCAGAGAATATTCACATTGAAATCACCACCTACTATTACATTATCATAACGCTGTCTAGCTGACAACAATGCATGTTCAAACTCACTTATGTTAGGTATATGGTATTCTAATATGTGAAGATAAAATAATTTGATCAATGACACTTGGCACTTCATGCAGCAGTAAACATCGACTCTATCTGTCCGCCCTTTTAGAAATCGCTAGTTATCAGTTTTATAATGATCATCAAAAGTACAATGGTCTAGGGTAGTTATCTGCCTAAGGGACTATTTTATAATGAGACAGGTAATCTTATCAAAATATTAATGTGTTGAGTCTTGGTAGCTGAAACTGGTTCCGGAAGACGGAGGTCCGTGGTATATTGCCCAAACCCACCCCTCCCCCACCGCCAAATTAGTAAACCTAGCCTTATTTTAAATTGTACTAATCTAAGATTACCAATTCTGTGTACAAATCTGTTACAGTAAATGATTGATTGATTAATTTACAGTACTTGATCATCGAATTACACTCAGCAGGATTTTTTTTTCTTCATAATAATAAGGGCGTATGTAATTGATACCAGTTGAATTGTCACGACAACGCGCAAGCATTAAATTCTGGGTTAAACTAAACAAAACGTTCAGTGAAATGTATAATTTGTTGAAATAAATGTAAGAGGATAATTGTCCATCCCGTATACAGGTTTATGACTGATTTCGTCAATTCAAGGAGAGTCAATTGAGTTTGATTTTTAAAAGTGGTCATCAAAAGGCAGCGACTATGATCGATAACATTCAACAAATGCGTGAAAAACTAGCCGAGGATATGAATGTGACCTGTAAAATAATATTAGAGGAGCTAGGAGTGTTCAAGGATTCCGTCCATATCATTTTAGTTGGTTATTGGAATAAGCAGAAGTTCTGCTCCCATTCTATTCTACATTTAATGACCTGGGACCAAAGCAGACGCACATTGATTATTCAAACGACATCATTCGAACGGCTCTCCGCAACTCAAATTTCACAAAACTGTATTAATACCGGTATTCCTGTAATCGGAATTTAGCTCCGGTATTGCAATCCCTACTTCGAATAAATAAAAAAAATTCCAAATAATTTTTGGCAATTTTTTTCTAGAGAAAAAGTTTCGTTTCTTTGTAGACAGCCAATATATGATATGAGTCCTTGAAACTTAAAATACAGTGTATACAATTATTAGCGTGACACGTATTATTCTCATTATAAAACTTTTCCTTCTTCTCCTAAGTATATTCAACTTAAAGACAAATTTTCGATTCAAACTTGAAGAATACCCATATCAAATTTCTTCCATAAGTTTTCATTTAAATTGTCATGGTAGTACAATTTAATTCTATTTTGTAGTTAATTTACGGTTCGTTCCACTATAATTCATTCGAGAAGATGTCAGGCAAAATTTTAATCTCTTGAAAAATTAAGTGAAGTGTGTAAAAGCATTTCATCTTTCGACCAGGAAAGTAGACAATTTCGAATGAATTAAATTTTCATTGAGAATTAAATGTGTAAACAATAACTGGGTTATCATAGATTCAGTGTGTCTACTGTTCTCTTAAATACACACACACTCCTTTAAACAGCTTAATAACAATAAATATTACGAAAATTTTTACGGTATTCTTTTATTACCAATCTTAATTAGATACTCGTTAATATTCTCATCAGATTCGAATCGAATCGAATCTAATCTAATATCTTCCATATTAACTTTTATATCACAAAGTCAATCGTGACCCTGACTCCATATAAGATGCTTCAATTTTCATTTTTCTTTACCTTATAAGATATTCAGATACTTCAAAAAATCGAATAAAAAAATATTAATACCCAAAAAAACAGCCATTCTCTTCTTGTTCCGCGTTTTGGTGAACCTGTGAAATTGTAAATTATTGTAAACACCCTTCTGAAAGGTATATTCCCAATTCCCACGCGATGACACATGCTAACCATATTGCTTAGGAGTGAGATTCTTTTTCCTTTCCTTCACTTTCCTTTCTTTTCCTTTCCTTTCCTTTGCTTTCCTTTCCGTAGAGTACCTACTCTTACGAGTAATACCAATTTCTTAGGATTTCGTATATCAAGCTTTTCGACAATACAAATTCTCCCAAGAAAAAAATCGATACCGTATCTCTGCTTATACAATAACGTTGAGGTATAAACTATAGAGGAACTAAGCTGAATCTTATCTGTAGAAGACTTGTACCAGGACTGCAGGATCAGCATGTTATGATACTTTTCCGAATTGTGCGTACCGACAAGCGTTTTAATCATTAGGCTCCCACTATATGAAATACCAACACGAATCTCGAAGCTCAAGTCCATAACAAAATATGTAGGACTTTGAATCCTGGACCTGCAAAAGTGAGAGCATGTTAAGCCCGCAGCTTTTAGGACAAATCAGCCAGCACCAGGCAGCACTTTTTAACGTTAGCTAAACGATGGAGTGTATCAGTAGCTTACAGAGTCCCGGGATGTCATGACGTCAGTGGTGTAATCGTTTGTCAGCAGCGCGTAATAACATCAAATTACAACTAGATATTGCCGAATAGATAAATTCCAAGATAAGATTAGTGCGGTTACTTGACAACCTTTTACAATTTCCCAGGATATCAATTCGAAATGTTTAGAAAGTGTTAAATCTCTTTGCGAATGTGTATATAAAATATTAGATAGTGCGAGTCAGGATAAAAATCCTTGGTTACCTACTACATATATTGCTAGAAAGTGATACCTGATAAATAATTTATTTGTTAATCTGACGGGGATGAAAATGCTTTCACATCAATTTAAGATTTTCTTCATTTCATTTCCTTTCCACCGGAGTGTTTGAGTGCTGATTTTCCGGAAATGAGTTCATTAATAACTCAAACTTTTAGCAAGGAAACGTCTATTCGGATTAATATTGCCACTGGCCTATGGAAAGTGATTTGCCTCCCATAACCTTTTAGACAACATGGTAAATGGATATACTTAATTTAGTTTTTGTTTTTGTTTTAGTACTTTTGAAAACCTTTCTCGGAAGCTCTTTGTTATTTCATACAAATCTTATATACCTAATTATATCATCAGGTGAATCATATAATTTAATTTCTATACTTGTGTTGTTCTAATATTATGCAAAGTGGTATATGTAGATAGAACAATTTCATATAAAGTATTGCCGTAATTATTCACCGATAAGATAAGAGTTGGTCAGTTTAAAATTATTGTGTTGGTTACGACTCGAACCAGCTTGCGGTGTTTTATTTATTCAAATATCTCTTCAGAAAATCAATCAATAAATTTATGCGTCTTTTTTTTTCCGTTCTTTGTAATTAATTTGAACCCTTCATTTTATGAAAAATTTGTTTTAATTAAATCAAAAAATTGTGAAACAAAGATTTCAGCATATATTTTGAAGAGAAGGAAATAATAAAAAAGGTATAATCATTATAGAACATAAAATTTTTTTTTTTTACTATATTATGTATGAGGGATGTACAGTATTGGCAAAAACAAATGCAACTCAAATCACTCTCACGATATTAACCAGAAAAAGTCAGAAATTTTAAAGGAAAGTAAATTATTTTTATTTCATTATTGCTATACAAACTTTTTAAAAGTAAACCAAACACAATCTTCAAGCAATATTTCATTTTTATCTACAAAATAAATTAAATTTACGAAAACTTATTTCTTTGCTGGGACAAAACAAATGCACTTCGTCGTTAATTTTTTTTTTTAATTATTAAAAATCTACTTAATATTTTGTGGCAAATCCATTATTTTTAATGATAGCTTGGCACCTGCGAGTCATGGTGTCAATTAAATTATCAATTATTATTTTTAGGATCTCATTCCATACTCTTTTAATTTCGTTAAACAATTCACTTTTGTTACTAATATTTTCTCCCTGTACTTTCATTTTAGCAATTTCCCATTTCCATTTCTCTATGGGGTTCAGATCGGGCGACTGGATCGGGCCACTGTAATAGCTGAATCCCACCTTCGTTAAGCCATTCTTTCACAGTTTTCGACGTGTTGTCATGTTGGAATATCCATTTCAAGGGCATATTCCACTCCGCATACGGTAACATAATCTCTTGCAGTATGGATTTGTATTGAAAGCGGTCCATTATACCATCAATTTTATGAGCTTGCCCTACACCCTGCTCTGACATGGACCCCCATACCATTACACACCCTCCGCTGTATTTAATGGTGGCTTTGTAATACGTTGGATCCAAACGCTTTCCTTTAGGATGCCTTACACAGCATATTCCGTCCGATCCTTTCAAATTAAATTTGCATTCATCGCTAAAAAGAATGGTTCTCCATTTCTGAACAGTCCAGTTAATGTGGGAACGTGCAAAAGCTACCCTTCACTTTCTAATTACAATTTTTTGTCCCCACTATGCTTTCCATTCGGCATTTTAGTGCTTTGAAAATTTTAGGTGGTAAAAATAACTCTACACTATGAAGCGTCTCTTTCTACTAGCAAATAATGTACACAACAATCAGCTACAATCCACCTAACCTCAATAATAATCAGTTACATGGAAAAAATTACAAATTGATTTCGAGAAATACTGTTATAAAACCGAGTTACCAAAGTTGCATTTGTTTTGTCCGATAAAAAAGAGAAGTTTTAGCAAATTTTCCTTAAGGGATTAGTCTACTTTGCGCGCTACAAAAGAAGGCTATTTTATTAATGTTTTTTTGGAAGTTTTTATTATAGGTATTGATATAAAAGTTGTTGAACTTAATAAGCACACTTTCGAAATGTATAGGAAAAAAAATTTATTTTTTATCTGAAACACTTTTTATACACAAAAATGATAATGAAAAACGTAACGTTTCAAAAAGTAGGCAAGTGAGTTGCGTGAGCCATATCTCTGGAACGAAATATCTGAAATAAAAAAATTACATGGGATTAGATTAAGTATAATAGTGAGTTCGTTTCGAACTACAATCATTAATTTTTATACATAATTAACAAAGCGGCGAACTAATTTTGAAAAAAAGGCTCTTTTTTCAATGATTTTTGCTATAAAAGAAATAGTAAAAATTGATATTTTGAGATTACCGTCGTTCAGGACGAGCTCACTGTTATACTTAATCTAATTCCATGTAAGTTTTTTATTTAAGATAACTCGTTCCACGGATATGGCTCACGGAACTCACTTGCCTACTTTTTGAAACGTTACGTTTGTCTATCACTTTTGTGTATAAAAAGTGTTTAAGATAAAAATTAAAGAATTTTTTCCTATATTTCGAAAGTGTATTTATTAAGCCCAACAACTTTTATATCAATACTTATACCAAAAATAAATTAGTAAAAATAGCCTTTTTTTGTAGCGCGCAAAGTAGACTAATCTCTTAATTCAGTGGTAAAAATTATCGATTTTTTGTAGATTGTTGTTGGTGTTTTTTTAAATGACTGGTACAATACTAATGAAATAAAACACACTTTGCTTTTAAAACTTGGGGTTTCGCTGCCCAACATCATGCAACTAATTTGAGTTGGATTTGTTTTGCCCAATACTGTAGTTCCAAAAATGGCTGTAAACACCATAAAACACGTTTCGAGAAAGTCAGTATAAACAGAACAAGTAGTTAGAAAAATGAGAAACGGACATACAATTTGAAATGTATAGTAAAACTTTTTCTGCACCATTTAAAAATAAAATTGAGTGGCATATGAAAGTGATTGACAACATTTTTTTTTAAATATTATTAAGCCAAGCACAGCATGGCAGGAAGGATTAAGAGAAATGAAGAGAGGTGCTGATGTATATCGCTTTTAAACTCACCTAGAACTCCGTGGTATGTTAATGAGGAATCCTGTTAACGTATTCAATAATTCAAAATTCCCGCTGCAAGCGTACCTAGGACGTCTTACGCATCTGCTAGCTTATTTTCATATCATATCTGAGGATATTGTTTGAGATTTTGCGGGATTGTAGAAATGTAGATTTTTTTTTATGGGTAGGCATTTTGACAAAAACAGAATAATGGTTGGAAGGTATATACCAGAGTGGCTGCTTTCAACACATTTTGTGTTGTTCTGTTCTTGATCTCCAAAGCAGACACACAGAAGCGCTCCAAGCATCAAATTAGCGCTTTCGCCACGTGACCACGATCATACCGAAATATATTCTGGGAAGGGGGAAAACGAATTTTCCATATTTGTCCCAAAATTGTCCTGCTGACAATGTTCACATATAAAGTATGTAGTTATGGGACGTACCCGGGAATAAGTTATGGAAATTTCTAGTAACTGCTAGAAATAAAACCCTAAGTACCCACTGAACAGATCCTGTTTGTCCCCGGGTAATTTTGTGATGTATGGAAACCTTCGCAAATTGTAAGCCCGATGAAAGACAGAATATAGTATACTGTTCCACATTCGTACAGTTCGGTATGAAAAAGCAATTTTACTGTACCGCCGAAAATATGTTGTAGGTTGAAAGAATGAGTCCGGCTTGCAACGCGAGTATATCCAGGAATTAGTCTACAAGAGATCAGACTACATATTTCATCAGAATATTGAGCATTCATGTTTCAATAAGGGAGTGAAAGTCATCAAACTTTGCGACTGTACTTGAGCGAGTCGATATGATAAGTTATTGGCACATTTTTGTAACAAAAATTATGGATATCTTTCAAAAAGTTATGTTTCTTCTTCTTCTCTGGTTTCAGAGTCAAAACTGTGAGCTCCACTAAATGGGATCTGGAGTTTCTTCTCTCCTAGCTCGACCTTATGAGGTATAAAGGCCGCTACACATGCTCAAACAAATCACACGACTGGACCATGCATAGTCCAATCCTATGATTTGCAAGCTCATTGGCGATGTGGCAATTACTCGTCATATCGACTCGCTCGAGCATCGTCGCAATGTTGGATGCCTTTCGCTCCTTTATCGCTATATGCATGGTCTGGTGCATGGTTCTGATGAAATATCTAGTCTGATCCCTTGTAGAATAGTTCCTGCACGCAATACTCGCGCTGCATCCCGCGCTCACCCTTTTACCCTTCAAATTACCTTCGGCCGTACACTAAAATTCCGTGATACTTTCTTATCCCGAACTGTGCGAATGTGGAACAGTCTACCATCTTCTGTCTTTCCTCCGGCATACAACCTGCGAAAGTTTAAGGGCGACATACATCGGCACCTCCGCCGCTCTCCTCATATCCCTTAATCCTTTCCCTATCTCCTTCCTGCCACGCTGTGCTTTGCATCATAGGGTATCCCCTGAGCTTGGCTTAATAATATATAAAAAAAAAAAAAATGATCGTGTGTAGCGCAAGTCCGAGCTTGAGTTGAGATTGAAGTCTGCCATGAATGAAATTGGACGAAATTATTGCTAACAAGCAAACCTGACTATTTTACTACAGAAATGAATTAAAGTTTGAATAAAAGTCGTTGCGAAGTTATAAGTTTTGCTTTTACACAATAGTTTCGGCCGATTTCACTTATGCTCCCTCAACTCATGTTCCGACATTCGCTACACATGCTCATTTAAATCAAACGACTGGACCATAAGTCGCTAGATTTGCTTGAGCGTGTGTAGCGGCCTTAACACCAAAGAGTTTGTTAACTATAGTATGTTGGGGAACCAATTAAATTGTCTTATAATATAATAATTGTTTTGTAGTATTATTTGTTTAAGTCGACAGAAAACAAGTATGTCTCATGATAAGGACACTACCGTTAGCCGACGCCACGTTCAATTCACTGTTAAAGTTAATGAAGTCAACAGAAGAGTAAACTTTGTATTTTGTGAGTAAAAGATAAAGAACCCTAAACACTGAAATATATCCGCGAGAATGCAACTCTAATGATAAATGAAAAGCATCACTAGGATTTGAGAAGTCTCAGGACAAAACAATAATCTAGTCCAACATCCGAAGCGAACGATGTAAATAAAAATGTCCGACCACGATGAAGGAAAACTTGGAACTCAAAGTTAAAATTTTAAACAATTTTCAATACAATTATTTGTATTAAAATGTTTGTATAGTTTTGTCAAGAGCCACTATTTTTAAAATAAAATATATTTAAATATTTTAATACAGAATCTAGATCTAGGATTATCTGGATCCGTGTCAAAATGTTAGTCCAGGTAGCACTGCAGCAGCAGGTTTTTCGGCTATAGCAGAACCGACGTAATGCGACTTATCATTTGGGTGGTTGATAGGTTTGAAAACCCCAAGCAGAAATCTTTTGACACTTATTCGCCAACCATGAAAATTCTGTTCAAAAAATATTTGACGATGAAATTCCGAAATTCCCATACTTTCGCGTACGTTGAGATACCGCCCACCTTGCCATACAATTTTTTGTTTGACTAAGTGACTACTATCGCCTCCTGTCCTATGGACCACCATGGGCGAGACATCCTGTATAAATGGTACATATGTATACATTTTTTTCATTTTTTTTTTAAGAATGTTCACGTTTCCGCAGCTGTAACTCGTTACCCATCAGACTTGCAAAAAAGTGTTTATACAAAAAATTTAGGGAATTTAGTCTTCTTCAAATTTATATTTTTACAGATTTGTCGTACGATCGACCGTTGAGAAATTATTTTGAAAAAAAAAACAATTTTTGGTACATTTAATCCAAGATGGCTGACCGCGCGTACTCCGCCCCCCGCCCCGCCCGCAAAGGGTGAAAACTTGGATTTGTCATCGGGACCCGGAACTCAATAACATATAGGTATAAAAATCACAACTACCCCACCTTATGTAGAGCAAAGGCCTTATTTAGTCCCAAAGGAGTCAGGACCCGTATTTTGGTAGCTTGGTTCGATCGGGGCCTATAACAAAATGCAACATGCTAACAAGAACTTGTTTTAATGCACTTGTAGAACAAGCAATGAAGAATCCCCAACACTGTTGTGGAGGAATCTGCGACAATTCGGAGTATATGGTAAGGACAAGAGCGGCTGCAGTTTCAAACCTAATGAATTGAATGTGATTTTTACCTCAAACAGTAACTCTCTGGCTGAAATATCTACTCCAAATCAGGTTAGTTTATTACCCAATCCAATTAACAGTATCTCGCATGATTTCAGTGACCTATTTTCTTTCCGGTGCGTTAACATGAATGAACTTATTTCGACTCTTAATGCAATAAAATCTAATGCGCCTGGCCCTGATGACCTATCACCACGCTTTATCTCTTATTTACTGCTTCCAATCATCGGTACATTTATTCTGCATATAGTTAATTCGTGCATGTTATCATCCTCTTTTCCCTCCAATTGGAAAGTTGCTAATATTCTTCCAATTCCAAAGAAATCTTCTGCTGAATGTCCAGCTGATTTTCATCCAATTAGCATACTATGCTTTCTATCTAAAGTGGTTGAAAAACTAATGTATCGGCATGTTTTTGAACATGTAGATAAAAATAACCTACTGACCTACTGGCAATCCGGATTTACGAGGTATCACAGTTGTGAAACTGCTATTTGAAAGATATCCACTGACATAAGAAGTGAAATAGATCAAGAAAAATTCACCACCTTAGGATTCTAGGTTTTTCAAAGCCTTTGATACTGTTGATCATAGCATTCTCCTGGAGAAGCTTTATGCTTCCTTTGAATTTAGTAATACAGCAGTATCGTTGATTAGTAGTTTCTTATCAGATCGCAGTCAATAAGTAAAACTCAATGATAAGATATCCTCCCCGCTACATTTAATACGAGGAGTGCCTCAAGATTCTTTTATGGGCCCGTTGTTGTTTAGCCTATTCATTAATGACTTGCCATTAATGGTTCGTATGTTAACATTCACCTCTACGCAGATGATGTACAATTGTACTTGAGCCGTCCTATTGGGCTTATTGAAGATTGTATAGCACGCATTAACTCTGATTTAGATAGAATCTCCGTTTGATCTAAATATAATAAGTTACAATTAAACCCTAGTAAATCACAGTGTATAAGCTTCTACAACAATTCATTTAATTTGCTTGATGTTCCGCCAGTAGTGTTAAATGGTTTCCTCTTACCATGCTTAGTCAGGTCACCAATTTAGGTATATCCTTGAATAGTAGTATGAAGTGTTGCGACAATGTCAATATGCAATTGAGGAAAATATATTCTGGATTGCGAAGGCTTTAGCTTTCTGCTAATATTTTACCTTATAGTATTCGTTTAATGCTAGTAAAATCGTTAATTTTGCCTCATTTTACTTCAGGTAGCATTATTTTTCCCAAGCTGGATAGTATATGTGGACGTAAGTTAGAGATTACATTTAATGATTGTATTCGATTCATTTTTAGATTATGAAAGTTTGACCATGTATCCCCTTTTCAAATGCCTTTACTAGGATGTTCGTCGAAGTATTTTCTACAACGCAGGTCGCTTATCTTGTTGTATAACATACTGCAGTCAAATAAGCCAGAGTATTAGAGAGTTTTTCTTGTTTACAACATCCCAACGGAATAGGAATATAGTGATGCTACGATTTCAAAAACTGGTCATGGAAAATCAGAGTAAGGAAACGCACACCCACGTGCGCACACGAAAGACTCATGAGTAATTTATGGCTCATGTGCGCGTTCCATTTTTGAAAACTCATGTGCGCGTGCGTGAGTCATTTTATTAGCGCACGCGCCCATGAGTGAGTAATTCACAATAAGAAAGCGCACACTCGCGTGCGCACACGATATTTCTTACTGCTCACTTCCTACTTGTGTGACCAATTTCATTTATGAAATACTTGCATTATGTAGAAAACGTGGATAATTAATATTTTTAACGTTTATTCGCAGGATTGAAGGGTTTAAAAAGGGAATTTGACAAAAAAATTTCCGTTCTTTAAGATAAGTTACAATTTATAAAGACAAATTAAAATTAATAATAAGGCGAATAAACATTTAAATATTAATTATCTACGTTTTCTACATCATCAGATATTTCATAAATGAAATTGCATACACAAGTAGGAAATGAGCAATGAAAAATTTCGTGTGCGTTTTCTTCCAATGAATTACTCACTCGTGAGTAATTCCGTGTGCGCACGCGAGTGTGCGCTTTCTTATATTATTGTATTACTCACTTGTGAGTAATAAGCAGGAAAAAATTTCGTGTGTGCACGCGAGTGTGTGCTTTCTTATATTATTGAATTACTCACTCGTGAGTAATGAGCAGTAAGAAATTTCGTGTGCGCACGCGAGTGTGCGCTTTCTTATTGTAAATTACTCACTCATGGGCGCGTGCGCTAATGCCCAAGAAAAGCGCACACGACTCACGAGTATGTGCGCTTTAATCGCATACAATTTATTACGCACGTGCGCGTGCGCACGTGAGTGTGCGTTTCCGTACTCTGTGGAAAATTCGTACCTTGTTCACATCATCCGTCTGTGGAATATTTTACCCGTAGCTATCCAAACAGCACGCACACTTAGAATAACCTTTTTAATTTCATTTAACATGTATAATTTGTACAATAAATTTAGCATTAAACTAATTTGAATTTGAACTTGTTGCAAATTCAAATATACCCTGACTTGTTACCTTATTTCAACAAGTAGGTACAAGTTATACGTAAAAAAGTGGCTACAACTGTGCACGCACCTGCATGTTTCATTTTGCAGAAAATTTGCCTATACAAAAATTAAATTAGTTTTAATGACATGTTCAGTGAAATGAATATTCCCTTATTTTAAGAAACCGTCAATTGATGATATGTACATACATATGACAAAAGGTCCCGTACGTTTATGAGCCTTATGAAACTATGCTAAGGTGTTCTGATTCAGATTGGAGACCGCAGGTGCCATAAACCAAACCTTCAAAGGCAGGGCCGGATCTATGGGCAGGGCACGCGAGGGCACTTGCCCCGGGCGCTAGTTTTAAGGGGGCGGCAATACGACGGACTTGCGAACTCATAACTAAAGGAGAAAAAAATCTAAATACAAGAATTGGAATTTTTTTTTCAGAGCATATTCAGTCTTCTTTCCGGAATCTGAAAGCTCCTTTGCTGTCATCATATTTTGAATTGCGCTTACATACAGCCAGTCAATTTACTTTCTGTTAAGTCTGTAAGCCTTTGCCTAATTATATTAAAAATTCGGCTAAATCCTCACATTGTACCATTGTATCATAGATGAAACGAATTGAAAATTTCTCCAAGATCAAATGTGCTAAGATGGCTGGCAACCCTATGTTCCCCACCATCCATCAATCCTATCGTGACTGTAGACAGAATATAAGACAGTAGGCACAAGCACAGAGTTGCCAGAAAAATAAATTTATGCCAGCTAAATTTAGTTGTTTTAGCCGGATTAAGGGCTTTGAATCCGGATAAAAAATCGGCAAAATCCTTTCAACCTGAACGGCAGTACCCCAGAGTTTTTTGAAACCGTCTAAAATTATAAGTCGGGAAGATTCATATTGAAAAGTGGCTAAAATAAACAATAGAAAGAGTTACAATTGGTATAAGATTATTAATATTATACTCTAGCTAGATGATAATAACAGTTAAATAAAGGGAACTCGACGATTGAATTTATTTTTGAAATTATATTTACTATTTTTATGAAAACGCTCTCTACATCGATGGGTTCTCAGGCAATGTTCAAATATATAGTGAAAAATCAAAGTTTTGCATGGAAACACCAAGAGTAGTTTTATTCCATTTTTTGAACTTGTATTTGCAATTTTTATGAAAATACCATGTACGAAATTTTAGCTCTCTACATGAACGCGTTTTCGGGCAGTGCCCAAATATATAGTGAAAATCGAAATATTTATATGGCAATCCTACAAAAGAGTAGCCCGATTTGTCCCATTTTTGAACTTAATTTTACTTTTTTTAAAAAAAGCCCATGTACAAAATTTCAGCACACTAAAGTTATCATGCGGACGGACAAACAGATGGAGATGTGAAAATCAAAACAACTTTTAATATTATGCATGAATGTCCCAACCATACTGTTCTACTATCACTATTTCTATGCGTTACAAACGGAATGACAAATTTAGTATACATCTACGAGGGTATAAAAAGCAGTTAGCATTTCTTTACAAATTATTGCCGGCTAAATAGCAGCTAAAATGGCAACTCTGCATAAAACCACATCCGTCATGAAGGTGGGAGGCGCTATAGCTACGTTCTGCAGGTTTCGGCACATCTTATAATTTTAAACATAAAAAAAATTTAATTTGTATTCTTTGTGTTAATTAAATAAACTGTATTTGTAATGATACGATTTTTAACTTTCCTTTTATTTTAAAACAGTTTGAGATTCAAACGACAATTAATATCTTTAATGGATTTTAATTTCGAATTTTTTTATTTAAAAATCAGCATTATTGTTTCAAATTCAAATTGTTTGTATTATATAATAAGTTATCTGTCATATATACTGCATAGTAATAAAATTTGCTCCAAATAAAGATTGTTGTTAGAGGGGGCGGGAATTAACGTCCTTGCCGCCCCCCTCAAAAATTTTCTAAATCCGACACTGTTCAAAGGATACAGATTTTCTTCAAGTATAACAGCGTTGAGAAAAGGCCTCCAAGCATTCTCAATTTTTGATAAAGGCTAACACGTTTGCATCATGTACACTGCCTGGCCAGTTGGCACTAACGTAATAAAATTTTAGGTCGAGACTGCCATACAGTTGAGAAAATATGAAAATCATTCTCTATCCACAAAGTATGGTTCATTGTATAATGGAGCATAAATGTATGAGGATATCATCAGTTGCGCAAAACATTTCTGCCATCCCTCCTTTCCGAAGAAATTTTTAATAACTGAACCAATATTTGCAGGATAACACATTTGATTATTAAATTTCACCTCATTAATAGCAGCTAACAAGTCCGAAATGACTGGTCGTAGTTTACTAATTAGTCAAAAAGTTTTAATTAATATTTTTTCTCACTTGTTGGTTACAGTTACAGAATGAAACAAGTTAGGAAATTTGTCTTTATGATACTTGTTTTTTTATGATACCGGAGCTGTTCGTACTTGTGGAAATACACTTGTTTCACAAGCTCTTGTTGCTTTGCTCTATAGATCCGTCGAAATCGAGTTTTGAAAACTATATTTGCACGAAAGAAATATTATAGAAGAAATTCACTAGATATATCCTACAACAATGTAGTGAATCTATCAGATTTCATGGAATTTTATTTCAGCAAATATGACTCTTCAATAACTGAAATAAATTGATTTGGACCCTTGTAAAAAATAAAGCATCTTTCAAATGAATTAGAATCCGACAGCACAGAAATTGGCATTCTTCTTGAATTATAATTTCATTTTAATTTATTTATTTATTTATTGACTTTCGGTTCACATAGATTTTGACAATTTCATCGTTTGAATGGTATATTTTTTTTCTTATTGTAATTTAGCCCCACTCAGACAGCTTAGCTGGTATGAGAGTTGGGGAATCTAAATATAATACAATATGCATTTAAATTACTGATAATAATAGAGAGTTTGTTTAGATCTAGATTATAAACAAAGTATCATATTTTAGTAAATAACAAAAGGTCTAATAATAAGAAGTTATGACAAATAATTCTTTAAATTTTTTACAAAATTTTTTAGTGATGGTGACGATTTGATGTTGTTCGGCAGTGTGTTATATAATTGTCCAGCAGTGGTTAGTAGGCCCTGTCGTCTTCTTTCAGTTCTTGATTGGTTTTGGGCGATGTTGTTCTTGTTTCTTGTCATGTGATTGTGTATATCCGAGTGTAGTTTGGCTACTATATTTGTCCTGATGTTTTTCCTTAGTATATTGTGCATGAACTTCGCTTTTTCTATTTGTATTATTTGTTTCAGCGTAAATTGCTTTGTTTGTTGATATACTAGATTTGATGCGGAGTCCCACGGCAAGCCATTTAGAGCTTTTAGAGCCCTATTTATTAAAATATTAACATCTGTTTTTAACCTTTGCGAACATTGTGACCAATTTATAACATTATGGTGTTCCATAACCGCACTCCGGTAGCAGGCTAGTTAACAAAATTTATTTCACAAATGCCTTTTACGCCGAATGCGAATTCTCAAAATGGAAAACACTTCAAGCAGTCATACAACAAGACATCCATATAAAAAAATCCATTTATACTAATAGGACATTTCGCAAAAATCGTAATGTCAAATAAATTCTTGGCAACTTATGGACATAATCCCATTTCGCAAAACTAGCCTTTTCGCTCAGTGAATTGTGCCATTATATAATGATAAAACTGAAATGTACCGTATTTTTAAATGAGTAATTGGAGAGTTTTGATACACATATAAATTTAAAGCCACTTAATTAGCTTCAGAAGATTTTTGTCAGAGATACGGTCAAGACTATAAGACGGACGAGTTTTTCAAGATAATTTTATTTTCATTTGTTTGGTGAATTTTATAAAGCAATTAACACTAATAAATAAAAGTTATTTTTTTTTAATGAAGGTAATTATAGCCTAATTTTTATAGGACGATGATTGAAAGTGGTAATTAGTTTTCATTTACTCCTGAAGTTCTCGCACAGAAACAAAAGTGTTTTGAAATGAAACTTTTAATTGAAGGGACAAATTAAACGTGGAGGAATTTTGCTTTAATTTAAACACGAAATTAAATGGAAGCCAAAAGTTTCCATTACGGATTTTGATAAAGCTGCAATCAACAGTATAAAGAGCATTTTTCCTGATATTATCTGCAATGGTTGTCATTTATACATAGGCCAAATAGTACAGGGTGTTTCCCCTTAGGAGGTCAATAGAGCAGGAGGTGATAGTACTCACCTAGTCAACCGTTTAGCAGTTACAGGGTAATTAAGAAAAAAAGCTAGTTTTTCAAAAAACAACCTGCATTTTCAAGACTACTGGGTACACGGTCAGAGTTAAGAGCTCATTGTATGCAGAACTTCATGGTGTTCGAACCAAATCGATTCGAATGGATTTGTTGCTGTCGGACGGCATCTGAAGGGAAACATGCTGAAAGCAAAGCATCAAAACTTCTCGTAAAATTAATTCTAATATGATTACTCTTAAGTAAAAAACATGTACACAATCCAACAAAGCCTGTATTTGTCATCTACTGAACATATTGCACAAATACAATACAAAAGTATAACTTCATCGAGCAGATCAAATTAAAATCACTAGCATATGTTTGAGCTGTTATATTCGTGCTAAAAACAATTCCTGAAAAGGAAACATATTACAAAAATACCATGCTAAAATTGAGTTCTGAAAAGAAAACAAATTCAATCTAATTACAATTTTCCCAAAAATAGGTACAATATCTAACAAAAGCATGTGTTTTCATCGCACAATTACAATCAGATCGAGCCGATCATTTTACAACTCTATTTTTATCATCATTACAAGTATACCATCCACTGGGAGTTTCTTCGCTATGTGATAGAAAGAATATTTTTTGCAAATATAATTCAATTTAACACAGCAGTATGGGTTGCTCTAAGTTCCTTGTTGATATGCATTTTGTCCGTTGCTATGCTAATTTATATATAATATTTTACTAACAAACACTTCATTTCTGGTCTCGACGGAAATAAAAAATCTTACTTTGGGTCTCGACTGAAGGTAAGATAATTCTTTAAGCCGGGTCTCGACTGACTTAAAGAATATTATCTCGGGTCTCGACTGAGATAATATTTTACTAACAAACACTTTATTTCTGGTCTCGACGGAAATAAAGAATCTTACTTCGGGTGTCGACTGAAGTTAATATAACTCTTTAAGCCGGGTCTCGACTGACTTGAAGAATATTATTTCGGGTTTCGACTGAGATAATATTCTACTAACAAACACTTTATTTCTGGTCTGGACGGAAATAAAGTATGTTACTTCGGGTCTCGACTGAAGTTAAGATAACACTTTAAGCCGGGTCTCGACTGACTTAAAGAATATTATCTCGGGTCTCGACTGAGATAATATTTTACTAACAAACACTTTATTTATGGTCGAGAACGGAAATAAAGAATCTTACTTCGGGTGTCGACTGAAGTTAATATAACTCTTTAAGCCGGGTCTCGACTGACTTAACGAATATTATCTCGGGTCTCGACTGAGACAATATTTTACTAACAAACACTTTATTTCTGGTCTCGATGGAAATAAAGAATCTTACTTCGGGTCTCGACTGAAGTTAAGATAACTCTTTAAGCCGGGTCTCGACTGACTTAAAGAATATTATCACGGGTCTCGACTGAGATAATATTTTACTAACAAACACTTTATTTCTGGTCTCGACGGAAATAAAGAATCTTACTTCGGGTGTAGACTGAAGTTAATATAACTCTTTAAGCCGGGTCTCGACTGACTTAAAGAATATTTTCTCGGGTCTCGACTGAGATAATATTTTACTAACAAATACTTTATTTCTGGTCTCGACGGAAATAAAGTATGTTACTTCGGGTCTCGACTGACTTAAAGAATATTTTCTCGGGACTCGACTGAGATAATATTTTACTAACAAACACTTCATTTCTGGTCTCGACGGAAATAAGGAATCTTACTTCGGGTCTCGACTGATTTAAAGAATATTATCTCGGGTCTCGACTGAGATAATATTTTACTAACAAACACTTTCTTTCTGGTCTCGACGGAAATAAAGAATCTTACTTCGGGTGTCGACTGTTGTTACTATAACTCTTTAAGCCAGGTCTCGACTGACTTAAAGAATATTATCTCGGGTCTCGACTGAGATAATATTTTACTAACAAACACTTTATTTCTTGTCTCGACGGAAATAAAGTATGTTCCTTCGGGTCTCGACTGATGTTAAGATAACTCTTTAAGCCGGGTCTCGACTGACTTAAAGAATATTATCTCGGATCTCGACTGAGATAATATTTTACTAACAAAGAATTTATTTCTGGTCTCGACGGAAATAAAGAATCTTACTTCGGGTGTCGACTGAAGTTAATATAACTCTTTAAGCCGGGTCTCGACTGACTTAAAGAATATTTTCTCGGGTCTCGACTGAGATAATATTTTACTAACAAACACTTTATTTCTTGTCTCGACGGAAATCAAGTATGTTACTTCGGGTCTCGACTGATGTTAAGATATCTCTTTAAGCCGGGTCTCGACTGACTTAAAGAATATTATCTCGGGTCTCAACTGAGATAATATTTTACTAACAAACACTTTATTTCTGGTCTCAACGGAAATAAAGAATCTGGCTTCGGGTCTTGACTGAAGTTAATATAACTCTTTAAGCCGGGTCTCGACTGACTTAACGAATATTATCTCGGGTCTCGACTGAGATAATATTTTACTAACAAACACTTTATTTCTGGTCTCGATGGAAATAAAGAATCTTACTTCGGGTCTCGACTGAAGTTAAGATAACTCTTTAAGCCGGGTCTCGACTGACTTAAACAATATTATCTCGGGTCTCGACTGAGATAATATTTTACTAACAAACCCTTTATTTCTTGTCTCGACGGAAATAAAGTATGTTCCTTCGGGTCTCGACTGATGTTAAGATAACTCTTTATGTCGGGTCGCGACTGACGGTTTTGGGCTAATAACTCTTTAACAACAGCAGATTGCACATAGGGAATAATAGGTCAAATTAAAGAGGAGAGTATACAGTTTATAGTTTTTATAAAAAACCGTTAAGTTAACAACCGTTTTGCAAAAAAAAAGTAGAGGTCAAAGTAAAAAAAAGGGTAGAAAATCTCAAATGTTTGGTTTAGACAAGCATAACTCTGGGCTGGTTCTCGTTAGAAAGGCCATTAAGTTCTGCATATAACGAGCTCTTAACTATGACTGTACGCCCTATACTTTCTAAGATACTGGGTGTTTTGTGAAAAACTATCTTTTTCTTCTTAATCACCCTGTAAATCCTAAACGGTTGATATTGCCCCCCCCCCCCGGACATATATTTTTTTGTTAGTCTAGGTGAATACTATCACCTACTACTGTATTGACCTCCAAGGGGAAACGCCCTGTATATAGGAAAATACAAAAACGATTGTAGCCACTGTTATTTGTAATAGGACAAAATTTAAGACTGAAATAAATTGTTTGGATTTACTTTTTTGTTTATTATCGGTTTACGATACGTAGCTAAGAAAAAGTAGTTTCAAAAGAGTAATTAGCATTTAGATTTATTTAATTTTATAATTATTCTTTTGCTAAATGTATTTTTTGTTAAGCCAAAGTATCTTTTTGAGAAATGTATTTCGGCCAACTGTCATGCCCCACTCCAAATAAAACCCAAATCAAATAAATTAGTATATAGACTAAAACCCCATTAACTGTGTTCCCATAATATTGCTGTTCTCTTATAATTCTGCAGCACTTTTCGTCCTTAAATTAAAATGAATTGGTTTTATTCGAGCACTAACTTGTACCGCTCAAACTGTTTGCAGTAGAGCTCCTTGGTTATCGTTTGATTTAGATTTAAAAGTTTAAAGTTGGCCAAACCTTTCATATCCCACCAAACAGATAACAGCTTACGTGGGTAAAGGCCTGTGGTGCCGGTATTTCTGGCATCTCTACTATTTTTGTACAAAATCATATTCTCCTCACCAATTACTATTCGGTGCAAAAAAGTTTATTTCTGAGAGACATATGTATGTCAGCAAAGAAGAGCATGAATTCACTCTCTGCACAAGATTGGACTTGGAAAATTTTTGTGGAACCCCTTGATCCAATTTACTGAATTGTTGAACGATCAAATTCAAACCTCTCAGCTATAGTTCCTTAACAGTTACGATGGTATTTTGTTCCACCAGAGTTTTCAGAACTTCAAAGTCGAACTCCACAAATTCTCCAGGACGAAGATCATCTTCTAAACTGTAGTTCCCTTCTGGAATTACCGTTCACACTGTTGAGCGTTTATTATCCGATCCACATATACTACATATATGAATATAACTTGCACTTTCCATTGCATTGCTGCCTTTTTGAATTCACAAAGCATATTATGCTCAATATGCTCCTTTTTATACCCTAGATGAAATCTATAGGGTATACTAAGCTTGTCATTCCGTTTGTAATGCATAGAAATAATGATGGTAGAGCAAAATGGATTGGACACTAACGCATAATATTTAAAGTTATTTGGACTTTTGCATATCCGTCTCTCCGTCCGTCTGTCGCTAGTGTATGTATTTAGAGCGCTAGTGTATGTCTTTAGAGAGCTGAAATTTTGCACACGACCTTAAAAGAAATTTAAGTTCGAAAATGGGACAAATCGGGTAATTCCTTCATGGGGTTGACATACAAAAATTTCGTTTTTCACTATATATTTGAACACTGCCTTGAGAACACGTCCATGTAGAAGATGAAATTTTTGCATGCACGGTGTTTTCATATTTTCAAAAATTGACTAAATCGGCAACCCGTAATTGGTGTTGCAATATAAAATTTTAGATTTTTTACGTCTGCTGCGAAAACAATCAGTCCTAGACGTTTTTATTGTACTTAATATAAAATCGTATGAAATTGATTATAACCGTTTGTACTGTCCGACCAACCGTTTTAGAAATATGTTCGAAAAACCACTTAAAAATCAAACTTGCAAAGCTGGATGACCATATGAAATAACATACCGGCATTCATCTAGAGTATCATAAGAATTGGTCTTACACCAATTCTAGCTTTTTTACTTGTTCACTTTCAATTCAACTTTGGAAAAATAACTATAAAATTCGAACTGCTCTCTTAAAAACTTGCATTAAGAATAAGAACAAAGTAAATTTAATATCACCCCTCCGACTTTTAGCGCATGTAATTAAAAACCACATTATTTGTGGGAGGAAGCCCCAATAATAATTATATAAATAATGTACCTATTAGATTTGTTTTATTAATATCGATCAATCTCTAAAAAGGTAAATGGCATCTTAAATACACCTTCGCAACGTTGAATTTTTCTTCAAACTTTTGGGTCAAATGTTAAATCCATGTTATACCTACATAGACTATGAACAGCTCTTATATTTAAAATTAATATGTATAACATCATTTCTCACTTTACCTCTGCCCATGGTGCTTTTGATTTCTATTTGACTCTCAAGGAAGTTACGTTCTACACTTCGGCAACTCCATAACCCCTGTAGAAAATTCACTCAAGTATTTAAGACATATCCTAAAATGGTTAGCTATTCCATCTTGTTTTATGGCTCTTTAAAATAAATACCATATAAAAGTGCTACAATTTTCTCCGAAGGTAATAAACTTATCGAGTTTTATAGTCTAGATGTAAGGACTTTCACATGCTCATGTCTTTCATTTGTATATATTTTAATGTTCGTAATAAAGATTTTACTGACATTTCCTTATAGCAGTCGGTTTCAATTGAAGGTGGCAGTGATATATCATTAAATTATAAATATTCTCATAATTTATAGAATGATTATATACCTATAAGTTATTATGTTTCCAATATTACACAAATATATTTTAAGGTATATACGTACATATGTACTATGCATAAACAGGAGGTTTCACCACAACTGGTCGCATACGTTTTACGAAACGATAATGAACAATAAATTGGGAAAAAAATTAAATAAGGGCATCCATTTCCTTTGGGGATGTAAAAGGATACCAAAAATGTAGATTTTCCTTAACTCTGGAAAAATATTCCTTACAATAAAGAACTAAAGGAATGGTGACTTTTGGAGGATACATAGACGGACAAATTGAAATATAAATGAATGACGAAATACGCGCAGAAACAGAAGACATCAAATGATAACAGTTGAAATGCTCTTTGAGAGTTTTCCCATTTCTATACCTAAATTGACATTAATTAAATTAGAAATCATCTGAGCAACTTTGGTCTTTTATTTTCTGTTATATAAATACATAGCAAACCAATAGATCTCCTTCCCTTGAACTTCATATTTCTCTAACTTTTTGTTTTCCTTCGTTATCCGAATATAGAATGGGCTTTTAATTCGTTAATGTAATTACTCGTACCAGACCTGATGGAGACTATTTACCAATGGAGATGGGTCGATACTCTTTTGGAACCATGCAGGAATTCTCTCCAATATCGGATAGGAAAATATCTTCTGTCCTGCGTGCAGTTAACGAAGGCTCTCGTACGTTTTTATACGGGAAAATGCCTTCGTACGGCTACGCTGATCTAATAATCACAACCACTAACAGATCTGGTTACGATATTTCTGAAACTTCCCAACAATTTCTGGATGTGATTGCATCTTCCTGCTAAGTTAATGTTAATATAAACCCCAATAAAATACTTCTGATATACACATACATTCAAATAGGAGAAAAGAAAATTGTTTTAATTATAACTTCGAAACGGAGGACAGAAAGTTAGAAAGCTTTGGAAAGATCCAACGATTATATATCTAACAAATTTTAAATCATCAAAATAGGATTATAGTTGTGCAAAGATTCAAAAAATATTTTCACATATCCTACTATCTTCGTTAACAAATCTTGGCCTATCTCGACCCCATGCGAAAAATTAGTCTCTCTGGCACCCTGTATATAATTTTTTTGTCTCATTTGTTTATCTTCATAGGGTGTATCATGAAGAAATTATAGGCCGTATCAGAAAATATGAAAGAAAAATCTCTAATATCCACTGCATCCCAATCAAAGCATTTTAATTAACCCCGCTCTCCTTCCTCTCTAACAATTTTCAACTTATCTCAACCTTAACTATCGACCCTTTGAAAAATTACACCCTCCTTCTAAGACATCCTGCATAATCATCAGGGTCCTATAACTGGAGTCATGAGTGGGGTGGAATAATAGTTCGACATTCGTTGGAAAGCTTAGGTTATATAATAAGAAAGTTACGGTGTGTTTTGCCATAAACTAGCATAATTTTCTTCATCACCTTGTAATTCCGAAATGGTTCAGATAGCCCTTCCTGCCATAAAATTGTTTGCTTGTCTACTTGAGTACTATGACTTCCCTCCCTATGGACCTCTGAGTCGGAGACACCCTGTATATATATTGAGCGTAAAACAAATTTAGAGTTTTTCCCAGAAAGCCAGATATTCTGTTATTTGAATAGATAGCAATATTAAGGATTTTTTTTATAATGATTTAAATTAAAAGATTGATAGCCATAAAGGAGGTGTATTCATTACCTTTGAATTATGCGAAAATTTTAAGTAATAGAAAGACCTGGACGATGGATGATACTATTAAAGTTGTTCTCTCAGTTTTTCGACATAAAATTTCTCTTAGTATTTGCTTGATGTCCGGAGAAATTTGAAAACATATACGACAATATTTTGTAAACGTTTTTTAAATTAAATAGCAAGAAGTCGCTTAAAACTAGAGCCGCAGATCTCTAATACAGATTTTAAGAGGTCTGCTACATATTAATACCAAAATAAGTAATTTTCCGAATGTCATGGCAAAAGGTTATCATTTTTTATTTGGGCTTCTTTTTATCATTTCTCCAGATCGACCAGGTGTTTAAGTGAAAATTTCCTATTTTTCCGTGAGCAAAGAGTGAAAGTCAACAATACGTGTTTTCCGATGCTTTTCCTCTTCACCGAAGTGTTCCTTAAGGCTCGGTTCTTGGACCTCTCCATTTCTGCATGAACATAAATTATCTTCCTGATGTTCTGCAGGATATTGAAATTCAACTGTATGCAGATGATGTTCAACTTTACCTCAGCAGACCGTTCGGACTTATTGAAGATTGTGTTGAGCGGATGAATGGTGATATTGACCGAATTACTGAATGGGCATATAACAAAGATCTGAGGTTAAATCCGCTAAAACTCAGTGTGTATACTATTTAGCCAAAATATTCTTGATCTGGATATTTCTTCCATAACTCTTAATGGGACTATCCTGCCTTTCATGAATCAGGTCAAGAATCTGGGAGTTCGACTAGATAAGCAAATGAAGTGCTGCGACTATGTGAAGGATGTAATGCGTAAGGTATACGCTGAACTGCGCAGGCTCTGTCTGTCCACAAGTATTTTATCGCCTGACCTTCGTTTAAAATAAGTCAAAGCTTTTCTATTGGCGCACTTTACTTATGGAAGTATACTTTTCCCCAAACTGGACTTACTATGTGCCCGATGAATTGAAGTCGCCTTCAACGACTGCATAAGGTTTAGATATGGACTGCGTCGGTTTGATCACATAAGTTTGTATAAATTGAATTTATTTGGTTGTGCAATTGAATTATACTTGAAGTGGAGGCCGATAGTTTTTCTTTATGAGCTAATGCATTCGAAGGAGCCCGATTATCTGTACTTTCGTATACGATTTCTCCAATGTTAATGCGCCATAATTAAGCAATACTCGAGAGTTCTTTCTACGTTCAAATCCCGCGTATATGGAATACCTTACCTCATAGCGTTAGGGAGATCAGAGCGGCGGCAGCTTTCAGAAAGTTTCTCAAATTACATTTATTTCCTAAATAGATTCTCTTTTGGCTTTCTATTTGGTTTCAATTTTCTTCTATCTTATATTCAAATATTATTAATTTATAAATTGAATTCAATTAGTTAAATTAGGTTACTCAACCACGTATTATGACATAGCTAACTGTAGTTTACCGTAAATTTGTTAATCTGCGTACTTATCATGAAAATAAATATTATTATTATTATTATTATATATTGCATATGGAAGGCAGAAAGGTATCAAAGCGAGACGATCACGTCTGAAGACCCGATTCACTGCTCCAGAGGAGATCTTTGTTGCCCCTAGACAGCAGCTTGAGTTTCTTGTTACTATTCCAGACTAGTTCCGACTTAAAGTCTTTAGAGGACAGAGCCAGGAGCGCAGCTTGGCTATCTGAGCAAATGTGTATGTTGGAAAACTTGCAGGCATCAACTGGACCATGCGCTTGTTCTGTTGTCCTTCCTGGATCTGTCAATATACCAGACATGGGTGCGTTACGAGGAACTAGAACGCTCTACCTAATATTTGACTTGTCGCGTTAATTATTACCTGGTAACCTATTTTGAAGGAAAATCCTTTGGCCAGAACATCAATTGGAGCTTCCAAGCCTTTAATGCAGATCTGCTCGAGGATATTAAAATGCTCTACACCAGAATAAATGTGATCGGCCGACCTCCTTGAAGCGTACAATACCCGCTGCTTCCCCTTGGACCAAGAAGTAAAGTGACTGTAAGCCAAGAATGACTTCAAGTACTAGTTGGACATACGATATGAAGCCGCCAGCGGCTAATGAAGAGGCTATCCTTGGCACCTTATCAAGGGTCTTCTTGGGGTTGTCTGCACCGTTTTAGGCAACCAAATGTTTGTCCCGTATAATCCGAATGCCTGTTATCAAAATGAAAAATCCCTTGGAATTATCAAATTCTACAGGTAATTTGAGAGCATTTTCAAGAGAGAAAGGAGGGACTATATCAATTCCTCTGTATTTGAAGCTGGAAACTTCGTTTTCCAATTATAATCTTAATTTGGTCTCCACCAATTGCACTTCTTGCTTATATTTGTTCCTGTAGATCTTATTTAATAATAATTGGTATAATATGTAAATACTGCTTCACCTATTTTTCTTCGAAACGACATTGCTTCGAAAACATATTTCTTTGCGGCGGCCGAAGAAATATGTTTTCGAAGAAATGTCGTTTCTAAGAAAAGTGTATTTTCAAAACCATACATATAACGGCTCCAATAAAAAAATAAAAAAAAAATAAAAAGAAATGGTGCCAGAATTTCACTACGTCCTCGTCGTTGGCCTCGGATAACGCTAAAGATGAAAGTGAACAATTTGTTGTCAAATAAACGAAATTTTCGAAGAAAAGTTTCTCGATGAAATGTTTTCGAAGAAAAGTTTGCTAAGAAAAGTAAGGATACCGTAAATACTACCACTAACGTTTTGTACATTGCACTTTTTTCTTCATGTTGTGCTACATTGCCTTTTCTTTCACTCTTAATTTGGTGTCTTCCAATTACATCTTCTGTTTGTAAAGCTAAATCTAAGCATCACCAATCTATAAGTAGTCTCAAAGCTTGCTTTTTGCCTTTGTTCCATTCGTTGTTTTTCAGTTGAAGTTTGCTTTTTTGACGTTTACTCCCTGCTCTTCTTAATTCCGAATTTTGCTCTACAGACGGGTATTCTCCTTCAAAGCACCTTTCCATCGAATTTAAGTCTGAAGAGACATTCTTAAAAATGTCTTTCCATGACTTCATTTTGCTACTATAACAGTTCATATCGCTTATTTGAACGATTTCTACTTTCCACGAGGGTTATTTAACTCCGTTTTTCGGGGCGTTGTTGTTTGATGGGGTAAGTTTTCTAGCATAGCTGCATCTTGGCTTGTTATGAAATTTTCCTCAATATAATCATAATATTCGATGAAATAATATATATAATAACTGTATTGTTTGTATCGAACCCCAATCAAAACTTATCAAGCAAACAAGTCTACTGGAACTGCCTTCCACACATTAGTCAAAGACCTCGAAAAAGCTCTTGAAGCAAAAGAGGTGGCCTTATATGCATTTGGAGTTACTCGTATATAAATGTTTTGAGTCCTCCATGCTTAACTGCATCGACTCCATACTTAGAAGCAGGACGATAATCCCAACTTTAGGTAACTGCGATCACTGCAGTTAAAGGCTGCCCACAAGGAGGAGTCCTTTCTCAGCTCTTGTAGTCGATTGTAATTGATGATCTCTTATAATAAAATTAAACAAATTGGGATTTTTTAAGTACAATTTTATGTCACTATACTGGGCAAGCATGATCAGGCCATGTCCGACCTAATGCAAGAAGCCCCTTCCAAAGTCCGCTCGTGGTATTTGAACAAAGCATAAAACCCAACGAAACGGTTATCCCTCCTTTCATGAGAAGAATCAGTATTTTACTAACGGCTCCGCTTCTTGATAATACGGAATTGATATTTTCTGATGAAGTCAAATTTCTGAGTGTCACTCTTGATAGGAAACTTACCTGGAATTCGCATCTGTCCAGAGCTACGGAAAGAGCGGTATCTTAACATGTGCTGTCGCTTCATTGGCAAAACAGGGGATTTGAAGCGAAGAATAATATATTGGCTATATACTACGGTTGTTAGACCCATCGTCCCCTCACTTGGTGTTCAAAAACTAATCCAAAGAAATTCGAAGTTCTTCTTAAAAAATACCCAACGACTTACTTATCTAAGAATAACAATGGGCCATGAGTAGCTGTCCTAGAGAAGCCAGCAAAGCCATATTAATACTTCCACCTCTGAATTTGCAGATGGAAAAGGTAGCGGTGTCCAGTTCTATTAGCCAAGAAATGGAGAAACAGTTCAAGCGAAATGCTCTGGTTGGTCATTTAAGTATCTTAAAACAGATATGCTTCGTGAAAACTCAAGGTGGATTTGGTGGATTTTGTTAGACCATTTTACGTGGTTTTGGGAGACCAAAAAACGACAACAATGGCGTTCCACTAAACCGTCCTTCCAGCAATGATCGATGGTGTATTATACACACGGCTCAAAAGCGAACAGTGGATTTGAACTAGCCGTATACGGCCCCAGATGTCATATCTGAGAGGCCCTGTGCTCTACCTCTACCATATTCCAAGCTGAGGTATTAGCCATAGAAGAATGTGCCAATACCTGTATTAAAAGAACCATAAATGGACATCAATATCCTCTCGGATAGTCAAGCCGCTCTCAAGGCCTTAAAGCCGTTCACTATTATTTATATAATTAGAGGATAGTCCAAGAGTGTCTGTAAACCCTTATAAATTTATCGAAGAGAAACAACGCTATTCTAATGTGGGAACCGAGACAGAACGGCCATAATCGCATGAAATTTCTGGAGGAAGAGCGGAAACTACCTTTGTCGGACCAGAGGAGTTTTTTAGCACTTCTAAATTTTACCTCAGAAAAAACAAAAATCCCTGTACTGGGAGAAATGCTACAAGTACTTCGTCAGGCAAAAAGATTTATCGACACCTCTGGCGACAAATAAAAGAACTCGTACTTCTCAGGAGAACTTAGCTTAAAATAATCACAGAGCTCTTCTCAGGCCACTGCTTTCTTCCTGAGATATCACTTAAACAAGTTGGGCTTAGCGGAGACTTCATCTTACCGCTTCTACCAGGATACCCATAACCCTTTTCCTCCCTGCCAGGGTAAGAGAAAAAAAATACCAGCTGTCTTGTTTATTCATATTTCCCGATAATTTTCATTGCAACCGTTTCTGAGAATAGTGTTTTTGTAAATTGTATGGAAAGTTTTTCTCAGTCACTAGTTTAGAGCTGCACAGATCAGAGGTAAAGCAACAGCGAACATGGAACCACGAAGCCGAGAAAATAAGTAATATTGTTTTTTTAATAATTCCGTTGTGTTCGTCATTGTCAACCATTCTGCGAAATTACGTATTATATTTTGCTGTCACAAACGTGAGGTTTAGGAATTGATTATACTTTTCCAGTAGTACTCATGAAGAAGACGAATTCGACGATTTATCTCGATTGGTGATGTATCTATGATGGAATTCAATTTGGATTGAAATGGTATTTTGTGTACACAAGTGTAAAAATTTCAAATTTAGATTGAAATTTTCCACACGCATATACAGAAAAACCAGTTTAGTTCCGGATCGAACCCCATCATGGAAATATGGTTTATGACTTGAGTTCTTTCATCCTTTTTGTTACCCATGTAGTTGAATTTGAAATTGAAAAATTTTAGTAGGACGACAATGTGTTTGTGATATTGTAACTGATGATCAATTATTGGAGCTTCTTGATGAATGTCCATCAGAATTAAGTGATTTTGATGCCGATTCTGATGAAGAATGGATTCCACGTGATGTTGAAAATCGAGAGGAGTTTAATGAACAAGGTGCAGAAGAGCAGGAATGTGATACTGGCACGGGTATGGTTCTTAGTAATTGCATTTAATTGGAAAGTTATAAATTCTTTTAACTATGCGAAAATTATTAAATTACAGATTATACTGCTTCAGCACAGGTACGCTATGAAAATCAAGGACGCCGGCGCATTTTGTGGCATCAAAGGAACTTTGTTTCACGTGAAATTCCTCCTGTAGCTCAAGAATCGACGCATTTTGTGGGAACCCCACTGTATTATTTCCAGAAATATTTTAGTGATGCACATTTTGAAAAGGCGGCTATGTATACAAACATGTATGCTTTATCTGCCAAGGGTATTGAGCTTAAAAAGACTGCCACTGAATTAAAGAAATTTTACGGTGCACATCTTCTATTTGAATGTCTACAATATCCGAGGTAATCAATGTATTTTAAGAAAGGGATATCGGTAGATAAGATAACTAATGCTTTTACAAGGGACAGGATATACCTTTTGCGAGCTTGTGTGCATTATGTGGATATTAACTGTGATCCAGACAAGGAAAATATGTTTTGGAAACTACAACCAATCATTGATGATGTAAGGAATAGATGTCACCAGATTGATCGAAATGTTGGACATTATTCAATCGATGAGCAAATGATTCCTTTTACTGGAAGATGCCCTGCAATAAGCTACGTTTCCACTAAACCCGGACCGACCGGAATCAAAAACTTTGTAGTAACCACATCATCAGGTATTGTAGTAGACTTCGAACTCTATCAAGGTAAGAAGACCAAGATTGCAGATACTGGATTAGGGCTTGGTCCGAATGTCGTATTACATCTTGTGAAAACCATCCCTCCAAAGAGTTTTCTGTATTTCGATAGGTATTTTACAAGTATACCTCTATTGCTGAAACTTTTAACCCTCGATTATTACGGGATCGGATCTATTATGGCCAACCGCATTAAGAACTCACCCTTCTCCAAGGATTCAACAATGGAGAGGGGAGGAATGCAAGAGTTTGTGGGAATGAAGATGAAGTTGCTATTATTAAATGGAAAGATACACAGGACATTCTTTTTTCATCCACTGCGTTTGGAAAAGAGCCGAAGGAAAACGTTCGGAGATTGTCAAAGAAAGACAAAGCATTTGTGTTCACAAATAATTAGACAGTAAAATAAACATATGGAAGGCGTGGACATATGTGATCAGTGTATGAAATGCTACCGGACATGGTTAAAATCTAAGAAATAGACTTTGAAAATGGCACTTCACTTCCTCGATTTAGCGGTTTTGAATTCCTGGATGGAGTATCGAAAAGACAAGAAAGAAAAATATAAAGATCTTCTGCAGTTTCGGCTAGAACTTGCAGAAGTGTTTCTAGTCGCACCTTCCCCACAAGTAGAGAAGAGTCTCGCAGGATCAGAATCTACTGAAAGTCCGACCATGAATCGATTTGCTCCGCTTCCCCTGATGATATAAAACTAGACCGCTTTAATCACTGGCCAATCACTGATGACTTAAAAGCTCCTTAGATGTGTCGCCTGCCATCCTGTAATATCCGTACACGGAATCGCTATGATAAATGCAACGTACATTTATGTATTTCCAAGGACAAGCATTGTTTCAAGGAATTTCACTTAGAAAAAGAGCTTAAATTTTAAGAGTGTTAATTATGATTTCTTATTATATATTTTTTAGTTTTTATTTTGTTCATTTTGACATAAATTAATTTTTTTTTATTTCGTTTAAGGAACTTTTTTATTGATTTTTCTAAAATGAAATGAAATTTATTTTTGTTAATGTTCACAGGTATAATTTTTTTATATTAAGCTATTTTAACCAAAATATTCACTGTTATATAATTTTATATTACTGTTAAATCACTTCTAAAGTAAAACTTTTAAAACTCTGACGCATAAATAAAAGCTTATGGAAAATTTGTATGAGAAATATTTTCTTTTCGTTTTTTGCCTTCGTGTGTTTCCAATTTGTAACCCTCACAATCGTGAGGGTCCTTTTTTCGAGGAAGGAGGCCGGTGAGAAATTTTGCGATTTTTTTCTCTTAATACTGTTGATTTAAGGAGGCAGTATATCAAGTGCCATGTAAATCGGAGAACTTGTTTTTCTCAGGAGGGAAAGGGATCAAACTTCAGAGTACTTACTCTGCAATTACGCAGCATTTGCCAGGAGGAGATTAGTCCACCTGGTACATGCCTTTCTTCCACCAAACTACATGTGGGAATCTCAATCCCAGAATGGTGTTAGACTTTAACAACAGTCTTAATCTAAAAAGAGAATAATTTTAACGGGAACTCACAATATATTTTTCAGGTCGAAGTGAATATGAGGCTAGAGCCTTAACACCGTTCCACGAATCTAATCTAACCTAATCGGTCCCCACCTATACTGATCAATTGACAACAATTTGATCATATTAAAGCAACCAATGGACCAAAATTCCTTAATTCCGGAGGTTTTCCCTCTGCACTATAAGCAGTGCATTTTAGAAAAAGTTCTAGAAAAATTTTAATATGGTTTAAAATTTGATTTTCATGGTCCAATATGGATTTAAATGTGGCAGAAACAAAAGAGGGCGTCAAGGGATTTGTGGAATAAAATTACTACAGATATTCTGAGGTCTAGAAAAAAGGGCATCATTTTGCGAGAAACGTTCCTCCATCGAAATTAATAATTAATTAGAAATATATACAAAAATATTTTTATTTTACATTCAAAACACATAAGAACATAAAGTGCAATTGTATTAATTAATAATTAATTTTTAAAAACACAAACAGTCGGGAAAATCGGGATAATATTTTGCGATTTATTTTACCATCTTTGAAAGATGAAATCATTGCCAAAATGAAATTATTGCAAACCAAATTAATTTATGCTAAAATTAATTATGCAAGTTTGACTAATTCGTGAAAACGTAACCAAATTATTTAGTAAAAAAATAAGCTAAATAATCAAATAAAAAATAAAAACAAATTTATATTTAATTTGTTTAAACAATATCTACATCAACTACGATATGAGTACAAGACAAGTTTGTACAAATGTCATTGACTAAAAAGACCAAACCAAACGTCTTCTTTCTTCCGTGATGAATTCGTGCTATCAGCTAGCTCTTTTATTTTCGTCTCTTGTACTTACTAAAATAAGGCCCAGGTATCTCATCGGAATGTCTCACCGAAGCTACCCTGAGAGCTCTAGTTTCAACATAGCATGGACCAAGAAATCTGCACAGAGATTTCAATACAGCAGACGTTATGAAAATTTTGAAATTCAACACTTCGTTAATTATATGTATACATATATATGTAAACTAACTAATTAGCCAACTCGTCGCCGCACCCCATGCGAAATCCCATTTCGCATGTGCAGTCACTACACTTCACTATTTACCAGCTTCCTTCTCGAAGGAGTAATGATCTTTATTTTGAAATATTAGGTGCAGGTAACAGGGATGCGAATTGTATTCCACCACGACGACGAGCTGCCAGGTGGCAGGAATATTATCTATTTATTAACTACTCTTCAAAGGGGGTTTTGTGCTACTTAAGCTTACATATATATATTTCTTTATTACATTTCACAATTTTCCTTTAATTATTTTCTTATACTTTACATATATTAATAATAAAACTTTCACATTTTATTTTATTTAGGTAGAATCCCCACTTATACGGAGTGAAGAAAAAACATTTGACCAAGTATCATCCAATGATCTATGCAGGAATCAGATAAGCACGAACCACCACATCTGTGATGTATCTATCATATCAAATCAGATAGAATCTTTCACAATAGAGGAAAATCGAAGCCAGGGAATGGAATTTAAAATTGACGCTGTAGGAAAAGTGACTGGAGAATGGGGTAAATGGCAATTAAGGACTGTCCTGCTGATATTCCTGTGTAAGATTCCATCATCCTGGTTTATGGCTTGTATAATTTTCACTGCCCCAGCACCACGTCATGGTGAATTTTACTGTAAACCACCAGAAACTATTTCAACCACCAACCACACAAAATGGATAAAAGTTTCACATCCGGAAAAAGAGGAGGCCGACGATCAAGAGTTCAATATTGATTTCTGTAATGTCTATCAAGATGCTCGTGATCATGTACATCAGTATTTTCATTATGATTCTGGTAAAGAAGAGCCTAAGCCATGGGAGGAGCCCACTAGAAATAGTAGTGTGGTGCCATGTAATACGTTTCAGCATCATGCAGAATTCACTTCGATCATTACGCAATTTGATTTGGTGTGTTCAAGGGATATCTTGGTAGCTGTAACTCAATTTTTTCATCTATTTGGTGTTCTGACTGGTGGGATTTTAGCTACTCATCTTTTAAAATAGTAAGTTTATATATTTATTTATTTTATTTTTTTTCTCAATTAATTAATTATTATGGAGTTTTGGTGTTAGATTCCCTCCAACTATTTTCTTCCAAGCAGCGGAGTCAAGGGCGGATACAGAGGGGTGATCGGGGCGATGCCCCCCCCCCCCTAGAGCCCTACAAAAATTAAAATTTATACTCTAATTAAATTCAATAGAAAATATAAAAATAATCTTTTTAAAAAACTGCTTGTAAATGCACACTAAAATTAGAAAATAACTTCTGCTTTGACTTAATAGATACAATCACAAAAGTTCTTAGATTTTCCCTTCATTCCGCATTGAATTAAATATTGAAATTATTGTATATTAAATTTTTTGTACAAATTTTAAAATTTTCAAGGTAACGCAAAGAAAGCAAGTCTGAGCAGTTGAAATTTCAACACTATACTTCAAAAATTGAAATTTGGAGCTCCTAATGTTTATGAAAATATTTAATTAAACTGCTTCACTTGAATTTGCTTTCTTTGTGTACCTTGAAAATTTTATACACAAATGTAATATAATTTTAATATTTAATTCAATTTCAAATGAAGGGAAACTGTAGACAACTTTTGTACTCACAAAGAGAAGGGAGTAATTATTTTCTATTTGTTTTTTTTTTTTGTTTTCTTTTTCAAAAAGTAATATCTGTATTTATTAATTTATTATCTTTTCTTTTTAAGTCTTATATTACTCTCACAATATATAAAATAATATCATTAAGAAATTTTTAGTACAAAATTTTGCATTTTTCTGTGAGCGAAAGCATACAAAAGCCGGGTACTTGATGAAAAGTAGTATGTTGGAAAAATCATCATAGCCTGGGTAATTAATATCAGATTTGGTTTCTATACAAATATTTAATTTAAAGCAGACCCTACAAATTAGCACTCCTGGAAAAAAAATTTAAAAAATTTAAAAACGTTGCCTTTAATTTGCAACAATTATGCTGTTTGAACAAAATTCAAATTACCTTTATGTGAAAAACACCAACAGTAAAACATGACAAGATGTGTATAATGTCGGCCGCTACCGGTCCACTATCCTCGCATTCACGTCATACTTCATGGCTTATATATTTCGGTGGATACGTCTGACCGATTTTCTCTATTTTAGGTGGCACCAAATTTTACTATGCTTCCGGCATCAAAAATGTATATTATATTAATAAAAGAACTCCGGCGATAACGGGATGCTAATGAAATTTTCATACTGAAACGTAAAGAGAAAGCTATACAGGACGGTCCACAACTGATGGTTCAAACTTCAAGATCTGATAGAGGACGTTGAGTTAGGAAACAGCAAAATGCGTTGTTTAGAAGATAGATGGTTTTTATGATTTTGGTATATTTCCCCGAAATACCCTGTAACACTCTTACTATAGAATGATAATATGAAAAGACGACTAACTGTCCAAGATTTCCACGAAACAATTTACTCGTAATTTTTTCAAACTTTACCCCGTTTTCCGCCAAACTGCACTATCATCAGCTTTAAACACAATGCGACAGTCATCAGTGCTGAAAAAATATCAAAAACGCAAGTGCGTTCATCAGGCGAGAAACACAATTGGAGGTTTTCTGCCAGCTTGAGTTTTACTCTAAAGCGAATCACGTACATCGGTACGAAATCCCAGTTTGAGATTTTCGGCCAGCTTTATAGCTAGCTTGAATTTTACGAAATGTTAAATTTCCGCGTGGCGCTGTCACTTCGCATTGTTCTTATTTAACTTAAAATGTTTTGCAAGCATATTGGATATTTTTTTTTTTTGTACTTAAAACTGAAGTCTCTTCATATGTATGTATAGTGAGTAGGTATTATCCTTGGATGCCTTACAAAAGCAACAAAAGTACGTAGCTTTTCAAAAATCGTAAAACTTCGTTCCAAGCGAGGTTGTCCCCCAATATAAGTCCCAATGAACCCTTCTTCTCCTTCAGGAGTATTGATCATGACGCCTTCAGATTCAAAAGATTTTATTCCTTCTATAAGTACCAATTCTGTAACATTTTCGATAACCTGATAATTTCATAACCGCTGCTTTAAAAAAAAATCTTGCAACAAAAATGTTTTATAATTTCCGATAGCGTTGAGAATGAATAATAGACCACAGTTATTGGCTCTGCATGGGGACCAAGACAGTTGTTATCTCACAATTATCTAAACATACAAAAAATGACGTCAATTAAGTTGGGACCGCCATTTCATGGTAGAAAAGTTTTGAATACGTCAAAATTTAGGGCACAATTAGGGCTAATTTAATGCCACTTCCACGAACTTAATGCTCTTGTATTTTTCAAAATAATCCATGGACAATCCAACTTTATTAAAAGTTAGGACCACCACTACTGAAAATAGGTTAAAGAGTATTGTTACAATAGTGTGCACTGCATAATATTTTAGGGCTCAATTAGGGCTAATTTAATGCCACTTACCGGACTTTGAAGCTCCAGTACTTCCATGGATTTTTTTGAAAAATACAAGAGCATTAAATTCGAGGAAGTGGCTTTAAATTAGCCCTAATTGAGCCCTAAGTTTTGACGTATTCAAAACTTTTCTACCATGAAATGGTGGTCCCCGTCAAAAAATGGAATACCAAAGCTTTTCGTATGTGCCCTTTTAAAAGACCATAACTTTCCGTTAATAACTGTTTTGTAATTTTCAGAAGATGTTACGATATTATATATAATTTTTTATATCGAGATTATCTATAATAATTTCCCGTGTGAAACAACATCACTAATTTCGCTATGAACAGTAACAATCCTTGGATTCGCGAAATAATCAGTTTTTTTCCAAATATTTAAAAAAATTGTATCAAACAGATTTTCACAATTCTGTATTAATCTTTTAATTTAAAGACGATTTTTATCGGCATTATCTTTAACAAGTAGTAATAAAAGGTATCTCAGGATGTTTTTGGTCTTTGAAACTTAAAAATAAAACACCAGAATTAGTTCAAACTCATTTTAATTAGTTTGAAATCAACAAGCAGTTTTTGAATTTTTATTTATGAAAAAGGACCATTTCTAAATGGGCACCATCCGCTTCTTCATACACATTTAGCCTGATCAGCGGGTAAAATTGTCCTTAGGCAAACTATTGTAAGAAAACTTTAAGGATGATTCAAAGAGTTTTTGGGAAGCAACTTCTTCTTCTATGAAATGGGAAAAAGGAAAGCATGAAACTCCTTTCAAATGATTCCATAAATTTAAGCAATATTAAAAAGTTCCACAATTTACAATTCAACTACTTTGGTGGTATCGTATACAAATAGAAAAGTAGAAAAAACAAGTAAAATAGGTAGAATTGGTCTAAGACCAATTCTTATGATACCCTAGGCCTAGATGAATGTCCTTATGAAATTGCGTATTGTCATCCTTCTGTGCAAGTTTGATTTTTGAAGTGGCTTTTCGCATATATTTCTAGAACGGTTTGTCGGACAGAAAAAATAATTATAACCAATTTCGTATTCTGAAGAAGTTTTAAGTGCAATAAAAATGTCAGTATACGTAAAAAACCTAAATTTTTATATGACAACACCAATAAGGAGCAACCCGATTTAGTCCATTTTTGAAATTTTATTTGCTATTACTGTAAAAACACAATGTAGGAAATTTCAGCTCTCTATGTCAACGCGTTCTCAAGCAGTGTCCAAATATATAGTGGAAAACGAAATGTTTGTATGGCAACCCCACGAAGGATTTGCCCGATTTGTCTCATTTTCGAAGTCAAGTTTACTTTTTCTGTTTAAAGTCCGTGTACAAAATTTCAGCTCTCTAAGTATACGCGTTCTCGAGTTATCGTGCGCACAGACGGACAGATGAACGGACAGACGGACGGACATGCAAAAATCAAAAAAACTTTTAATATTATGCGTGGGTGTCCAATCCATTTTGCTCTACCATCATTATTTCGAGGTGTTACAAACGGAATTACAAACTTAGAATTCATTTAGGGTATAAACTTAAGCAAAAATCTGAGAGCTTTGGGCAGTTTAACCTTTAAAGTAGACAAAATTTCATAATATTTGATTCCCGAATGAAATCAGTCTTCTACACGAAAATGGGTTAGATAGAAAGCCAAATACCATGAACAATTCCAAGTGTTGTTGAACGAAAGACTAAGGATAATATGTGATATAATAAGTGTATGGCTATATATCAATGTAAATCATGATTCATGAATATAATCCCATCAATCACGCACCAACAGTCAAAAATAACTCAGTCAACAATTGGCCCTGTAGTGGCCTAAATTCTACAAAATCTTAGGGCTCTCAACTTCTTTTCAATTCATCCATCTCCAATAACTTGTAACTAAAATAGAGTGAAGAAAATTGAAAAGAATAGGTGACAAAACCAGAGCTTCACCAAACAATCACGACGAGTATTATAAAGAGAAAGCCATAGGGTTAAAGATGTATGTGGGAAAGTACTGAAACACATTAAGAAGGCCAATAAATAATAAATAATAAAGGGATAAACGAAAGCAAGAACAAAATCAGAGCAAAATGAGAAGAATCGACGTCAATTGATTCAGGGGTGTTAAGATGAAAAAAATTTGGTGTATCTCAGCGAAGCGATGGACTAAAGGTATATGATTGCTAAACAATTCCCAAGGGAACTTTTTTCGAATTGGAACAAGGGAGAAGTACTTAAACCTACTCAAATTTATTTACTACTAATCAAGGGAAAAGCGAGAAACATAAGTCCAAGAAGAGTATTTAAGAATGCAATCGATGAAGCTATCAAAACACTATCGGTTTCGGATAAAAAATTCTTGTTATTGTTACAAATTGCAAGTCATCGTAAAGCGATGTAGAGCTTTATGTATAGCCACTTGACTCCTCTTCGTTGGCAGAAAATATATATGGAGCAAAGAGAAAATCCCCCCAGGATATTTACTAACATAAAAGCAGCTCAGGATTGAGGTTTTTCTTAATGAAAAATTGTCGGATTTCTTTCACCATACTTCAAGAACTTGCAGAAAAGAAGGAAATTCTTATTGATATAATAAATATTTGAGGTAGAACTAGATAACTTTCTTAATTACTGCTATTTTTTAATACTTCGGATGATATATAGAAATAAAACGATAGTTTTCCATCGAATCCAATTTCATGCGACAGCTTTTATCTCAGACCTTGAAAATTATCTCACTACAAGAAATCTGTTAAGAATTGTGAATATTGTCCAAAACAGAGCCTTCAAGCTCATTAGCGATTTGACAATAACTTATCATATCGAGTCAGTCAAGCATCGATGCAATATTGAATGACTTTTGCTCCTTTATCGCTATATGCATGGTCAATGTTCCGATGAAATATATAGTATGATCCCTTTGTAGATTAATTCCTGCACGCAATACTCGCGTTGCAAGCCGCGCACATTCTTTCATCCTTCAAAATACTTTCGGCCGTACAGTAAAATTCCGTGTTGCTTTCTTATCCTAACGAATGTGAAATAATCTACCTTCTTCAGTTTTTCCTCATACTTACAATCTGCAAATATTCAAGAGTGACATACATCAGCACCTTCGCCACTTTCCTCATGTGCCCTAATATACCTTTCCCTATTTTCTTCCTCTATCATGCTGTACTTTGTATCATAGGGTATCCCCTGAGCTTGGCTTAATAATAGTAAAAACTGTACTGAGAAACAAACCGCCATTAAGACATTAAATGCTGTAGTGGTAAAATCATAGCTGATGCAGCTATATAAAGGCAGTCTAGACTAGTCTATGCTGAGTACGTGGAAATAGAAATATTGAGAGCAATTAGATTACGGATGAGCTAGGAAAAAAGTGTTCCGAAATGGATAGCTGAGATAGAATGTAAGAATCCCGATGCAAGGTAAACTCACCTAATTGCCAATCTTGCTTTTATTTAAAAAAAATGTATATGGGCAATTGGATGACCTCCTTCATTTAACTACTACGGTAAGCGGTCATAGATAATCATACTGATAAGGCTTTTCCGATCACTAGGTCGAAAAGCTGAATTTTAATACAAACTGATTTTTAATACAAGTAAGCGCCCACCACCATGAAGTATAAATGCTATCTCTACATCCTAGAGTGTAATAAACAGCTGTAATGGTTTTGATTAGATTCGTTGAAAAACTTGATCAGAACGTTAATCATAGATAAGACCACCTAGGGCTGCCATCCATCCGGGTTTCCTCGGATTTGTCCTAGTTTGGTGGGTGTCCGAGAAGCATCCGGACGGGGTCTCCTATACCGTCCGGGTTTTAAAATTGTTGAAAGCATGAAATAAAAATTTACTTTTTGTGTGTACTGTACGTGTGTACGGTGTACCTGCCGTGCGTTCAGGTGTACACACCGATGTGCTTTTTACCACAACGGTGTGCACATCACATGATTGAAAAAGTAGGGATAGCAACTGAACGGTTGGTGTGCACTTCGATTCGAAATCATTTTTCAAAGTTCTTTAAGAATAAAACTACGCTAAACGTCAAAACTAGTAAGCGCACCGAGACACTACGCTAACAGACCGTAGTGTAACTATGTGCACACCGATGTGCTGGGGAAATGACAACGCTTCGGTCGCCAGAACGACATGGTGTGTAATAATGTGACATTATTTGACATTCTGCATGCGGCTGAACGCACGGCTGATATTGCTGGCAGACAGACCGACTCGACACTTACTGTACATGGTGCTCCATGGAGTAGTGGATATATATAATACTACAACTGAGAATACCCTATCGACTGCAGTTTACCGTTTTATTTTTACAAAACAAGAACATCAACATTGATGACACAAAATTGAAAGATTAGTGGATGAATTTAAAAACTGTCAGTCAAAAGCGACCAGGAGGGTGATTCTGATCTTTTGTCGTACTATTTAGGCGTGTTTTTTGACATATTTTGTCGTACTTTTTCTTTCAACACAGTTTATTTTGTGTCTTCACTATTATCTACCACAACATGAACTATAATGAATTTTCGATGAACAAACGTCAAAAAATACACCTAAATATGCGACAAATTAGTCAACTGCTCAATAGGTTATGACAAAAATTTTGCACTGTGATAAATGGAAATTCTACACCTAATTAGAGCAAGTGCTTAAATTCAAAATATTATTTTGAATTTGTAATGTGAAGTGTAATTTTCAGTTCATTCTACGTCATTCAAGGGTTTCTAACCTGAATAAAATCACGAAAAAATCAGTAGAACAGTTCATTACATTTAGGCGTATATTTTGACATTCAAGTACGATAAAAGATCAGAATCACCCTCCAGGCAAGCTTTCAACGAAAAATCAACTTTGGCTTAATTTTTTTAAAACATTGAATCCTCATTTGAGCGAGTTATTCAAGATTGCACCTGTTTTTTTTTTACATACCAACTCATAATGCCAACGAAGAGAGAGTATTTTCTCTAATTTCTCAGCTTTGGACAAAAGAAAGAATTTTAATTGATTTTTATAAATTCATAATGTAAAGTTACACGATAACAAGCCTTTGCTCTGTAGTCTCCGGTTTACAGAAATTAAAATCTTTAAAATGTTTACATGACAAGAGACTTTTGTCTGCGGAGATCAAAAAATTAGGTCTCTGGAGAAAAAAGTCTCTATAGAGACACGTCTCTCAAGTGTATACATGAAATTTGGTCTCCCGTGATCTGTATCAATTGTTCAGAAAGAGATTGTTGGAAAGAATTATCTCAAAAGTTAATAAAAATTTTATGTCAAAAACTTAAATTTAACCTTGGTGTAAAAATTTTACGGGATAAATGATAACACAACAAATTTCCATGATTTTTTTTCTATTGACGAAAAAAATTCTTTTCCGTAACCTATTATTATTATCTACTACTTACTAGCTAACTATCTACTATTTACTAACAGTTAGTAAATTATTACAACCTCATATTGGGAGTCACAGGGGCGACTCCAAGATTTATTTTTTGGGTAGGCACAATTTAAGGGAGTCGTGACTACCGGGGGCCTGGGTTGTATAGAATACCCCCAGTAAAAAAGGAGGCCCGGGAAACTTTTTGAAATTAAAACCCAAAATGGTGAGTTTTAAGGCTTTTTGAGGGCATTTTTACTCTCAAGGCATATAGGTATAATAAGCTAAACAAAAGAGTAATTATTAGATATTTCATTGTTGCTTGGTGCGATCTCATATTCGCAATAATATTATGAGCATACGAACATTTAATTTGATTTCACACTGTTACTTCTAAAAGTATTTAGCCAGGCTTACACCATGAAAATTAAAAAATCTTTTTTGATTTCAATAGAATACATTTTATTGTCCATAAGTGTCACAAAACTAGCTGTTAATTCAGTAATATGTACACGTATGATAGTAGTTATATCATGACAAACTGCAATCTTCTGCCCTTATGGGAAGTGAATTCACCGGCGACAGGATCAGGGCTGTTGAGAAGCTCATAGCTTGCTTCCTTTTCAATGGATAATACTACCAAACTATTCAGTCTCTTCCCAATGACTGGGAAGTTTGATTTTATCCTCCTCATTGTAGAGAATGTCCTTTCAGCAGTCGCTATAGAGACGGGCATTGGTATTGCAATTCTTCAAATGATGGGAAATCGGCTAAATCTTTCAACATATCCATACTACTTTTAGAGTCGCTGAACATTGGTATACCCAAACCACACTGCACTTATAAGGTAGATATAAATTCACTATCCTTGCAATGAAGTTCTGCAAAACAACACAAAACTTCTAGATTTATGAAATCTTTTGATTTTGTGTCACAGGCTGAGAAGAAATCCATTTGGATATCATTATCGGTAAACGATTTGTCTATTTCACATAATATGTTATTAATAACATTAAAATAACCTGCTTTCAATTTTGTCTAGTCATCAGTTTCACTCTCTGAATCAGATCTTCCCTTGCCAGTAGTGTCCATGAGGAAATAATTATCAAGGCTTGGCGTTGACTTTTGTTTCCGGCAGCCAGTGCTTCTTTCGTGATCAATCTCACAGTTTTTGCATAAGTGTACTGTTTCTTGGATAAATTCTTCTGCAGTTATTTTGATAGGATATTAACAATCTGTAAGATACCCTCAAGGCTTACTAGAGTGAAAGCCGCGTCAAAGGATTTGATTTGCGTCAAAAGGCCTCTATCTCTTGGCTTTGAACTTTGCGCACATAAATTGCAAACAGTATAACTTTTTTATAATCCTGTGATCAGGACATATCAATTTTAAACAAGTTGGCATATTTTTCGGCATTTTCTGTCCATCGATCGGGGCCAAATGGTTTCCTGATTTGAGGTTTATCCTCCTACTTCTGAAACTAGTTTAGACATAGTCGACTCTCGTTAATTCAAACCTGCGATACTACGAACCTCTCTATAATTCAAAGTTATCACGAGTTCCCTACAAAATCTCTTTATATTTCGAACTAAATCAATACATTTTTATGCACTTGGTAATGCGTTAATTCGAACTCATCGGCGTCAAACACTCGACAATTTAAAGTTGCAAAGAGACAGAAAGATTGTAAGTACATTTTGAGACAAGTTCAAATTGTATCATCGTACACGAGCCTTTGTTTTTGTTATGATTAGTTTGTCATACTTCCGCACGAATTGGTCTGTTTAGTTATGTTTCAGTTATGTTACTCTTTCGTTTGTTGTATACAGATTAAAAGTTTGTGTTAGTTATGAGTCCTAAAAAGTTTAAATGCTTGACGATTGCTGAAAAGAAGAAGTTAATCGAAAAAGTAGAGGGAGGTGAAAAGAAAAGTGATGTTGCAAAAGAATTTAAGATTCCTCTGAGTACTCTCTCAACCATAATAAATCACAAGGAGAAAATTAATGCTGCTCAAACTGCTGGAGTACGGAAAAGAATTACTAAAGGTGAATTTCCTCGTCTGGAAGAAAGCCTGGTCAGTTGGCTAAGACAGTGTAGAGGACAAAAAGTGTCTATTAACGGAAACTTTTTAAAGGAAAAAGCAAAAGAGTTCGCGTCTACTCTAAGCATCAAAAACTTTGCTCCAAGTTAAGGGTGGCTTACAAATTTCAAAATGATGCAGTTTGCTTAGATTGGCACTGTAAATTGAAGACTTTGATTGAAAACTATGAAGCCCGAGACATTTTTAATACTGAAGAAACTGGCCTATTTTTCAAATGTTTACCGGACAAGACGCTTACTTTTAAAGATGAAAAATGTCATGGGGAAAACATAGTAAAGAGAGGTTGACAGTTTTACTTGCCGTAAATATGGACGAATCGGAAAAACTTAAACCCTTAGTGATAGAAAAAGCAATGAAACCGCGATGTTTCAAAGGAGTTAAATCGTTTCCTACTGATTATCGTACTAACAAAAAAGCTTGGATGACGACAGAACTTTTTAACAATTGGCTTTTAACAGTTAATGGGGACATGAAACGATAAAAGCGGAAAATTTTACTATTTTTAGACAACTGCACTGTCGACAACAGTCCCCCTACATTGTCCAATGTAGAGCTCTACTTCTTTCCGCCGAATACAACTTCCAAATTGCAACCATTGGACCAAGGGATCATCCATAATTTTAAGACGTTCTGGACGTTTTGCAATCTCTCGACAAGCAGTTAACTGCGAATATCACGGTTCTGACAGGTATTTTACTGATTGACAAGGCATGAAGAGCTGGAACACCCCTAAAGATTCTCAACTGCTTTCAAAAAATCCGGTTTCATAAAAGAATATCAGGAAAATCTTCCAATAATTATGGATGATGAAGAACCAGCAATAGAACCACTAGTTGACATCAGCGGTGTGAGTTTTTCTGACTTTGTTCAAGTGGATGAAGATGTTGGTGTCTCAGGTTCACTAACCGATGGCGACAGATACGAATGAAACAAGCAATGATGAATATGAGGACGGTACATCAGAACCTTTGGCAGAAGTGTCAGTTAAGGAAGCAAGAGCCTCATTCGATACCTTACAAAGCTTCTGTCTACAAAACGAAAGTGATGAAAAAGCATTTCAGGCACTTTTTCTCTTAAAAAAAAGTTATTGAGCGGTCTGAGCAGCAGCAATGTGCTTTGAAGCAAACCAGTATAACAGAGTTCTTTCGAAAGATTAAATTATTCACATTATGGATATGTACAACTAAATTTTTGTAATTGTTAAAGAATTGTAATAAATAATTATTGATTTGATCAACACTTAATAATTCGAAGTTTTATTTATTTTCTCTCAAAAATTTCGAACTATTAATAATATTTTAAGAGTCCCTCGAGTTTCGAATTAACGAGAGTCGGCTGCAAAATACGTTTAGGTAACTTAATCGGTCAATTTTCAGTCTTTCAATAACCATTTTTTTAGCAGTTCAATGAAGCGAAGTCCAAACAGTTTTGGAACAATACAAATGGCCATCAAATTGCTGGTCCTTTTTAATGAATACTCATTGACCATCTTATCCATGGTATCAATAAATATCTTAGTGTGATTATAATGTAGAATCATCTCCGGTTTGAATTTGTTTGTTTCATCGGTCACAGCATTATCATGTTCGGTACTTACTACAATCAAATGTTTCTTGGCTTTTGGTACATACGACACCATCGTTATATTTTCACTGAATGTAAAAATTTAAGATCCTTCTAGTCTATTTTTGGTGGATAACAGTGCCGATTAAGGACATTTGTATTCACATTTAGATGAATTCCTTAGGTTGTCTCTTTACCTGATTGTCCTAACTTACTACTGAGATGTTCATTTCGGCCCACAAATGCGAAATGCCTCTTGATAAAAGTTTATGCATCCTACACAATAGTAACTAAACAAAAAGAAATCTCAGGAAACTTCGAAAGTGATTCCAGGTATCAGACTCATCCTACGTCGGACTCCCACGTATGCAGATACTTACGCTAATTACGATATGGGGTACAATGGATGGACACCCAGCATAAAGTTGAAAGTTACTTTGATTTTTGCATGTCCATCCTTCCGTCCGACCGTTCGTCTGTCCATCCGTCCGTCTGTCCGACCGTCCGCCCGTCCGTATGGTGCAAGAAGTTGAAAATTTCAAAAATGGACTAAATCGGGCAACCTCTTCTTGTTATTGCCATATAAAAATTTAGGCTTTTTACGTATACTGGGAAAATGATTTTTCCTAGAAGTTTGTGTTGCGCTGAAAAGTTCTGCAGAATATAAAATCCTATGAAATTCTTTATAAACATTTTTACTGTCCGACGAGCCGTTCTAGAAATAAATGCGAAAAACCACTTCAACAATTAAACTTGTACAGAGAGGTGACCATTCATAATTACCTACGGGCATTCATCTAGGGTATCATAAGAATATTGGTCTTAGACCAATTCCAGCTTTTTTACTTGTTTGAACATACATTTTTTTTTCCTAAATTGAAGAGAGATTTAATTTAGTTCGTTGTCATCGTTTTATTTTACTGTTTTTTTGTAAACTGATCAATAAATATCAATAAATATCAAATAAAGACATTGCATAATAATTTGAACCTATTTCATTAGTCCGGCTTTCAAGCTAAAAATCCGGGGCTTTCGAACTCGTTGTCCTGGTTTAATGATTTTACAGATGGCAGCCCTAAGACCTCCTGAAAACGCAAAAAAAATCGTAAAACGTTGTGGTATTTTTCAATCTGTATATTGTTATACATATAATATCCCAGGCGGAAAATTAACATGAGCCCAGTTATCGAAATTCACCACTAATTATAAAAATTTTATGCAAATTTAAAATGTTAATTTTTTCAGCCTATAATTTGTAATGATTATTATAGAGAATATCGAAGTTCCTCTATATATTCTAATGCGTATCACAGCTTACCTTTAGAATTTTCCTATTTCGTGTTGCTCAATAATTTGGAAATTTTTACCTAGAATACTTAGATTGTGCAAGAAACTTTCACATACATACGCACATGAAATAGGCAATTTTCGTTTCATCAAACCAAATACTTCCAACCCCATGTCAGCATACAACATATTATGCACACACACAAAGTGTTGAAAACTTTAAATTAATAAGAAATACTTATTTCAAATTTTGCACGAACATTTAAATGAAAACGTGTTGATGTAGCAAAGTAAAACCTTAGGGGGTATTTTATGCCCTTAAATTTACTTGTCGATATCCAAAAAGCAAGCGGCAGACCATGTTTTACCTTGTTATTTAGTTTCAAACCATGTCAGAAAATCACTTTTCTGTTATGAAATATTGTAGAACAGAGGGGGTTTAGTAAAACTATAGGTACAAAAGTCAAAGAATGGGACTAATTTGGATGCCTGGGCTGCTGAAAATGTTAGTCCTACATGTTTTTCTTAGGAATTTATTTGAAAATTTCATTCCATGGCATTGGTGGGATATGAAAATTGCTAAGTGTTCTGTGCGTATTCACAAATTCTATGAAAAGTCTTGAAGTCTCGACGCGGTGCCAGGACCTGAGGAAGAAAAGGTTTTGAGACACTTTGTGCTTTATAGATCTGAGCTCTTTCTGTTATAATTTCTGTGCTTTCATTTAGTTGCATATGCAGGGCATACATAAAGACCAGAATTGTATGCAAAATTAGAATAAAAAAAAATTATACTTAATTAAAAATTCTTTGTCAGTTTGTAGTCTTTTTGCCAATTTGAACAGTTTAACTATATTCCAAATATTAATCATTCAGAGATACCAGGATGTAATATTATCTAATGCAGCGTTTGGTTATATTGTTATATTTTTTGTATCCCTTGTCTCGTATTGATATAGCCATCATCCTACTCTTGATGCTCATTTGAGAATAAAGAAAATACCCCGACTTGCTGAAAAAATCAATAAGCGTTTGTTTAAGCGGGCTGACTATAATAATATTAGCAACTTTCTCTTCAACAGAGACTTCTTGTGGTCACAGCATTTTAACGTGAACCAAGCTTTCCAAATATTTTATAATCATTTTAGCACGGCAATTAAAAATTTTATTCCCCTGATAACGAAGAATCGGAGTAAATATCCTGTATGATATTCACGTAACTTAATTCATCTTATTAAACTAAAGGAAAAATATAGATAAAAATACTCAAAGTCCAATCATCCTGAAGACTGTGAAACTTTTAGTTACCTGCGCAGTAATGTAAAGTGCAGTGGCGAGGCGTGCCTATCTAAGCCGGTTGTTCAGGATCGACCAATATTGAGAAATTAATATATAAGTTCGCTCTAATAAAAACTAAAAATAAAACCAAACGGATGTATGCTCGTATTTTTAAAAGACAACGAAATATGCCTTAGTTGGATCCCTTAATAATTCGAGTCCACCACTGGACAAGATCAAAAATGAATATTTCTGTTCCTAGCATTTGCACATATGGATACTCACCTTAGCGTTCAGTTATGATAGTGAACACCCGTCATAAGCAATGCAAAGGCATGAGTGCTGGGAAAATAGAGCAAATTTAGATAGAATGAATTTCTATTATTTTCTATTTTCTTTTCAAGTGGAGAAATATATGTTTACAGGCTGGGTGTTCAGTGAACACCTTGAATTCTTTGACACTTTAAGATAAATATGTTTTAAACGCTGAAAAACGCATATCCTCCATCTCTAAGGTTTTTTGCTCTTATGCTAAAAACATGAAGCTCTCTGATTCTTACCCTACAGTAATGCATTACGATGGAACATCTGCTAATAAACCAGATAGTATTTGCAACTCGTTTGCAAACTACTATCAAACTACATTCAATGATCACCAGAGCTTAAAAATGTCTCCTACATCCGATGAAATCCATCATAACCGCCTGATAATTCATACTTATGTTGAAATAATTCTCACATCGTTGGATGAAAATAAAATAGCTGGTCCGGACAGAGCTGCTAGCACATTTTATAAAAAGTGCTCTCTTTACCTATCACATCCTATATCCGTACTAATCATACTTTTCCTGATGTTGTTAAGAACCATTTTGTTCACCCTGCTTTCCAAACAGAGGATAAAAAACTAGTGAAGAATTATCGCCCCATTTCTACTTTCATTGCCCTAGCTTTAATTCTTGAAAACATTTTTTATAATAATCTAATATCGCAATTAAAACCCTACATCAGCCCCCAACAATGTGGTTTCCTACCAGGCCGATTTACAGTAACTAATCTCTCGATATTCCCCGACTCTGTAGCTCTGGCTCTTGATGAAGCTAAACAATTGGATGTTTTCTATGCGAATATATCTAAGATTAAATAACAAAGTAGTGGGGATGGTAACTACCACCCTTAGGGTTGTCCAATTTGAACCGTATGTGATATGAGTAGAGATTCAAGACTCGAGAGTCGAGATTCGTGAGCCGGGTTTCGAAAGTCGAGAGTCTAGAGAGTATATAGAATTTATGACCAAAAAGTGGAAAATGAAATATATTAAAAAGTTTTTAAAATAAATAACTTTTGTAAATAACATGCACTAAAAAGTAAAAAATAATTTTGTTCTTTCTTAGTGATATACACAAAGAAAGTTTCATTCCAAAATAAGAAAGACAACAACTCAGATTAAATTTTATATGTTTGGGCATGAGTTGCTGTTAGACTATTGTGATTACTATATATGGATGTCCAAACTTTTAAGAGTTAATCTGAGTTTTAGCATTTCTTATTTTGGAGTGAAACTTTCTTTGTGTATATCACTGAGAAAGAACAAAATTATTTTTTAATTTTTAATGCATGTTATTGTTTATGTTATCTTCTTTTCGTTCTTATTTTTAATAAAAGATAGCATTAGTTTAATGGTAGTAAACAAATACTTACGACCATTAAACTAATGCAATCTTTAATTAAAAATAACTTCTTAAATAAATAAGTAAATAATAAATAATGAACAATTCCGATAATTTTTATCTATTATCTCGATGAGAAATAGATATATATATAAGAAAACTGTTCCTAACTCTGGCCACTAAAAGTCTACGGCCACTTCACCGTAATACAGAAATTATGATCAAATGTTGTACACTATACCGTATTCATAAAGCGGTAATAAACTCCAGTCATAACTTTTTGCCTGTATGGCAGCACTGAAACTATAATTTCGATATGTCAAAAGCAGCCAAGCTATAGCAATAGAATAAATAAATTAAAAATTATGAAAATATGGCTAACAAAAATGAAAATAAGGAAAACAAGCGAACACCAAATTCAACAAATAAAAAAAATCACATTATTATTATTATTATTTCAAAGAGAGCGAACGCGTCAATTTTGGCTCCACAAATAATTAAAAAAAAGCGGAAAAAAAGCAGTGAAAAGCCCGTGAAAGTGCTCCAAAGTGACTACAAAGGGTGTGTCTTTTAGTGTACTGTGATTAGTGCATGCAAAACAATAAAAAACATTTAAGAAATTTAAAAAATAAGTTGTGAGAAGTGTATACAAAAAATTTTGGTGACATTTAAGAAAATAATTTTATTTTGATTGGTCGTTGCCATGGCAACGCCCAAAATGTGAAAAATTTTAGTTTGATAAAGTTTAGAAAAGATTTATTGAAAAGTTGGGAAATTTATTGGACTAAAAAAAATTATAGAAATTTGAAAGTAAAAAAATTAAAAGCATTCTCTGCCGTGCTCACAATGAGCTCGAGCAGCATCGATTCTGGGGGGACTGATGATCCCCTCAAATCGAATGGAAGGAGGAAGAAGAGCAGAAACGCTTCTTCTTCCTCTTCAAAAAAAAAGCAAGGGCCCACCGAAAAGGCCATTAAGGGCCCAATTGAAGAGGCCAGTAGCAGCAGTAAAGAAGTGCAGCCGCCTTCCTTGGAGAACGCTATTGCGAGGATAGACGTAGCTGCCCTGGAAGTACCTGGAGTATTGGCTTCAGACACTACGGCTATATCTGCAGCGTCTGTAGCTGCAGCTTTGGCAAAAGCTGAGACGACGCCTTCGAGTCTGAGACAACATCCTACGCTGAAGGAGGTCGTAAAAACGGCTTCCGCTTAAGCGTCGACGCCTACTGGTGAAGCACCATTGAGGCCACCGCTTTCATCAGCGAAAATAAATGCATCGAAGATGCCGCTACCAGCAGCAGCACCACGATCCCCGGCGTTAGTTCCAGGGATATCTTATGCACAGGTAAGTGGCAATTCCAAGAGTCAGTCATCTATTGAAATTATAGGTAAAGGCATCACTCCTCGTCCAGCCCCACTGGACGCAGGTAAGCCTCGGCCTAAGACCGGTGCGGGTCTTCAGGCTTTTTTCGACGGGAGGTGGCAGGATGAGAGCTACGGTATGCAGCTCGAGCACATCAATAGATGTCCTCAGAGCGCATACCTGAAAGCGATCTTCCAGGTCATCTCTCGTGAGGAGCTATTCTCCATGGGAGTAATAGCTGGGGGAATGGTTGAGGTGTATACCACAACCCTCGGTAGTGCTACCAAGCTGATGCTTGAGGGCATTGAGGTGGATGGTAGGCACCTTGTGCCGTTCCCACTCAGGGAAAGGCCCACGAAGGTCGTGTTTTCTCGGGTCCCTATGCGCGCCAGTCATGAAGACCTCCTAAATTTCTTGGGGAGATTTGGGAAGGTTCATGGCGGCGTTCGCGCCATTCCAATTAAAATTGGGGACGAGGGTCTCGGGCGGGGTATCTTCGGTACCAGCCGGGAGGCGTCCATTACCTTAAATAAGGGATGTACGCTTCCAAGGGGCTTCTACTTGAGCATATCCGGCTCGAGGCACTGGATAGACGTGAGCACCGAAGCAAAATGCCATGCTTGCCATTTGGTAGGGCATTTTATTGCTGACTGCCCCGGGAGAACCGGGAAGAAGGCTGAACCGAGGGTTCCCTCGAAGGAAGCCACTGCTACAGTAGTGGATCTGGAGAGGGAGCCTTCGGCCGGCACTCAACCTGCTATTTTGGAGCAGCCAGTGACTAGGGTGCCTGAAGCTGTCCCAGAGGCAAAAATAGTTATGGCTGTAAACGGCGCCACGTCGGCACGTGAAAACACGGCTACTTCCGACGAGGAGTCGAATAGCCAAGTAGTCAAAAAAAAGAGGACGAGAAGGAGGAAGACGAAGGTGGACCGGGTGATGCTGCCTCCTCCAGAGCCAGCAAAGCCAGTCGCATCAGAGCGGCCCCACTCGGAGGAGGACGATAGTGGAGCTCGCGGTTCGAGGGTTGTTGTGAGGGACGCGGAAGTGTCTCTCGAGCAGCTTTCGGACTGCGACATGACCGGTTTGGATGATACTGGTCTCTCGGGCTTCAGTGGCTATGAGTCGTGTGGTAGCGCCATTTCGACTGGTGGCCAATTTGAGGTCTCGAAGGGGATGGAAACCCTTCCTAGGGAGAAAATTCGCAGCATTCTTGGCCAGCTCCTGTACAAGAAGAATTCAGGTAAAATCTGGAGTATTCTTGTACGGGAGCTGGAGAGGCCAGAGTTGTTACTTCCTCAACTTCTTCTCCTACAACAGGAGTCGAAGAAAAAGGGGAAGTACAACGATGTAGCTCGCTTGGATCGTCTCCATAGGAGGGTGGAGGAGCTGATTCAGGAGCATGGCTTGGTCGATTCTTCTCGTCCGTAGACGTCGTACCATCATCGTTTGAGCTTCTTATCTCTTTGAATGTGTAAGATAGGCTCTATTAACACCGGGGGTTTAAGTGCTCATACAAGATTACACAGTACTATCGAACATGTCAAAATGTTCGATATAGACATTACACTTCTACAGGAGACGAATTTTACACAAGACACATACACACAACTTGAGCGCTATGCTTATTTACACACTGGCTATGCAATGTTTGCCACACCTGCGCCTCGCCGAGGCTCAGGGGTGGCAATCATTGTATCCAACAAATTAACACTATCGTCTCCTGTCTATACAGATATCTTCCCAGGCTTCGCTTCTTCCTTGGACTTTGTCATTCAAGACAAAAATATCAAGGTAGTAAACATGTACCTTCCTCATGACCAGGACATTACAAGACAAGTTCTTGATAGTGTTCAGTCGTGTCTGGTGAATTTTAGCGGTGAAACTGTCCTCGGAGGAGATTTCAACTGCACTCTGAATCCCTCAATGAATCGGCACTCTGGAGTTGAGTTCAACTCTGTCAATGCTACTCGGTTGAGGAATTTTGTCGGTGTTTTCAGACTCGTGGATATCTATCGTTGGATGCATCCTACGACTAGATCATACACGAGGGTCTCGCGAAATATCCATGGAAGTCTCGCAGGCTCCAGAATTGATAGACTTTACGTCTCACCTGGAATACTAGAACATTTCGTTGGTGTCACTCATGAAGTGTGTTCCGTTAGTGATCATCTTCTTGTAGTGGCGACCAGCACTCTAGTTGAAAGACGAACTGCATACTGGATATTCAACAACTATTTGTTGAATTCCGAGCAGTTCATCAATGAGTTCATTGATTTCTGGCACGATTGGCAAGAGAGGAAAGCTGACTTTCCTTTTCTTAGTCAATGGTGGGATGTTGGAAAGCTCCAGATTCGGTCTTTTATCGAGACGAGTTTCAATCGAAGTGGCTATCAAGCTTCTAGCTTGTCGGCCGAGGTCTCTCGGGTGGCAGCTCTTCTCCCAACTCAGCCGGGGTTGATTCTTTATTTCAATGGAATAAAGGAACGCTTGGCGACACAGACTTACAAGCACAGCTTGGAGTTTGTGCTGCGCGGCCAATCGCGCTGGCTGAGAGAAGGCGATTCTCCAACTGAGTACTTCTTTCAGGCGACTAGACGTCGTACTGCTTCTTGTGAGGTCGAATCGATAATTGATGAATCTGGACAAGTCCTCAACGGACAACAGCTATCAGAATATATTCGAGACTACTACAGTAGTCTCTACTCTGAATCGACGTCGACAACATCCTCGACCACTCATGAATTCCTTGAGAATATTCCCACTTTCTCTGAAGACAGTAAGGAGCTCCTGGATACAGTAATCACATTGGAGGATATGATTGCTGCGACAAAGGATCTAAGGCGACACACTTCACCTGGTTATGACGGCTTGACTCCAGAATTCTTCATACGTTTCAGGGATTTATTAATTCCTGACCTTTTGGAAGTCTTCAATTCGGCGGTTGAGATGCATTCAGACTTTCCTTCTAGTTGGAGGAGATCTGTTATGCGCTTGATTCCAAAGAAGGGAGATTTGCAGAGGATGGGGAACTGGAGGCCAGTAACACTATGCAATGTAGACTACAAAATCGTCTGCAAAGCATTAGGGGCGATACTCCGCTCAGTGATTGCTTCGGTAATACACCCGGAACAGTCCTATTGTGTACCTGGTCGTAGTATCTACGACAACTTCGCGGTAGCCAAGCATTTGTTTGCCTACCATGAACAGACAGGTACACAAATGGCCATGATCTCACTTGACCAGCAAAAGGCTTTTGATAGTGTCTCGCACGAGTATCTCTTGACTGCTCTCGAGGCATTTGGGTTTCCACCCAGGTGGCTCGATATCGTCGGGAAACTGTATAGAGATTCAGCGATTTTGATTAAGCATCAAGGACAAGTTCTGGCTCCTATCTCGTTTCATCGAGGTATCAGACAGGGCTGTCCATTGTCAGGTATGCTTTATGATCTTTCGTTGGAGCCGCTACTGGTGAATCTTCGTCGAATGCTCGGACGGTATGCGGTTCATCTGCCATATACCAATGTGAGGCCTCTTATGTTGGCGTATGCGGATGATCTGTCTATTTTCGTGACAAGAGATGAAGCTTTTCCGGTCGCTCGTGCTGTTTTCGAACAGTTCGAACGTATAGCGGGCGCTAAAATCAACCTTAGTAAGAATCAAGGCTTGTGGTGTGGAAGATGGAGAGATCGTACAGATACTCCACTGAACATCCAATGGACTAATACTTGCCTGAAGTATTTAGGTGTGTATATCGGACGCGAGAGTAAATCAAATAATAGCCGCATCGCTCTTGAGAAACTCTCTAGAGCTGTAAACTCATGGCGTAGTCGACTGTTTCCATTATCCTTAATGGGTAGGTCAGTCGTGATAAACTATTTGATTACCTCGTCCATCGTTCATCTGCTAAAGTCTGAGACGTTTGATGAAGGCTTCGTAGGTCTTCTTCAAGTAAAAGCGATAGACGCCTTTTGGTGCGGAGGACGATGGGTTGCTGAAAGCACGCTCTGTCTGCCAGTCAAGATAGGTGGATTAGGTCTCACTAACTTGGTTGTGAGATCAAGGTGTCTCCAAGTGCGGGCATTCCAAAGAGTGTTTTGCCAGAGAGACAGCTTGATTTCTCAACTGTGGGTGAATGTACTGGGAGGTATCGGCATAGGGGAGCATTACTACCTACTCTCTGTTCGACCACCTTATCCTCGTGACTGGCCACAGGATCTAATCTCAACGATTCAGACCTGGGGCAGAATCAGGCCAGCATTTCACCTTCAGTGGAATGCTCTAAGGTACACGCAATTCGCGTCGATTCCAATCAGGTTTAATCCTGAATTAATAGATTCAGTGTTCGGTAATGCTCGGGATTTTGAAGCTGACACGCATACACTTACGGTTCTCGGAGATATTATTGATATCTCTGGAAACTGTCGAATAAACACTAACACTGCACAACTACACGACCTGGCTGCTTCTGCGCGGGAGAGATTTCGCCAACTTGGGACCAGTGACCCTGGCACTAAGTTGGAAGATGTTTTCGTTCTGAACAGACCACCACACAGACCTTTCAGCACACTTACAACACGTGTGCTCCGTGACGTGCTTATGTCAATAAGACCTCCGGAGTATACAGGATACAACAGATGGCGAACACACCTCGGGGTGAATATGGGCGTGATGGGAGGGATAACTTGCAGAGTAGTCTACAGTTATCCTTCTAGTTACAAAGATGCTGATGTAGCATTCAAATTGCTGCATCACAGTCTTATGCATCCTAATCAGTTGTCACATATCGACCGCCGAGTTCAGAGGATCTGCACAGTTTGTGCTGGTGAGGGCACCCTGTTTCACAGGTTCTTCACTTGTCCGGCTTTGCAGGGTCTAATGGATCTCGTGCGCGGTATGTGTCAGTTGATCCACCCGAATTTCGGCATTACTAGGACATCGTTTCTATGGGGACCAAAGGTATGTAGTCGAGTGAATTGTTTGATTAGCTTTGTGTTGACACTGGCCAAATCTACAATTCACCTGTACTACATGAGAGTCGAAGCTGGGAATCAGAACACTGACCCACAACACCACGCACACGCACTTAAGCGCCACTTCGTTGACAGGTTGAAGAGACGTTTACGTCTTGAATATCTGGCAACGAACGCAGACACATTCAACTGCACATGGCAACCACTATCGTCGGTGCAGGACGGAGCTCTTGTCTTTCACTGGTGATAGCAGGCCACAGCATTTGCAACACTAGTCCACGGGGCTTCTCCTCGCTTAGGAATCGTTGCAAGTGCTGTGGGAAGGACAAGCACTCTGTTAGAGATGCTAAGCTGGAGGGATGATGAGGGCAGTTTGTAGAGGTCTATGATACTACAGGCTGCTCTTGCGGGACTCTATAACGGTATCGCGTAAATTTTTCGTTCGTTCGGTAATTTATTTTTAATTCGGTTTCGGTTCTAAATTGCAAAAATTTTTGTAGAAATTCGCTCGTTTAGGGACATTTTTATTAGTTTATTTTGAAATTTTGGAACTTCTTGGAACTGCCACTTACCCAATTGTCAAAATTGGGACTTTTAAATTTTTTGTACATATTTTAGATCCTTTTCAAAATTCTTGTGTCCGTTTTTTAGTCTCTTTTGAGAATTTTGTGTCATTTGTTTTACATTTTTGTGTCTTTTTTGATGTTTATTAGTTGTTATAATTGTTTTAAATGTCATTTTTTGTCCCTATTGACTTTTTATACCATTTAGTTTAGCTAGCGTCTTTTTTTACACTTTGTAGAGCCTTTTGCCACGTATTTTTAAGAAATTTTTAAAAGAGCCAAAGAGCCAATAATAAAAGAGTCGTATATACATAAAAAAAAATTATTAATATTGGACCAGTAAATAAAGACAGTCAATTCACTTTAATTCCAAAAGTTTTACACTTTGAAGGTATATTGGGTGAGTTAAAATAACAATAAATTTAATTTTGCAGCCATCAGCAGGGGAACATGCAAAAACTTGCAAAAGATTTTATTATAACTTTTATAAAAAAAATTTCAAAAGTCCTGCAAACTTAAAGCATTGTTTACTCTGATATTTTCCACACTGTGTTAAATTTGCAAGTTTTTTCACAGAAAGGGTTACGTTTTAGGTAGAGAGTGTCATATTTTATTTTAAAGGGAAGCTTTTGGGCTTCTTAAATCCCATATGAAAAATTGGTGTTGATGATGTGTTTTGCGATAAATATAGTAGTTAAAAAAACTGAATACAGGAGGGGTCAAATTTGAACACCATTGCAGAGATCCGACGATTATCAATCTACGAAATTTTAAATCATCGTCATAGGCTGCAACGTTAAGAAGTTACAGGGTGATATATAAAAACATACCAAAATATTTCTGAATCCCCCCCCCCATTCCATACAATTTTTTGCTTGTCCAAGCCGGGCTATCTATAGCGTTCAGATGCAAGACCACATACAGGACACCCTGTATAGAAACAATACTTTTTTTATTTGTAGGTATTTTTGTGAAACTTTCTTGAGTTTTTATTCCTTGATCCCGTTGAGATCGCAAATTGAAATTTTAATACGTTTTAGCGGATAATATAAGGTATAAAATATAATAAAATAAGTAAAAAACGAGTTTTCAAACAAAACTGAGGCCAAGCCGCATGAAAAAGTAGAAAATAAACTTTTCTTCACACACAGAGGTGGACTCAGATTTTTTGATTGGGACATTTCTCTTGAATATTCTTTCTCTTCATGAATCAAATCACTTATTACCTCTGATTGATCATACTGAAATATATCGGTGATTGTCAGCGAATAAAATCTGAGTCCACCTCTGTGTGTGAAGAAAAGTTTATTTTCTACTTTTTCATGCGGCTTGGCCTCAGTTTTGATTGAAAACTCGTTTTTTACTTATTATATTTTCTGCCTTTTTCACGTTAACACAATTGTTATTACGTGCTGCATAGAGATATTTTAAAACAATTTTATGACGACTGAAAAGACACTGATTTACTGAATTTTCCCGATTTTCTATGTTTTCCACAGACTTTTCCTATTACTATGAAATTTTTTTAAAAATTTACATGAATTTTCCGATTTTTCATGCAAGTTTTCATGATTGTTGAAGAGAACGTATTGATGCCAGTATGACGGAAAAAAAATTATTCCGCATAGCTTATAAAACTTTTTTGTCGGAAAATTTTCCGGAAAAGTCGGAAAAATCCGGAAATTTTCGGAAAATTTTCCAGAAAAATTGGAAAATTCTGCACTTTTCCTGAAACAGATTTATCACTAATCATATCCATGAAAATTTTTCCGATGATTTTCCCGCTTTTCCGGGTTTTCCATGGAGTTTTCCACAAAAGCAACTTTATGCAACTCATTTCGCTCTACAACTTTGTCTTAAGGTCCCCATTCACTTACAGATTATATGCAGATTCAGACTGTAGATGGCATCTGTCAGTCCAGATCTGTTTTCGTCCATCCAGTAGTATCAGATCAGATCGTAAGTTTGAAATTTGACAGAAAACTTAAGATAAACTGACGATTAACCACACACCTACAGTTTGGTCTTCAGTCCATATCGTAATTAGTCTGTTCACGATTCTCATGCAATTCGGTTGAACTTTTAAAATGATTTTGTCAAAGAAGAACATTTCTGCTCATTAATAATTTTTTTATCAGAAGTAAAGTGAAGACTAAAAAACGTTTCTGGGTGAAAGATTGGTTGCTTCACAAAGCATCTCACATATGAGGTTATTAATTTTTTCCTCTCAGAATCAGTAGTAGCTTTATAACGTTCTATTTATTCCTGATAATATTTTTCTTTTTTTTCTATCCGAATATGAATCATATTTTACTTTCCATGTTTCCTGTATACTTCAGAATTCATTGAATATTGTACTCCTATCCATTTTGGAAATGATGAGAAACTACAATTATCTGACGAAAATATCAAACTGATCTGAAAATAATGATTGACGCTGAAATTGTACACTTTGTATGCAGTTTACAAATCTGCAGTCCTGTTATCTGACGATGAACTGCATGTGTGTGGTGTATTTATCTACAGATCTACAGTCTGCAGTTCATGAACTGCCGATCTGGTTGACAATCAAATCGTACAAATTTTCAACATACACACGCAGATTACCTAGACTGTAGATCAAATCGTACGATTTGAACTGGTAATGGGTGGCGGAATTCAAATATATCTACAGTTCGGATCTGTAGATAATCTGTAAGTGAATGGGGGGGCTTTAGGTTGTAAAACGCTCAAACGCTTCCTTGGTCGGAAAAACTCCGAAAAAGCGTTTTACATGAATTTTCCTCGATTTTTTCTGCAAGTTTTCACCATTGTCGGAGAGAAAGTAATGATGCCAGTTGATAGGGAACTTGATCCTGCATAATTTAGAAAAGTCGGAAAATTCCGGAAAATTTTTTCGGAAAAATCGGAAAACTCCTTCCTTCCTGAAACGGATTTATCACTAATCAAATATGTACCAAATTTTCAAATGATTTTTCCCGATTTTCCGGGTTTTCCGTGGAAATTTCCGGTTCAAATTTTGATAGATTCAATTGTCACGCGACATGAACCTGTGTGCCAAATTTCAGCTCGCTGTGATAACGAAAAGTGGGTCTACGAGAGTGTCGAAAATAGTAAAAAAGAAATATCTAAATAAATATACAGACAGACAAATTCGTGTACGAGTTAAAAGGACGGGCTGGCCTCAAAAAAAAAGAAAAAAATCATAAGAACGTCTTCCAGGATATTCAAGGATAAAGGATAAAATCCTTATCCTTGATGTCCTTGTTCGCGTGTATTTTATTTTTGTTAAATAGCTTGAAATCCTGTCTTTAAAATGAGCCATATTTCACTATCTTAGCATAAATAGAAAAATATATATGAATTTTTAAAGAAGACTAGGACAGCATTTTTGCGAAATTTTGAAAAAACCTTAACTCGCGAAATACGCACTCTATACCTTTTCAACTTCAAATTGAGACTAAACAATTTCAAATTGAGACTAAACAATTTCAAATTGAGACTAAACAATTCCAAATTGGGACTAAACAATTTCAAATTGAGACTAAACAATTTCAAATTCAGACTAAAAAATAAATAATTTATTACAGTTAATTTAAAGTAGATTTATTAAAAATATCTTAATTAATTAAAAATTGATAATTCCGTAATATTTTCTAGCCATAGTAGACGCAACTCGGTTAGAAAATATAATTCGCAAAAATATAACGAAGATGATTACAGTTCAGAATTACTGCATTAATTAAAAAGTCATATCATTCATATTTATCGCATCCGGTATAAATTCTTTAATATGAGCGACGTGTCGGTTACAGTTTGGAACAGTAATCATCGTGGTTATATTTGCGCGAATTATATTTTCTAGCCGTAGTAGACGGATTTTAGTCTGCGTCAAATTTGATTTGCCTTCATGAGCTAGGATTTGCGACATTTGAATATTTAAATCGCTTTTGACTCCAGATCTTAGGTTTGACCAAGCATATTCAATTGCATTTAACATTGGGCTATATGGTGCGAGTCGTAGTAGGTCATTATTAAGAAATTCATCTTCTTGGAATACTTCTTTAATGGCAGCATGACAAGGAGCATTATCAATTATCATTACGATTGATGTTCGGTACATATTTTATATATATATATTCAGCATTTCGAAGACAACGAAGCATAAATTCTTTTGCTTCTGGTTTCTTAAGAGGAGTCAGTACTCAGCAAAAGTTTCAATTTAGATACCAGCGAACCTGTAGGTAATAAAATTTACTATACGTAGGTTTGTGTCCTAAAAGTGAGAAAATTCATATAAAATTAGCCTAGACCTAGACCACAGAGCACATTAAAGACATCTAGCGCAAAAGACAGAACCCAACATCCGAAAAAACCATACAATTTAAGACGAAAAATGAAAATTCGCAGTTCACATAAATCGAAATTTTTAACGACAATTAACTCTCCTAAAGTTTTTTTGTCCATTATTGTTAAATATGCTATTTTTCTTTTTATTTAAACAACTTTCAAATAAATATTGCAATTTCTAGTCGGTGAAATGTCGGGAGAAAAAACAAGTACTATTAGAGTCAAATATTTATAAAAAGCACATTTTGAAGAAATAAGAATACCTACCCACAGGAATTTGATTTAAAAGACTTCAATTTTTACCATTTTTTACAAGTTTCCGAGCTAATATCTCCATTCTAATACACTTTTCTTAATTTTTGCCGACGTTATTTACTAGACTTCGTTATTACGTTTAATTTAAGATATAAATCATTATTCTGCTACAAATAGTTTGCCAGAAATTTTCATTGAAAAATGTATGAAACTTGCAAATATTGGTATACTGACTCCTCTTAAATGCTACTCTTCTAATTTCATGATGAATTAAGCCCATATTTCCTATACACCCAATTACAGTTATATTAGAACCTCGACTGCCTGCTGCAATGTGAGTCCAACGAGTTCCTTTAATGGAACGACCTTTGGTTCTTGATATATATAAGTTAAAATTAGTTTCGTCCATGCAAAGTATCGGTGCATTGTTAGATTGATGTTCTAAATGTTTTTAAACATAATCACATCGTTTTCTTTTATTACTTTCAATGTTTTATCTTTCAGGCTATCTTCGAATTCAACGTATATAGTAATCCATCTAAATGTTTTCTCAGACATTCCGCAGAAACAACAATTTGATAATTATTTTGAAATTTATCTCTCAGTTGTTTTAAAGTTATTCTAGGATTTTTTTCAATACATCTTTCTATAAACAGTCGATGTTCATTAGTAATTTTTATTTTTCGCTTCGCACCACGTTGTTGTTCTGGTATTTGTTGGTTTTTCACCCGTCAATAGCCAGTTGATTTCTTCACGCCTAAAGTTTTTGTTATTATTATATAAAGCACAGATTTGCTTCCTTATATTATCTGCTTGAACTTTCTTGATGTAAGACATTTTTAAGAATGAATTAATTATGGATAAATTAATTAATAAAAGACACTTTCTTTTATTTTTCAAAAGCTTACGCAAATTTAAAATTGTTATATTTGTTGGAATAAATTATTTGTTTTTTATTCCCAATTTGAAATTGTTTAGTTCCATTTTGAAATTGTTTAGTCTCAATTTGAAATTGTTTAGTCACAATTAGAAATTGTTTAGTCTCAATTTGAAATTATTTAGTCTGAATTTGAAATTGTTTAGACTCAATTTGAAGTTGAAAAGGTATAGAAGGAAAATTTTTAATTTGTATTTTTGTTTTTACAAATTCTCCAAATATGTAAAATTTCAACAAAATTGGTGATGGTCATGTCATACCTGTTAGGATTTGACATGGAATGACCCAATTATTTATTTGGCTGTAATTTTGCAAAAAAAAAATCACGTTCTGAAATTTAATTGCAAACTTTCAGATAGTCGTTTGTCATATAGTGGTAAGTTTTCAACCTCAGACAAGTTCAGCAAACTTAAAATATGGGTAAAAAATGAACAAAAATTATTATTTTGCATTGTAGTCGTAAATTTTTACGAGGTAGTTCAAAGATTCTTTTTGGGATTCTCCGGTATGAAAAGTTCGATTTATTTCGCTTTTATATAATTTTTTATTATTTGTAAGGCAACGTTTCGGGTCAGGTTTGACCCATCATCAGGCCCTGTGATAAATTAACAAAAGAATAATTTTTTTAGATTCGATACATGTTTAAGCTTATAAAAGATGGAAAATGAAATAATTTAAGAGCAGAGAGAAAAAAAAGAGTAAAAATATAATTTCAAGATCCTTGCAGGGGTTAGTGCAGAATCGCGTTAAAATGAAAATATAAGGAATTAAATGTAGGTAAAAATTATATGAAAAACATGAGATGATACAAAAGATATCACAAGATACAAGATCACCACAATTGTAGTCGTAAAAATATAGCAAACGTTTTGCTAATTTCACATAATCCTTCGAATATTCTATGTCCCGTCAGAATGAAATGCTAGGGTGCAATAATCAATAAAATAATAATAATACAAAATAAAAGAAGAAAAGAGGAAAACTACCTGCATTCCATACATTCCATAATATAAAACAGTTTATAATTTCTATAATATTATTTTAATAGTTCTATAGGAAATAAATAATTTGCTAGTGAAAAATTCTACTTACGGGTTGTGAGTCCTAAGAAACGTGTCACTCACTGCATATCTTCGTGAAAGTTGGTGATATCCTTTGATTAATAGGTTTTGTGCCGAGTAAAGCGATAGATTAGATTAGATTTGTGAAGGGGTGTATAGGCGTTATCCCCGCTATCACTGCGACCTGAAAGATCTATTGTGAGGCCCCGTTGCATTTACTCCCTTTCTAGGTTCAGACTGTTAATAAAGTCTAGAACCATTCTGGGATTGAGGTTCCACACGTAGGTTGGTGGAGAAAAATCATGTTCGGGGTGCAATAGTCTCCGCCTGACGAATGCTTCGCAGTTGCAGAGCAAGTGCTTCGAGGTTTCGTGAGCATCCTGACAGAAACGGCAGGATGAATTCTCAGCTAAGCCCAACTTGTTTATATGATACCTCAAGGGGCAGTTGGCCTGAGAAGAGCTTAGTAATCATTTTGAGCTCTGTTCAAAGCTCTGTTCATGCGATAGATACACTCGATTATATTGCCGCTAAATAGACAACGGCGAACTTCTGCCTAAGCAAACTAGGCAATTGCCTAAGGACCCAACCTTATAGGGGGCGCCAATAGGGGCCGAAATGGTGTATATGGACAACATGCGATACCGGACATTAAACAAATTTAATTCAGCTTATTGTTCCTGCATATAGGGGCAGATTCATCAATAAGCAGAGAAGAACGGCAAATTCTCAATTGATCAAGTAAAAGGAAACGAAACGATATCGAAGTCGCACTATCCGGTGGAGACGGATTCAGAGTTACCATTTTCAACGTCATTATCGACAGGTTGATTGCAGAACTACCAAGACGCGGTTCTGCTTACAGAACTTAAATAAAAAGTTTTACTTTCTCATGTAGCTATATAGCTTGGAATCTCAAGATATTCGCGAGGGCGTACGAGACTTGAAAGCCTTCTATCTATAGGAGATTTAGATGGGACTTTGGGAAACGAGTGTTTCCACCTGCGAACTCATTTGTCATCGGCTAAGTCTACACGGCGAAAATAATGATCGGAGTTATACAAGTACATCGTGGAAAAAGGTTTTTTGATCATTTATCCAAATGTGAAAATAGCGCTCCGGATGTCATTCTGTACACCAGGGTCAATAACTGCTCGGCAGAATGGTCATTTTCAGTGCTAAAACGAGTGAAGGACTATTTAAGATCCACCACAGAGTAGATCATGCTCAATTCACTCTCTGTGCTGTACATAGAGTCAAAAACAATGCAGTCTGTGGAGTGAGTCTCTGTAGTGAGGTAATCCGTTCCTTTGCAAAGAAGAAAGTTCGTCGCATGAAAATCTAAGCGAATGCTTACACACAACGAACTTTCTTTGCATATAATTTCGTACTTATTTGTGATATTTCTAAGTTTGTTTGTTTATTTTCTAAGATCGATGTACGATAAACAAAGGAACAATAACGGTAATTTTTTTGTTTTATTAAATTATTTCAAAAACGGGCTCTGACTCTTTTCACCACCTAAGGGCCCTGGGTCTTCATGCCGGGGCCTGTAAATAGACAATGATAAAAGGAAGGAATTGAACTGGCGCAAGCGTTGTAATTGGCCCAAAATTCTACACATTAAAGTGAATACAGCAAGTTTCCTGGTGAGAGGTCGAAAGAGGGGCATATCAACCGTTTCGGAATTACAGGGTGATTAAGAAAATATAGTAGTTTTTCGGGAAACATCTTTTTTTTAAAAAGTGCTGAGTTTAAGCGGTCACCGTTATGACCTCATTGTATAAGTAGAACCTGGCGCTCTGAAATAAGAAATTTCGAATTTTTGACCTTCTTTATTACTTTGACCTTCTTTTCTTTTCTTTTTTTTAACGACTTTTAACATAACGTCGTTGGATCTGTAAGAGCTCCTTTGTGTAAAAAAGCTAATTTTACGAAAGAGGCAAAGAACTGTTTGTTTTCATAGGCGTATATCAATGGGGACTGCATTTTTGATTTTAAAACAGTACTAATAGAAGGTAATCACAATAAAATACTTATCTAAATAATACAAAAAATGAATTTTAACAAGAATGAACAGTCTGTGGATTGTCTATAAACTCTCGAAATCCTAAGGAGAACTGGAAAAGTTATCTTGAAATCAGGCTTGATATCGTCGTCATGGTCTTTATGGACCCCTACCATGATAGCTCTTGCAGCATACTCAGCTGATCACAATTTAAGGATATTTCTTTCACAATAGTTACTTTGACTCCTTTTATATTGCGATCTGCATTCCTGCCTTTTTGTTTATCACCTAAATAACCTGAGATTCTTCCTCGGATCTGAAACTCTCAGAATCGGTTCGGTTGAAGGTTTCAAAGGCATTCTGATATTTAATCAAAAATTATTGCACCTGTAAGCCTTGATTTCAATAATGCCCCTGCCTTTCCGGACAATAAAATGTTCTCCTATTTGAGAGATCCCTAATCTTCTCCTGCAAGTATGAGCACCTCTTTCATGCCCCATCATGACATTGGAGCATTAATGCTCTCGCATATGAGAGATCCCTAATCTTCTCCTGCAAGTAAGAGCACCTCTTTCATACCCCATCATGACATTGGAACATTTAATAGCTCGAGTTCGTGAATAGCTTTGTTCGAGATTTCTATTCATTTACTCACCTATTTTTTAGGGTCCCGTACAACAAAAGGAAAAATGGAACCCTTATAAGATTGCTCGTTCCTCCGTCTGTCTGTCTTTGTTCCAGAAATTTTTCTCTGAAATGACATGACGTCGGGAATTTGAAATTTTATATATATATAATATACATATTTTTTTTTTTGGACCCCTCACAAAAAACAAATGGTTTTGTATCTTGCGGGGTGCCGTTTGAAACGGCTGCTTTCAGGGATTTAATAAAATTCATTTGATGAATTCATTATGAAAATATAGCCCAAAATCTACGAAAAATACCGTTTCCCTGATCTTCTAGATTTGTAAAGAAAGTATAAATTTGATTTTATTAAGTAGTAGTAGGCACTAAGTTAAAGATAACAGGAAAACTGCAGCTTTTTCCGTCACTCTCATAGTTGCTGACAAAAACATTTTTTGTGTTAAATAAAACATACATATGAAATATAGAGCTAATTATAGGGGAAATACAATAGTCGATTACGTTATTTACTAACTACTACTCACCTAGGGAGTCAACTGTTACTTTTTTAATTTTTTATTGCACATATCGATTGTTGGTGATTGTTGGCTAATTCAAACGTTTGTTGGATAATAGTTTTTTTGAAAATCTAAAAAGAAAATTCGTCATCAAGTTAGCCGGAAAATTCTTATTTTTAGTTTAATTTAATTTATAACCAGCTCAATCAATGCGGAATAGTTTGTTGGACTCGTTTTTATTAATAAAATCGTTTGCTGGTCCATCAATTCTTCGCTAATTGCAAAAATAACTAAGCAACACATGAAGCTGTAGCTGATATTAGCCAAATTCTAATTTTGTAGCTGAAGCTGCAGTAACACCAACATGATAATGAAGTAAGTTATATAATATTTCATGTATTGACAACTAAACTACTGTATTATTGCACATATCGATTGTTGTCAATGCATGAAACATATGACTTACTACGTTATCATGTTGGTGTTACTGCAGCTTCAGCTACAAAATTAGTATTTGACTAATATCAGCTACAGCTTCATGTGTAGCTTAGGTAAATTATTTTTGCAATTAGCGAAGAATTGAGGGACCAACAAACGATTTTATTAATAAAAACGAGTCCAACAAACGATTACGCATTGATTGAGCTGGTTATAAATTAAAATTAATTAAAAATAAGAATTTTCCGGCTAACTTGATGCCGAATTTTCTTTTTAAATTTTCGAAAAAACTATTATCCAACAAACGTTTAAATTAAGCCAACAATCAACAACAAACGACCAACAATCGACATGTGCAATAAAAAATTAAAAAAAGTAAAAATTGACCGGCCAACTTGATGGAGCTCAAAAATTCTGCTTCTGCTCAGTACTGCCAATATAAAGAGAGTTAAAATTGTTATTTCATTGTTGGCGTCCTTTCTTTTAGAAGTGTTAAAGAGGCTTGATGCAAGAAAAAGACAATATCTAGATGAAAAATTAATTAATTTTGTTAGAAATAACAAATTAATTAACAATTAACATCAACATTTTACAAATTATAACACCTGACATGTGTAATTGACAAGTCACTGTTTTCTGCTTTCAATGTGGTTGACAAAGCAGAAATGTCAGATTTCTGTTTCTGCTTCTGCTGCTTTCTGCTCTTAATATGTCACGGCCTTTAACGCACATAACAACAGTAATTGGCATAGCAGCTACACTTTGAAAAAATACAACCGTATGTATAAAAAAAGAAGAAAATTTTTTTGGAAATTAATTCTATTCAATCCGAAATTTGTTACCTACTCAAACAATTTTTTTTTTAATAAATTTTATTGTCGACTTGCCAAATGAAGATGCAGTATACAACTCGTGAACAGTTGTTTCAGACTGGGTCAATTATCTGCAGCAGCGTTAATAATTTGAACTTCTAATGCATTTCCTCTTTTGGTTAACAAAAGAAAAATTACCATGTGCAACTGTAGTGTACTTACCCGTGTGCAGTTAGCTGGCTTGTTGTACTGCGAGATTGTTACAATTTAGACATGATTTTTTTTTTCTCAGTATATGTGCTTGTGCTGACATGCAATTTTGCTGGTTTCAATGACATCAGAATTTCTGTGAATTCTGAACAGTAACCTTTTATGCACAATTAATCATTTTAAAAGATTTCCTTTGCTTAACTTCTATTAAATATGCAGTTACAAGCTCAACTCGTATTATTAACAGCTCTAAAAATGTTTGCAACTGATCACGCTATGAAAAGAGAAAAAATGTTTCTCTCATACTGAGATGGAACATACCTTCTTATCTTACTCTTTGTACTTTGCCCATGCATTGCATTGCGCTGCTTGCGTGGTTTAGAAAAGAGGGAGAATACTTATGATGAGTGGATGGGATAGGAATTGGTGGTCGACAAGTAGTCAGGCAGCAAAGTGAACATGAAACGATGTGCATGGCTTGGCTAGCCTGGCCTTGCCGTGTGCACATGTACAGCTATGGGATGGCGGAAACATAGAGAACTGAGCAATATTCTCTCAGTCTCAAATCTTTGCTTTTTCCCGTCTGTTACCTCCCGACCGCATCAAGAAATAAGCATACAACTTGTGCATTTTTAGAGGCCAGAAAAAGCTTCTTGTTAAGATATAATATGTTCTTTGGTTATAGCGACATCAAGGCTCTTCAATTTTTATGAAATTATCTAACATAGCTCAGGCTCTTGCTCCTGCTCAGGCGGTTGTTCCTGCCCCGGCAAATATTTGGGAATTGTATTGCATTCTACATCATACATGCGTAAAATGGGAAACACAATTGCAACGTTTCGATCCGATACGTACAAATGTCAAATTTGCTTATATGAGACGTACGGGCAATTGGACACATTACACCGAAATGGATCGAAACGGATCGAGTCGAAACGGAGGAGTTGAGCAAATTTCAACTTTTACGGATGACATAACCTAGAAAAATTACCTGTACAATGTTTGTGTGTGGATGAAGAAGTTTTTGTTGAAGAAATTAAAAAATATGAAGAGCTTTATGACAAAGGCAACAAATTTTACATGGATGTAAAAAGAAAAGACAAAATCTGGAAAAATTTAAAATTGATGGTAAGTTTGAACGGAACAATTGTGCACATGCACGTAACGGATCGAATTGAATCGAATCGAATTGAATCGGAACGCCGGAATTGTGTTTGGCACTTAAATGCATATAATATATTGCTTACATCTTTCAATAAAATTCGATACGATTCGCCCATCCCAAGCAAGAATCTCATTAAGGTTGCTATTCGAGGATCTCATTAACATTATGCCCAGCTATGTTTAGAGCCTATCGCTCCATATTCTAGCCACACACTCGTCCTAGCTTTGGATGCAACCAGACTAAATCTCCATTTGAAAAATTACACGCCCCTCAGTCCTCGACAACTGGAACAATGACAGTAATACCTTTGACACACAGCGGGTATAGGTACCATTGTTCGGATACCATTGTATTCGCTGTACCATGTTAGGTGACACATTGCATTATAGTGTCATTTGACAACTCTTAAAACTTAGTAAGTTTTGCTTTTCAAGAAATCGTCAGCAATATTTTCAGTTTCAATTTGACGCATGTCATATACTAGTGAAAATCGCCAAAAAGGCCTACTTGCAGAAAAAGTCATAAGCTAGATAAATTAGTCACTAGTACTTGTAAGAGGCGCTATAATCATTAAAAAGCCATGGAAAAACCCAAGCATTTATACTAGCCTCGTATCAGTTTGCTCAGGTTGTATTATGCTGGTATGCAACGATACACAGGTGGTTTATGCGTGTACTATGATATCTGTACTAGCTGTGTGTCAAAGGTATAAGTAGGTCGATATATGGTGCAATAACATTACCAGGATAAAAATTTCCGCGTGGGCCCCTCCAATCATTGTATAGCCTCTCCTACATTCATACTATAAGCAGTACTGGCTGACATATGCTCTACCCCTAGATTTGAAGGCAGAGTTTCCAATGTTACACGCATGACTCCAGTTATAACACTAGAACTACTCTCAGCGACGATCACGACATTGTCATTGCCTTACACAAGGAAGTTTCTCAAGTTGAAGTAAGCACAAAAGACAATTATTACGCAGCTGGGAGTAAGCGAGCGTAAAATGGTTAAGTTTACTTTGTAATCAAAACTATTTTATTATTTTGTTAAGTAAGGTATATAGGAAGTGTGGCCTTTGGGAAGGTAAGGAAGCAAGCTGTAAATTACTAGAAGAATATAGAACATTTTAGAAAACGGACTCACAACGCACACATATAGATTTCTGTTTCATGGCTTGGGAAGTTTTCTCGAGGGTTTTGTAAAGACCCATCCTGAGGACAGACTTATGATGATAGTGCCACACTGTAGTTAACTTATCTATATAGAAATATGTAGTAGCTTCCCAGCCGAAAACGGAAGCATTTCGGGTGCATTCCGAAAATATTCTGCGAAAGGTATGGAAGCAATACGCTGTAATACCCAGTCCATTTCTTTTAATGCATTGATGTCCTACGACGGAAAGGTGTATAAATATAAGGTGGTTATATATTAACTGACACACCTTACCCCTGCATAACCTTTAATTCTTTGGAAGGTGAAAAGAAGCTTTACTTATTAATTTTTTGGAAGGTGAAAGGTACCATTCCATATTGATTTTTTGGAAGATGAAAAGAAGCATTACTTTTAAATTCAGTGAAAACATTCATTCTGCCATTTAGGAAATTTAAGAATAATGAACGGAAGAATTAAGCATGAATTTTCCGGATAGTTGGAAAGAACGTTTCAATTTATACTCTCAGGAAGGTGGAGAGAAGCACTTATCCTGTTTTCACTGAGATGTAAAGGGAAGAACTTTTCCTGATTTCTTAGAAAGGTGTAGAAAATAGACACGCCTTCATTTATTCAAATCTCATACTTAAATAAAAATAATCCAAATCTTCCGAAATAATGTGCAAATCAGAATATTTTTCATATTGTTCTTAGAAAAACAATGAAACTATATAACTCATTTTCGACTGCACACACTCCCTCGAACTATTTCTGCAATATAAACGCACAAATTTCTATCTCTTTTGGATAACAACAATATCTACTAATTATCTCTGTCTTCTCTAATACCCTAGACACACAGCACGAACTAATGAATCATTTGTACTAACTATTCATTAATATGCCGTGTGTCAAATAGTATATGTCATTATAGCTCGAAAATCAGATGATAATGAAGTACACTAATGAAGTGTTTTCCTCCTTCATTATAGATATAATGAGGAAAAATGTGCTAGATTTGGCATACAATGTAAATCTGGAGCTCCGCTGTGCATTTGCCGATTTGAAAAATAAGAAGAAGAAATGCAAAGAAATGCAAATCACAAATTATATTATTTAATATTTTTTTAAATAAAATGTGTTTCTCATTTGGGAATTGTTAAATTGAAAATAAAATAAATGAAAACAAAGTTTATCGCGTTAATTCGATCCATATTGCTTCTTTAAGGTGATAAGTTCATCAAAACCAGTTTGACAGCACAACTTAATTAAAGAAATGGCTGTGTGTCCGCAGTTTATAATGAATCATTTTAGACTAATGAGTCGTTAGTTATTTCTTCATTAAGAGTGCTGTGTGTCTAAGGCATAAGCATTCCCTGAAAGGTACATACCATATTCAAAAATATGATTCATCAACACATTACCAAAGTATTAATAAGGATACGTAGAGACAGAGGCGAACAAATTAGGAAATTTTCCGTGTTTTTTAGACCGAAAGAGGTAATCTCATATACTTTTGTCTTTTGCATGAATGGGGGAAAAGAACTTGGCTATCCATTATTGTAGTGCGACTGAGACAACGAGTTAAAAACAAAAATTGAGAAAACGTAGGATTACCCGAATGATAAAATCTTCTTGAATACCTTCAAAACTATTTCAAACTATTCATAATAATGTACATTGGGTAACCCTACCTCCATTTGCAAGAAAAAGATAAATTTCGCAATAAACAACGCACTAAAAGGAGATGTGAAATTTCAGTCAAATAAAATTCCCCGAATCCAGCATGAGATTCCCCCACTTGAGCAAAACAAATGAAAACAGAAAAAGTGCTGTTCACATATCATAGGATTACACTAACAAACATTGGAATTCTGCGAACAACATTGGGACAATTCCTGAAATTCGTGTTTTCATAAAAGAGCGGGAGCATTTTATGAGCGTAAAATCAGAAAACTCCGCCCATTCTCTCTTATTTACGAAAATAAATCATTTGCCATTCCATTTCGTTGCATGTAATCTTCGCATTCACATTTTTTGTCTTATTCGTAAAATGTTCAAAGAGTGTTTGGTTTTTTTTTTCTCTTCCTTCCTTCTTTTTCTCGCCGTGTACATTTAAATGGAAAACAATCGCAACACTCTTCTGTGTCTCCTTTCTTTTATTTAGTTATCTTTGATATTACGTCTGCCTTCCTAAACCAGGTAAACTTAAGGTATACTCATGTACTCAATACTAATGCATTCCAGATAATATTGACAGTAAACCTTAACTAAGTCAGGCATTCCCATTTTTCCCGCTGAATTAGAAGATGACTAGGACCAAAAAGAAAAACAAAATATTTTTCACTGTCAGCGTGAGAAAACTTTAAATTTTATATAACTGGGACTACCACCAGTTACCACACGTCAAATTTCCATGCATGGTTTCTAGTCTTAAGAGGCTTTTATTATGCCTATAATAACTCCAAGTTTTCTTAGAACTAGGCGTGCATTAAAACGAATAACGAATGAATTTACTCTGTGCAAGGAATTTAAATCCGTCTATAAACTTTTGATACCTTACTAAAACAAGTTTAACACCATCTCTTCGAAAAAAAAACAAAATTACTCACATAAATCGTAGTTTTCTTAATATTTATCAAAATTTTCATTTTAAATAGTTTTAGTCCTCGAAATGTGATGATGTTTGGAATGTTGACGCAGATATTTTGTGGTAACATGACCGGCCAAGTGATATCATATGAACTACACGTGTTTTTCCGTTGCCTTTCTGCAGTCTGTTGTGCACAAATGTATACCGCTGGTGCCATGATATGTAAGTAAATGACTAAAAAATAGAATAAAAAATATTAATTAATTTCATCCCACAGTCACAGACATAACTGGTGGACGATATCGAACAGTCGTATGTACCTTGTTCGAACAATTCTGGTCAATTGGGGTCATTCTACTTCCCGGAGTTGCTAGCTTTTTCACAAGCTGGACTCATCTCTATATGGCTATATCATTTCCAACATTCATTCTTGTGTACCTGTGGAGGTAAGTTAGTCCTTCCTGTAAACATTTACCCTACATCCCTTGTATACTCTCCTAATTTTGTGCACTAAATTAAGATTTTATTGTTCTCGTTGGGATAATAATATTCTACTGAATGACGAGTTGTGCTTACAATTTAAACTTCTGTTAAGTAAATAGCACTTACACTTACACAGTGAATTGGGGTTGATTTTATAAACATGGAACTTATATCACTGGGGACCATAACTTATTCACTTGATTTACAAATTTATGTTTTCGTTCAGAAACGTCGTTTCTTACTATTTGCCAGTCAAATTAAAGCGAAAATTATTTAAACTGAAAACAAATAGGATCCCATCAATATTAATTAATTATTATTATCTAACTGTATTACAAAAATGTTCCCTCACAGTTCAAATCAATATATGATAGCTTTGGAATTCAGAAATAGTACATACAAATTTTAAATAAACATCAAAAAGATACAAATTATGATCGCAATCAGTGAACCGCAGTATCTTAATTAATGGGCAAGATGTGAAAGGAAAAAAACTATTTACTTCAAAAGAAAACTTTCTTAACACAATTTGGTTTGATTTGCTGTTTACAACGGCGTTATTAGGTGAAAGAACGATAAGAAAAGCAACAAATAAATATAAAAGCTCTCCTTGCAAAATAAATTTATACCCAAGACCCTATACCCTACTCTGAACGAAATTTAGACGTTTTCTCAATTTCATTGCAATCGAAAGATAATTATTTTACAAATGTTGATGTATGTATGAGATTACACAATGACCTGAAATTTAAGGTACATATAAATTAGATTAAGGCTTTTAAATCTGTTTGAGGTGATGGCAACTTTCCCTCCTTACTACAGCAGGTTGTTGAAGAAATTCTCCTTCCACTACAAACAATTTTTCGAGCCAATTATGCCCTAGGGTATGTTCCCTAATGTTGGAGAGACGGCAGGCAGGGTGGTATTTAGACCAAATCAGGAAAGTGTTCTCTAGCCAAATCATTCCAACACATCAGCCTCCAATCATTTTTACTTAAGTCCATGGAAAAATCCTAGACTTACACATCGAAGTGACGTTTTGATTAAATCACCACTTCATTCTAAGCAGCTTGCTTCTGAAACTGGCAAGTCTACTGAGACTGCCATCCACACATTAGTGAAAAATCTCGAAATACTCTCGAAGCAAAAAAGAGCAAAAAGGTTTGCAATAAAATTGTTAATTTTTCATAATAGATTTATATCTTGCATATTGGCAGCAATGGAGCGCCAGCACATCGAATACCGAAAAGGTGTACACCGGAAATTCGCTTTTGATTACACATCAAAAACCGAAAACTTTTTTCCGGATAAGGTAATTTTTTTTTTTTTAATATTATTAAGCCAAGCTCATGGGATACCCTATGATGTAAAGCACAGCATGGCAGGAGGGAGATAGGGAAAGGATTATGGTACATGAGGAAAATGGCTGAGAAGCCGATGTATATCACTCGAACCTTCGCAGATTTTAATGTCGAGAAAAACAGTATGTAGATGGTAAACTGTTCCACATTCGCTCAGTTCGGGATGAAAAAGCATCACGGAATCTTACTGTACCGATGAAAGTATTTTGAAGGGTGAAAGAATGAGCGCGGATTGCAGAGCGAGTATTGCGTGCAGGAATTAAACTACAAAGAATCGGACTAGATATTTCGTCGGAACATTGACCATGCATGTAGCGATAAAGAAACGAAAGACATCCAACATTGCGGCGGTGCTCGAGTGAGTCGATATAACAAGTAATTCCCAAACTGCAAATGAACTTGAAAACTATCTTTTGGACAATATATAATGAAACTAAGACTATGTGACCAGCCCCGGCCAAATTCTAGGCCTGATGTAGGACTTGTAGAGCAGCACTAGATTCGATGGGCTGAAATATTTCATACACCTTTTCAGAAATTCAAGACATTTCGATGCTTCTTTGGGAATAGAGAAGATGTGTTCTGTCCAGCTTAACTTACTGGAAATATTAATGGCAAGAATGCATAATGACGGTGTATTGTAAATCAGTGCTCCATCAAAAGAAACGAGAATGGAAAAATTATGATCTTGTTTTAAAGGGATGAAGCAGCTTTGATGCACTGAATTCGACCCGATTCGCTTTGCCCGAAGCGAGGACATCATGAAATCTCGGTTGATAGATGTGGCATTTCCTCTGGAGTACGCAAGAATGTCAGAAAAGTAAGTGAAATCAAGGATACTGTCATCGGCAAAACTATGAATGGGATTGAAAGTAAGTTAAAGCATAAAAATTAGGAAGAAAAATAGAGAGATAACAAAGCCCTGGGGCACACCGGCATTTATAGAATGAGATTCAGATATAAGGCCGTCTAATGCAATATGAGTTAGGTGACCAGATAGAAAACTTGCAATCCATATTAGAATTAGAAGGAAGAGACCAGTTTGACTAAAAGGACAGAATGCCAGACTCTATCAAAGGACTTAGAAATATCTAGAGCAACGATTTTAGACTCACCAAAATTGTGGAGACTCCGAAAGCCATATTGGCGATCTTTTTATTGGTTTCTAGATAGGTACTTCATTAGTTTTGAGTTAATGACAGATTCAAAAACCTTGAACTGAATCGAACTGATAGCAATTGATCGATAATTTGAAGGATCCCTACTCTCTCCTTTTTTGGGAATTGGCTGAACGTGGGCTAGTTTTCAAGTAGTTGGAAATTTTCCTGTCGAATAAAACAAGTAGAATAGGGCATAGAATTTCACATCGAACACCGAAACCCGAAAACTGAAAAGTTCTATACCGCAAATCTAATTTTGCTTAGACATCAAAAACCGAAAACTTTTTCCGAATAAACAGAAGTGATATTTAATTAATTAATGTTATGCCTTAAGTTGATGTCCCTACCAATAATATGTATTATACAAAAAAAAGTCTTTTCCCAGTAAATTTAAGAGTGTTTTCGTAAACAGTCCGAAAGTGAGGATAAGTAAGATCGAAAAAAAATTTCGTCCCGAAACGTTCCACAGTATGGAAACCGAAAAGAAATTGACAGATGCAACCGAAATTTCGTTTTTCGACGAATAAAACATAAAAGTTGCGTTTTTCTTAAAAATCTGAAATAAATATACTATTTTCTTAGTAAAATTCTTAGTTTATCCTATTTCCTTAGATTTTATTAATCATTGGAGCAAAAATTTTGCTTTAAATGGGAATAAATAGAGTTTTTCGGTTTACATTTTTCGGTTTGTTTTTTCATGTGCAAGTCCCTTTAAAATTAAATAATTTTGTCATAAAATGACAACCACGCCGGTTTTGGTAATTTTAATATAATTCAGCATTGTAAGTGCTCCTTCTGATTTCTCCATTTATATACTAGTCAACACCTACCACATTTTACTTAAATAATTATAGGCTACCTAATCTTACTTAAATTATTATTAACTTATAAGAAAGTAAATTATTGCAACTTTATGAGTAAGTAAAACTTCTAAATTTTTTAAGTAGATACCTTGTGGTATGAAAGTGAAATGGTAGAGAGACGCTACATCGATCCAGATTAGTCCCAAAAAATCTTACAGGTCGCATTGACTAGATGAGAGACGGAAGTTTGATTACATCTCCCATTTTAATAATGAGATGCCTGAATGGTTTCAAATTGTCTGTTAAGGTGAGGCTTAGATACTTTAAAGAACTCTTTTGGGTGATCCTGTATTTATGTAAGTGGATATTCATATCACTAAGGTGCCTTTTCTGATCTAAGATTGCTTCACATTTTTCTACAGTGATTTTAAGTTTCCATTTCACACAGTAGCTACTTGTGAAAGTATTGAAGATATTTATTTACTTACTTTAAATATAGCAAGTTTTGGGTTCTTAGAACTGATGTATATAATGACTATAATGACAAGATCTACATAATATAGAGATTAGATATTGGGAGATATAGACTCAGGTATAGGGAAGTCAGAGGTGAAATTATACAAGATGGGTGAAAATGTTAACCCTTGTGGAACCTATATGTATTTGCTTGGTTTGCTCTTCTTTCCAAAGGGGGTCGTATTGTACTTCGACTTCAAGGTATTCCCATTACGAATCACGTTCCGCTATTACTGACGAAATATTGTGCAAATGTATAGGAAAGTACGGTACAAAGAACATAATACTCTTTCTATCCTCTCTCTGTCATTACTATAAAAAATTATATACATTAGTCACATAATTACGTCACAGGCTATCAGCTGCAATGTGTCAAAATTTTAATGGGAATACCTTGTCTTCTATATACCTTGTTCGACTTGATCTGTCATTGCAGCCTACATTTTATCCTTATGTTTGAGTTTGATTAGCCGCAACCATTTGTTTACATGTTCAAATTTTAATTCAAAATGTATTTATTGCAACTCAGTGTTTTAAACTCATACCAGACGTTTTCATTACGTTCTGAATTCTAATTTTTGCGTACTCTAATATCTATAAAAAACCATAAAAGGGCAATTGCTGTTCCTTATTTGAACATTGGTTAATATCATATCACTTATTCCACTCGTACACAAGATTAGACATCTTTTTTTGTACAATGAGTAGAAGGTACAGTACTAAATACATAATTTTAGGAGAGAAAAAAAATTATAAACTAAACTATGCGAATTTAGAAGAGAACAGAAAAAAAGAAAGAAAGATCAAACTATCAAGATTACAGAAATTTTGTAAGTGCGCTAAGAAAGGTCAAATTGAATTTACCTTCAGCTGCTAAGAAGATAAGTAGAAAAATAGAGCAAAATTTAATGGAACGATTATCAACAACAATATTATTTGTAAACTAATGAGCCTCTTGAATGCGGTCAAGTAGTTGACAGTGTGGATATTCATAGGAAGATTATTCCATAGGCGCGAGATCTGGACAAGATAAGAATTTTCCATAATCGTCCTATAAAAATGAGGAGTTATTGTGTTCCTATTACGTTCAGATGTTGCGAAACTGATGAGTTCCCTGAGACACTCTGGTTTGCCGACTTTTAAAGATTAAAGATGAATATCACTGACCTACGCCGAAGGTAAGAAGTCAGAGGACAACCAAGCAATCTTGTCCCTTTTCGGACATGATTAAACCTGTGAAGACCAAATACAAATCGAACGCAATCACTAAAGGCAACCTCCACTTTGCGGGCACAAAAGGAATCAAGCTTAAAGTAAATGGTACTACAATGTGTAAAGTATGGCATAAGTAGCGTCTTTACAGGCTTAAGGCGAGCAGGTGTTGTTAAGATTCTCGCATAGAGCCAAATTCTCCGAAGGCCAAAGTAGACTTTTCTAATCAATGCGTTAACATTCTCACATCACTTAATGTCTTGGCTTAGAGTAACATCAAGATTTGTAACTTTACTTTGCATAAATAAGTTGATACCATCCAAAACGACCGGAGGATTACTAGTTCTATCAAAAGCGTTGTTGTAAAAAGCAATTGACTGCGACTTTCCTGGATTCAGTATCAACCGATTGCTCTTAGCCCACAAGCGTATTCTGTCTAAATCATCGTTTATGCGTGCAAGGCAGTTTCAATAAGTCCAATGGGCGTACTCAAATAGATTTGTACATCATCAGCATACATATGCACTTTGACGTTACGAACTACTTCAGGTAGATCATTTATGAATAGGCTAAATAGCAATGGGGCCAGAATAGAATCTTGCGGTATGCCGAATAATAAAATGAGTGAGTTTGATATATTATTATTTACCTTAACGACGTAACAAAAAATCTTTAATGAGAGTTAGAGCTGAAATACTGAATTTGAAAACAGCAAACAATTTATGCAGAAGTATGTTATGATCAAGACTCTCAAATGCCTTAGTGAAATCTAGCAGTACTAAAGTACTAAAATTGTTTTGATCCAGGGCCAATCTAATGTCAGTGGATACCCTTAACACTGCAGTCTCACAACTGTGAAAGCGACTAAACCATGTTTGCCAAAGTGTAAGCAGCGCATTATCCTGAAGGTACTCAAGCATCTAGCGATACATTAACTTTCCCAATACCTTAGAAAAAAATGCTTATAGGGCGAAAGTCGGCAGGAGACTCGGGACATCTTTTCTTTTCTTTTGGGAATACTACCGCAGACTTCCAGTTTGAAGCAAACGTTGATGTCGTTAAGCATGAATTGATCACTTGAAGAATGTATTTATCACAAAATGGAAGCAATATGTAACCTGATAAATCGTGGAGACAAACCATCGGGTCCAATGGCATCAGATTTGATCGAGTTAATGGAAATTGACAGTTCATTGAGGTCAACACAACGAAAGGAGAATGCATTATGATTGGCCAAAGGTGCGACCTCGCCCAATGAACCTCCATGAGGAACTTCGAGCGTTCCAGCATGATTTTTCATTGAACTTTGGTTAAGTGATGTAAAACATGCGTTAAATTCATCGGCGTTGAATCCACAATCGAATTTATCTTCCCATATACACCAGCCCGTCGGTCGTATGTTGCGCCATAAAACTTTGTGTTGTAGAAGGCTTAGCGTGACGAATGGCCGCAGTTGCTTTATTTCGTGCCGTTTGGTATAATACACGGGCACCAGAGCTGTTAGATCATTCGTAACAATGATATAAGAACTCACGTTCAGCAATTAGCGACAGATCTAGAGATGAGAACCATGGACAGCCATAAGCTGTTATATATTTATATCTAACGTGGACATATTTGTCGTATAAGTGAGTGATTAACGTTGATAATGTTTCAACTTGGCAGTTAACAGAAGAAGAATTTTTGATTGACTCCTATTGAAGCGTATACTCATTGCTCAATGGCGGGTCCTAAACGGTAGACTTCACAACTTGGCCTCAACTACAAATCATTTAAATTAATTGTAATGTATATTTGCTATTGTTCCTATCTTATTTTTGCATCATCTACTTCTATAAACAAAGCTTTTTTGCCCAGCCCTTTTGGACTTTAATGCAAAATACTTATTTTTTCTTTAACAGTAATTGTCTAAGAATAACCATAAATACCAGGCAATTACAAATAACGAAAATTAAATAAATTGGGCGCGTTAATTGATTAATTTAATACATTTGTGCTCCGCAAGTATAACTCTCGAAGTAAAAAGTTCTAATCGAGGACTGACTTATAAAGATTTTATCAATTTTCCTGCTTAATTTTGCTATGGATTCTACATACCTACATATATACTCCTTATTAAAGCTACACTTGAAGTTTTGTGAAACAGAAATAAAGGAAATCAATATTTCTCATCCCCCCATTTGTAAAACCCGCTCTCTAGAGTGGTAAATTGACTTATAAGCGTTCATACTTGTAGACTCGTGCAACAGGCCCAACTGGTCGTTTTATATGATGCCGTTATATATGTACATACAACCTCGATAGTTTATTTATCTTAGAATATAGAATTAAAGAACGATTATAAAACAATTTTCTTTCAACACAATTTTCCATATATGTATAAATTATACATTATGTATGGGGTAGAATTTAACATTTTTTAGTTGATTGCGGCCATTTCTCAACGAATTCAACAAAGAGTGTAATTTTGAAAGCAATATTGTTAATACTTTTTTACAATTTTCCTTACTGTCCCAATTTCTCCAACTTGATAGATTTGTTCGATGAAAACACCGTGTACAGCACTAGTGTAAATTTTCCCCTACAATACGGTGATTATTTGAAACTATGCGATATTTATGGCTTTTGAAGAAAACAATAGATTTTTCTATTTTAATTTATTTGATAGCATCACAAAACAAGAATATAATAGAAAACCGTCTATTAAAGAAGCTCAGCATATACCGTCGACAGACGACTAGAAATAATTTCCAATTATCTAATTGAAAATTAATTCTAATTTCCAATTAAATATATGGTGACAAACGATTTTGACATTTAGGTCAAATTTTGTTTGCAATAGTCAAAGTATCAGTAGACAGCAGAGATTTGAAATGTTTTCCAAGGGGCTATTATATTTAACATTTCTTTTAAATAGACGTAAGAAGTTAAAAAGACATATTTATAATAGTGCACGAAGACTCAGAGCAAATAAAAGACGCATCTTACTACTTGCAGCAGTGTGGAGACGATATTCTGTTAGGAAAAGGAGAAAAATTTGGACTGTAGTAAGTATAATCGTAGTAGTTACCTAACTTTGCAGCCCCGAAATAAAAAGTTCTGGGAAGATGTTCCGCTTCAGGATAATAAAAAATTTAAAGAGAGCTTTCGTATGAGCAGAGGCCTATTTAAAGAGATAAGTGAACGCTTGCAATCCTTGAGACGGGAGGACACTATTATGAGAGATGAAATTCCACTAGAAAAGCGGGTTGCGATAAAGCAATAAGCTTATGAACAGCTTCATCCAACCACAACACTCTTTGCTTGTCCTTTTTTACTTTTACCATAATTAAAAAAAAAAAAAAGTTTTATCACCGTTTTTCTTTTCCTCCAAAAACTTGTTCTTAAACGTTGCAATTGCTCATAAACGTCACAGACCAGCTGCGTCTGAAACCTGTCACTGTTAGTTTACAGAATCACTACTACGTGTTTTTAGTGGCGCTTTGACGATAATCCCCAAAAACCAAACCTAATTATGTCATTGCCAAGATGTGGCGATTATGTAATTAGTTTGTGAGATAATTAAAAGTGCAGGGGTGACACACGACAGAGATTATCTTGATGATGTAGATAATTTACGTTACAACGTTAGGTATATTAAGTAGGAAATAGATAATGGGAATTATCGATAGAGAACAAATTTTGTTACACTTCAATATTTTAATAAATAAATATTAACGCGGCTTTTGTTATCAGAATCACAAACAAATTTACATGCACAAAACAGCTATTTGCTGTCAGGTTTTATGGCAAACAGGTCTATAAATCCAGAATTACGTTTTCAATACGTTTTCGTTTCACTTTAGGTGTACACTGTCAAATGCTTAGAGGGAGGTACGTTTTCAATACGTTTTTATTACGCTGTGTAAAATTTACGTTTTCGTTTCCCTTAGGTGAATATTCTCAAATGCTCTCTCGTTGCTGTTATCTTCTTCCCATTTTCATGACTTCCTACTTTCATGACAGTTATGGCTGTATTACATTAACATCGCCGACGCCGGCGTGGTCGTCATCGTCGTCAAATGCCGAACAAAACGCTGGGCAAGTTAGATTAACACTGGGCGGCAGCGCCATATCTTAATTTCCCTTACATTTTACAGTTGAGTTATTCGCTTATAATCTCTGCCGGTTTGCAATAAAATTTTAAATAATAATAAAAAAGACATTTTCTTTTCCTTCAAGTTCACATTTTTTTAATATAAAATCATTTATTTTCAGAAATTTAAATATGGTTTCATTTTGTCATGTTTTTTCATGGCATATTGGCAGCAATGGAGCGCCAGCGTTAAATTTACGATTAGAGATGGGTCGACGTGGGTAATGTAATGTAATGCATTTCATACATGCAGTAGTGTCTCCAAATATTTTTGACATAAAACGATGACCACGCCGGCATTGGCATTGTTAAGGGGTAACGCCACTGTAACGGCTAAAATAAAAAGGTTTTTCACGAATTTTTTTCTCGCTAAATTAAAGGTGTTTGAAAAAAACCTTTTAAGGGTATTATCGGGCATACATTGAACTTTATTGATAAATTTTTTGACATCGAAAAAAAACAAAATGGCGGCTCCACAGCCATCTTCCCGGGACATGTTTTGCTTGCAGGGCTCCGCGGCACGCAGACAGTTAAAATTTTCACAGAGTGTGTATTTTTATTGCCGCTATAACAATAAATATTAAAAATTAAATAAAATTAAAGGGGGTCCCCACACAAGAAACGTGATTTTTTCGGTGTTTTTTTCTTCGTTTTATACGCCTACTCTCATTTGAAAAAATAAATAAAAAGCACATAGTCAGTACGTTTACATGAATACTTGAGTACTTAACTTGAAATCCACTTGAAACTCAAGTAGGGGTTTTGGTTGAATTAATTCCAATTACTTGACTTGAAATTTACCTTTGACAACTCTGCATTAAGTTCAATACAGTATTGCAGATTTTTAGATAAATATCTTGAGAAAAGTGCTAAAAATCACAGCCTGAATTATCAACAATATTCTTCTTCTTTTTCATATTTCGTACAAATGAAACATTTTCAAGTACTGAAGTTGCGTTTATATGAATTTCTTCAAGTAAATCGAACAAAATTTTGTAATTTACTTAACTCAAGTATACTTGAAGTCGCAATGCGCGTTTATATGATGTTTTGATTACTTGATTTCTACTTCAAGTATACTTCAAGTAGGTATTCATGTTAACCTACTGAGTGTTAAATTGTGTACGATGGTATGGAACCCTTCGTGCACGATTCCGACTTGCACTTTGCCGATTTTATATATAATTGTAGGTACCTTCTAACCGTTTAAATGATATAAAATTTAGTTGTGACAATGATGCACAACTAATTATACCCTAGATGAGATCTATATGGTATACTAAGTCTGTCATTCCGTTTGTAACACCTCGAAATGATGATGGTAGAGCAAAATGGATTGGACACCCACGCATAATATTAAAAGTTATTTTGATTTTTGCATGTCCGTCCGTCCGTCTGTGCGCACGATAACTCGAGAACGCGTATACTTAGAGAGCTGAAATTTTACACACGGACTTTAAAAAAAAAAGTAAAATTAAGTTCGAAAATGAGACAAATCGGGCAACTCCTTCGTAGGGTTGCCATACAAAAATTTCTTTTCCCACTATATACTTGGACATTGTCAGAGAACGCGTCGACGTAAAGAGCTGAAATTCGGTACATGGAGTTTTCATTGTACTTGCAAAAAAAATTTCAAAAATGGACTAAATCGAGTAATTCCTTCTTGGTGTTGCCATACAAAAATTTAGGTTTTTTACGTATACTATGAAAACGATCGGTCCAAGGCATTTTTATAGTACTAAAACTTCTTCAGAATATGAAATCCTATAAAATTGGTTATAATCATTTTTTCTGTCCGACAAACCCTTCCAGAAATATATGCGAAAAACCACTTCAAAAATCAAGCTTGCACAGAAGGGTGACCATACGAAGTTACATACGGGCAGTCATCTAGGGTATCATAAGAATTGGTGTTATACCAATTCTAGCTTTTTTACTTGTTTTTTCTTCGTTTTTTTTTTTTTGTTTACGCTTATACTATTTCAAAAAATTATTTATTTGAAGTATGCGTAAATCAATCAAAGAATGAGGGAAACTCTCATCTGTTTCAATTCATTTCATCTAAGATTGATTTATGTCATTTAACTGCGGATTCAATGAGAGACATTAAAGTAATAATTTCCAGATTTTCTGCGAAATTGGCTGAAATATAGTCTTCTTGTGGAAGAAATCGAAAGCGTTTTCTCAGTAAATATTCCGATTGGTTGAGTGGGGAAGACGTGAAGTTTTAGGTATCTCGGTACAAATTGAAGCTATCAACATCGAAATGGTTAAATATTACAAGCAGGCCAAAAAATGATTTTAAAAACTCCTCAGTGAAAACAAAAACCGACGAATCGATAATCTCATCCAATCTCAAAGTGCTATTGACATAAAAAAATGGCAAGTTAAATATAAAAATGATAAAGCAAATGTGAAACAACGTTCGAATGAAATCAAGAGCACGCTTAAGATTGAAATGGGGCTCATTGTAGACAAACCAAAGCCAGGATATGGTTCAACGAACGATGGAAATACTGGTCGTAGGTTTTTTGGGAGTCCCAAATTGAGTAGTTAAATTACAGGATTGGATGAATCACTGATAAAAAAAATTTGTTTTTTACTCAGAGCAGTATCTTCTGGATATGACATAAATTTGAAAAAATTTGAAAAACTTTCAAATGAGACTAGAACACTTTATCTAAATCACTATTTGTGGTACGATATGCCCGCAACTGTGCACAAAATTTTAGTTCACGGTACAGAAGTTATCCAGTCGTCCATTCTGCCTATTGGTCAGCTTTGTGAAGACGCTCAAGAATCTCGCCACAAAGATTGCAGACGATTTCGAGAGCATAACACCCGAAAGCGGTCACGTATGTACTATCACGAATAGTGATTTACTAACAATGATTCTTCTGCAGAAGACAGATGAGGATGATGTTAATTATGCTTAATTTTCTATAAATCCTAATGTACAGAAAAAATCTATCTGTGCATTGCAAATTCAATTCAATTTATGTTTTAATTTTATAGTCATTTTATTTTAGTTTATTATTTTTAGGACAAGTAGATACTTATTGTAAATTGATTATTTTCTTGTTTTATTTTTATTTTCTGTATTATTTATAAGATGTAACTACAGTGCGTGGGCCCAGAAAGTGGAAAGTTACTTACTATGCAAACGTCAAAAAGAACTATTTACGAAAGTTACTTACAAAAGCTACTGCCGCCGTGTAACTGTAGCATTAGGATAATCCTAGTGTAATCCGACATTTGTTTGACAGTTCTTCTGACTACTTGTTCAGGAGAAGGCTGTTATTTTTTTTATTCTCTGGCAAAACAGCAAAAGCAAAAATAAACAATTGATTTGTTATTTCATCACACACTCATTTGATTTAAGGTGGCAAGTTTCAAGGCTTGGTTTTGACTCATCAACAGGTCCCAAATAGCAAAATTTCAAACGTCTTCAGCAGGCAGAAACCAAGCCGCACTGAGGAGTATAAGGTTTCTGCCGATCCGAAACGATTATTTTTTCTTCTTCTTTTTCTTTTTTTCAGCCCCACTTCTTTAAGTAAAAATTTTCCCATTTTTAATTTGTTTTTTCGAGTCACTTAATTTCACTATTTGGGACCTGTTGATGAGTCAAAACCAAGACTTGAAACTTACCACCCAAAATCAAATGGGTTGTGTGATGGAATAACAATTAATAAAAAAATGTTACTTTTGCTGTTGTGCCGGACAATCCAAAAAATTGCCTTCTTGAACAAGTATAAAGTTTACCCGGTAACAAATCATAGTAATCTTAGTTCATCGGAGTATAAGTAATTGTCAAAATTTTGTTATAAAATGTGTGAAGGCAAATAAAATGTGCACTAGCTATTTTTCTATTTCTTTTCTTCTAATTCAGAAACAATTTACTCTTACTGCAAGAAATTTGTAATATAATTTCGGAGTAACCCCGTGTAGTCCTAGATTTTTCAAAAAACAAGATAGTATAGCACTTATGGTACCCTAGGTTTACCCGGTGTTTGCATCAAACAAACCTAATATCTCTCCCAGATACCACGCTCATGTAGATATTTTTCATACGTAACACGCATTTCTTAAGATCCTTATTCCAAGCTATTTCTGCCTGATTTTTGGATTCATTTACATAAAGTCCAAAATAAATTATTTTCGATTTCGCTATCTCCTTCCTGGTGATTCGGTATTATGTTTATCTACTTAAGACACATCCAGAAGAGAATACGTCAAATTCGTTATATATAATCCTTACACGTCTTACAAATGGAAATTATATGATATTCCTTCCCATCATCATGGATTACTTTATCTATCCGCTTGAATTCATTTATTGGATATCAGTCAAATAGGTTGTGTGGGATGCCATTTTTATTAGATTTCAAGGAATGTTGTTATTATCAGGATTTACGCTTTCTCATGGTTTTCATATTTTGACGTTCAGGCAATTATTTTAAATGAATTGCAATTCAAGTATGGGTATTAAAAAGACTTGATATATGTATGTAACGTGCCTTTGCAAACTACAGTAAAATAAAACTTTATAAAGCTATGTTAAAAAACAGTATTTTTCAGCTATAAAAATATATTTTTATTTTTCAATATATACATATCTTTAGCAAGAGTATAGGAACCCTTAATATAAATTGTAAATAAAATAACCAAATCAAGGCATTTGATTTATTTATATGTTCGTCCGTCACCGAACTTACCTGGGGATTTCACGAGGAAATACAGCTTACACGTGCAGCTCAGATTCTACAAACTTGCATGCTGTAAAATCATAGCAGGTCAGGTGATAGTAATTTGACATAATATAATTTTCAAGATGGCGGAAAAAAGTATTCGAGAGCCGAACTTTTTAAATTAATAAATTTATACAGGTAAAATGAGTGTTTCTGGGAGCACACACATTACATAATTTACCAACACCTTCCCCTTCCTTTCTCTTCTGTTTTTCTGATTCTGCTAGTTCCTTTATTGCTATAATTGCCGATATACACAAGACTTTACGACTCAAAACAATTTTTTTAAATGAACTTGCATGCAAGATGATAAGACATCATGCGAACTGCTTTCTGTTGTCAAATTTACAAACGTGTTGGAAGGGAGGCTTGCATGCAAGCTGTACTTTCTAGTGTAATCCCCAGCTAAGAATGGGGTTGCACTCCTCGCTGCCGATCCTCCCGCCTATGGCTACCAATAAATAAACAGCTTGTGAGATTATGAGAGGCACCTAAATAACCTGACCTATCCAACCCTAGTTGTAAGGTATATATTTCCAAAAAAAACCTACTCTCTCGCATTCAGAATGACATAACACCATCGTGACACCTCGGTTAATGTCACTCAGACGGTAGGCGGGGGTAATGATATCTTTGTATCATGTGCGTGAATGCCGTGACAATTTACTGTAGAAAAACTAGCTCCCTTAGTTACTCTACAACATACCACCCTGAAAAATCAATAATGATACCCCTACAAACATATGAGCCTGTGAGAATCAGAGTGGCGCAAGTCAAGTTCAAGTTGATGTTGTGCACCTCGCTTCCATAAAAAGTATGGAAATTTTTGCTTGACAATGGCAATGACTCACTGCCATCAGTAGCTGTAACTGGTTAAGAAGTAAGAATTTGGTCTTGGAAATTACTTACTCTACTCTGGCTCTCACCCGCTCATACCACCATGACAAACTGAATAATTTTGTACTGCACACTCATAAGATCTGCAAGAGATTACTAGCTTGTCAGTAATGAGGCGATATATCTCATCGGTGTCAACTATCAATAAATCCATGAAGCTCACATTCAGTCATCCAATCATGAAATACATTACCACCTCCAAATTGTGCCGCCCTACCCCTCCAGTTACAAGTACGTTTCTCTGGCACAATAAAAATGCTGATTGGTCAGTCAGTTTGCTTCGGGAAATGTCGATAAATGCATGCGCGAGTACATTCCGTACTCCTACAGCAGGTCTAAGCAACAGCAACCAAGCTATAAGAGCTAAGGAGTGTGCTTTTCGCTGTTATCAATTATATCTATGTCCAGAGCTGAAACAAGTCTACAAGACTTCACGGAACGCCTGCAAGTCCAATATACAGAAAGAGAAATTTCTTTTTGACCAGAGTGACAAAGAATCTTGGCAACCCGCAAAGGTAGGAAAGGTTTCTGGTCTCTGTTCAAAACGATAAGGAACAACTTCACCACTTCTCCAATACATTCACAAGAGCCGGTACACATTCGTACGAGAGTTGTGTTCAAGGTTCTTAAGGGGATCGACATATCGAAAGCTGCGGGACCTGATGGGTTATCGCCCCTGTTAATTAAAAGCTGCGCCTTATCCTTAGCTAAACCTCTGCTAAAACTATTCTACTTGTCTCATTCGACAGGAAAATTTCCAACTGTTTAGAAACTAGCTCACGTTCAGCCTATTCACAAGAAAGGTGAGGGTAGCGATCCCTCAAATTATCGACCAATTGCAATCACTTCGATTCTTTCAAAGGGTTTTGAATCTATCATTAACCCCAAATTAATGAAGTATATAGAATCTAATCATCTCATCAACGATATTGCTTCCGGACTGGACGTTCATCTGGAGACTTGCTGACTCGGAACGTTGGAAGAGTAGTCTCTACAATTTTGGTGAATCCAAAATCCTTGCTTTGGATATTTCAAAGGCCTTTGAATGAGTTTGGCATCCTGCCCTTTTATCCAAACGTAAAGCACTACGTCTCTCTTGAAGGTTTTCTATCTGGTCGCCACGTGTTGTATTAGATAGCGTTACATCTCCCTATAAATGCCGAACTGTGGGCTGTTATCTCTCCGTCTCTCGTCCTAATTTTCATTAGTGATCTGCTTTCCCTTACTTTCAATCCCATTCATAGCTTTTCCGATGACAGTACCCTTGATTTCGCTTACTCCTTTTATACTCTTGCGGACTCCAGAGGAAATGCCGCATGTGTCAAACGAGAAGTATCCGCTTCCGAAGCTTTTTCTGCAACTTCGTTAAAAATAAGAAGAAGAATCAGGATCTAAACAGTGTGGCACTCTTGCAAAAGTCCCAGGAGAACATTAAATAAATAGTCAATCCATCTTCATTCGATATTTTATCGATTTAAAAACTTTTAAGAAAATTAAAAAATTTTACTTTTCTTATGACAGCTGTCAATTTTCATTGCAAAATGGTGCAGTAACTAAAAACTTCAGGTAAATTCATGCAAGAGCTGTGACATATGCAAAAGTGGTGTATTTTTCTTGCACGAAAAAGTAAACTAACCGAAAATGTGTAAGTTCGTGCCAATGCATTATAATGCATTGCCCCAAAAATGATTCTAATGTGACGCTATTATTTGCGCGCACTACATATTACGAACACCTCGCTGCACTACACTTAACTGACAGAGCATACTCAACTATTCATATTTTCTACATATACAAATTTGTGCGGTTCACTTACTTTTATATGACATGCCCCAGCAAACAATTTCTCGAAGTTTTGCTTTTGCGAAGAATTCTCGAAGAAGTAAAGAGTAGGAAAGAAATAGTCTTGGAAGTAAATAAAATCCGTAATTCGAGAATACTTCGCTTTTCCAAGATGAACTCGAAGTTTTGACTTAAAACGATTTGCTGATCTGATTTTTCGATAATTTTTCATTTTAACTAAATAAACTCGAAGTTTTACCTACTCTGAAGAGTCAAGTAGAAACCTTAAGTTCTGAGAAATTATTCTGTTGCGAAATTCATGCGCATTTCAGATAATTCTTTCATTTCTGACTGACTTTCGTCGATAGTGGTGCTCTTCGTCAGAGGTTAAATGATATTATTTTTGTCAGCAAAAATCATGCTATCTCCGTCAAAGACAACAACAATTTTCTTTAATTTTACTTCAAGAAAATTATAAATGAAATCATTATGAAGATATTCTGTCTAAGGTCTTGTCGACCCGTTTCGATATCGATTCATTTTTTCAGAGAAAACTCGAGTATATGAGGCTTTTATATGCAACCAAAATACATTCAAAAAGTTCGAGATAATTTCGATAAAACGACTCGGAATCGAATCGTTTTTATGACTCGATATAGTGTTCCTTTTTTTTCATTTTCGGATCGAAAACGACTTCGAGATCGAAGTCTTAGTTCACCTTAACGAATCGTGTTCGATTCGATATCGAATAGTAATGTTTGCTGGGGCCCGGCAAACATTACGATTAAAGATCGAATCGGAAGCGACTCTCTCATTCAAAGTTTGACTTCGATCTCGAAGTCGTTCTCGACTCGAAATGACCACTCGATATCGAATCGTTTTATCGAGATATTTTCGAAGATTTTTCGTGTGTTGGTGATATATATATAAGGGTAATATATATTCGAGATCTCTTAGTAAAAACTACCCGATTTCGAATTGGATAAACGAGTAAACGCTTTGTGATAACTACTCGATATCCAATTGAAAATAATCAAGTAAACATTTACCAAATTCAAATTTTAATTTCTCAGCACTCACTTCACTTCTTTTCGGCCAAATACTTGAAAAGAATGCTGTTGGCGCGGTTGCATTTTCATATACAATCTGAAAAGTAATGTACTGATAATTCTTTTGAAAGACTCGTAAAAACGACAAATTCTCGGAAAATTCTCTGAACCTGAAAGCCATATGTCGAGAGAAATTCGTAAAACGGAAAAATTCTCGGTTTGTTGCTCTTCGAGAGCTTCTCGCAAATTCGAAAATCCGAGAAAATGTTTGCTGGGGTTGAACGCTAATGCATCATTTCCAAACGCTTTTTTAATAGCTCTATCTCATTCTTATAGCGTTTTTCTGGAAAATCTTCAGAATAGTAGGCCACAACAATTGCTTCTTCATTTGAGCCAAACTGCTTTTCAGCCAGATTATTTTTTCTTTAATTTTGGAAGAAATGATAGTTTGAAGAATCTAAATCTGGAGAATTGGGTTTGGATAGAATTAGTAGAAGACTAACTCGATCGATCCAGTTACATCTATTAACACTTAGTATGAATATCTCAAAACATGTGTATGTACTTAAAACTGAGGGTCATATAGAGAGTCCTGATACATGCATATACGAAGTATGTATGTATAAAATTTAAAGTTTATTTTCACTCTTTGTTTTCAGGTGGATTCCAGATTCTCCTCGATGGATGATACAACGTGGTCGAGTAGATGAAGCAAAAGAAATCTTGATGCAATGCGTTGAAACTAACGGTACTAAATATGGTCTTCCAAATGACATAGATCAACAGCTAAAGCTGCAAGCAATTACTTGTATGGAAGCCCCACCACCAGCAGGATGGTGGACAATATGGAAAGGTCATCGAGCTGTGCGTCATATGATCTGTGTTCACCTATGTTGGTCAATTTACATTGTAGTCTACTATGGGATGCTCCTTAACATTCGATCATTTAGCCGGGATCATTTAGAAGTGAATACTGCAGTAGCTGGCTGTAGTGAAATAATCGGAACATTTATTGGCTTATACTTGATCCTATACACAACTAGAAAATGGCTCTGGTCAGGTATATTCAATATTGTTGCCGGATTTATAGCATATCTAGCTTGGATCATACCGCCAGATAGTAAGTAAATCGCAATACAATAAGAAAAATAATGCTTTGATTTTTTTTTTGATTATTTGATTTTAAACATTTGCGTTTCTTTTGTTTTTTTTCCAGTCAAAGGCAATAACAGAGTTGCACTTCTAATGTTGACAGCAATGATCTCAAAGGCAGCAATATCATGCACTCTATCTATTTTAACTACATGCACAACAGAGCTGGTTAGTGAGGAAAAGAAAAAAATTTGTGCATTTTCGACAATAGTATGGGCTAGGATATGGCTCTTAACAGCTCCTTTTGTAGGAGCTACTGTGATTTTTGGACAGCTAATGGCCCAGACAGCATTCGCTTCATTATCAATATTTGGTGGTGTTTTAACTGCCCTTATAAGTAGTCCACGAACAATTCCAAAACAGAAGACAACAAATCTGCCTCCAGAACTAATTCCTGGTATCTGGACAACAAAAAGCCACGATGATAAGATTAGGATTTGACAACGGGCTAAAAACATCTCATAAAATGATACTGGAGCTATAAGCAACAAGGAACATTTTAGTGCAATTATAAATTTTATCGAATAAGTCTCTTCTAAAGAAGGTATTTGAATAAGAATAATTCTACTTTTTGAGAAGCATGTTTTAGTCTTGTTAATTATTTCTAAGTAGAGAATCAAGAACTGTTAGAAATCATAAAAAGACACTTTCGTTAAATAAAAGCAATATTTTTGTTAAGATTTTGTTGGAATTTTTTATTTTCATCATTTCATGAAAGTTAGAATTAAAGGTGAAGACCCAGAGACCCCTGTATACACTTCGAGACGCAAAATTCTGTAAAGAGACTATTTGTGTATTTTGGTCAGTTAAGTGAAGGTCTACTCGGAAAGGCAAAGGAATAAAGTGGAGTGAGTTTGACATATTGTTACAAAGAAATTTATAAAAAAATCAATAATTGATATAATGCATACATATACAAATTTGTGCGAGCATGCAAAAGGTTCACTTACTTTTATATGACACGCCCCAGCAAACAATTTCTCGAAGTTTTGCTTTTGCGAAGAATTCTCGAAGAAGTAAAGAGTAGGAAAGAAATAGTCTTGGAAGTAAATAAAATCCGTAATTCGAGAATACTTCGCTTTTCCAAGATGAACTCGAAGTTTTGACTTAAAACGATTTGCTGATCTGATTTTTCGATAATTTTTCATTTTAACTAAATAAACTCGAAGTTTTACCTACTCTGAAGAGTCAAGTAGAAGCCTTAAGTTCTGAGAATTTATTCTGTTGCGAAATTCATGCGCATTTCAGATAATTCTTTCATTTCTGACTGACTTTCGTCGATAGTGGTGCTCTTTGTCAGAGGTTAAATGATATTATTTTTGTCAGCAAAAATCATGCTATCTCCGTCAAAGACAACAACAATTTTCTTTAATTTTACTTCAAGAAAATTATAAATGAAATCATTATGAAGATATTCTGTCTAAGGTCTTGTCGACCCGTTTCGATATCGATTCATTTTTTCAGAGAAAACTCGAGTATATGAGGCTTTTATATGCAACCAAAATACATTCAAAAAGTTCGAGATAATTTCGATAAAACGACTCGGAATCGAATCGTTTTTATGACTCGATATAGTGTTCCTTTTTTTCGGATCGATATCGAGACTTCGAGATCGAAGTCTTAGTTCACCTTAACGAATCGTGTTCGATTCGATATCGAATAGTAATGTTTGCTGGGGCCCGGCAAACATTACGATTAAAGATCGAATCGGAAGCGACTCTCTCATTCAAAGTTTGACCTCGATCTCGAAGTCGATCTCGACTCGAAATGACCACTCGATATCGAATCGTTTTCTCGAGATATTTTCGAAGATTTTTCGTGTGTTGGTGATATATATAAGGGTAATATATATTCAAGATCTCTTAGTAAAAACTACCCGATTTCGAATTTGATAAACGAGTAAACGCTTTGTGATAACTACTCGATATCCAATTGAAAATAATCAAGTAAACATTTACCAAATTCAAATTTTAACTTCTCAGCACTCACTTCACTTCTTTTCGGCCAAATACTTGAAAAGAATGCTGTTGGCGCGGTTGCATTTTCATGCACAATATGAAAAGTAATGTATTGATAATTCTTTTGAAAGACTCGTAAAAACGACAAATTCTCGGAAAATTCTCTGAAGCTGAAAGCCATGTGTCGAGAGAAATTCGTAAAACGGAAAAATTCTCGTTTACTGTGATTTTTGGACAGCTAATGGCCCAGACAGCATTCGCTTCATTATCAATATTTGGTGGTGTTTTAACTGCCCTTATAAGTAGTCCACGAACAATTCCAAAACAGAAGACAACAAATCTGCCTCCAGAACTAATTCCTGGTATCTGGACAACAAAAAGCCACGATGATAAGATTAGGATTTGACAACGGGCTAAAAACATCTCATAAAATGATACTGGAGCTATAAGCAACAAGGAACATTTTAGTGCAATTATAAATTTTATCGAATAAGTCTCTTCTAAAGAAGGTATTTGAATAAGAATAATTCTACTTTTTGCGAAGCATGTTTTAGTCTTGTTAATTATTTCTAAGTAGAGAATCAAGAACTGTTAGAAATCATAAAAAGACACTTTCGTTAAATAAAAGCAATATTTTTGTTAAGATTTTGTTGGAGTTTTTTATTTTCATCATTTCATGAAAGTTAGAATTAAAGGTGAAGACCCAGAGACCCCTGTATACACTTCGGAGGCGCAAGATTCTGTAAAGAGACTATTTGTGTATTTTGGTCAGTTAAGTTAAGGTCTACTCGGAAAGGCAAAGGAATAAAGTGGAGTGAGTTTGACATATTGTTACAAAGAAATTTATAAAAAAATCAATAATTGATATAATGCATTTAGGACAGAAAATTTGAGAGATCGAGGGGAGACGAGTGAGTGGTAAATTACCATCGGGCATGCCAGGGACTAAACGGGCTCAAATCAAATCCAGACTATCATAAGCTCTTTTTCTCAGTGGTAAAATAATCCGTGCTATATACAATATTATACTTGTTTGACCACGAGCACAATTAACCTCGGTAATCATATAAGGAGCTATCGCGGAGCAAAATTATTGTGATAGCACGTCTAGGCACAAGGCCAGCAAAATCCTCCCGTTTCGTGCTGAAACGTGTATGATGGTGTTATGGTCGTAGCGTATTGAATATAGCAATATGCTATATGAACAAATAGAATATTTGAACGCACCCCGACCGAGAGAAGTGCGTTTCCTCGAGCTGTGTGACATGCTGGGGAGAAAGAAAAGTAGGAAGAAGAAAACTAATTTGTCTTGTCGCATTGCTATACCGTGCGAACATCAAGTTGCTTATAGATTAAAAAGGTTTCCGTAGCCATCAGATAATAGATTAATCCTGTAAGTAAATTTATGTTATTTTTTAGTTTGCATACTGACACATTTTCAATTAGAGAGACTATTTTCATCAACCCCGCACCAGGAGAAAAGCCGCATATGCCTGGGAGTGAAAACCAACGAGGCTCCTTTTCTCCCTGGTGAGGCTTGTTACGTACAGTTGAACCTCCAGTCGTTCTCAACTTCATTAACTCAAATAACAAAGTGAGAGTAGCGGCGGTTCCGTCGACTTACTCGAACTTTACATTATAACAACAATTACATCATATAAGACAACTTAATGATGGAAAAGAATGTTATCAGCGAGTGCGTGTCATATCAAAGAATATGGAACGTCCAGATGTACGAACTTAAGTGAGAAATTTTGCAGAGGCCAACACGGAAAGATTAGAATAAGATTTTTTTATATCTAAGCACCAATTATTAATAACAGAAATTGAAATTGACACCCAGTAGCAAGTAAGCAGACACTGCGGATCGTCACGGAGGCGCCTCGGCGATGGATCCACAGCATTAACTACATGTAAGTGTTCCCTTTGGTTTTTTTCTTTTTTTTTTGCAAATTTATTTAAATACATAATGTATGTAGACTTCTAAATACTTAAAAAAAGAACTTTGTTGTTTGACATACAAGTGCAGTAAAGTTGAAATTTATTTAAATGCACAATGTAGATTTATAAACACTTTAAGATTTTTTTCTCGGTTGAAACATAAATGCCTTGATTGCCTAATTAGTTAAATACATAGGATTTCACGTAATAGAAGTAGTGAACAGAAGAATGGTATTTTTTTATCAACGAATCGACCCCATTGGGTTTGATAAATCCAGTGAACTTTGGTTAATAGAATTATTTATGTCGATGCTTAGATACGTACTTATTTAGAACAAGTGATCTTAATGTATATAATAATTTGAATAGATTGAAGTTAAGCTTGATGTAATTTGCTAACTTTATCGTTTTTACAAGTTCGATCTCCTATGAGTCTTAAGAGAAAAATGAAGGTGAAGGTACATTTATATGGGTACATACGTAGGTTTGACTAAAGCTTGTGCCATAATTGAAAACGTGTCAGCCTCAAAAGTTTGCTGTGAACAAGTAAATAACTAACTGCTTTGAGACTGCTCTTGAAAGCTAACAAGCTTCCTGTATAATTTTCGGGGCATTAATAATAATAGTTACCCAATTAATATCACATGCAGATGTTTTGTGAGAACCTGAAGAAACCTTGCATATTATCAAGCTATCACTGGAATTTACCTACATATATATAATGTGTCAACGTTCAATTATGAGAAAGGGGAAAACTCGCAAATTATTTCCTTAATTATTTATAATAGATATGTATATACTTACCTCTAACGATACTATAGGATTCGTAGTGTGATAATCTTACTGTTTTTTTCTAAGTTTTCCTTTGAATACTGCACAGCTTTAGTTTTTCATTTCACAAAATTTCCGTAGCCTGTCAATAAGTTAAGCCTTAAGCCTAAAATATATGGAGTTTCTTTTATAACGATTATGACGTGCTGAGTTTCGATTTTGTTTCTCCTTCCACGATCCTGGAGCCCTCTCGCATGAAGGTCGCCTAGGTCCGCTCTTTATTCCCTCTTTACAGGTCAACTAAGGGACACTGAAACTAATTTGCTGCCCTCAGTGTCGTATGGGTGGTTGGGGCATGCAGTGAAGGCATATCATCTGCGACTTCAATATTGGATGTAGGTAAGTGACGTCAAGGTCCTTTCAGGACTGAATGTGTGCCGGTTTTTTTTTTTTGGTTGATAGAGACGAGAACCTCCCCACACTCTCCGGCAATAGCTGAGGCGAGCTAGCGTGCCGCCCTGCAATCAACGCTGTCCGTCGAATGATCTGTCAGCTTATGCTGGAAGTCTGGACTTCACGTCCAACCCAGTCACTCAACATAGTTCCATAACAATGGTCCTATTACTATATAAATCGTAAGAGGAAGCATTATGCCGCAAATGCAGAGTGGAGTACAGTAGCGTAGAATGGCAACTGGCATCCTTGTTTTCGCACGCAGTAGTGCATATGGCCAGCTCTGTTTGGCTCAGAGTAACACAGAGTGGAGATGCATGAAAATAGGCTCTATTGTAATTTCACGCTGGCATTTCCGAAAGCTTACAAACTGGAATTTAGAACTACTAGCATGTAGATGGTGCGGAAAAAGCTCCATACTTCTTTTTATCGTAACTAACATGTTTTAATGTTATTTTCTGATTTAATATTTTATATGAATGCTAATAAAAAACAAGATGTATTTTTTGCAAGCTTCAAGATTTAAAAACCAAAAAATTTAGTTAATTTTTATCTAGTTTCTGATGGTGCAACAGGAGGGTGATTCTGATCTTTTGTCGTACTATTTAGTCGTGAATTTTGTCTACTTTTTTTTCAACACAGTTCATTTTGCGTCTTCACTATTATCTACCACAAAATGAACTATAATGAATTTTCGATGAACAAACGTCAAAAAACACGACTAATACGACAATTAGTCAACTGCTCCCAGCGGTTGTGACAAAGATTTTACATTGGTTAATGGAAATTCTACACCTTATTAGAGCATTTCAAGTGCTTAAATTCGAAACATTATTTTGAATTTGTAATGTGAAGTGTCATTTTCAGTTCATTCTACGTCATTCAAGACTTGCTGAACTGAAAAAAACACGAAAAAATCAGTCGAAAAGTTCATTTCATTTAGTCGATTATTTTAACATTCAAGTACGACAAAAGATCAGAATCACCCTCCCAGGTGTCTCCTTTTTCGAATTTATTAGTTTCACAGTGACAAGCATGTTTATTTGGCCTTTGTTATATTAATTTCAAAGTTCGTTGTTGATTTCGCGTTGTTATGGTGATTTGTTACATTTAATTTCAAAATTCGAATGTGCGCTGTATTGTGAATAGCTTCGCTCTGGGCTCAAAGCTCTGCTCCACATTGTGAATGCGGCATTAAACACAACAACGAATAGCGTTACAGGGGATTAACAAAATTTCGTTTCTTTGTACATTTCAGTGCTCTTATCACGTGCACGAGTATTTCGCAATACCCGTATTCTTTTGTGCGCCTTTAGTTCTAAAACTATATTAATATAACATTAACAAAACAATATTGTGTCCTCTTCAGGCGTTCTTTTGTGTTTTTTTTACCCCAGTCCACTTGTTATAAAAGAGCCTAGCTAATATAAATATACTTTATTATGTTTATTTTATGATAAGATTTTAATAATTTTTGTAATGCTTACAATTTAATTTTTGAATTTTTCTTTGTGATTATTTACATATAATTGCATACAAAGATTCATCCGTTGTTCAACTGGCGTCACTGGCTCAGTTTCAGAGCTACCAAAAGAAAACTATCACTCAATAGATGGCAATAAAGCCGCTCAGCTGTTTGCTGTCGTTTTCAATGTTGACCAACCTGAATACTTCAAATCGTATTGTTCTGTGTGCTGTGCAACGGATAATAATTTTATTATTTAAAGAGAATTACAGTTCACTTACTTACTTAAAAGTAATTAATTCTCCAAGATTTTTAAAATCAAAACTGTGCTTGTTAATGTGAAAGTGAAATCTAGCGAGCGTAATTTATAATTTTAATCAATTATGGAGAATTCTTTTTCAGAAGCGTCCCTGCCTAATAGACCGGCATTGAAGGAAATTACTGATAATGCTCCGGTAAGTAAAATACTTACTTTTGTAAGTATTTTTAAATGAAATTTCCCGTGAATATTAATTTCAAGTACAAATGTGAGCTGTCAAAATACAATTTAGGTACTTGCGCAATTGAGATTGCTTTGGGGCTCATGTCTCACATAAAATAAAAAGTAAGTGGTTCACACGCCAGAGTAGTATACCACTATAGTCGCGCTTCGGCAAGTCAAGATGGACAGACGGCAAATTTGGTCGAGATATTTTGCACTGTTATCATGTGAATTCAATCACTAAATGATTGCCAGTATTCGAATTAAGTGTAGAGAAAAACAATAAACAAATCAATCAGTGTGTCATAAGTTATCATTAGTAAGTTTAAACAGAAAGAGGTTGTTTTACGATGGTGCAATCGCATTCAAGGCAATACGAGAACGCTTTATTTATCAGTAGATGCGAGAATAATCAATAATGATTTGGTTTTAACAAAAGTAGAAAGTATCTAATGATTGACTAATTTTTCACCCCCTGAAATAATTTGTGTGGTTTATTTGTATTCCAATCAGCACCTCTTCTGCCTGTCTCACCTACGGGATTATTACTCCAGACTCTAAAAATAATCTCTCACCATTTATTCGATAGCATGATTAATTTATGTGTTTTCTTCTTTTCTACGAGACGTACATATATGCAGTTCCGCATATTATCTATAAAGAACTTATAAAAATGGGGCATTTTGTCGCCTGCAAAAAGTATTTTAGCCCCGTTACGGGAAGGAGAGGCAAACAATTGAATTGAACTTGACCTAGACGTAAAAACTCCAGCTAATTGCAGTGGCGTGTCGTGTAGCTTAGCGTTATGAATAACACTCAAATTGGGAACTGGGCAGACTTGCTAGCCGGTAGCATTGAAATAGAGTGTAATTTATGTGGCTTTAGATTGCAAAGGTGCTAGAATTTAGTATTTTTTATAATTATCGGTGCGAAAACAATTCTGATTTTATAAATTTTAATAAACTTCCGTGAAGAGTTACGTTAGATATACATCAATTGTTAAGACGACATTATTGCGCGACAAGTAATAGTTCTAGAAAATAAACAAGAGCAAATTAGATATATGAGGCCATTCTTATGCTATAAATAGAGTGAAATATTCGACTGAATACATGAAATTGAGTCAATATAAATTAAAGAAAATTACCATGGTTCAAATCAGGAAAGATTAAAAAGGTTACATAAAACTGAGCAAAATAAGAAAAAAAAGACAGAAAACAGAAGTATATCAGCAGATACAATCAAACAGGAGGTACAATTTTCATAAAAAATCAATAGCTCTGAGTACCAGGATCTGGTACACGTTACTTATTGATAAACTAAATCATATAACACTAAAGTCTTGAACTGACCAGGCATTTTACATGCTCTAATCACTAGTAACAGTTAGTTCCATAGTAGGCCTTCCTGTTCCTATATGTCTTTTGCTCCAAGTTGCGTTCAGATTTTTGATAATATCGACCTAAATCTGCTGCGATGACCTTGCAAATTTGTCATCGGGTAAAACATTCAATCTTACTTTTTAGTTAGATTTAGGGAGAGATCAAAGAACGGCAAAATAGGAATGTTAAAACTTATAGCACACACACCTTGAGATCACGCTTGGCTCATCTATCCAATATTACATGAAAGTGTAAGGAGCACATATCAGAATTGAGGGATTATAAAAGCCTTAACCAGTTTAGTACGAACAGATTGCTGGAGGTGTGCACTCAACTGATGACATCATGTATGCAAATTTCAATCCAACACCTGAATATGGTCAAACAGGAAAAAAACATATTCTGAAGGAAAACATGAGGTGTATAATCTAACTCTAGGTCCAATAAAATAAATGATAGCTTTAGTCTTGAACTGAGTTAAAAGTGAGCCCATATAGAGAGAAAAGAGGAGCTCCAAATGGAAATGATCGAGCATACAGATGAAGTAAACTAGTAATTGTATTCACAAACATTTATTTCGCTATTGTCGTCCCCTCATACATTGCAAGCATATAAATCTAACGAGTGTTTTCTTCGAAAGCCGGATTGATAAGCTGAAAGAATATTGTTTGAATCAACAAATTGCACAACCTGACCTATAATGAGAGGTTCGAACAGCTTAGATATAGATAGGGAGTAGTAATGGATCTCTATTAATCAAGTGATTTTGTGGGGATCCTTAATTACTCTGGAAATTTTCCTTCGACATGTCAAGGAAACTCGAAGTTTTTAATTATCAATAGGATGCACACGTTTTATTAATTATAAACTTCATTACTACAATTATAGTTTACAATATTTTTTGCCTTTTTTTAAACTTCCTTCTTCTCTGTAATCGAAAACAGAAGTGAAGTCTAGGGCTTTAACAATTGTTTCTTTTTTAATCAATTAATCCTACGCCTAATATGTACTTAGCACCTTTCGCAAATCACCGACAATCTCCGAATTAAATCTTTACAAAATTTCCTGAGAACCTGGCAGATATAAAATGTTTTGCACTTTCCGTCACAATCTGGGTGGGGCATTTTTGGTAATAGTAGTGGAAAGGCCAGTTTTAAGCATACCCGCCAAATTGGTTTAAAAGATTTATATTTGCCTTGCATCTACCATTTTAATTTCCTTACAGTTGCATACTCCAAAGGTGCCATCAGAGTCCAGCTTAACTCTCGGTTCATGAATTGCTGAATTGTTACCAGTCGATGGAATATAAGGGCTGCAATGTTTCAGTCTTGAGTGTTAGTATCAGTAAAGCGAAAAAGAGAAGGAAGAGCATAAAAAGTTGGCAAATACATTTAGGTCGATGTGTATTCACGGTTTGGATCATAGTCGTATATTATTGACATTCTACCAGTTAAAGTCAACTTCAATGATGCTATGATAAAAAAGTGCCTTCTCTGATCTTGATTCTAATCAAGTACTTAGTAGAGATGCGCTATGAGCTTAAGGATATACAAGTACTTATCCCGAATGTGATATCAAAGAGCCAGCAACTTTTTTATTTATTTATTGAAATTCAAAGGAAATTAACCAGAACATATTAAGATCTAAAAAGCAATAAAATCTAAACAACTAAAATCAAATAGATGGAAATTGAATTAGGGTAATGATTGTAAAGAGTTTTGTAGATTACACGCCCAAACGTTTAGACACCGAAGGCCTCTTAACTGCTGTCTATTAAGATATTTTGAGAATATTTATTATCCCCCAATTTTACCCTACGACTTCAAAGGAAGAAGCCTATAGATTTCTGCTCTCGACGCATTTCCCAGACTGTAAGCTTGTTGTATGGCGAGCACCCCTGCTGCCAAGGTAGTTAATGTCGATGAAGGTGCAATGGTCGATTTAAGCTTTCTCGGCTTTCAAAGCCCCCCCCCCCCCCCCGTATCGCATTTGGGTATGTCCTTAAAAGGTATGGATGAAGTTGATGGTTGTCTTCCTTCCGAAGCCTGGTAGGGTATCATGTATGGACGTCAATAGTTTCCCAACCATAAGCCTCTCCTCATTCATTTTGAAAGTCATCGAGATACGCGCGGATGAATATATTAAGGGAGTAAAAGCATCTCCCTTATACACCTCGCAGCACTGCTCTCCATTCAATAGTTACGAACATTGAACGATGACTGGATCGTAGACAGTTTACCGTGGACAGAGCCACCCCCGATTCGCTGTGTGAAGCAGTTCGTTGACATGGCTCTGACTGCACTATTGAACCTCTCTCAGTGAGCTGGTGGGCAAAGCCTGCGCCCAAAGCGGTGTGCTCTTCCCGGTATTCTGGTATTTGTTGGTTGACTCACTCATCACGGTGCTGAGACATGGGATTCTCGTCCCCTGGCACAGCATGGTGGCTGCCTGTGCCCTCACGCAAAACGAAGCCTTACAGGTTCCATACGATCCACGGCTAATGCTGCCCTTGAGATCTTACTTAATCTGCACCCCTAGATCCTTGTCATTCAGGTAGATGTGAAAAGGGCTGAGTATAGATTGCTCTTATAGGGATGTTAGAAGGTCGGCTGGACTGGTTCTTCCCATTGATCTTTGGCGCGTGGGATGGAATGGGAAAACCCTCAGGCCTAGCTGAAATTTTGTACACGGCGTCTTCAAAACAATATTTAATATAATTTCAAAAATGCACTAAATCGTCTTCTTAGTGTTGTCAAACAAAAATTTAAGATTTTTACTTATAATGTAAAGACGATCAGTCCTTTGTACAGAAAAATCCTTTAGAATATAAAATCCTATAAAAGTGGTTATAATCATTTTTACTTCCCGACGAATCGTTCGAGAAATATATATGAAAAACGACTTTAACAATCAAATTTTCACAGATGGGTGTGCATATGAAATTGCATACGGGCATTCATCTAGGGTATTCTAAGAATTGGTCTTACACCAATTCTACTTTTAGATATATTTAAGGAACTTGTAAAGCGTGATACATGATCAAATCTTAAATGAGCCGGACAAAATCATGAAATGCAACTTTGATTCTCCTATCACCCACAGAGTCAAGTTTTGGAAGTGCGTGTTATGGCTTCGTGGAATAAAACACAAGAGCCATCTTTGGATACTCAATACTTTAATATATAACTCGAAAAGGACAAACACCAGAGGCGAGATACACACTAGTATTAAATTAAGAACGAATAAATATAACAGTTATATATAAATTATAAAATTATAAATTCATTCTTCGCAATTATAAAATAATAATAATTCAATATACTAAAGTGCTGTAGAAAGAGAGCTCTAACCAATCTAAGCTTCGTTGGAAGAGGCAGCATCTTCGCAAATAAATGACGAAGAGCGTCGTAAATTTTGCAAATAATTGTGTTGATATGCAAGCAACAAGAGCCATAGCTATTAAGGACAAATTCCAAACAAGGTAAAGGACTTCCATTAAGCTTAACAGGAGATAGGTCATCCAGTTCTAGACCATTTCTTGAGGTCAGCAAACAGGGATATTTTTAACGAGACCATTGAGTAGCGACCAAGATAAAATTCTCTCATGGTCCGAGTTTACTTTTGCAATGCAATCCTCAAGTGTCAAACAGAGCTGCTAAGTGAAATTTGCACATCATCTGCATATAAGCGGGCACATACGAAGTGATAGAATAACTGAAGTTTTCGTAGGAGTAAGTCATGTTGGATACAATCGAAAGCTTTTGAAAAATAGAATGTGATTTATGTGATCCTGAAGCATTAAATTCAGTAAAAGCAACAAGAAGCATTCTTTAGCAGCTGTGGAATTGACTAAGAATTACTTAACTACTTAACCATCCGATGAACTGTTCTAAATATAAAGGCTAAAAACAACTTACGATCTAATTAGCACATTTTCAATATACATGGACAGCAATATTTACGGGCATTCATCTCTGCCTAGAATATCGCTAAAATTATGTTAACTTTTTTGGTAGTTAATTTTAAAAGAGTATTTATATACCTACTTATTGCAAACAAGTTTATTAGTAAATTTGTTAGTTCAAACAAGGATGGTCTGAAGATTTGAATCCCGGCGTAATATATTTACGCCTGATAATTTGCTTACTGTTGCTGATGTAGTTTCCTTAGTTTTTTTCATGGGAACAGGAAGATTACTATGCAGAAAAAGATTGTTATGAATTTTTAATATTTTCCTGTTTCTGTATTTATTTATTTATTTCTATTGAAGAATTAAATGTTTTATTAATAACCTAAAACCAATTCATTTTTCCATTTTTGGTCAAACTTAGGGTAGCAAAACTTGAGTTTCCTTAGTTTGGTGCAATACTTTGCATACTTTCAAATAAAAGTCTTACAGTTATTGTCCTAGAATAGAAGTTACTCCACATTAAAGTGAGTAACTTCTGAGTTTATTAAATATTCTGAGTACATATTATCAATACTGAATGTCATTTTTATAAATATCTCAAAACATTTTTTTTTTTTTTCAATGATTCACTTTATCGTAACCACAAAATTTTCGTCTCCATTCCATAACCTGTCTACTTACTAAATGGAAACAATGATAAAATATAATTAACATTCATAATGAGTATATGATGACCTTAAAATATCGTGCATTTCTTATGTTGCCCCATTGTGACATCAAATAAAATTATCGCACCATTTGTCGTGCGTCCTGAAAAATCATAAGAACGGAAATGATTGTTTGCCACAAAACAGTCCCACTGTGACCGACTAGCATAGTGCAATGTACGATCAACGAGCAATTTACCTTTACTTGGTCGATTAATAAATAAATCATCGGACAATTAAATTTCAATTTCTTAATTCTCTCAATATTAATTGAATTAGATGACGTACTTGGCTATTGTTTTTTTTATTTCCGGTAATAAGCATTTGCCAAAAATTATATTGCTATCGCCATTTTCCCCGGTTCAATTAACTTTGCCGATGCAGAGCTCTATACTTGCCAGCAGGCCTCGCAGTAAATCATACTCACATTTACTTACTTACAGTCAGTTCGACGCGAAAATTTATCGTTTCTTGAAGCATTTGTTAGAAAATTCCTAAAATTTCTTGCCACAGTTCGGATTAACTTTTATTATGCAATGGGAAATTTCCCTGGAACTAGGCGATTGGTGTGTACAATTGCAATTACATATTTATAATCGAAAACAGTGAAATTCGCTTTTAAATTTATTTAAAGCAAAATGTTTAGTCCTTTATTGTTGTCGAACGTTGTCTATATTTAGAAATCATTTTGTAAACCATATGTTGTTTCTCAAGATGTGTTTAACGTGATCGAGTGAAAGGCTTCTGTTCTTCTGTGAGTAAATAATATTTGTGACTCTGAATGAAACGGCCTTACAAAGTAGTTTTCCATGATAACGATACTAGGGTAACGAGTATCGAATCGTAATCCAGTAAAGTGTTAAATTGCACAATATTTAAATGAATCTGAGATTAAAGGAGATTACCTATTAATAAAATAAAACAAAAAGTCAGAAATATGCGCACACTATGCCTGTCAAAAAATTCTGAATTATGTTAAAAAGTTACTAGAAAAGAAATGTGAATGTACGAGAGATTGTTAAAAAAATAACGAGAATTTTCACTTCTATCAAAAAGTATTTATAAAAAATTTAAAAACATAATCGCACTAACTATGGCATGAATACTCTTTTTCGAAACCATTTTCACCGACTGACGATATTTATGAAATAATAGGTGCGTCTATCTCGACTCTGGGAGTGCACAAATTTTGCACACTCGCCATCCTTCTGAAATGAAGACAACAACAATTTATAATCGTATAATCTTAAGCTCTTAAGGGTGTACGCTCAGTTGTTAGGGAATTAATGTGTATGGACGAGGAGCTTTTATCAGTGCCTTAAGGAAACCTGCGGGCAATGCTTCGCGCAATTCCTTAGCGAATTGCGTGTACGGCTTAAGGCTGAACTACAATAGATAGAATAACTTTACGAAATTAAACGAGACTGAGGTTTATTTACGAAAAATTGATATTTTTAGCCTAAATATATATCACATTCCGTAAGAGTTATTATCTTGATATTTAATGTTTTCAATTTTAAAAAGTGGTAAAAACAAAAAAATAAATAACAAATTGCAGTTGATGTAATTGAAGATTTATGCCTTCTATTAATTCTGTGTTAAATTTTAAAAAGTAGTAAAAGTGAAAATAATATCAAATGGAAGTTAATTTAATTGAAGATTTGTGCTTTTTATTAATTCGCAGTACCATTTTTACTCCATTTTAATTTTTGCATTGCACTTTTAATCATTTAGTAATAATTTAATTGTTTGATACATCGCGTTCTTACAGATTGAACGATTCTTAGCGCACTATACTTACGGAAAATTGAATATTTAAACTTAACGAAAGTTCCCCTCACACGAGTTAAAGTTAATTTGTGTACGCCTGTTAAATTAAAGGGCTCGTTCGCGTTACGTAAGTTAATATTCTTACGTATACTTCTATTGTAGTTCAGCCTTTACTATTGTCCTATTGAAAGTTGTCTAAATTTGGTATAATGCACTCATGCCAATGTTGCTTCAAATCCTGTAAAACATTAATAATGAGGTACGAGCTGGGGCGTTATCGTTAAGAAAAATTAATTCTGATCGTTTTGTTCGGGTTGCCTTACGCAAATGACATAAGATTACATTGAGAGTCATGGTAAGAGTCCCTGACTGCATTCTTGCTATTTCGTAGCCGGGCATAGCTACGTGTAGCTGCTCCTGACTTTATGAACGAATTTAGCTACTCCCAGTTTTAGAAATTTCATCATTGTAGTATGAGTTACATTTCATGTAAATACACAAAAAAGAATTTATTATCTGCTTCGTCTATTAAATCAATAAATGGCTCCCACGCTCATTCATATAAATGGTTACATTTGCTATTAATACAATAATATTTATTTTATATTTTGTAATTTAAAAATGACTACAAACAAAAATGTCGAATGTAATGCGTTTGTGTTAGTTAGCATGCTGGATAGCTTTCTCAAGTCGATACCAGCTACAGCCGGCTACTAGGATTTTTCGAACGCCAGGAACTGTTATTTAGCCAAATCAAAAATCAGGGGGCTGATTCTGATCTTTTGTCGTACTTTAATGTTAAAATATACGGTTAAATGAAATGAACTTTTCTACTGGTTTTTTCGTGTTTTTATTCAGCTCAGCAAGCCTTGCATTACGTAGAATGAACTGAAAATAACACTTCACATTACAAATTCAAAAATATTTTTCGAATTTATGCACTTTGCTCTAATGCTCTAATTAAGTGTAGAATATCCATTTACCACAGTATACAATTTTTGTCAACCTCGGAAGCAGTTGACTAATTTGTCGTACTTTCAGGCGCGTATTCTGACATAATTCATTGCAAATTCATTTTAGTTTATTTTTGAATATGGCGAATATAAGAGTACGAAAAATTTGTGGTGAAATGTCAAAATATGTGACAAAAATATACGCCTAAAGCCCGGTATTGTGCTCATTTAGCGGACAAATATTTAAATATTTCGCTGCATTCGAACAGGGACCTTTTTTACGGCTAAAATTGTTCATTGTTTTGAACTATAGGTGGCTGCTTTTGACAATCAGCTGTCGTGCATTTGTGATATTATTTCGTGTTCTTTTAGATTGCTATTGCAATTACCCAATCTCGAAATAGTAAGGAAAACTTACTATTTTAATTTCTTTTCAAAAGAATTGTCTAAATGAAGCCGGAATTTTTTTTATCAGAAAAAAATAAGAAAAATACACTGCCACTCTTGTATTTCAATTTCTTTCAACTTCAAACGTCAAAGTTTTAGCGTGAAAAAAAGGTATTGAGCGGATAAATCTGATGCTAAATATAAGTTTGTGGTAATTACTGTAATTACTACTTGTCAAAACGAAACAAACTTTTAGCTGATAAAACACAACACGACTTTTTTCAGTGACGTGGCTAAATATTTCGCCACTAAATTTCACCGCTAAATTTCCATACAAAATTTATCCGCGGAATGAGCACAATACTAGGCTTAAGCTACGACAAAGTGGCTTAAGGCCGAATTACAATGGACGCAACGGAAATCAACTGAACGGTGTGAAATGTCAAATTTACGCAGTAAAACGGACGTCAAGGTTAGCTGCTTACAATGGACGCATAGACGCATGGTTAATTGAAAGTGACAGTGAAGTTTGACCCATAATTTATAAACAAATATGGATAAAATCAAAAAACCTTTTTCATTCCATTTCCTCTCTGCTTATTACACACTTACCGCAGCACAGTTGCGTACGACTGCGTTTTCGTCCGTCCACTGTCAAAGTTTACCTAGTAATAAGTTAAGAAGCTGTAGAGCAAAATGGGCAAATTTCTGGTGTTTTTTTGAAAGAAACAAGTAATTTCATATAATTTCGTCTTTTGCATGAATGTGGGAAAAGACCTTGTCTATGCAATATTGTAGTGCAACTGAGACAACGAGTTAAAAACAAAAATCGAGAGAACGTAGGATTACCCGAACGACAAAATCTCTCAAAATCCTTTCAACCTATTCATAATATTCGGGCCACACTACCTCCCATTTTTAAGAAAAAGATAAATTTCGCTTTGGCCCAGATGCTGAAAGGAGATGTAAAATTCCTCTCAAATGAAATTCTCATTTTTCCCGAAAATATCAGAGAATCCAGCATGAGTTCTCCCACTTAATCTCTTCATAGCAAAACGAATGTAAATAGAAACACGTGCTGTTCAAATATCATAGGATTACAGCAACAACATGTGTCCTTTTAGACCTTTTACAACAACAACATGTGACCAAAACATTGTCAATATTTTATGAAAACCGGTTTTTTTGCCATTCTGTTTCGTTGCATGCAATTTGCGCTTTCACATTTTTTGTCCTATTCGTAAAATTTTTAAAGAGAGTTTGATTTTTTTTCTTTCTGTCTTCCTTTTCTTGCCGTGTGCATTTTAAATGTAAAACACTCGAATATCTCACCAACTTCTTAACTTATTATTAGGTAAACTTTGCCACTGTGCGCAACTCCATTTGAAAAGCATACAAAGAAAACCGGTTTGACATTTCTCTCCGTTCAGTTGCGTTCCGTTGCGTCCATTGTAATTCAGCCTTTAAACCTAAACTTTTTTAGGTCTTGGCTATCCCTTAAGGCGATGACACAATGGTGGCTTCGGCTCTCGCTCCTAGGGACACGATTTCGATATTCAGTATCGTTATGGTATCAAAAAGCTGGTATCGATAGTTGCAAGTATCGGTTTGGATATTATCGATATATTAAAAGTATCAATGCTGGAATATCGAAATCATAGGCTGATAGGAGGCATATAGCATAGCAGTACCAATGGGCTAGTATATACAATACGTAACCCGGGGGTTACACTTGGAAGTACAGCTTGCATGCAATCTGCACTGCCATACTTCTTGCACGTGTAACCTCTACTGCCATGCTGGCAGCTCAGCTTTCAGCGAACTTGCATGATGAAAAACCATGGCAGCTGAGGTGATAGTAATTTTACATTATACAATTTTGAAGATGGCGGAAAAGAAATACCTGAGAGAAATTGATAAATTTATACTGGTAAAATGAGATTTTCTGGGATCATTTGCATTGGATCATTTACCAACAGCTTCCTCTTCATTTTTTCTTGGGTTTTTATCAGCCTGCTACTTCCTTTATTGTTATAATTTTCCAATATACGCAAGACTTTACACCTTAATGCCATTTTTTAAATGAACTTGCATGCAAGATGATAAGACATCAACCGAACTGCCTTCTGCTGTAAAGTTAAAAATCACGTTGGAAGGTAGGCTTGCATGCAAGCTATACTATCTCGTGTAATCTCTGGGTGAGGAAGGTTCGCAAGGTAAACCGCGCCCCTTCTTTGCTTTACATATATTCTCAAGATGTGAAATTCAATTAGATATTCTCCACTTCTGGGGGTCTTGCAAGTCAAAGAAAACAATTTTTAAACAAAACTTTTTAATGCATTATATACATATATACCTATTACGTACGGAACAGAAACGTGTATGAATAGTTGCACAAGCTATGGTATATACTTAGATACATAAGAAACTTATAAAATGAATTTATCACATATTATTCATGGTTTGCAATAAGAATTCAGCTCAGCTGCTAAATGAAGACAAAGTTCTCAAAATATTTTGGCTAAAATCTTCACAAATTCTGATTCTTAAATCTCAGTATTCTTAGCCCTTTATATATATATATAAAATAACAATTGCAGACTGCATTGCTAGAGAATTACTTACTTCTTCAATGAAAAAAATTTACTGACCAGTTTATAATGAAAGATAAAACTTAACAAACTTGCAATGCAAACTCGAATGAATAAAAGAAACCTCGCTGTCGTTTGCTTGCGAAAGAAACGAAGTTAGTTGCATTTGCGTATAATCTATAATCTCAAAATCGGTTGTCGGCCAACCCGGGGGTTACACCTGCAAGTACAGCTTGCATGCAAGCCTCCCTTCCAACGCGATTTTAAACTTGACAGCAGAAGACAGTTCGGTTGATGTCTTATCAGCTTGCATGCAAGTTCATTTAAAAAATGGCAGTGAGACGAAGGGTCTTGTGTATATTGGAAAATTATAGAAATAAAGGAAGTATCAGAATGATAAGAACCCAAGAAAAAAGGAAGAGGAACTGGTAAAGTATGTAATGCAAATGTCTCAGAAAATTTCCTTTTCCCGGTATAAATTTAGGAATTTCTCTCAAGCATTTCTTTTCGGCCATTTTGAAAACTGTATAAATGTCAAATTACTAGCTCCCAGCTGCCATGAATTTTCATCATGGATCTTCGCTTAAAGTTGTATGGCAGTTGGATTACACGTGCAAGAAGGATGGCAGTGCAAGTTGCATGCAAGCCTACGGATAAGGTAAATTTTTTTCCTATTTAAATTTCGGCTCAATTTGCAAAGGCAAAACTTCGATACCGCTGCGGCGATATCTGATCTTTTGTACCGATACTAGTAGAATATCGGGAAGGTACTATCGATGTGAGTATGGCAGTGCTACTTAACCCAATGGCGGCTCCGGCTTCGATTTGGGAGCCGCATCCGCTATCAGTTGATATTTGATTTTCAGCGGCTTCACAATGTCATACGAAGACAAATTGATTGAAATGGTGAAGGAAAATTCATTGTTGTACGTGAAAAGCGGCAAAGATTACAAAAATAGTTTTTAAAAGGAAAAAGTGGGGAAAAGAATAAGCAAGGAAACTGATATTCCTTCATTTTTGTGTTTTTTATTGTGTGCGAAAATAGGTTTAATTAATAAGATAAAATGTACATCGCCATACATAAAAATTACAATTTTGTCAGAAATTGTGGAAATTCGCACTTGGTGCGGTATGGTAAAATATAAAAAGTTAATTATATTTATCTTAGGTTTTAATTTTATGCAGAAGAGATCATAGGATACGATATCTTCGCGATTCCTACGATCCATGTGGGTTGCCCAACCTTAGGCTTCAAAAGTTCTTCCGACTGGATAATCAATAAACTTCTAATTTTGCAAACTTATAAATAATTCTAATTTATACCCAAAATACAAATTCAAATACTTATCAAGTAACTAGAGCCTCATACCGGAAAGACATCTATTCCGTTCACTTTGAGTTAGGAATCTCAAAGTGAACGGAATGGATATCTTTCTGTTGTTTTGTATTTCTACGGACATGATTCGTATCAAACTCCAGTCAGGATTTGTCATATTTTAGCACTTTAACAGCCAAGTATCTCAAGAGCAAATAAGAAAGCAACTGCTTTCATAAATGATTATTTAGTGGGTTATTTGATAGAGTATCACGCAATTGTACGTGTTCATAAAGAATCTATAAAATAATTTTATGTAACCACGACAGAATACGAATTTTTCAAATATTTTATTTTCATTTTATGAATATTATAAAAGCAGTAGTTAAACACTCTATTTACATATACAGGGTGTCCCGTTTCTGGTCTGACATCCGAAGGCTGTGGATAGGTCATGCTTAGACAAGCAAAAAATTGTATGGGTGGTGGGGGAAATCCTAACGCTTTCCGAGATAACAGAGCTTAAAGATATTTGGGTATGTTTTTTTAGATCACCCTCTAACTTCTGAATGTTACACCCTATGATGATGATTTAAAATTTGTTATATAGCTATACATTGGACCTTTCCAGTTATCTAAAAATATCCCCCTGATCCTCTCTATTTTGAAGTTATGCCTCAACAAAGTTAAAACTACTGACTACTATTTTTATCAAAAAATACGTCATCAACACCAATTTTCACCTATCCTATCCTTGAACCCATCCAGCAAAAATTCCTTTACAGTTCATTCCAAAAGATAATTGTCTACTTTTTCGCTGGATATGTTCATGAAAAAGTGCAAAAATCGCAGAGAGGGATACATTTTCGATATAGAGTGCTATAGGTCATTTTAAAGCGAAGCTTTTGGACTTCTTAAATGCAATATGAAAAATCGGTGTTGATAACGTGCTTTTTGTTGAAAATAGTTAAATAAAAGAAACCTTGTCAAAATTCTGAAATTTTAATTCTGTTGAGCCATAACTTCAAAGCGAAGAAAAGGAGGGAAACAATTTATAGATCATTTGAACGATCCAACGATTATCTATCCATTATCATAGGGTATAACGTTCAGAAGTAACAGGGTGATCTATAAACACATACCCGGTATGTTTAAGTCCGTTATATAGGAAACCGTTAAGATTTCCCCCACCACCCATACAATTTCGGGTGCCGCAGCACATGCAGAACGGAACAAAAGTGGTGGATACGATACACAGGCACCTTCTACAGACTAACAATTAGAAATAAGTTTATATAAATATATGTTCTAAAATGATTCGTTATTGAGTTATTGCCACTTGAGGTTTTCAGACCATGCTAGAAGTATGTGCTTGTTTTCGGTTGTTATAGCGCCAAAGGTAAGTAATGTCGATTTCGATGGGACCAAATCGGTGTTGTACTTTTTTTGGTAGTGGAGAACTGGGAGCACTGTAGCCCATCGAGCATATTTCTGTCATATTCCTAGCGTTTGTGTACACACGTATTATACGGGGTGTCCCAGACTAATATGACTATATTTTACTAAATGATTCCTCTCATCGAGGCAAATAAAAAATTGTATGTCAGGAGGGGGGCAAAATGTCATCCTACCCGAGTTACAGGGTGATTAGTAAAATATGCTCTTTTTACATTAAAACGCCATATATTTTGAAAAGTACAGGGTATACGGTCTGCTTTAGGACGGGATGATATGCAGAGCCTTAAGGTCTTTCCATCCCCGTAGCCCTCCCCATTCCAGAGTTATGTCGCTTCAAATTCAAAATTTTGGATTTTAACTTTTGTCTTTTTTTTTAAATACCCCCAATAATAACATACACTTTACTAATTTAATCTATTACACTGTAATCGTTAAACAGTTATTAGCTCATCAACTTTTCAAATCATACCGAAATGAAACAAAATGACGTGTTTTCAGTTACTAAGGGAACAAATTACCTGTGACCTGAATTGGTTAAAAGCTAATAGCTCCGAACCATCACAGATAGAACATAAGTTTAAATTAAAGAGGGCTTTCGAAATTTTTTAACAAAAATGTACGTTAGCGGAGGTATTTTTAAAAAATTATGGAAAAAATAAAAAATTAAAAAAACAAAATTCAGAACTCTGGAGTGCGGAAAGGTACGGGTTGGTTTAACATTCATAGAAAAGACTCCAAAGTTCTGCATACAATGCCGTCTTAAAATATACCGTATATCCTGTACTTTTCAAGATATAGGGTGTTTAATGGAAAAATAGCATATTTTACTAATCACTCTGTAACTCGGTGGGTGACATTTTGTCCCCTCCTGCCATACAGTTTTTTACTTGTCTGGACCAGTGGAATCATTTGGCAAAATATAGTCATATTAGTCTTGGACATAAATGTTCTTTATTGATATATAGAAACAAAATCCTTAAACTTTATGCAAATTACCCAAACAAAATCTTTTAATTCATTTAACTCAAAAATTTCACAAATAATCGCGACAGTAAATTTTGACAGAGCAGATGACAATTCAACTTCAATATGTATGTATTTATAACACCGAGGAAATATCCAGTACAAAGTAGGGCAAAGTAGTGCAAATCTAGAGTTGCACTTCTATTATAAAAGTTGTACATCAAACATTGTCGGTGCTGCACTTCTAGAGAAAGTGCAACACTGGTGTTGCACTGAAGTCGCATCGATTTCCATTGATCACGTTTTCCAGCAGAAATATTACACTTTTCTTTCAGTGCTACATGAAATCGTTCCATTGACTGCTAGAAAAATTGTACGTTAAAATGACCCTGGTGTTACACTTGAAAAATCGGCGGTGATAAAAACCACACATCTATATTAGAAATGTCATGGCTGGGGCTAACACGTTGCAGTATACTTCACTTTTCGCCGATGATAGACACTCGGGGGGAGGAGACATCCCTCCCCTCTTCCAGGAGAAGTGAAATATACTGCAGCGTGTAAGGTTGCTCATGGAGCATCACATATCCATCTTTAACTATTACTCCATCAAATTCATCCGCAATCCAAAATCTTTCAAATTATAATTTTCAGCATTTTTACATTATTCGTGATATTCTTTTTCCCGGAAAATTTCAATCTGACAAATTATACAGATACGACTGACTACTATTATTTTTTTTTCTTGAAATATCAATGGAAATCGGTATAAGTTTTAAGTACTCTTCCAAAGAGCTTGTGTAACGTCAATAAGTCAGTAAATTAAAGTGGATTAAGTATATTATTCGGTTTATTTAAATTAGTGAATTATTGTGCACCTATTTGGAATAGAAGTAATATGTTTTTCCATTTTTTTTTATTTTTAACTCTAGAAAGGTTATATACATATAAACAAAATATTTTTAAATAACTTATCTAGTCACTAACGCTTGTGTGTAAAAGCTACGTTCGTGACGAAAATGTTAAATTTTAGGAAGTTTTAGGGTAGTAAATGTGGATGGATTACATAGATTTTTTCATTTAGAATGAGTGAATGGGGAGCTTTTCGATGAGGTATTTTTTACGTTTTTTCCGGTTGGGAAGGGGGTGGTAACCCCCATCCCCTTCGGGTTGTCAAATTTAAGCGGGGTGTGATATGAAATTACAGCTCTAGCTGAGTGCTATTAAATGGGATATTTTCTTCTATAAGAAACTTGATAAAAGACTTTTCCACCTGACTATCGTTAAAATTCCTGATTTTCGAATTTGCAACAGAGTTGGGATGTAGGTAGGTGCGGGGGTAGATTGATTTTTCTTTGAAAAGCTTTAGCATAAGTTTGTAATTTCATGAGAACATTTCAATTTTCTATGTTTAAGCTTGCTTTATATGGGTTTTGATGTGAAATAATTTTTTTCAGTTTTTTCATACAAAATATTTTTACATAGAAATACTTCTATTAAAATGCGATATTCTTCTAAACTACTTACCGCAGAGTAAAGAAAATTATACTACAACGTTCGCAAGAGAATGCAGATGCGGCATATGTCATATAGATTATGTACCATTAAATGAGTTTTTAACGAAAATGTACTGACTAAATAGCAGAAAATAATATATATTAAAATAATTTTAAATAAATAAGTTTAATAAAGTAAAAAAAAAAATTATTTCTCAGTGATGTACACATGAAAAGTTTCATTGCAAAATAAAATATACTAGAATTCAGATTAAACCTTAAAATTGAATGTGTTAAGAATATTTTAAAATTATATTATCTCGATTGACTTTATGTTTTAATGAGTTCAATGAAACTTTTATTGTGTATATAGTATGTACATATGTATATCATTGAGAAAGTAAAAATTATTTTTTATTGATTAGTGCAATTTATTTAAAAAATGTGTTTAATATATTCTTTTTATTTTGTTCCATTAAATACTTGCAAAAGAGGTCTGTTCGCGTACTGGTTTGATGTAAAAACTTGTAAAAACCTTAGAATATAGAGAGTACCTACAGGAAGTGTGATAAGCCAAATTTAGCGTAGTCAAATTCTGGTTGTGTTAGTCTCTGTTGCCACTGTAGTGAAAGCTCAGTAAAGCCGTGTTCTAGAATCAATATAGTGAGCGGGGCAACAAGATATATGTTTGAAAATATAGTGTTTGCTCCCACCGAAAATGTTCTTATTCGATGCACTACGCCAACATACCCTGGGAGTTTCTCAGCTGTCATAAACGTAAACAAATCTCGGTGGATGAAGAAATTTTTCTATATTTCATCGTTTTTGTTATGTATTTTTAATTTAATTTAATATCAAAAGGTGTGTAAACTACACAAAATAATATTTTATAACTATACTTGCCTAAAAAATGATTTCCCACGTCGTACATTGGTGTTGTTGTGGCATTTTTTCACCGCACAGTTCATTCTGAAATTACATGAACATCACTTAGAAATTTATCACTATAATATCAACAAATAATTACTCACACTCTTTACTTTATTTAGCACTATTTTTGAATCACTGTTCACAAGTTTTCAATTATATTTAAATTGTTGCAAATTAAACAAACTTCGTTTGACAGCTAAACATAGATTTGTCTCTTTCTTCAATATAGTGCTGAGATACTTCACGGCACGCTGAAAAAATCCACGCTCATGCACACGATTTTTACAGGTATCAACACTTCCTGTTGTCTCTATATTCTAAGGTAAAAACCGATGACGAGCTGTCAAAACTGACACTTTTGAAGTAAATACTTCACGATTTTTTCCAGTAAATCAAGTAAGAAACTCAAACTAAGGGAAAGGTAACGTCAACAATTTCTCTCTCAATTTTCGAGTACGCGAAAACGCCTTTCGAGTTAAAACTTAGAAACGTTTTACAAGTTTGTAGGTTCAAGCCAGTACGCGAGCAGACCTAGTATGATCGTGGAATTAATGGTATGGAATTCTTTTGAAGAGATGTCAGACATGCATTTGATGTATGTTTTGGCCATTTACAATAATGCTTCAAAAGATGACTGTACACTGATAATTTCTCGAACCGACGCTTACAAAATGAGAACACATTTGAAAGGTTGCACCATAGATATCAGAAACAAGATCTTTCAATCTGCTAGTCTGAGATCGCGACAGACAAGTATTGTACTTTGGATTTGGAAGAAGTGTGTTGGACCATGTTGAGGAAAATTCAATTGACAGTACTCGAAGTATTGCATTACCGAAAGGTGTTGATCATTTCATTGTGTGGCGGGTTTTAAGAACTTATCAACTATATCCGTACCATCTATGAAAGGTACATGAACTGAAAGGAACTGTATGAAAATAACCCATTCTTTTTTTTTATCTTTTATCTTCTATGCTCTTTACAAATGAAGTTGGATTTACAAGAAATGGTATTATTATTTTCACAATTGACATCTATAGCAAGAAGAAAATACTCTTTATTCAGTCCAGTCATTAACAACAGTTTGCTATTAGTGTGTGGTCAGGAAATATCAACGCTTTCTTGATGAGCCCTTTTGTCCTCCCCGGCGACTTCTTTTTGGTCCGAATTATCAATATTTTTTAGAAAATAACCTACCAATTTTGGTAGAAGATGTTTCACTAAATTGGTTTGTTCGCGTACTCAGTTTTGGGACAATGCATTGCAATGAATTTGCATGAGCTTACCCAATTTCCGTTCCCGTACTTTCTCGTGCACACAAAATTACACGAGCTTTGCATACGTCACAGCTTCCGCTCTTGCATGAATTTACCCGAAGTTTTTAGTTACTGCACAATTCTTGCAAGGAAAATTGACAATTGTCATCGGAAAAATCATTTTTGGAATTTTCTGAAAAGTTTTTAAAGTGCAATCAAAATGTCGAATGAAGATAGTTTAAGTATTCCAATACTCTCATGGGATTTTTCAAGACTGCAGCAAGTTACAAAAAATAAAACAACACTCATTCGCAAATGTTATTTTACACTTCTTCTCCTTGTTTTTCACGAAATTGCATGAAAAGCGTTCCCGTACTTTTTCATGCATTTTACATTCTTCCCCCACTACACGAGTAAGTTTTTACCCAGAAAGTTTTTGCACGAGAAGTACGCGAACAGACCTAATGTTAGACACGCATATGGTTCATGCTTGACGGTCCACCGACACACTTCAGTCTTATAGCACATACATTTTTAACAATAGCATGCACGATTTAAATCCTCGCGATTTCTACGTATGCTGAAATCTATGGTGTATATTCTACCCCAATTGATTATATTGAGGATCTTCGACTGGAAGACGGATCCCAGCGAATTTGGAACACACCACGTCATTTTGAACATTTATTATGATTTCATTACCATTCATTTACTACATTATTATTATTTTTTTCTTATTGTTACGCATTTGAGCTGAATAAACGTTATTGTTAAAATCAAAGTACATATGTAATTAAAATCTATATTCTACCTCTCGTTGACATAAACATATCCGATAAATTTTTCCAACTCGTAACTGTAGTCATTTTCATATTACGCATTCCATGGATACTAGATGTATATCATACATATTGTACATTCTGGGGTATAAATTAGCCATAGATTGTTTCACGTTGATGAAGTTAGGAGCATTTCACCCGCTGGTGCGTGTTCGGTCTTAAATTTTTGTCACTTCTTGACAACAACAATATCAAGCAAACTTTAGATTGCGTATATCAGCACGTGCTCTCTGCTTCAACTATTCTTGCTTTCGCTCACTTCAATAGTTCTAACTTCACCAATCTGAGAAATAAAGGTTAACAGGCTTATGTAATAGCCATTCCAGCTATTTTACAAAGTTTTCTTTTCAACACAAAAACCCCCCAAAGAACAGTAAAGAAAAAAGTTTATTATTTTAAACTAAAATCATCAAGATTTTATACAAATTTAAGACCTATCGCACTACTGAACGCTATACGATGAGCATCCAATTGCTAACAACCATGTACATAGTCGATTTATTTATTTATCTATATATCTATCTCAAAACGGTTTATTTTTAGTTTCCCCCTCATTCACCCAAAAAATCTTTCACTTATGATCCTCTAGCAAACACTCCCTACATTATTTTCCTCTCAATGAATGCTGGGGAGATTTTCGGTTCAGTCTTTAATTGATTGTTCGGGTCTAGTAAACAAAGTAAATCGTTTGTTCAATTATTATCATTTTATTTATCTAGATTAAAAGTGATCCTACAAATTTAAAATTGTGACTCATGTGTCATGGATTTTTTATCAAAACTCATCAGTCGGCCCAAAAGTTTTATTCTCACATCAGCTGATAGAATGGAGACCGTACAACGTTCGTCTGTTCCTATTAATGAAGACATAAAAAACGAGGTGAAGAGCATTTTTCTTTTTTTCTTTTTTAAATCCCTTACTTCAACTCAGTGAATGACTGCACATTGGTGTTCTACTTTTCGAGGAAGATTTTGTTTCTTTTTCACATATTTTGGCAAAGTGTTTTGTTTCGTGCTAACATCTGTGTATTCAAATTGCCAATTTTGTACGCTATAACCTTGGCAGATGCGCAAATGATATTTATATTTAATTATCTTAATTTACGTACGCCTGTGCAATACATACAAATGAATTATAGATTTTGAAAAGTGGTTGTGCAGTAGTAAAATGACGAGTAACGTGTAATCGTATTAAAAGGTTTTAAATATAAATTATCTAATTGACAATTGCTTTGTAAGCAAACATATTCTCTTCAAATATAAACATCAAACTCTATCTTTAGTCTGCAAAAATTCTCATGCAACGATTACGTCTTGTGCGACTTTAGTCTTGTTTTACCTGATCCTTCGAGTACCCGAAAAAGTTCCTTAATTCTTTTACTTGGAAAAAAATGTTTTATCTAGGTTTCCTATTTTTAACAAATTGAATGCATTGTTTGTATTATATCTGTGAGCGGAATGTAGTTGTGCTAAAATAAATAACATTTTTTCACGCATGTCTGAGACATGTTTACCGATAAGTACGCTCTCTTGGGAGCAGATAAAAACTAGCTTCTTCACAATGACACACAATAAGTTAACAATAAGGAGGATTTACATTATGATGGCATGCATTTTTTTCCCCAAATATTGTGAAGGAAATAGCTTGTTGGAAATTAAATGCTGCCGAAGCTATCACATCAACAACTCACACGTACCTCCCCTCTAGTTTTTGTTGCAAAAATTATAAACTGTTAAACAGTCAAATTTAAATATCCACTTTCAAAGTTCGAGCAATAAACTAAATAGAGTCATGAACCGCGATACAGCGTAAGTTGTGTGAGGTCGAGAACATTTCTCTGCATATGGGGTCGCCATGCAAATTAATGGCGGCAAATTTTAAATATTATTTAAGTGGAAGTATCATACAAGGCGTATTTCGCGTAATTATAAATATATATACAAAAGATATATATTCTCATTGACCAAACCCTTTGGCAATTTTTTTTACAGAAACTGAAAAAATAAATATTTGTATCCCTTGGTAATCAATAAAAAAGTAAAAAATCCAAGTTATTGTTCAATTTTCTTGTCTTCTTATATCTTACTACGTCAATGCGGCAGATTTCAAGCAAAAATTTTCACGGGATAGAACGTAAACAAAAGTACCAAGTTCTGGCTTTCAAATCTGACATGCAACGTACAAAATTGCCGAACATGTATAAAGCTGGTTTGGCTACGCTCTTATTCACACATTTTATACACCGTGCCTAATCCATTAGTTTCCTGCTCGAAGTTTCCAAATCATCTCCAATGAGCTACGAAAAAGACTACTATAGCGAGTCTGTAGATGCACTACTTTCTACTTCTGGACGAGGGAGGGACTACCTCCGAAATAACTTCTATCCTTTCTACAACCAAATATTCAAAGTCTTTCAATTTGGAAACATTTAATTAGAAATTAAAAACGTACTTTTATTTTCTTCCATTTTGACAGGTAGGTAATTTCACGGTACAGCGAAGACAAGATATTCTCATTAAATAATGAGAGTAGTTGTTCTACTCTCTCCAAGCGATTATACAGAAATACCCTGAAATGTTTCATGAATTATTCTTTCTCATCTGAATATGATTCGTCAAGGTCATTTACCATATTTTTATTTTTCAAATTAATAATTCAATCGCTTCTTAAAATATTGGTTTGTGTTTGTCTTTTTTATCTGTCAAAATATTAGTCTACACTTATTACCCAAAACCATTCTTTGACCAAGTCAACACTGAAAAACAGCTGATTTTTGGTGCTAAAAAAGTAAACTCTGACACCCGTTCCAAAGCGAACAATAGGACAAATTGGGGTTCGAATCACGCGCAATTACATTTTTGCACAAGCATTCCATATTCATTTCAAATACAAATTCAAAATCAATTCCCAAGAGGATTTCAATGGGTTCTCCGCCCATCCACATACACAAAGAAACTATTGTTATTATTAAATATTCAAACAGATGTGGCTTTTGCAGCTTAACACTGCACAATTCAAACTGCTTTCAGTCAATATAGTTACTCTGGAATCGGCCAAAGTTTGTTAATCTTTGAAGAATGCCCAGAAAGTCCTGTTTTTATACCCTAGACGAAATCTAAAGGGTATACTAAGTTTGATTGCGTTTGTAACACCTCGAAATAATGATGGTAGAGCAAAATGGATTGGACACCCACGCATAATATTAAAGTTATATTGATTTTTGCATGTCCGTCTGTCCGTCTGTGTTCACGATAGCTCGAGAACGCGTTCACTTAGAAAGCTGAAATTTTGTACACGGACCTTAAAAAAGTAAAATTAAGTTCGAAAATGAGACAAATCGGGCAACTCCTTCGTGGGGCTACCATACAAAAATTTCGTTTTCCACTATATATTTGGACACTGCCTGAGAACGCGTCGACACAGAGAGCTGAAATTCGGTACATGGTGTTTTTATATTAATAAAAAATTAAATTTTAAAAATTAACTAAATCGGTCAACCCCTTCTTAGTGTTGCCATATAAAAATTAGGTTTTTTTACATATACTGTGAAAACGATCAGTCCTAAACATTTTTATTGTACTAAAAACTTCTTCAGAATATTAATATAAAATTTGTTATAATCATTTTTTCTGTCCGACGACGCTCTAGAAATATGTGCGAAAAACCACTTCAAAAATCAAACTTGGATAGATCGGTGACCATACGAAATTCAATACGGGCATTCATCTAGGGTATCATAAGAATTGATTTTAGACCAATTCTAGCTTTTTTACTTGTTCTTATTTAATTTTTTATAAGCTTTGTTTGCCAAACAATTTACTTTGAATACTTTTAATAGCTTTTTATCCAATTTCTTCAATAAACATAATTTTACTGTATTAATGTCAACATACATAAGAATGTTGCTGCCATTGGGTTGATTCGGCGACATTAAGAGCACAGTGTCACGGTAAATTCATCTCAATCTAACTGGTAAGATTTACATATTTGTTAACACGCTCTGGGAAGTTTAGCAGAGGATATCCCGAAAAATACAAATGTATCATCTGTATTAATTTGATTCCCCACCGATGAGTTGAGTATGGTGTTTCCGTCTCCTTTCAGATTTCGCAGCCTTAAACAGGATTAAATGTCATTTATAATTAGTGTTAGATAAAAGATCTGCATAATCCTCTCTATGAGAAGATAGAGGTAGATCATGCGCTCTTTTAATAATCACCTGCCCCTGCAACAGTTCAGATATATGTAACCAGTATGGATAGGTTTCCGAAAATTTGTGGCATTAGTGTTTTAAAAGTTAAATGGCCCGTAAGTATGTTGAATGACGAAATCTGAATGTACGGACGACACTATTGTAGACTAAATATGGCAGTCAAACATTTCATTTCAGTCACATGTAATTACGCTAATCTGAGTTCTTCTGGGTAATGTATGTCATGGGATCTTCATTGCCTTTATCGTTAATCGGTAATAAGGCTCTGTCAATATTTATCCGAGAAAAGTATGTACAGCTTTCAATTCATCTACACTTCATTCTACGTATTCATTCGGTACACGTGTTATAAAGCTCGGCCAATTTTTACAGCCAATTTGACTAGCAAAGCTGCAGTCGGTCGTGTGATTTTTGTGTAATTTGTAAACATTCTTGCAGTAGAGAGGAATGGTTCTAAATTTATGGGAATATATTTTTGGTTGTACATAGATGTCTTATTAAAAATCTAAAAACAATTCATTCCTCTATTTTATTTAACTTACAGTAGAAATTTCATCTGAGAACTGAATTACGTCTACATAGATTACTAAGAGACGTGTATATAACGATTCCGCAAGGAGTACTCTCACCTCAACTCTGGCTGCTAGTATTCAATTAATTTCTTATATCACTACAAAGAATCAAGGAATCAAATAAATCGGTAGAATATCCTGATGATTAAAACGTTACTGTCTCGAGAATATTACTATCAAAGATTATTGAACTAACCGGAAGAGAGATGTACATACTTTTCAATTGATCAGTAAGTTGTGGTCTCAGGCTCAGCGCGTCGAAGACCGAATTTAAGATAAAGAAGGTAAATTTCGAAGGGCCCGTGAAGAAAAAGGTCGTCGCATCTTTATTCCCACAAGAAACTGCTGGGCAGATATTTATGTAATTATTAGTCTCTGTATCGTATGGATGTACACTTCTATTGTACAACCTATTTACAAACACGAATTTTGTTATGGTGGAGCGTCCATAGTCTTACCAGAATATAAACAGCTATTTAGTTGAGTATGACAGAAGCTCTGTGTGTAACTCCAACCGCAGCAATAAAAACTATGCTCTATTTCGCTCTGGACATTCATAGTAAATTTACAACAGAACATCATGAGACAAACCGCGGGGTCACATCAGGATACTGGAATGCATCCTGAATACTTGTACACTATTCACCAGCTTTAGTTCAATAAAGCCTTCTCTACTAATATTCCTTGTAGAGAGGAGTAGTAAATTATTCTCATAACAACAATTTCAGATATACCTTTATGTGCTTTCACACATAGATCAATAATGAATGTCGCAGCTACAGATGAAATATGTATATCAGTTTATGGAGAGCCTCTCACATGAAAAACAAATCAGAATTTGTGTTGACGGTTGACATAAAAAAAGTTCTGCTATGGTTTCAGGTTTGCCGAAAGAATCCATAAACAGCCCCATTAAATCAGTAAAAGGATTCTAGGCTCGTAGATTGGGTAACTGTAGATTGAAGGATCTAAAGATATGCGTCGTCTTAAAAAAAGACTGCTACTTTAGGCTGTAGTGGCTTGTAATCATACATAGATGACACTAGAACTAGATATCGTATGCAATACAAGAGCAGATTATGCAAATTTTATATGGGGGATGGTACATTCCAAAATGGACTAAAATATGAAAAATAACCGGCCAAGTGCGAGTCGGACTCGCGCGCGAAGAGTTCCGTACCATCGTACAAAATTTACCACTGTACTTTTTATTTATTTTTTCAAATGGGAGTAGGCGTTATGTGAAAAAATAAAGCTGTCATTTGAAAAAAACATTCCTACTTATGATAATAATAATGAATGAGAATAAAACGAAGAAAAAAACGCCGAAAAAATCACGTTTCTTGTATGGGGGCCCCCTTTATTTTTATTATTTGTTGTTATAACGGCAATAGAAATACAATCTGTGAAAATTTCAACTGTCTACCTATTACCGTTCATGAGATACAACCTGGTGACGGACGGGCGGACATCGAAGCTTAGTAATAGGGTTCCCGTTGTTACCCTTTGGGTACAGAGCCCTAAAAATGATAAATATGTCGGGTGATTCATAATTTCTCCCCTCTGTCGTGTTGAGGGAAGTCGATTAAATGTATACAAAACTGCTATTAAAGCTACAATTTACTGTTATCGCACTCTAAAGCCATTTGGGGTCCATTGCGGAATGCACCAGCCAATTCACAATTTGTATACGATATTTACTTCTTGTGTCATCTATGGTTATATGCACTTTAGGCTCTCAGCTAAGCTATAAAGTTCGTGTTATGTGAACAGATCGGCTGGCTGCTAAATTTTTGGGCTAATAATTTCCACTACTTCTGTTTTACCATGGGAATCTGCAGGATTTCTGTAGTTCATCCGAGTCCGCGCAGTGGGCTATGAAAAAATAATGGAAACATACCAAAACATTCCTGATATCGATTTCGTTCGACTACTCTCGTCAATTTGCTAATACTTGTTCGGTTAAATATTGATGAATAATCGTTCGGAAAAAAATATAACAAAAGTCAAAACAGAGATGTACTTTAAAGTTCTTTATAAAAATAACACAACAAAGTAAACAACGCGTCTGAAAAACACTGTTCCCATCAAAAAAAGTTTCATATTAGAAAAAAATTATCATTTTGAATTGACATAAGGAATTTCATATATTTTTCCTTTTTAAGCCTTTAGTTACGTGTCTTGCAGTTATTTTCCTCTTTCAATGCAAATGTGCAAGCGCCCGTTATTTTTTCGTGATCATTTTATTTTTTATCGGAATCGTAGAAAAAATTAATTATATTTTCCATGTCTTCATTAAAATGTGGTTAAATTTTCTTCGTATATTCACTGATTATTTTATAAGCCTACATCTTTGTTACAATTTTTGTAATTTTTATGGACAGACGCAACAGAAAGCAACTACTAAGAAGCAATCATTGGCAGATTTAAATACTTGCGGCGGAGATAATATTTGCGATATATCTGCAGAAGTAGACGAAAAAATTACTGCTGATAAATTTGAAGTGCAGCAGGAAAGTAAGTTAGTTTTCCGTCTTTAAGATTTGAAAATAAAAATAAGATATCTTTACTAAAATATCTTAGCTAAAAAAACAGCTGATAAAAGTAATGAGCAAGTGAAAAATACACAATTGAATTCAACAACAGGCTCAACAACCACACTTCCAGATATAGTCAACGTACAGCCCATTATAGGTATGACATTTTAACAAAGTTTAATTAACAGTTGCTAACGTGTCATTTTATCTCTTCACAGTTACAGATGAAGCCGATGATAGTATAATAACGTCTTTGACAAAAAATTTAAACAATCTTCAAATTGATTCAAGAGGTAAGACGAAGAATAAGACTTTTATTTAGCATAATTCAAAGTAACCACAAACCAAATGCAATTAACCCAGATTCACAGCATTATTATCGATTACTGTGATATTTATTTGTTTACTCTACCTCTTCACGATTTAATTAATTATGTTGTCTTGTCGGCGTTTTTTGTTTTCGAATTGTTTCGACAGATTTCAGTTAAGGTAGGTGGAACACTGGTGGGATTTGAAATCATTTAGAAAATGTTAGTATTCTTCATAAAATATCACTTCGGATAATTTTCCAATAAAATTATGAATTGAGCGCATTTAGAAATAAAGTTATATATTAAAATGCATGTTAAAGTGCTTTGGAATACCTTTTTGAGTACAGCTTCGGAACGTCACATTCTCTGTTGTCTGCACTGTAATCTGCACTATGAAGACAAGAAAGTAATTTCGTGGAGTCGCAGGGATAGCAACCATAAAAGCTGACCAACATTCTGCGTATGTCCTAACTTTCTATAATTTGTTCTCTCGCCTATGTTTAGTGTTCACGAATTTAATATATACGAATTGCAAGAACGTAATCACTGCAGTTGTTTTGATTTATGGTTTCTCTTTGTGAACAATTACTTCAAGTAACAAATCTTTCATCTTAATTCTACAAAAATAGTTTTCACGTGTCGAATTAATCTGATATAAAACTTCAAATGAAAAACTATTCTGGAGTTGCTAAAACCTAGAATGAAAACTAGGTAAAAAGCCGATAACCCTGTGCAACAACTGCTATAAAAGTTTGGATAACAACAATTACTGAAATATTACAAAACTGAGTGGAAATTGATATTAGATTCCCTCATTTCTGTCAGTATCGCTCCTCGTTCCCTCAAGAATTTTCACCTTCGCGTAGTAGCGAGGTACGAATTTGAATTTCTATACAGGAAACGAATTTTGAAAATTTAACGCAAGAATTTTGTTTTCTACAACTACTTTTATAGATTGAATAGAAATAATTGTTTTTAACTACATCTTCTCTCTTGCCAAAAAAACATCGAAATGTCTACGATTTCCGAAAAGGTATAAGAAATATTTCAGCCCGTCAAATCTAGCGCTCTTCTACAAATCCTACATTAGACCTAGAATGGAATTCAATTCCCATATATAGGATGAGGCTGGTCGCGCCGCCTTAGCTTCATTAGACATTGATCAGAAGAGAACCTTCAAGCTCATTGTCGATGTGGCATTAACTTGTCATTCTGCGGAGCCCAAAAAAAGTGTTATCACTGAAAACTGAACAGCAATATGCCTTTTTATCGTAGTTACAAAACGAATCTATCCGGGACAGGCACAATTCTCAACGCTAATAAGACAGAGATTGTGGCGCCTGTAGTACGCCTCAAAAAGAGGAAGATATCTATGACACGAGTCAGTACTCTACGAGAAACAAAATATTCGGTGATAACATAAAGTCGTCCATGCTACTCTATGGCTGTAAAGCATTGATCCGCTACAAGTACTTTTAAATTTATATTTCCACCGAAACGTAGCATACATTGGAGTAACGGTATGCTCAATGAGAAATTATGGCGACGTGCTGGAGAATCCTCCATTAACGCACACATTCGCCGTCATCTCAATTGGCAGTGGATTGGTCCAAGAAAAGACATGCATCGCCTACAAATCACTTAATTAAAACATACAATATCGTCATAGAATTGATCTCTCAGTAAAATATAAAAGAGGGAGAGCAATTCTATCAGAATACAGGCATTGGAACTCACCCTAACGCTCAAAATAGTTCGATGGAGGTGTTCACGTTGAGGCTCCATGTCCCACAAGATATTACAGGAACTATTAAGAAATATCAGAAGCTACCATTCCTTTTTATACATGCCCAGAATATCTTATCTCCTACAATGTAACAAAAATATACTTCCCTTAGGGCCAGTTTCATAAATAATTGACTTTAAGCTCAATTAAACTCGCTTCATAGCTTAAAGCAAATTGAGTTTCACAATGCTGCGTAACACGGACTTAATATACTTCTTGTTCTTTTTTATTTATTTGCTTGATAGTTTAAAAATTATATAAAAGTGCAGTAAAAACAAATTTCAAATTTCTTAACATAAATTTTTCTGCCCAAATACAAGTGCCATGACTGACATTAATTTTAACACCGTCTGATAGCAACGAAAAATATTAAACGACTGTTTTTGTTTATATGTGTGCACATGTGCATTTATCCTTGAAAATCTACCGAGAATGTAAACCTATTAATATTCCTCATTTCTAGATTTTATTTGTGTTTTTTTTTCTTTTTCTTTTTTTTTCTTTTTTTTTTTACTTATTTTTTTTTTTTAATACTCAGGCTATTCGACATTAACAATTCCAACATCAACTTGTGATGCAGTATCATCTGATGATGAAATATTTACTGAATGTCAGCCATACGGTGATCAAAGTGCATCACTTGGTAGTGATATTAATCGTAGCATTCATTGGGATACTGTTGTATCAACTGTGTCATCTTCGAATCTTGAAAATATTGAAAACACAATAGAACAGCAAGCTGATACGAATGATTTAGATCAACAACAGGAATCAATTGTTAAAACTGACACTCGGAATACAGACATTAATCCTTCTCATATTCTTGAGTCTTGTGGATATAGAGCTGAAGTTGGGACATATAATTCAATTGACTCAACTTTAAAAAGCACAGTTGAAATTGGAAAACATGCAAATTTAAATAAAACTGTTGATTTAAAATCTATTTGCAGAGAGGCATTTTCGATTCGTAATGATGACAATTTTGATGTAAATTCAAGTGTACCAACACTTGATATCACTGAAACTGAATCTAAAAATTCCTCTAAGGATTTATTTTATTGTTTTCCCATCGAAGAAACTCAGTTGACTAAAACTACAGAACAAAATAATGATAAGGTGACATTGACTCTTGAAGCAGCTACGACAATTGATTGCAAAACAAATGATTCCCACCCTTGTGAACCTAATTTTTACAGTTCTTCAGAGCAATTAAATATGCTGGAAAAATCTGTAAATGAAATAAGTAGTTCTAGAGAAGTATATACGAGCTCTGATCAAAGTTTAGCTGAAACTCAACTTTTAAATCACACTGTAACTATGTCAAAATCTCCATCTAAAGAGGTCCCCAAGTTGAATAAAATAACTAATCCAGTGAGTATAAATGAAGGAGAGGAAATGGAACTAATGAATCCACTAAACGATATTGAGAGCAGACAATTTGCTGGAGGAGATGGAAAACAGTTGGAAGAAACTAATCTCGGAATCAGTAAATCGCCAAACTCAGATTCTTTATTTGGTGAGTTGAACGGAAATTCAGAAGCAAACACATCGGAAGCTTTAAATGATACCATCAATATAGCACAAGCAGACAAAACCTTTGATGCGAATCAGTTAATAACTGATACTCTTGAAGAAAAAAGATTAGAGGTATTAAACCAAACGATAGATATAACGTCATCCTTAGATAAGGATCATGTTGATGAAGATTCTAAAAGTCACCAGGACATAACAGTTGATGATATGAATAGGACCATTGAATTGAATAAAATGGAAAGCAATCTATCTGTTGAACCTATGGAGATTGACACCTATTCACCTATTCGATCTGAGTCAATAACAGCTAAATGCACAATGACAACTTGTCCGGACAAATCTGTCATAAGCCAAGCTGTATTTGTAGATAGTTTAACAAACCCGATGGATGTTACATTTAAAACTCCCTCAATGCCAAGTACAACAGCACCAATTGGAAAAATAAAAAGCTTGGATGAACCCTCAGATAGCGATTTCGAAGGACATGGAAGTAAGTATTTTTTATTTTATTTTTATCTTTTTTAATGTTTTATCGTATTCTTTTATTGTTTTTAAATATGTAAATTTCACCTACGTACATGGGTTTTACTATATGGAAACCTACTTTTAGTTTTGATCTTTTGTGTTTGCATGCTTTTAATGGTTCAGTTTTGTCAACGCCAGCGGCCACCCGTAAAGGTTCACATTCACACGTAATACCAAAACTCAAAAGTTTCCACAGAGCGCATAGGAAAAATATTTTAAAATATACATACGCTGACAAAAAAACTCTCCAGGTATAAGTGGACTACTATCCTTTACTACACTATAATCTGCAAGGTACTAATGTGATGTATGCAGAATTGTTTCATTTATTTCTTCTGGAAAATTAAAGGTATCAGAAGCCATCCTTCGTCCACTTTGGTTATTTATTTAGGTGAATAAGTAATTCGCATTTCTCTTACGTATCAATTATTCTCCATTGTACTTCACGTGGGTTGACTGAATTCATGAAGAAATCTTTAGGACTGTAAAAAAATCGCAGATATATAAATAAATTGACCTTTTTCAAGTTTAGGCTACTTTTGGCTTATTAAAATTTTTGCTAGATCCAGGAATCATATCACCTGTAATGAAATCGTTTTGTTTTGCTTTTATTGGAACGAGGACGTCTGCTAATTTGCTTTGAGCCGCCTTCAACAACTGAGTGGAAACTAGCAGTGATACGTTCTATCCCCAACGGGAATATCCGCTGTCCAACCCCTTGCAAAACCAGACCGATCTCCCTTCTCAAGACCTCCTCCAAAATCCTAGACAAGCTGATGGCAAACAGGTTGAGTTGGCTCCTAGAACAAAAGCTGCTTCCGACGGTTTGGAGCTACAGACCAGGCAGAGGGACTCAGAACCTTTTGCAGGAACTGGAGCACAACCTAAAATGCGCTTTATCTAGAGGCCAACACACTGTTTTGCTGTCCATAGACCTGGAGAAAGCCTTTGACCGAACTCCCAAGCACTCCGTCATCAAGCATCTCGTTGAGTGGAAGGCAGGCCCAAAATTTCATCAAGCTGATAGACTCCTTCCTGAAAGACAGAAGAATCAAAGTCGGGGTTGGAGGACACTTCTCCTCTACCTTCTCCTTTGAAAACGGTCTGCCGCAAGGCTCCCCACTTTCCGTACACCTTTTCAACACCTTCATGCACTCTCTGTCTTCTCAGCTCAGCGCGATGTCGGACCTGCTCTTCCACATCTACGCAGATAGCATCATCTGTTAAGCGTCGGGCAACCCACCGCTCGTGAATTCCATCCTCACTCAGACCCTGAGGAAAATCTCAGTTTGGTCTGAACTCAATGGTGCCAAGGTGTTGCCCTCAACAAGCTGGAAGCTTTGCACATTTGCAGAAGACGGAGGGAGTTGCAGGGAAACACAGGTCCATTATGATACAGCTTCTATCCCCTTACAAAATGTGCTCAAGATCCTGGGTCTGCACATCTCCAAGACGCTGGACTGGAACAAACACAATAGTAGAGGATGTCAGCAAAAGAAATAACCTCCTCACAGTAATCTGCAGAAGAAACTCGGACCCCCCCTTACCAACTGCCTCTCTGATAGCAAAACAGCTCGTCATGGGCAGGATTGAATACGCGATCTCCACATACGGGTTCTGCACAAAACGAAATGAAGCGAAAGTGCAGAGGGTAGTAAACACCACTGCAAGAACGACAATCGGTGCTTTACGCACAACGCCGATTAACAGTCTTCTCATAGAAGCGGGACTCCCTTTTCGTCAAGAAGAGACCAGCTCGCAAGTAGTCTGCTCCTTAAAAATTTGCACAACCCGCAAGCTCCTCTTCACGCCTTGGTCGTGGACATCCTGTCGACTGGCCGACGCCGTGCTACACGCACTAGGTCGGGTATACACCGGGTGGCCGAAGGCCTCCCCACACCCCTTAAAATTATTCATCTCAACCCGAACCCCCAACACTCCACCGCTCCCATCCCTCCCTGGAGGATCAAACTAAACAAGGTCATATCAAACGAACACAGATACCACAACCGAGATAACAATACTAAGGTTAAGCTCCACATGGAACTCTGCGAGTATATCAGCGGAGACGTGGCAATCTATACAGATGCCTCTAAATCTGAGAACGTAGTTTCTATGGCGACAGGACTGACTGCTATCTGGGAGGCAGCCACCCAATCGGGCACCACAGCTATCAAAGCGATCCAAAACCATGACAACAGGAATGCGCTGATTCAAAGCATCAGGTTGCTCATTCAAAGCGATAGAACTTGGATCGCGTGGTGCCCGGGCCATGTAGGCATACCACCATCTACCCACCGGCATACAGAGAGATACGAATCTCAACCTTTAATAAAAATAAAAAAAAATTAAAATGAGTGTAATTACAAATGTTTAAAGCTTCTATCTGGGACCTAACAAATTTTGTATTTAATAATTTCTTAGACATAGTTAAGAATAATGGTCGCAAACAATGATTTATAATAAATTATAAAGAAAAAAAAAAGGGAAGCAAGTAGGTTAAGTCGTCAAGTAAAAGAAACCCAGAATAATTTAAGAATATTAGATTTTAAGTTCGGCAAAGCCCAGATGGCCTAGTAGCCGTGGGCCAAGCAACTTTATTGTATTAGGCTTAGATACTAAGGTTGTGCAATAAAACAATTTTCAATTCAATTCAATTCAACAACTCGTATGGAATGTTATTGTTATTTCAGTTTTGGGGTCCCATTTTAAATCAAAAATGGGAAAAGATGATTTCATTTTTTTTTTTTAGTTTAGTTTTAGTTTTTAAAAACTCTAATAATTAACAAAGATTTAAGAAATGTCAATTCAAATGTGACGTGCCATATTTTTTCCTTTCTGGTTTGCTTTTCCTTTTTATTTTTTATATGTTTTTATATTTCCCATATTCAGTGGAACGTTTAGGCTGTTTGTAAACACGACGGCAGAACCGATGCCGCGCCACTACAACCCTGTTGCGGTCGCTTATTTGCACACTAGGCGATATCACAAGTTTGAATCGATATAAATTATGCTTAAGTCCATTTAAGACAGTTGTTTTAAGCAATTTGCAGACAATCCTAATGGTACGATGTGGTGGACTCATTTTGTTAATTTACTAAATAGAAGAAGGAAAAGACGAGGTATGTGCACTAGAGAATTTTGAACTAATCATTTATTATACAAAGACCTGTAATAGGAAAAAAATTTGTGTCAACATGCAGTGAATTACACCTAGAAAAGTTCCGCAATTACTTTCGGGTCAGTGTAAATTTTGCCAAATGTAAACCAATCAACGTACGTACTGATTTAAAACTGAAACAATTTTAATGGCACGGCGAGTGTAAGTATTATATTTATCAGCGTTAAATACGGCTGAATCTTCTGCCGTACCATTTTGATCATGTATACAATCGGCTGATTTTTAAGGTTTACACGCGCGACATCACGGCATCGCCGTCGTTTCTGCAAACAGCCTTAATGTCGTCGCTCCTTTTGTCACTCAATTTTATCGAAAATCGTTTACCCACAGCCTTAATGTCGTCGCTCCTTTTGTCACTCAATTTTATCGAAAATCGTTTACCCGACTTAAACCTTCTATATAAGGAAACTATAGTCTCGCCTTATTATGAAATCGTTGTTCTTTATGATTTTATGCTACTGCGAAAACCATAGTCGAATGTTTATTGTCAGTACAAAATATAGCAAGATATACGGAGGTAAACTATTGGAAAAACGGTGTGGGTTTGGTGATTGAAATAAAACATTATTCCACTATTCAGTTAATTTCTCTGAAGGATGATTATAAGAATCGTCCTTCAGAAGTGAAGGTGGTAATTCTTGTAAAAAACTTTTTACGAGAGGATTAATGAACTTAAAGAACCATTCTTTTTAATACGCTTGTGGCATTGAGAGTAGATCTATACGCTAAAGCAGGGTACGTACCGAAAAACTCTAGTAAAATCTCTTCCGCTCACAAGCCGGATCCCAAACATTTTTCTTCAAAGCTCTCGCTCGCGAGCCGGAGCCAAAAAAAATTTCTTAAACGCTTTCGCTTGCGAGCCGGAGCCATTCATTATACAGCTCCGGCTCCTCATTATAAAAATGTGAGATTATTATATACAAGTTTTTTGAATTTTTTTACTGCTTACTCAATCGGTGTAATTTTAGAGCTAGGTAAATGAAAAATAAATAATACGTTACTCCTATGCATGCTATCGTTTGTCTGTTTTCCACCTCCCTTTCATATCTGTACAACATACATCTGATTTGGGTTAAGCATGGTTTTCACAAACGAAGTTACTGTCCCAAGTAAACTCGTTTTCAGTCCGTCCCTCCTCTTGACATACCCACTAGTTAGTTTACTTGCGCCAGTACGAAAATGAGTTCCACTCACTTCAACTTTTTAGCGAAGTGGAACCTGGGAAATAATCAAATTGAGTACATTTTTTGATTTAAGTAGTCTTTAATAATATCAGCTCGTGTGGAACTTGTAAAATGACAACACATTTGTGTTTGCGCTTTTATACGAAGGGAGTGATTTTTATTTTTCAGTGAGAAATTTCGTAAATTTGGACACTGCCTGAGAACGCATCGATATAGAGAGCTGAAATTTAGTATATGGTGTTTTCATTATACTACCAAATAAAATTTCCAAAATTGACTAAATCGGGCAACTCCTTGATGTTGCCATATAAAAATTTAGGTTTTTTACGTATACTGCGAAAACGATCAGTCCAAGACATTTTTATTGTACTAAAAACTTCTTCAGAATACGAAATCCTATAAAATTGGTTATAATCAATTTTTCTGTCCGACGAACGGTTCTAGAACAAAAGCAAACTTTTATAGATCGGTGACCTTACGAACTTTGATACGGGCATTCATCTAGGGTATCATAAGAATTGGTCTTAGTGCAATTTTAAGTTTTTTACTTGTCTACATTATAAATTTGAGATGACAAAAGCCGATAGTACTTCACGAAAAAGAAGCTCCGCACTTTTAAATCTCTCGTAACGTCTAAGATATTGTCTCAGCTGTACTTGCTTTAGATGAGGTCTTACTTATAGTACGATATGTGTTAGCAAAAATATCTTTAGATTTTGTTGTCAGGAAATCTTCAGATATAGGCAGATATAGATTTGTTTCGCTGTTATGATAATGCTTCTTTACTCTTTGGATATTCAACTGGTTTCATGGTCCTTCTTTTAATGTTTGCCGCCTTTATCTGCTTTGATGACTACAATAGCGGAAAATAAAACGCCATATTTTAGTGCCAGCTGTTTTTCGAAGACTTAGTTTACCCTCTCAAGCTTTTGTCTAGGTGTTAGAAATTTAAATAGAAGTACTATATAATTCGAATAACCTTACAATTTTATTTATTAATAGTAATCTTCTAAAATTTTAAAATGCCATGAATGGCAATATATATGAAATATAATATCATTGAGATGCTCTCCACAGGCTCTTTTGGTGGAAAGTGTTAAAAGTCCAATACAAAATTAAAAGCAGTCTTGTTATTTTTATTAATGCCTTTATTTAAAACTGTCTGGAGAATATTGCCTTTGCTATATTTCACTGATCGCCTGAAAGTGAAAGAAAAGTCTTTCTGAGTACGACAAATCAATGGGAATCCTACATACTATAGTCACACCGACAATCACGTCTAATATTGCTAAACCAATAAATCCGGCAATTCTTGCGCTAAGTGAAACCAAGGTCGTTTCTGATGCTGATATTAATCAGTATCACGTCCCTGGTTACAGCTTCGTGCCTCTTTTTTCTCAGCATAGAGGGATCGCAGTTTATATTCGGAATGATGTTGCCTTTACTATTCTTCAAGATTTTCCTTCTGCCAATCCAGAGTTTAATTACATCTGGATTAGGTTCAAACTTCACAAGCACATCATATACTTCTGTTTCCTTTATCGCAGCCCAAATATGTCTGATGACGACACGGTATCCGTATTTGACAATATCTCCAACAATATTGATCATTTGCTTTCTGTCTCCCCCTCTTCCGAAATCGTCCTGGCAGGCGATTTTAATGTTCATAATATACCGTGGCTCAGACATTCTTCTACCACAAGTCCTGTGGGCCGTTTCGTTGAGCTCTTCTGTGAATCATTTAATTTACAACAGCTAGTGGATGCACCAACGCGAATTCCTGATACACCTGGAGATAAAGCTAATTTACTCGACTTGTTTCTAACATCTCATCCGGCCAAATATTCCATCTCAGTCGGTTCCCCTCTCGGAAATTCAGACCATTGCTTAATCACGGCTCAATTTACCACCTCAAACCTGTGCCGCCCTACTTCTCCACCTACAAGTAGGCTTCTTTGGCACTATAAGAATGCTGATTGGGAAAGTCTCAATAAGTATCTTAGAGAAATTGATTGGTCGGTCTGTTTTGCTTCGAGGGATGTTGATGAATGCACATTAGAATTTAGTAACATACTAAATCTTGGCATGCATGAATACATTCCGTATTCTTACAGCAGATCTCAACAACAGCATGATCGCTCCTGGTTTAACGATAAGTGCAAACAAGCTATAAAAGCGAAAGAGTCTGCTTTTCGCGCCTATCAATTGCATCCATGTCCGGAAATGAAACAAGTCTACAAGACTGCACGGAACACCTGCAAGTCCATTATCCAGAGAGAAAAAATTCTTTTTGACCAGAATATAAGACAAAGAATCTTGGCAAGCCGCAAAGGTAGCAAAGGTTTCTGGTCCCTGGTCAAAACCATCAGGAGCAACTTCACCAGTTCCTCTATACCTTCACTACTTAATAATGGAGAAGTGATTGTTGACACCCTGGATAAAGCTAATATTTTAGCTGCTACATTCGCTTCAAATTCTTGTCTTCCACCCACTTCACAAACACCTGTTTTACATCGCCCGTGTGAATTTGTACAAGAGCCAATACACGTTCGTACGAGGGATGTGTTCAGGGTTCTTAAGGGGATCAACGTCTCCAAAGCCGCAGGTCCTGATGGTTTTTCGCCCCTGTTAATTAAAAGCTGTGCCTCCTCCTTGGCTAAACCTCTGCGCAAACTATTCTACTTGTCTTATTCGACAGGAAAATTTCCAACTGCTTGGAAACTAGCTCACGTTCAGCCTATTCCCAAGAAAGGAGAGGGTAGCGATCCGTCAAATTATCGACCAATTGCGATCACTTCGATTCTTTCAAAGGTTTTTGAATCTATCATTAACTCAAAATTAATGAAGCATCTAGAAACTAACCATCTCATCAATGATCGCCAATATGGCTTCCGAGCTGGACGCTCATCTGGAGACTTGCTGACCTTTACGGAACGTTGGAACCGTAGTCTTCACAATTTTGGTGAGTCTAAAATCGTTGCCCTAGATATTTCAAAAGCCTTTGATAGAGTCTGGCATCCAGCCCTTTTAGCCAAACTTAAAGCACTTGGTCTCTCCCCTCCTCTTCTATTATGGATTGAAAGTTTCCTATCTAGTCGCCAAATACGTGTTGTATTAGATGGCGTTACATCTGAACCGCATCCCATAAATGCCGGTGTACCTCAAGGCTCTGTTATCTCTCCAACTCTCTTTTTAATTTTCATTAATGATCTGCTTTCCCTTACTTTTAATCCCATCCATAGTTTCGCAGATGACAGTACTCTTGATTTCGCTTATTCCTTTGACACTCTTGCTGAATCCAGGGGGAATACCGCATGTGTTAAACGAGATTGCATAACTAGATCATTGAATAACGATCTTAACAATATCCTCGCTTGGGGCAAAGCGAATCGCGTCGAATTCAATGCATCAAAGACCCAAAGCTGTCTTATCTCATTAAAACAAGATCATAACTTAACCACACCCGTTTCTTTTGATGGAGCATTAATTTCTGATTCACCGTCACTAAGCATTCTTGGCATTAATATTTCCAGTAAGTTAAACTGGACAGATCACATCTTCTCTGTTGCCAAAGAAGCATCGAAATGTCTTGGATTTCTGAAAAGGTGTAAGAAATATTTCAGCCCGTCAAATCTAGCGCTCCTCTACAAGTCCTACATTAGACCTAGAATGGAATACAACTCCCATATATGGGCCGGGGCTGGTCGCACAGCCTTAGCTTCATTGATATTGTCCAAAAGAGAGCCTTCAAGCTCATTGGCGATTTGGCAATAACTTGTCATATCGACTCACTCGAGCACCGCCGCAATGTTGGATGCCTTTCGCTCCTTTATCGCTATATGCATGGTCAATGTTCTGATGAAATATCTAGCCTAATCCCTTGTAGAATGATTCCTGCACACAAAACTCGCGCTGCAAACCACGCACATCCTTTAACCCTTCAAATTACTTTCGGCCGTACAGTAAAATTCCGTGATGCTTTGTTATCCCGAACAGTGCGAATGTGGAACAGCTTACCATCTTTTGTGTTTCCCCCGGCATACAATCTGCGGAAGTTTAAGGGCGACATACATCGGCACCTCCGCCACTCTCATATCCCGTAATCCTTTCCCTATCTCCTTCCTGCCATGCTGTGCTTTGCATCATAAGGTATCCCCTGAGCTTGGCTTAATAATATAAAAAAAAAAACCAGACGAACACAGACTAAAATAGGATTCAGGTCCAGGCTCTCGCCGATTGCTCCGAGATGTGCCTGGATATCCAGTTTTTTTTTGTGGACTTACAATGAGTCGCACGAACACTGACCCAAGCTATTTTCCCACTAGTATAATCGCAACAAAAAATAATTCTACTATAATTATATAAATAAATAGTATCTACTACAAGTCACCTTTTAAGAACCCTCAACATGAGGCGAATATATTAAATATACACTAAATTGATCACGCACTACTCAATAATTGCCGTATGAAATTTTATGCATCAAAAACTGATTTGTACCAAAAGGATGCGGAGTAGTGCTGCAGTACCTCTGTCATCATTGAGTACATTTAAATGCAGAGCTATTTAGGACTAGTTTTACGTAAGTCGACTTACGCAGAACTAATCCGGATGCCATTTAGTCCACTCGTATTAAATCATTCACATTTGTCAAATTTGTCAGATCTGCCTAACACTTCACGTGGGAAATCAGAAATAATATTTTGTTTGTACACCGCATGCATAAGGGTGAACAGCATTGACTACAGGGCGGCACGCTAGCACCTCGGATATTGCGGGAGAGTTTTGGGGTGGGTAGTCCAAATCCTTCTGCTGTCACAACACTATTAACAAAAGAAATCATGCCCTACACAAACAAAGTCGTCGCACCACGGCCAGTCCTGAAGAGACCTTTCTACCACTTACCTTGTATTTCCGTAAGTACAGATGTTGTGCACTCGTGCCATTGCCCCACCCAATGAAATTGTCGGCACTAATTTGGCAATGTCCCTATGACGACATGAAAAAGAGTGGAGAAGTGAACCCTTACCGACCTTCATTGTGACGAGGGCCTCAGAGGAGTGAGGGCGGAGGAACTAAAATTCTAAGATTCCAACACTCCATAGCGTTATGTGTCATCAAAACATTTATTTCAACTGAACCGTTTGTTCATCTTATTGCGCCGTTTACCGTTCTTAATGAGCCAGCTATAAAAGCAGCAACAAGCAGTATGAGAGAAATATTGCATTTAGGTAAGATTGCTCTTTATCACAGAAAAATGTTTAAAAGAATCAAATATACCAATAAATGAAAGCAATGTCTGAAGGAAGTGCTGGAGACCATTCTCATACAATTATTACTAGTTACCTTAGTGAAGGCGAACGCCTTCTGGAGCAACTTTGACCTTGTAATTAAAGTTAAAATTGAAATATGATAAACTGGAAAGGTCCGGCCCCTGATTTCCTCTACATTTTTATCCACCAATCCTCCTCGTGAGGCTGAAATTTTGCGCACGGGCTTTTCTTTTTTTAAAAAAAAAAAATGTAAATTTAAGTTCGAATATGGGACCAATCGGGCAACACTTTCGCAAGGATTGCCATACAAAAATTTCGTTTTTTTTTCTATATATTTGGGAACTGCCTGAGAGCGCGTCGACCTTAGAATATAGAGCAAGCCAGATTTTGCGTAATGAATTTCTGGTTGTGTTGGTAGTCTATGTTTTTGTGGTTTAGAGTTCAGTACAGGCTTATGTAACTGATAAATACGGAGAGGGGCAAAAGGTAAATTTTTTGGTGTTATGTTGCGCTTTTATTTCATTCAACAAGAAAACTTTAATTTTTGTGAATTTAATTTAAAAAAAAAAGTTCTCACTGTTGAGAAAGTACAACACAACATCGAATCCCCAGCAGATGCGAGTAAGCTAGGAATGCTTTATACCCTAGATAAAATCATAATGTAGATGCAGGTATATTATGATTGTGTTTACGTTTTTAGTGCATAGAAATAAAGGCAATATATCATCTCAACTGCCAAAAGCATAATAGAGATGTGACTATGTCATAAGAGTTAAAAACATTCAAATGTTTCATGTTCGTTTAGCTGATTGCACCTTAATTGGAGTACTGGGCCTATTATTTTATAACTTTTTTAGTTTAAATATCTACAAATGAAATATTTTGCTTAGTACACTGTATGTATCTTGTAAGGAATACACCATTAGCCATAGAAAAATAAATTCAACTATACAGGTTGTTCCAGTCTAATATATGTCTTTTATTGTGTGTTTCCTCTACTCAAAATATATAATAATAAATAAATAATAATAAATAATAAATAATAATAATTATCTCGTTATGATAAGGGTCCAAGACAGAAAGAAAGTATCTCGAATCACAAAATGTACAAATATAAAGAATTTTCTAAAAACGTGTTCTGTTTATTGCGCTATGTTTCCAGGGACAACCACGGGGAGGTAGGTGTAAGAAGTGAAGAGTTTACCAGTGTTTTATCTAGTAAGCAATAAGTATTGCATAAAATCACAATAATTTATAAGAAATAAATAAACATATTGAAATCAAATACTGAACTTAAAACACTAAGGCGAATACCTCACACGTCCCCAACAGTCATTATAGTCGTCGTTATAAAACACCACCTCTTTGTTCGAAATTGTTAACAAACATTTACTTTAATTTGATGGGATTAGCGCGAAACGTCTCCAGTATTAACTGCAGCATAGCTTGCAGAAATAGGCCAAGCTTCATACACAAATTTTCCATGAGTCTAAAAATATAAAGATTACAGAAATTTAATTTAATCTTGAAACCATAACATTTTCTTGAATTCTTTTTAAGCTCTGTAATAAATGTTACAAAAAAATATGAATAGACTGCGTAATACTTACATTTGATGCTACTTCAACTGAAATCCATATTGCTAGTGAGCAAAGATTCAGATTTCTCCATATTGCTAGTGAGCAAAAATTCAGATTCCTCCATAATAAGTCCGGGCTGTTCACACATCCTTATATGGAAGAGGTATGTAATAATTATAGTCAATGTTCATAGTAATTACTTACTATCATGTCAATAAGACGACAAGGTACTGCATCGCTTTTTAAGTTTTTCGTTTTCCCGAGTCGTTGAATGTCCGCCTCTACAAAGTGGTTCTCACAAATAAAATTTTTCTATTTGGGATGAATTCTGGTTGCCTTATTTCTTCGAGCCACTGCAATATCACATCCTTAGGAAATCTGAAATAGGTAATATATTGGCCAATACTTATATTCTGTTGGTTTTATAATGTTTGAAGTCACAATACGATTTAAACTATTGTTAATAAATTGTTAGCTCCCAAGCTTATCACAAATTGAAAGTTTCCGCCCACAGAAAAAATATTTACACGCCGTCGCTATTCTGGGGCAACTTGTCAATTTGCAAAAAGTAAAAATGTTCTTTTTCTACTTTATTTTGAAATAATTCACATATTTAATTTATGTAAATCTTTGCTTTTATTAACAAAAAGATAATTTACATAGTGCACTTACCTGAAACACGATTTCCCTAGTTTATAATCCGCTTGATTTTTGCAACCACTGACCGAACACTTCATTTCTGTTTTTTTAATTGTTTTGAAGGTTTTAACAGGTACTAGTGTCACTATAAAACTTTACACAAAATAAACTTCAAAATTAAATAGTTTTGAAAAAAACCTGATTCTGTACTTATGTTGAATTTCGAAAAAGAATTTTAGATTGCATAAACCTGTTCACAAAACAAATCACATTTGACAATCATGCACGCACCTTTGACAAATTCTCCTTCCAGTATCTCACTTACTCCTATGTATAGTCTCCTGCTCTTAACAAATTACGGTCATGTACACGAATTATACACGATTCAACCATTCCTGTTTGCTATATATTCTAAGGCGTTGACGTAGAGAGCTGACATTTGGTACATGGCGGTTTCATAAAAATAGTTAATGAAATTTTAAAAATTAACTAAATCGGGCAACTCCTTCTTGGTGTTTCCATATCGAAATGTAGGTTTTTTTCGTATACTGTGAAAATCATCAGTCTTAACTCTTAAGCGTTTTTATTTTACTGAAAAGTTCTTCACTATATGAAATCCTATGAAATTGGTTATAATCATTTTTACTGTGCGACGAACCGCTCTAGAAATAGATGCGAAAACCACTATAGTTATCAAACTTGCACAGAGTGCAGCTTCAAACCCTGTTACTTCCAGCTCGGAAAAATTTAAAGCCTTTTTATGTTTGCCAGAAAACATAATAAGCTTTTCCGCTTAGTTTTTTTTACTTTACATTATTATATAACAGATATAACAGTTTTAGCACAACTTTTTCAAGTTTTCAATAACTTAACAGGAATTGAAATGGCTCCCACGAGATATATTTTTTTATATTCCACTAAATTGTGCGATCATAATTTATCACATTTTTTTTGTTTAAAAATTTCAAAATAAAATGTTAAAGAAGAAAAAACCAAAGAAAAGAAGACGGTGAATGATATAAATTAACAAAAGCAGAGATAGGTAAGTAATGTGTTTTGTAAAGGTTTTTAAATTTTCTAATAGATTGTTAAAAAGATCAGATCTTCTGCAAGTGTTTTGTTGTGATTTCAAAATCCTACTTCCCATAAAATTTTATTTCGTCATCAATCAATCTAATTTCTAAACTGAACAATAAATATAATCAAATTCGATGACGCGCTTTTTGAAAGGACTACCCCTTTTCGTCATATTGTTTTCTTTTCTATATAAAATATTAAAATTAATTATATGTCTCAAACAAATTATGTTGGAAACAATTGAATATTGCATTGGCAGCTCTAGCTGTTCCGGAAGTGTGTGAAAAAACGTGTACAAATACCATTATTTCTTGGTACGATGTACCTTCGATGTGTGATAAGTTCACCTTTTAAGCGAACTTGGTCGCACTAGCGCACATGAATTTGTATAACCATCCAGACGATTTAGTATGTGTGGTAATGTGCCGCACATTTCACAAGTCAACACGAATCCGGTGCATCGTTTGTATTATTCCCTACACTTGACACATATTCGTCGTGTGGATACATTTCTCGAGATATGCGAGCTGCCATTCACACGATGCCAGATTTGACTAAAATTTTGAATGTGTTATTTTTATAAGATTACAATCAAATTAACTTGGTAATTCAAAAATTTCCTTACCCTTCTTGCTTGGTTTTTAATTTTTAAACCCTTTTGTTCTCGTAAAATTGTGTTTAGGTCTAAACGTTTATTCCCTCTTTTCGCAATTTGACCAAAAACTTAATTTCTCCTCTTCAGCACTTCTTCTCATTCATCCTACAAAATTTTGGGCTCTTTAGCGACGTTGATGTGTATTACTGCTGGCACAAATTAAGTTTTTAATCGCACAAAAACACATCGATTAATTCCGATTTTTTATGTCTGTACCGTGACTCTTTTAGAGCCTTCCTCTCCTTTCTTGACAACCCCCCTTTCTTGTCAGAACGTTTTTATCGATTTCCCGCCGTCAGCTGTCAATCGGACAGCAAGTGCGAAAAATGGCAGCACATACGCCGTGTGGATGACTGTGCCTCACATGATGTAGCATACTGCATCGTGTGGGCCTGAGACCATAACAAAGCAGTTCGTATGATTCACCTGTGGATCATACGACACTGAGAAATGGTCGACTAAGCTAGCCGGTCTTAAAACATAGACTTCATCTTTGCAGGCGCCCAATGTGTGACACGACCCACAATCACTCGTTTTGTTGAAATGGATGCTGTGCTAGCTCTAGGAAACCCACGAAGGCTTGCCAGACCCTCCTTGTGGGTGACGAGTCAGAGGCGCATCCCTAAGGTCATACCAGTCATTGGCCAGGGCTTGACATCTGTCTCGAAATCGAAAGTCGGAGATATACTCACAGGCCAGCAACCTGAAAAGCTAGTCTGTCAGCCTTCCCATACAGAGATGAGTCGGAGAAGCCTACATTCAGTAACCTAAACAACTGATTGCAAGGCTTTTTCCGCTCTTGATATCTCACTCCGACCGCAGCTCAACACTCGTTCGAGGGTGCGTCTCCAAGTTCCCACACACAGATCGGGTCTCTAAGAATTTAAATTTGACTGCAAGGGTGCTAGCGCAGCAGTTCAGTGTCCCCTTTGATGGGATGTGGGTACCACGGTTGGCTCTTTTACGAACTCACCCGCCGCCAACCAACAAGGTACTGAACACCTTGCAGGCCCTCACTGGACCTCGTCCCGAAAAACTCGGTATAGCTCCAGTGAAGGATTCGTGGTCAGTACCGTCTTAAGGGATCATTCTGGTTTATAATTTTCAACAAATTGGTTTCTTTTCTTTTTTTTTACATTTTTCGATTGTAAATGAATCTAAAAGTATTGTGTAAAAATTTTAGAACTATCGGAGCATTCTAGCTATGTTATTCTGTGACTTTTAGGTTGTTACCTTTACTACCTGAGCGTGCTGGTCTGTGCCTTTTGTCTAATCCGCTCGGCCGACCCGTTTTTGTTTAATTCGCTCTCCGTGCTTATTCATTCAAACAGCTGCTTGCTTATTTCTTAGAATTTAACCATTGCTGGTAAATTTCACAATTGAAGAGGGACCTTGAAACGTCTGAATAGCTACAGTAACATCAGATTTCGCTTTTCTTAAAAAAAAACTTTAAAAACGTTTTTTCGGTCGGCGGCGGTGATTTCTCCGAATTCTTGTGAAATTTTAACCACATATTTTCTATATGACTATCGTTAGCGCATTCTATAGCCGTATTAAGATTTTAATTTTTACTATTTTTTGCCAAAAACAGCAAAAAAAAAACCTTTTTTTTTTAATCTCCGCCATTTAATTATTTATCAATAAATATTAATATCCATAGAATGCGCGAGAGCCATTTTTTCGTTTTCGATTAGCCGTTATCGAGATATCAACGCCGCGAGTGACATATCTACTTTTCGAGGAATTATGTTTGCCTGTTATTTTTGTAATAAAGAGTTTAAAATAAATTAAAAAAAATTGTTTTATGTATTTCGAGAATGTATTTATTAAGCTCAATAAAGTTTATATCAATATCTATAATGATAAATTTTAAAACAAATTACAAAAATATCCCTTTTTTTAGCATTTAAACCAGAATAATCCCTTAAGGGAATTCATGTTCCTTCAGTAGCCTCTTACGATAGGTGGTACATACCGTGAGAGAATTCGTTTTTCCCTTTCACTAAGGCCTGATGACCTTAGCATGGTAGGCACTTTTTTCGATTTAATACGACACTTTAAACGCTTACGTCCCAATTTTGCGCTGAACTGATGCTGGAAGCTATTGTGCATATAGTTTCGTCTGTATACTTCTTGACCCACTCTGTAGCAGGTTTAGCTCAAAGGCTATAATATTTTACACCATGTTCGAATGCACAGTCCAAGTATTCCTGCGCTTTCACACGGACCAGTCTCAATTCACCATCTACTGTCAAAGGCTCACTAAGAGTAAGATGATTGCTTCCGCAGCATTTAAATTTCAATAAACTATCTCCCTCACAATTTCTGTAAAAATTGGATGTCATCATAATGTAAATCCTGCTTAATGGATAGAGCTCCTGAGGGAGCTGGCAATATGACTTAGCTTCTCATCCCACCGAGTATGTTCACTCTTGATGTAGGCTCTAATCCCTGATAATAAGGGCCTGTTCACCCTTTCTGACGCATTAGCGAGTTAACTGCCGTTCGCAAGTGTTTAACGCCATACTTACCCAGCAGTCTGCCAAATTGAGCTGAGCAAACATTGTCTGAGACTATCGTCTCTGGAATTCCGAACATGTGAAAGACTTCTGTTTCGATGAATTGACAGATGTTGAGAGTAGATTTCTTTACACACGTAACAGGCGCCTACAATTTCTGTCATCGATTGTCATTCGAGGCCAGTACAGATGTCGTCTTAATCGTTACAGCATCTTTCAGATCCCTCCGTGAGAAGCTAGCGGTGGATTATGCGCCCTTGAAATAACGTCGGACGCAAGTTCTTGTTGAATCCAAAGCTTTCAAGCTTCTGTTTCCTGAATTGGATCGCCTGTTCTCGGAACTGTCCGAATATAAACGAAGCCATCCCTGACACATAGATCTGGTATTTGTTAGAAGCTAATTTAACTTTCTACCTCAACTCCAATGAGTTGAAATATGGAGAACTAAGGTCAACTTCCGGATCAGGACCTTCAGATGGTGATAAACTGTCACAGTGAATTCGTGACAGAGCATCACAGACGACAGGCTCCCTTTTCTGTGTTCAATATTGAAGTGGAAACTTGTGGAATTATTTCTTAGTAAGGACCAGGACCTGATAATAACGAACTCATATTCCTGACCAGCAGGTCAAATTCTCCCTCTAAAACGGAATACGTGAGTGCTTCCACTCTAAAAACAAATTAATCAACCGAAAGTCGAAAACTATCTCCACTATAAGAAATGTTCCATCGTCTGATGGGACTACCTGAGCGCCTGTGCCATGAACTGGCCCCTGCTCGATTAGCAGAACTAGCTCTGTTCAAACCTGAATACCCTGCGCTGCGCTACCAGAAGAGTCGTTTTATTTACAGATCACGTGACGTTAAAACAAGCTTTGTTTGGTGGTTCATTTAGATGATTAGCTGAAAATGCTGGAGCCTGGGGGCCCAGCGGGCGTCGGAATGGGTGGAAATATTGCCTTCGCTGACCAGCTGATACACATGTCTAGATTATTCCGCGAAATGTCTCGATGGTACGACATGTTGGTCGTAAAAGTGGTGTGGAAGTGTGCGTGAAAAAGATTTGAACATCTCAAAGAAATCTTAGAAAAGTCTGATTGGAGATGTCAAAAACTGAAAATGTTAATAGAGATTCTTCAGCCAGGCAATTGACAATATGCCAGCATTACTTCCATCCTCTAACAACTCTTTCCTTTCTATTCTGTCGATCGCGATATCTATCTAACCTTCCAGTTTGGCAAAACCATGAATCTGGTCAATTAGTTAGCTAAAGGCCAAAAAGTCATCTCACATACTCATGTCTCTGTCCAGCCAGATGGCTAGCAAAGACATGCTTCTGTGAGAAATCCAAACAAAAAGAATTTCGTGAGGCCACCTGCCATTTGCATGGCTGGAGGCCAGCGGGAAAGATCACAAAATTCAAAAATGCAAAAATAACTGGATAATATTCATACCGAAATTAAACGATATTTTTCTAAAATGATTTGTTTTCAGTTACTAAGGGAACAAATTATCTGTGACTTGAATAGGTTAAGAGCTAATAACTCTTTAACCGTCACAGATACAAAATAAGTCTAATAAGTTAAATTAAAGACGAGACTCTGGTCTTTCGAAATTTGTAAAAAAAAAAAGTGTGAGTTAGTGGTGGTATATAAATCCGTAAGTAATTGTAGGTTTAATTAGTTGCTTGTAGATAAGAAGTTAAGTGCGGGTTGGTAAGCTGCTATGTTTTAGCAGTGGCATCAGAATTCTTCGGGCTTTTGTTCCTCTGTTTGAGGCATACCTTTAGCTTTAAGGAGCATTGTTAAACTACAGCCTTTTGTAATTTATTCTTGCCGATGATTCCTTTTAGATTTTATTGCTTTTGTCTGCTCCAATGTCTATGACTGAGAGCCCACAACACATGATTTGCAACAAAATGGAAACTATGATGGCCAGTTTCACAGTCCGAGTTTAAACTTAGTTTAAACCAAATCGGGTTTCACAGTGCATTCTTTTAGTAACGTTGGTAGTACTGATTAAATTGTGAACTAAATTAGTTATCGCCACAGTTGTGAAGCAATTTTTCTATCAATCGATTGTCAATCGGAAAAAGTAAAAAGACCAGAAAGCAAAAAATATGTAGTTATATTTGCTAATTTTAAATAACTATGCCAACATTCAAAAAGGCTGCAAATTTTAGCATAAGTGAAGTTGAGATATTGCCTTCCCGAGTGCATAAAAAAGATATATAATAGAGCGCAAGAAAACGGACAAGAATAGATTCAAAGACAAAGTGACAAAGTTCTTTTCTTAAACGGAACCTAGCATAAAAATCAACGTCGTCCCACTCATTAAAATGATTAGGCCGATTTCTAATTACTTTCAGTCGTCGACAGAGTTGTAAATTTAACTCAAAAAAGACTTCTTCATCGCTAGAAATTTCTAAATCTAAATCCATGATAAAATTATTTTCTTGATACAAATAAACAAAGCTACTGTCAAAATAAAATGTCAAACTTTTCAAATACTTTTATCTTGAGTTTAAACCGAGGGATGGCATGGTTTAAACTCTAGTTTAAACCGGGGTTTAAACCAAACTGAAACTCGCTCGTCGAGTTCAAACTAAATATTTGGTTTAAACTCAGACTGTGAAACTGACCATTAGAGTTGCCAGAAATCTTTATCTCAATACAAGAGTGCATTATGATCGGATAAAATACAAATGCAAATGTTGAAATTGAATATACAACTAATATGTAATATAATGAAACACAAGTATAGCTAATGTGCAATGACTATGTAAATTATATGCAATATGATTTCAAATTGGAATTTATTTAACAAGTAAATAAACTGTGAATGACTGTAAATGTGGCTTTAATAAGCTTGTTAAACGTTACACCTAGATATGTTTTTGACTGTGATTTCATGGGTCTCCATATTAATTTTTAGGTTTTTGCTTTTTTTTAACTGTTCCAGATGTTGCTCTCCCAGATTCGTTTCGGAAGCATATCAGTTCCGATTTTCTCTCCCCCATGACTTGTAAAATTCGTTTATTTCATCAATTTGTTTTTTGACATTTTCTGTGGAAATTTCGGGGTTTGTATCAGGAGCATATTTTAATGTATTAGCTGCATATAAAATTGCCTGCGACTACGTGTATTATCCGTGTTGATTCACAGAAGTATGAAGGAAGTCAATTAAGAAGAAGTTATATAATTTAGGACCCGAGATAGAGCCGTAGGGAGCTCCTGAATATATTTTGATATGGTTTGAGGTTTCCTCTTCTATAACAATCTGGAGGCTTCTATTTGTAAGAAAGCTATAATACAGTCTTATCAGGAAAGGGGAGACCCCGTATAGGATCATTTTATGTAGTGACCAATAGTTCACACGCTGTCGAATGCCTTTTCTAGGTCAAGCGCACACGTTGTCGTCTTAAGTTAAAAGTGACATCATTGTGTAATTTTAGAAGGGCATGGTTTGCGGAGTCTCGTTTCCTGCTCTAGTAGTTTACCTATGTTAGAGAGCATTTGTATTGGACGAAAGTTGCTCACATCGTATGATTTTTTGCTTTTTTCCATTCGTTTGGAAAATAGCTATTATTTAGACAGTGCTTGAATATTATTGTTAAGTATTCTAATGCCTTTTATGGTAGTTTCTTTATAAGAAAATTGGAGATCCCATCTTGGCCGCACGATTTTTTATTGTTAGTTCTCATTTCGATTATTTTCTGAATCTTTTTAGTCTTAATGAAGGGTTAATATTTATAGCGTTATTTATATTATCAAAATTTACCAACTGGGTGAGTGCCTCATGATTATTGCAATTTAGGAAATACAATTTAGGGCTGTAGTTGTGCACAATGTTGTGGGAGCTTTTCTTTCTAAGGTCTTATAGTAGTCTTCGAACGCTTTTAGTTTTTTCAGATGTTGATGTAAGTTCTAGTTTGTTTACTTAGACTTTTTCCGATGAGACTTTTTTTTCCCAATCAATTTTAAATATTTCTTTCAATACTTCGGGGCCTGGCGTAACTGCAGATAAGCGGTCTTGGAAACGCTTGTTCATATGTATGCGAACTTTTTCGTCTATAATTTTTTTAATGCAGTTAATTCTAGCTGAGAGCGATTGATATTGCTGAAGGTTTCTATTATAAGTTCTATGAAAAATTTTGTGTAGTTCTTTTCTCCAGTTTTGTTTTATTTTAATGAATCTCTTTATTTCCTCCGGAACATTTTTGAATTTTTGGTCTGATGGGGTTATTTTCTTAATGTGTCTGCTTTTAACTGATAATATCCTGTCACTAAACTTCTCAATCCAGATATAAATTTCAGAGTTTGGTATTTTTACGTTGGCTTGCGAAAGCTTTCCTAATTCCTCTGTAATGTCTATTTCGAAGTTATCCCAGTTTACATTCACACAAATCGTCACCGATTGTCGGTTCTCGAGGTGAGAATTCAAACTCTCCGAGATTTAGCCGTGTAGTGGTCAGAAAATAACCCATGAGTAGTGCAGGACAATGAATGGAAGAGCTTCCTTGAATTTGCTTCCGTTGTTAGAAAAAATCCAGTATTGAAGGCCGCTGTGGGAATGTAGATCCCCGAGGTGAAATTATGTCTAGGTTAACTCTTAACCAGTTATGGAGGTGTCTACCGTTGGAGTTTATTCTTCTATCACCCCAGTTGATATGCCTTGCGTTCCAATCTCCCCCAATTATAATGGAGTCAAAGTTTTCCCCCATATCTCCTATTTTGTTGAGGTATCTAATAATTTATTAGCTTCAAATGTGGACGGGATATAGATGCTACCTTATAAAATCTTTTTAGTGTGATTGTTTATTTTCAATTCTACTTCCGTGAGAGCTAGGGGTGTTTGAAAGTGTGTTGTTGATATAAGCGAATATTTGATGTTATTTTTGATTAGTAGGGCCACTCCTGGGCCTTTATCTACTCTTAGGGTGTTGTACTGCTGGAAATTTAAGATATGCTTACTATTGATTTTGGTTTCCGAAATCATTGCAAAATCAGGCTTATTCTTCTTTAAGATATTAACTAGTTCTAATCTTCGGGTATTGTTTCTGGTATAGACAATCACATTTCTCGATGTATTCCATAAAGTTGTTAATTTTATTGAATAACTGTTGGAGAGAAACTCCAAATAGTGCATTAGAGAGGTTCAAGAAACCTTGAAATTTTTTATTGTTGAAAGGTGGTGAGAAGGAATTCATTACATAGTGAGTAGTATTAAGAAGGGTGTTCCTGTAAATAATTCCATTCATAACTGGGGAATGTTTGCGTAACTTCTGCGCACAATGTCTGCCCCGACTTGCTTTGCTATCATTATTCTATCTCTCCTTTCTGAGAATTTTTTTCTACTCTGAGCAAGTAGTTAGCGCAGTTTACACAGGCAGGGCTCCTTCCGCCTTCTTATTTGAAGAGCATTCATTCGGTGAGTGTTTCTGAAGGCATTTAACGCATTTATACTCTCTGAAGGCAGTTCATCGCTAGATTACCGAGCTGTTGGCATCTGTAGCATTGCACTAGTCTTTTGCCTTTCACTGCTTACCAGGTAACTCGTTGACCCAAGAAGTATCTGGAGCCCAGTAAGTTTGAAATGTTCTCCCCTGGGTTCAGTTGAATTAGGAAGCTATATATTTGATAGTTTTCTTTTTTAGATTTCTGATTTGGATAAAAGGTTCTTTTAATAGAAAGAAGAGAAGCTTCAGAGCTTCAAAAATTCTGCGGAATTATAATATCTAATAGTATTTCTTGTTTATATTTTCATATCGCTGATAAAATAAGATGCTATCACCAGACTTTTAACAAACATAGCCAGCACAATGCATCAAATACTTGCATTCGTGAATTTAAATTTGAATCATCGGCAAAATAATATTCTTGTGGTATATTTATAAATTTACTCTTTATTTGTACAATTTCACTGCCCGAACATATTTTATTACTTAAATTAAATTTTGAATTAATGAAAAATGTTCCTTTGTATTCTGTTACCAGATGTTCTCTCATGATCCAGATATTTCATAATCAAAATTAATATTCAAAACAATTTCACTTTCTCCCTTGGAATTTTTTTTATTGCAAACAAGCAGCATAAATGCAACACAAACATTTCTGACCAAGTACAATGCTTGAGCATCTCATATTACGTCTAGCCATACAACACCCTCAAGGTAAAAATTCTTTACTTCTATCTAGTGAATTTGCGAAAAATTTATTTCCCAGGGAGGAAAAAAATGCAATTTAAGCTTCTTAATAGATTCAGTTAAACTAGAATAAGACCGTAGGTAGAAAAACTTTTGTTTAAAAAAAAAGGAGAATTGTTAGAATAAAGTCAGTTGCGTTGAGTCAATTTGGAAGAAATAAGGCTTTTTCTTTTTTCTTGGTGAGGCTGCCAAGAGCATAAGAATCCGAGAAAAACTGGAGTATCAGTACAAGCACTGGTTACTCTCACAACAAAATCACGGTACAAGGCACCGTTAATTCCATTCATACCGAAAATCAGCATTTTGGTAATCTTCGTCATCCCAGCACAGCGAGTATTAGTACAATCAATAATTACTCTATCAACAAGACCACCGTTCAAGGACCGGTGGTCCTCTCTGAAGATCGACGCATAAAAATCAAGGCAAAGGAGTCTTGATACAACATATTCAATTTATAACAGTGAAATTAAAATGAGTTATCCATTCATATTTTTACCTTTGTCCTATTCAATTTAACCTTTTATTATTACACTGCTAGTTGTCCACAACCTTCACAAATTTCAAAAGCGATCCCTGCCCACCTTCATAAACGTCTAAATTACTTGCATAGGTAGACATATGTATGAAGTACAGCTGATAAAAACCTACGAGTGAAACTAAAGGAGAGGCCATTTCGTGTATATATATATGCCATTTTTGCGTACCGAACGTGATGCTTTTTCTTTTAACATATAGTTGTATCTCTGTCTACATGTACCCTAGGTGTCACTTTTGTTTTTGTTTGGTAAAGAAATTTACCCTAGCACAAAAGCCGTAGGTAAGGTTAAAATTGGAAGGGTACTAAATAGAAAAATATTTACATTCTTTTATGTGGAAATTTAGTAATGCTGTACTTGTTTATTTTTTTAATAATAAGCTGGGAATTAGAATATTGGTAAATGTTTGTAATTTTGATAAAAGTAAAAGAGTTTTAATATATTTGAATTGAATTGAAATTGAAAATTACTTTATTGCACCACCTTAGTAACTAAGCCTAATACAATAAAGTTACTTGGCCCACGGCTAATAGGCCATCTGGGCTCATTAAAATAATTTCTTATTATGAATTTACCAAAACTGAGATTTTAAGGCAAGTTATTGGGCAACCGAAGATGGAAATAGGCTTACTGGGGAGCCAGGAATCTCAAAAAGTTGTATTACTAGCTCTCACTATGCTGCTGCTGGTATAGAATTTTGCGTCATATTTTCAAAAACCGCGCCAAAATCCCTTGCATAAACTTTTTTCCCATCCGCCTGCAATACGAATTTTTTATGGCACGAAAATTGTTGTTGATGGGCCTCCACATTTAGTTTCTTACTCGTAGTTAAAAACCTTTGACTATTTATGATTTTTTTCTTACCGTGCTCACCTGAGTGTGCGCTTTTTTTTTAATTACTCAATCTTGACTAATTAGTAATGAGCAGTGGAAATTTTGTCTGCCCACGCGAATGTACTCACTCATGGACGCATGCCTTAATAACAATGAAACAACTCACGCACGCGCATACGAGTTTTTAAGAACAGAACGTGCTCATGAGTAAATTCCCTATGAGTCTTTCGTGTGATGAGCACGTTAGTGTGCGTCTTCTTACTTTGCGCTGAACTCCCGGAACTCTGAAATGTTTATTTCAGAAACATTAAAATAAGACAAATTAAGTTCAATCCGACTGGCTTACCATAAGGTCGCTTCCTGCTTAGTATTTATTCAATGTCATCGGCATAAAATACCGATTCTGTCAATATCAAATGCGACTATGGAAACGCTACGAAACACAATGGCGGCATTCCCGTCGAATTCGATGCCGCTATCATTTGATATTTGGCATCATGAATTTCGAAGAAAAATCAGTAGTTAGTTCGGGAAAATTCTGTAAATTTTAATAAAGTGATAGAAATTAGCAAAAATAATTTAAAAAATGAAAGTGTAAGCAAATAAGTGCAGAAATAGGAATCTCTGATGAGTGTCATCGTTTGTATATTTATTTGTTCGTTTTTTTCGACCAGCATTTCGTCACAATTAACATCGACTTCAATATCTGGATATCAAATTTTATGCCGATGCCATCGTTGTTATCATCGCCTTTACAGAATTTTGGCCCAAGTATAAGGTTCTAAACTCAGAGGAAGATAATGCCACATGGCATATCTGAATTTTATAGCTTCAATCCTAAAATGACCTAGCTGCCATCTTTAAAAATAATCTCGTCAAACATAAACTCGTAAGATTTCATGAGAAAAGGATTTTAGTCCAGGAACTTTAGACAAACAAGTGAAAAAGCTAGAATTGGTCTAAGACCAATTCTTATGATACCCTAGATGAATGCACGTATGAAATTTCGTATGGTCACCCATTTGAGCAATTTTGATTTTTTGCATTGGTTTCTCGCATATATTTCTGGAACGGCTCGTCGGACAGAAAAAATGACTATAACCAATTTTATAGGATTTCTTATTCTGAAGAAGTTTTTAGTACAATAAAAATTCTAGGACTGATCGTTTTCAAAGTATATGTAAAAAACCAAAATTATTATATGGCAACACCAAGGGGTTGCCCGATTTAGCCCATTTTTAAAATTTTATTTGCTATTAGTATGAAAACACAGTGTACCAAATTTCAGCTTTCTATGTCGACGTGCTCTCAGGTAGTGTCCAAATAAATCGCGGAAATGAAATTTTTGTATGGCAACCCCACGAAGGAGTTGCCCGATTTGTCTCATTTTCGAACTTAATTTTACTTTTTTTTTTTAATGTCTGTGTACAAAATTTCAACTTTCTAGGTGACCGCGTTCTCAAGTTATCGTGCGCACGGGCGGACGGACGGACATGCAAAAATCAAAATAACTTTTAATATTATGCGTGGGTGTCCAATTCATTTTGCTCTACCGTCATTATTTCGAGGTGTTACAAACGGAATGACAAACTTAGTATACCCTATAGATTTCATCTAGGGTATAAAAATGGGCTCATCTGCGGAAATAGTCGAACCAAGCTAAAAATTGGTATCCACTTACCTTTCAGCTATCCATATAAGGTGCGAAAAGTTCCCGAAATTCCAATGTCCGCATAACTTTTGGCAGCCCAAAACGGAAAAAATTACTTTATTTCGGTGTTTTGCGAATATCTTCGGTCCTGTCGGTCTTACGGCTATAAGGTATACATATATTATATCGAGAAATTCTCTACAAAAAGGTGGAATGTGAATTTAACAAACAGAATGCGGGTATCATTATACTGGGTGTCCCGTATGTGTTCCTACACCCGAAGGCTATATGCTTGGTAATGCTTAGACAAGCAAAAACTTGTATGGGAGGGATTCTAAGGGCCTAAACACAATTACGACGACCGGCGACAACTATAAGCAGCAACCACTGTCAAAGTCCTCCGTGGTCAAACATGAAACACAATTCCTACGAAAAAGAAGAAGATATATCTCTCGATATGGTTTGGTTGTCTCGTACTGTATTCACGATAAAAACATAAGTTCAATTTTTAAACGTAATTATGGATAGATTAATGTACATTGTGAGTGTACTAAATATGGTATACACCACCTACCAAATTTATTTATTATACGAACAATATAGGGAAAAAAGGTGGTGGGTGCGTAAAGTAAATTTATCTAGAGACATCGATGGTTTTTTTATAAAAAGTTATAAAACAATTAAAAGCAAAGATGTAGAGCACTTTTTAAAATAACGAGGATGAGTGTAGCAAAATTTAATATTGTTACGTGCAATAGAAAGAGACAACTGGTGACATCTACTGGCAATGGAAAGTAAACGACTTCAGGTTCGGAGAATCGATTATAGAATCGACAGGAAGGTTCAGGAATAAGAATGAATAGAACAGTCAAGAAACTTTTGGAATAGAACACTCCAGAATAATCCGGAGAGTTTCCAGGGTATAAATATAACAGTTCTCATCGCCAGAAAAAGAGTCTTGTCTTAGACGCTGCAGTGTTAACAAGTGAAAGTAATTAAGAAGTGAAAGTGTGTAATTAGATTGCGATAATTGAAAGTACAGTGTTAGCGATAATTAGAGTTGAGTTGATTAAATGAATGTTTGTGAACTTTATATGATTTAAGTGAAATAAAGAACTTATATATTAATTATTTAATATTGTGTTTTAAATAACGAACCAAAGGCCACGCTCGCAACAACTGGTGTCAGAAGTGGGATAAATTTGCGAAATAAAGTGGTGGCAGTTGACTGAAAAATTAAAAGTGTGATTAATTTTGTGGAATTGTGTTAAATTTTAAAAGTTCTGGAAAATAATTTATATTCAACTGTGAGTGAATTACTGCAGTAATGGGGCGCAAAGTGGAGGAGCTTCGAATACAGGATTTGAAAGTGGAGCTAGGGAACCGCTCATTACAAACGACAGGTACAAAGAAAGTTCTAATCGAGCGACTTAGACAAGCTTTGATAGCGGAAGGAAATAATCCTGAGACATTTGTTTTCGAAGAGAACTTGGAAGGAACAGAATTTGAAGAAGAGCCTGAGATGAAAATGGAACAGCTTTTGAGTACTTTAATGAGCAAAATGGAAGCCCGTTTTGATGAACAAACGAATGCTCTCGATGAACAAAAGAATTCTCTCGAGGAACAAAAGAACTCTCTGGAATCCCGTTTAGATGAACAGAAGAAATCTATGGACGAACAAAAGAATTCTCTCGAGGAACAAAAGAATTCTCTGGAATCCCGTTTAGATGAACAGAAGAAATCTATGGACGAACAAAAGAATGCTTTTGTTAAACAAAAGAATTCTCTGGAATCCCGTTTAGATGAGCAGAAGAAATCTATTGAAACGCGCTTGGACGAACAAAAGAGTTCTCTGGAGAAATGTCTAGAAACTCGTTTGGAGGATCAGAAAAATTTCTAAGTAGTTCTTTAGAAGAACGAAATTTGAAAATTGAAGGAATTGAGCAGGAATTTCAACAAAAGGTTTCGGAAGTTCAACAAAAAGTCACCGAGCAACTTGAAAACGTTAAAGCAGATCTGGAAAGAATAAAGCATCGTCAGCCTCTGAACGTAGCAGCTGAAATATCCAGTGCGGGTAGAATGAAAGCTCCAATATTTGATGGACAAAATTCGTGGCATATCTTCAAGAGACAATTCGAGGCAGGTTCAGAGGTAAAAGGATGGAATGATGAAGACAAAGCTATAGCTCTGGTGTTAGCACTTCGAGGTCCTGCGTCAGAGCTCTTACAAACTGTACCGATTGAAAATCAACGTAATTACTCTTCATTAGTACAGGCGATAGAATTACCTTACGGAGATGAACACATGCAGCAAGTATATCACCTACAGTTGCGCAACAGGATTCAAAAACATGGCGAATCACTACAACAACTGCAGGCAGATGTAGAAAGATTAGCGCATCTTTCATACTCCAGCGTGAATGCAGATTTTCTCAATGAAGTGGCAACGGAAGCATTTGTGAACGCTATTACAGATAAAAATTTACAATAATCATTAAGGCTAGCAGGAAAGAAATCAACAGCAGAAGCGCTAGCCTACGCATTAGCGTACGAATCCGCCAGACAAGCTTCACGGAGTGCAGTACGAGTGAGAGAAATTTCAGTGGAAGAATGTACTTGTAAGAGAGTGCAATCATCCCAGAGCTCACCTTTGCGTGGTATCCTTCGATACTGGAATTGTAATAGACCAGGACACCTACAAAGAGACTGCAGAAAACGCCGACGAGTGGAATCTCTAGATGAAGAGAGGAAAGTGGAATTGCAAAGATATCGAGTTGAGCAGCAGACTTGCAATAGATTGCAGTTATCACTGAGCATCCCTTCACGTAGTGTTCTTCGATGTTGGGATTGTAATAAATTGGGACACCTTCAAAGCGACTGCAGAAAAGAAAGGGACAGAAGAGTGTACAAGTTGGCGAGCTAGAGAGCAAACTATTCTTAGGGAGACTAGAATCCAACCTTATGACTTTGAGAGCAAACACAGAAAAGGACGTATCTATGGAAATGCAGAAGCCGTGGTCAACGTCAATGGAAACCTGAATGTAAGCATTATGACTGGGAGAAAGGAAATGAGAAAACAGCTACTATACAGTTGGTATCCGTGGAACCATCTACACGTTGGGACAACGAGGACCTGCGAACAGCACAACGAGAAGATCCAGACATTTCACCTATTCTTGCTTGGCAAGCAGACATAGAAAAACGAGAATGGAAGGATATTTCGAGGATGAATGAAAAGCTGAAAAGCTACTGGGCTCAATGGAATTCTCTTCATTTTGAATGCGGCATATTAAAACGCAAGTGGCAAGCACCTACCGGTAAATCGTTCCGAATGCAAATAGTCGTGCCGGCATCAAAGGTCAACGATGCTCTAGGTAAAATGTCGTGGAGCATCTGCAGAACATTTGGGAGTGAATAAAACAATTTCTAAAATACGAGAAAAGTTTTATTGGCTATATATGCGGGAGGATGTAGAGAAGTGGTGTCGCAGATGCACTGTGTGTGCTTCTTACAAAGGGCCGCCACGTAGCAGCAGAAAGGAAATGTATAAGTGTAATGTCGAGCCTCATTGAAACGGACAGCTGATGTACAAGGGGCCACGGGGGCGAAATTAGCAGTAAGTACCCATCGGATGAGGACCCGCTATGACTTACGTGCGAATTCAGCAGGATTCAATGAAGGTGATCTTGTTTGGCTATACAACCCGAACCGACGTAAGGGATGCTCTCCAAAATCACAACAACAGTGGGAGGGACCGTATTCAGTAGTAACTAGAATAAATGACGTAGTATACAGGATTCAGCGTGGCGCAAGAGGCAAGCATAAAATTGTTCATTTGGACCGTTTGTGTCAATACTACGAGCATCAAGACCGTGGACCACCTGTTGTTCGGGACAAACAAATTTAAGAAGGGGGCAGTGTTACGTGCAATAGAAAGAGACAACTGGTGACATCTACTGGCAATGGAAAGTAAACGACTTCAGGTTCGGAGAATCGATTATAGAATCGACAGGAAGGTTCAGGAATAAGAATGAATAGAACAGTCAAGAAGCTTTTGGAATAGAACACTCCCGAATAATCCGGAGAGTTTCTAGGGTATAAATATAACAGCTGTCATCGCCAGAAAAAGAGTCTTGTCTTAGACGCTGCAGTGTTAACAAGTGAAAGTAATTAAGAAGCGAAAGTGTGTAATTAGATTGCGATAATTGAAAATACAGTGTTAGCCATAATTAGAGTTGAGTTGATTAAATGAATGTTTGTGAGCTTTATATGATTTAAGTGAAATAAAGAACTTATATATTGTTGCGAGCGTGGCCTTTTGGTTCGTTATTTAAAACACAATATTAAATAATTATTATATAAGTTCTTTATTACACTTAAATCATATAAAGTTCACAAACATTCATTTTAATCAACTCGAATTATCGCTAACACTGTACTTTCAATTATCGCAATCTAATTACACACTATCGCTTCTTTATTACTTACGCTTCTTAACACTGCAACGTCTAAGACAAGACTCTTTTTCTGGCGATGACAACTGTTATATTTATACCCTAGAAACTCTCCGGATTATTCTGGAGTGTTCTATTCCAAAAGCTTCTTGACTGTTCTATTCATTCTTATTCCTGAACCTTCCTGTCGATTCCATAATCGATTCTCCGAACCTGAAGTCGTTTACTCTCCATTGCCAGTAGATGTCACCAGTTGTCTCTTTCTATTGCACGTAACAATATTAATTATTTAATATTGTGTTTTAAATAACGAACCAAAGGCCACGCTCGCAACAATATGCTGTTATGCTTCCTGAAAGAACGTCTAGATCGGTATTCAAGAAGAAAGTGATAGAACCGGATAATCCAAATTGTCGATGATGTAAATTGTATAAATATTCGTGCGGTCGCGCGCACTCAATCAACCGCTCTTCAAAACTCATTTTTGTTTCTTAACTTTCTCTTATTTTGCCGCGTTTTTCCTGCTTGACCAAGCCAAGCCACGCCGCTCAATCACAAATGAATGGCCAGTAATCAGTGCGATAAACTTAAAGAGCTATAAAAGTAACCAAAGATCAACATTATGTAGTTGGCAGGCCTGCAGTTGGCGATGAAATTAGAATTTTTACCAATCGCAGCGACGAGCGAAAATGTAGTCATCGCCGGTAGTCGCAACTGTGTTCGATTGGATAGCAAAGTGAAGGTTTTAATGTTTTGACAGTGGTTGCTGCTTATAGTTGTCGCCGGTCGTCGCAATTTGTGTTTAGGCCTTAATGGTTTTCGAGATAACGGACCTTAGATAGGGTAAGTTTTTATAGATCACCCTGTAACTTCTGAACTTTACACCCTATGATGATGATGATTTCAAATTTGTTAGGTAGATAGTCGTGTATAATAATAATCGTCAATGGCCTATAAATTTTTCCCTTGTTTCTCTCCGTTTTAAAATTATGGCTCAAAAAAGTTAAAATAGGTTTGTTTTTATTTAATTACTATTTTTATCAAAAAACACGTCCTCAACACGAATTTTTCATATTGGATTTTAGAACACCAAAAGCTTCACGTTCACTTTAAAATGTCATTCTGTACTCGAAATGTAATATTTTCTGTGTTTTTTAAACTTTTTCTCAAGCATATCCATATCGATTATCTTGGAAACCGTAGGAGATTTCCCTCCCCCACCCATACAATTTTTTGCTTATCTTTACAAAAGAATTACCAATCCATAGCCTTCGGAGTGCAAGAACCATATACGAGGCAACCTGTATGTAGGATGCAAATTTACTGCCAAGCAAAAAATGAACAAAAATATTGCTAATTTATGGTAAAGAATATTGACGTTGAAATTTTTGCAAGCATTTGTGTAATACTGAAAAAACAATTCCGGAGTTCACTTACGTTGCTATCAATATGAAATAGATTAAAGGAGGGCCGTGTACTTGAGGATAAGACTTACATACAGGCTTAGTTGACTTTTCCACAAACATAATTTACTATACAAGTTTTTCTTTGCCTCAAGCTGCAGACGTTGTGCATTGAAAGTAGTGAGTGATTGGTTGGGCTTTCGCCATACAAGACAATTTACTTAAATTAGTAAAAGCAACAGCAGTTGGCCAGCAACGCAACACACTTTTTTTTTGTGGTTATCTAATAAAATCGCATTGCTTCATAGAGCTTTGTAGATTGTAACAGTGGCAGATGCCTTGAAATCTTTTGGGTGTTAGGTTTAGGTGTTCTTTTATACTCTTTTACACTCTGCTCTGTTCAACGGATATAAAAAAATATATATGTAGCTGTAATTAAAATTGAGCAAACCCGTTCAATGTTTCTTTTCTTTGTGGATTTATTACTACTTTCAATAAAACTCGAAAGTACAAATATTTTTCCATACATGGTAATAAAACTATTATATTCCTTATTTGGTATACAATTTTTTTTTTTAATAAAGCTATACCAGCCCAATGCAATTTTTATTAAATTGGAAAATATAACTGACTTATTTTTTTACATCTGGCAATACTAAATTAAAAGTAAATAACAACGTACGACTTCTAGGTCACGTCTTTATATGATTGTCATACAAGTGCGCGCGGAGTTGCCGTGTAGGAATTTTCAATGCTAAATTAGCATTTTTGCTTTTACACAAAGCATTCAAATTACGTATGGGAAAATTCCAATAATTTTTAGAAACTATTTCTGAAACTTTACATCAAATGGTCATTTTCTCAGAAATATTTATTTTCTAAGATATTTTGAAGCAATTGAAATTTATGAATGTTCTCTTAAATTTAGCTGTGCCAGTCGCAAACTGATGACGTAAAACAACATAAAACCGTTTTCACTAAAAACAGTTTTACTTGAAGCAAGAACAATTTGTTTTAAGAAAGAACAATTCCTGTGGTCACAGTTCAACTAGTGATAACTCCGAAATTCAACTTTTTCATTATAGCAATTTAACCATATGACCAAAAATTAAGTTGAAACACCGGAGATATAGGCATTATAGTTTTTTTATTGAAGAAGGAATTATCATGAGTAGGCAAAAAAATTGCGAAATATTTGGAGTTATTTTTTTTTTATTGAATCCAGTATAAAAAGCGGTGTTCGGCAAAACGCAATCGGCGCAGCAAACGTTTTTTTTTTTTTTAAGATAATTGAGTAAATTAAAACTATAGAAAAACAAAACTCTGTTAGGGTGTGTTATGTTTAAGTAAACAAATTTCAACTATAAAAGAGGTTAGTATTATTGCAAAGTTTGCTATACTGCATTTGATGATTGCATTAATTTCATTTTGGCCTTAAAACGTTTTGCTTCATCAGTCCGCGGCCGGCACTTATTTAAATGCAGCTACAGTATTTTTGTACGAACATATTCTGGCATTTTCTAACAGTTTTAAGCTGTTTTTCTTGATCAGTGCGCGACTATCACTGATATGTATGTATAACATGGACTGATTCATTTTCTATTTCATATGGGACAACTTTTGTTTCATTTTCGCTTTAATTATTCATATTACAAGTTCAGCAAATTAGAAATAATTTGTTACTATTATTGTAAACTTATCTTCTATAATTTATTGATATATTTGATGCTATATATTTCTTAAACTTGGTTTTAAGGAATTAAAATTAAGCAAGTTTTGTCTGCCCATCCTTAAAAGTAGATATGGGGACAGAAAAAAATAATTGTTGTATTAGTCAATGTTACCAACTGTCGTAAACTGACGTCATATTTATATTATTTGGGAATTTACTTTATGAATGTCAGTGGCATTTACCAGACTTACCACAAAAGTATTTGGAACTATTTGTATTTTAATTATGATTCCGCGGTCAATATTATACAATATGTTGATTTCGATGGGGCCAACTCAGTGTTGCACTTTTTCAGGCAGTGCAGCTCTAAAGCCCATCTAACACATTTTCGTCATATTCCTTGAAAACGTAATAAATGTTCTTTAATGATATATAGAATCAAATTGCTTCTTAAATTTTATGCAAATAACCCAAACAAGATCTTTTAATTCATTTAACTCAAAAATTGCTCAAATAATTGTCACAGTTATCTTTGACAGACCAGATGACAATTGAACTTCAATATGAATTTGTAACACTGAGAAAATATCCAGTGCAAAGTAGGGAAAGTTCAGTGCAAACCTAATGTTGCACTTCTGATAAAAGTTGTCCCATCGAACATATTCAGTGCTGCACTGGTAGAAAAAGTACAACACTGGTGTTGCGTTGAAGTCCCATCGAAATCGACGTTAGTTAATAGCTGTGTTCTTTTGTGTCCGCAGAATAAAATATAGACAAAAGAACTCCTCATACATTTTCATAGAAGATTTATAAATGAAGCGAACAGTACAAATAGTTCGCTTCAATCGACAGAAAACAATTTGGTCTCTCTAGTATATGGGAGTTCTGGAACAAGGTACACAAAAGAACGCAGCTAATAAAGTTGGTTTGTAAAACATTTTACAAAACTCATCGAAAAAAAAATTAAAATGAATAATTCCGATAAAGCTAATATCTCAAAAATAACGCCACACCATTTTATGTATATTCATTATTAAATTAAATCAAGAAAGCTTAAACCATTAAAATTTAATGTTTTGCCAAAAAGTTATAAATTATTTAGCACTTTTTTATTGTGGGTTTAGCATTTTCTTACTTAATTCTACTTGCTTGGCCATGCTATATGCATATAATATTGGAAATTAATGTGTGCGTAGGTGTTCCTTTTAAAGTATGCATGTTTGTATACAGAGAAGAAATCCAGCAGACGTCTTACGTCTGTCACTTGCTTCAACTTTTCAGTGTTCTCTATTTTCGCATTGAATTTTGCAGAAATACAAAAGTATCACAAATTCCAGAACTAATTGCTGTTTTGGGAAAAATCTATTGATATGTCTTACAATCGTGACGTGAATAGTTTACCATTTGTCCAGTGAGTAATGAAGTGTTTAACAAAAACATGAAAATTAGTCCAAGAATTCGTCATCAGTCGTCTCTTAAGTGATTTCATTTAGAGAAGAAAAAAATATGTGGATTTTTTTTTTTTTTATGAACAAAAATTTTTTTCATCTATATTTTCAGTAATACTCAATCCATCTGACTTCGATTTCCTTTTGACCAAGGGTAATAATAATACTGTGCAAATCGATGATCGGAACTCATTACTCCTACGTTTTGATCCACTTGTAAGGTATCCACCAGTGCCAGTAAATCAGACACAGATAAACAATCATAGCCAGCTAGCAGCAAAAGCGCTAGTTTCATCTGAACGTCTTGGACGGTTAAGTCCAGCCGTTGAAGAGGACGACGAAGAATTGTGTGGTTCTAATAGTAGCAAAAAAGCCCCAACATTTGCAGTAACTCCTAAGACTGAACGTGAGCCACTTCTTACTCGCAGAATTCATAGTACATCGGGGAATTTAAAAGTAATTCATTTCCAAAATATTTCAATGCATTGATCCGAAATAATAAATTAATTTTTAGAAGGATGATAAGATGAGCGTCGATGTGATTCAAGGTTTAAAAATTGAAAATGACACCAAATCTCAGGAAAATATAAGGTAAAATTCCAATTTGATTGGATTTATTTTTAACCCAAGTATTTTATTCGTTCAGCCCAAAAGCAGATCAAAAAAAGCAATACAAAATGGATGATTTGGAAAAGAAAATCAAAAATGAAGTGTAAGTCTACATAAATTTATAATTGCATTTTACATTAGGATCAAATGGACGAGTAACAATATCATATTACTCGAGCATACTGCTTAAACACGAAAAGAGTTAGGAGTAAGATAGACACCACTGACGCATGATTTCCTATTTAACGTCTCATTCTGGGTACGGACGAACAAAATCCTACAGTTTCACACTATTTACATTTTATTCTCTTTAGAAATGATTTGTCGTCAACATATAATTCTATCTTAAGAGTTTTCAAAACATTGTAACATTATTTTTCTATAGAGAAATGACTCAGGTCCTTGTCAGTGGAACAGACTAAGCCGTAACTTCCTGAATGTAAAGCTATGAAGTGCGATTTGTATAGTCGGCAGAGTATTCGGATGAAATTGCATTATAGTATTCATTGAAAGGAACAAACATTTTATTTTAAAAGGTCTTGTATACTAAACTATAGCTTCCGAACAAATTGAAGTTCAGTAGTTGCCTTTGTAATGATGTGAAAAGTAACAATAGAAAACATACTTTCTGCCTTGATTCACTGCTGATGTTTTGATGTTTCATCCAAACAGCATAATTTCTAAAAATTTGTAATATCATCAGTATAATGGCAAATCGATTCAGTAGTGTATATACAGTGTTTTGAAAAACAATAGCAACGGTTTGAAGAGAAAGAAGAATTTGTTTTTTCCTTAATTTTAATTTACTTGTAGTCTTTTATTCACATCTCTGTGGTTAGTTTACCCTTACTGAGAACTCTCATCTCCCGAAGTAGCTGAGATGGTTGCGAGTCTCCATGTAAAAGCTCGGTTAGAAGCTGAGTTTCTGCTCCTCACTACCTGAAAGTCTTGCAATCAAAGCTTGTTTCAACATGTCAAACCTGTTCGAAGTCGGGGTTCATAAGCGATGTCGCTGACCAGGCGTATGGCATTTTCGTCGAGGGCACCAATCACAAGATAAAATTTGGTTTTATCCTGTGAAATACCCGCCAAGTCAAACTGTGCCTCGAGCTGGAGGAACCACATATCTGGATTATGCTTCCAGAATGGCGGCGCTTTAATGGAAACGGCCCCTAATACTGTTGGATGCGTCATAGCAGAAGACGTTGCATTTGACGAAATTGATATATTTGAGGACTGACCACCAGTCGACTCCAAACCGACATCCGCTAACTTGCTGTTTGTTACGTTGTTGTCGTTCATTTCCGAAAAGAGTCAAGAGCGATAAATCAAAGAAACTTTTGAGAGAAAGAATGGCAAGATTCACGAAGAGTCGAAATTTGTAATGCCTCGAAATGCCTTGTTCTAATTAAAAAAAAAAAACTGTAAAGAAGGCAATGCTAACGGAGAAACATTTGCAAAAATTTTGAATTTAAGCTGTGATATACTGCTTTACATTAATTCCAATTTAGAGGTTGAATTTGCAAGAACACATTTGAATTAGTCTATTGATAAATGAAAAACAGTCTGCTTCAATGATGAGTCAAAATTTAATTTGATTAACTCCCACGGTATGAGTGCTGTACGACGACTCGATCCACGATACTGCAAGGTTACAGCCAGGCATAGAGGTGGTAGTGTTATGGTGGGGACCCGTTTATTTTTCAATTAACGGACGAAGTTCTTTCTACGAAAAAGAGAATAATGGATCGTTTAAAATATAAGGAAATTTTAGAAACGGTTAAGTTGCCCCATGTCGAATGGGAAATGTCACTTCGATGGGACCTTGGGCGCGTTCACTGCCACTTTGCTAGCGTAGTCGTTGTCGTAGTGTAGTTCTATCTATACTCCTGAGCGTAGTCGAATGTAGTCGACTATTTGGTACATTCAAAGTGCGGAGTGAACGACAGTCTTAGACAAGCGTAGCCGTTTACTGTCAAAATTTGACTGAAAGAACGCTCGGTAGTGACCCGTAGTCAACAAAAAGTCACTATTTTGGTGGCAGTGAGCGCGCCCAATAACTCGAAACACACATCGAAGCTGGTAAAGGAAGATTGACGACCCTCTCGGAATGTCTGAGACCAACGTTTCCGAAATAAAATCGAATTACTGTTAAAAATGAAAAAAACAATGAGAAATTATACATCAGAATATAATTACTAATTTAATAGCGCCTATACCACGAAGATGTTGTCCTAAAGTAATTAAAAAGAGGCCATTATAAGGAAGTACTGGGGAAAGAAGAGTTGCTTTAGTTGCGAACGCTTAAAATTTTGAAGCCTGCTATTTTTTCATTTATTTTACAGCTATAAGTCAATTAAAATTAGGGAAAAAACAAATTCAGCTTTTTATTGAAACGTTTGCTATTGTTTTGCACAACACTGTATGTATACGAGGGCTGTACCATAAGTTTTGCAATAGAGTAATAATAACAATAGTTAAGATTTGCAAACGACTTTATTGTTTTTCAAAATATTTAAATTTAAACGCTTCAAGTGCTTGTCCTGACGACGAAAATCGTTATCTATGTAGTTTGGGGAACAGAAAGAAGTTATTAGGTGCCAAATGAGGACTGTACAGCGGATGACACCTTTAAATCGATGTTTTGAGAGCTCAAATATTCTGATGTGTGAGACACCTCGCATTGTCATAATGAATGGTTTTTTATTTTGGCTTTTTTTCGTATTGCAGCAAATATTTCTGTCAAGCAAATGGTAGTTTACCACTCAGTGTTGACCGTTCAACGTCAAACTTTTTGATGAAAACATCAGATAGCCTCAAATGATATTGGTATTGTCCCATTGCAAAACTTATTGTACAACCTACGTATTTGTATACATATCGAGTACCTGCTTGATTTTAGGAAGTTGCGAACAAGCGAAATTTTTTCACAAAACAAAAATGCATCGGCTTGTACCTTCTCGAGCTCCTATAACTTCTTTCTCTGTCCCATTTCTCAAAAAGCATTCTACATTTGTATCTTAAAAATTTTCAATTAGAGTAATGTAACTTAACATATAGAAGTTGCACAAGGCTAGCCGTAAGCTTCGGCAAAATTTGCTACATGTTCTGCTCGCCAGTGAGCTGGGTGGCATTTTTTATTATTGGCAACTATAACATCAATAATAGATTTGCCACGAAATTTTAGCTTTGCTTGTGTATGTTTTTATAAACATACTATATGCTAATTATACGCGAAATGTTGTCACTCAAAGGAGGCGATGAATTATTTTCTCATGTCAAATTTCATATTTTTCGGCATTTTCTCCTTTCTTTAAATTGGTAAACCTTCAGTTAAACCATGAGAAAGCATCCAAACACCTGGCCAATTATAATATAAGCAGGATGATTAGATTACTTTTTATTTTTAACCGAACTAACTTGTGCCAAGTTTGGCGTGCGATTGTAGATATTTCATTGCGGGTGAAAACGTTAATAAAATATATCTCTTCAAAAACTAGACCACCGTATAAAGTTTCGTGAGTGATAAAGATTTTAAAAAGATTTATTTTTTTATATATATTTTTATATAAATAAATTAAGTTGCATTGGGTTGCAATCGCAAAGCTGGCTTTTGCTTGTACATTAAAGTGACAGTTTTGATAAGGCAACAATATATTTTGTTTATTATATTTGTGAAGCTCTTAAAATGTTTCCCAAAGCAATGTGCTTTTTGCAAAGTTTATCTGGACATTCTATTTACAGCTTAAAAACAGAAGACATTGAAAAGAAGCTTAAAGATGCAGAACAACGCGAAGAAGCACTTCTCAAACGAATCACAGAAAAAGATAAAACAATTTCCAAGATGAGGTCTTTCAAATTATTTTGTTTAATTTTAAATGATCTTGATTTAATTTTTACAATAGTGGTGTCATTGAGGCTTATGAAAAGGCTATAGCAGAGCTGATAGCTGAAAAAGAACAAATTATACAGAATTACGAGAGACAAATGTCAGAAATAAAATCTGAAAGGGATCTAAACTATCAGCATTTAACATCGCTGGAAACTACATTTTCAGATTTGCATGTGTAAGCTTTGTTATTTTTTAATCTAATTTTTTATATTAAAAAGCATCTTTGTTTCTTTTATAGAAAATATGAAAGGAGTAAGCAATTAACATCAAAACTGAAAGCCAGCGAAGAAGATTTAAAAGCTGAGAAGAAACAAAACGTAGAAAATCTAAGGCTGCAAGAGCAACGTTATGAAAAGATGAAGAATCATGCTATGCAGCAATTAGAAATGTGAGTACAAAGCTTATTGAGGATCATAGAATTACAATATAACAGGTAGCAGTTTTCTGGAATACTGCGAATCGTTTGAATTGAATTTTCAATTTTGTTCAGATTGTCGGTGTTGTTACCGTTATTGATATTGTCCACATATGTGCTCAAAATGAATAGTTTAAGTTTAAGAAAAGTATTTGTACAGTTTGGCTTATCGAAATTTTCCATGTTTTAAAATCGTTTTTTTTTTGTACTCTGCATGGTTCCTAAGTATCTACATATACCAGCCAAGAATGATTGTAACAAGAAGAGACTACCCATGGAAAAAGTAATAGATAATGTTTTAAAAATCAAGTGAGATACCAAAAAACGTATATGGGAAGAGAGGGTAACATTTTTCAATAAAAAAAGAGAAAAAGTCATTGTATATTCATGTTGAAATCATATTCGTATAATTGATCAACAAGTGCTAAGAACGATTTAGGCTATTAATGCACCAACAATCGTTCGGTGGAACCAATCAGAATGGTCTTATTGTAAAAAACTTTTGCAAAAAGAATAATTCCGCTCAAAATTAAAAAGTCCAGTGAGCAATTATTGTTCATTTCAATCTTATTAAGTTTAAGGACCAAACATGTGCTGGCCTTGTTTAGAACGATTTAATCGTTCTAACTCTGTTGTCCTAATTTATAATGATTATAGGAAAGACTATCAAACTCCGTTTTTTAAAACATTAATTGCTGATAATGAACTTGTTGTGGAGCTTGTTTAATAATTTATATTCGTTGGTTGTAGTAGTAGTGGTCGAGATGTAGATAAAATTGAAGGGGAGGTTGAAGTGCAGAATGTGCCGTGTTTGGATGTACGTGGGCTTTTAATTTGGTATTTTTTCTTAATGCCCTGTATTACTTTTATTATACATTTTATAAAAGTGCGAAATGATAATTAACCGTAAAAGCTTTCCAAAAAATAATCAAGCAGCTCTCTCTACTCTACAGGATCACAAAATCAAAAAATTTCTTTGCTTTCCATATTTTCATAAAAATACTTTTAATCTAATCACCATCAAAATAAAATTTTGCATCTCCTTTAAGATTATATAAATTGAAATGTTGCCGATAATTAGTAAAAGTCATTTTCTTTTTTGCCTTAGCCAGAATTTGGAAATGACTGAATCCATACAATCTCGGTTTCTGGTTTTGGTACTCCTCCAGCAACTTTAAATTAGCTCCTGGCCATGGAGTTAACCCAGTCACTGTCTTTTCCAACCATTTGCGGCTAACAGTGTTGACACACGTAATGCTTAGCCAACTTTGTTTCATTGAGCAGTCCAGCAATTTTGGTTTAGTGTAGTGCCGTCTTCTAATGTCCTATCAAGTTCCTCCAAGACTGCTTTCTGAATCTTCTTAAGCTGCTCGGTGTTCATTGGCGTATGTCGCCACCTTATTCCCTATAGCATTTCTTTCTGAGTGCATGCTTTTTTCTTTATATGCTGCACTGCCGGCCATCCTCTTCAGAGCGATTCCTTTTGGCACCCGTCTTTGTTGAGTCCAGTGGTTTTCGGCGCTTTTGTAGAGCCTCTTCGTACTCTACTCCCGCACCTAAAACCTTTTTTATAAGCGTCTCCCCGCCGCTCCGGTTATCTTCGGAAAATAAAATGGTTTGGCTAACTCTTCTTTTAAATTTACGAACTGATATATTAGAACGATTTTTTGAGTTTTCGCTTTACACGTTTTGACCCTTTTTCGTTCTCCGTTTTATACACTTTTGTATTATGTTGTATCTTGTTCAGATAATTTTGTTTCTTTTACTTTTATTATTGAAATCCCTATGTTGCACCCCACTGAAAATTCAAAGCAGGCGCCCCTGCTAAGTGGTTCGAGGGAAAATCTTAGCCAGCTAACACATTTGATAAATTTAAATGCGCCGCATATGTGGCTACATTTTTCGTTAACGCATCATTCATCTAGTCCAGACGATCCTATAATTTGTGGCAATGCGTACATTTGGACTTGTTAAAAAAGCAAAGGCGATGATGGATAACTAACATCCATGAACATGCTACTGCCCTTAAAATCTTATTTCCCCATATCTCTAATTTATAAACTGAAAAATATCGTTATTTCTTTTTACGATGTCCTTTTGGATGTGTGATCAAGCTCGCCGTTTAAGCGAACTTGATCGCACTAGCGTACATGAATTTGTAAAATCATCCGAACGCCCCCGAAACCTCTGCATTGTTTGTACCCTTTCCCTACACTTCTGTTAGATATGAGAACTGCCACATCCAGGATACAATTAATTCTTTGCAATAATTATAAGCAAGTTTCGTGAGAGAAAAGAAGTGCAAATATAGAGTTCGGTACTGAGGTTAGACCACAGCATGGACCGAGACTTAAATAAAAGAAGAGCGATCAATCCAATCTTGTAATCGTTTCGATATGCTGTACCTATATTTTTGCTACTTACCGTACGTGCTTTCACAAAGTTGTTAAAAGACGCTCTCCTAGGGTCACAGACGACCTAAAGTTTGTATCTTTCTTTGAAATCCTTTATTATATACGCGTGCTGATAAAATAACGATTGCTCCAAATGCGTTATCTATTGAGAAATTAAACCCGAACGGTTTTTGATTTTGAGATAATTTTAACTTCAAGACATAACTAAGAAGAAATGTTTGCCAATGACATCCTGAATAAGGTTTAGCAAAATGCAGTCTCTTCGCAGAGACTTCTAAGGACTCTTTAAAAGAAGTGTGTTAAAATTTATCAAACTACTACAGTATTATTATTCTTTTTTAAATATATTTTAGAGGTCGCTACATTACCGCTTATTTGGGATGTTATATACATATGTATATATATACGCATTTTTCAGATAGGAGCACTAGATAATAGAGTGCCCCGATATAATTTTAAGAGTTGGATTTTAAAAACCACCCTAACATAATATATTATAACGAATTATTTTTCTATTTTAAATCTAATAATTTTAAACATATCTCTTATAGCGCCAACAATAAACTTGAGTCTCTCACAAGAAATCATTCAATGGAAGTGACACGACTTAAAGCCCTCCTGAAGAAAGAAGAAATCTCACGATTATCAATAACTGAACAGCTGCAGCAAAAGAGCCGCGAAAATGAGGAACTGATGAAAATATGTGATGAGCTTATAAATGGTCAAGGAGCTAGTAGTTAAAGATAATATCCTTCTAATAAGAAGAACCCAACTCCCTTAATTACAGTGTCCCCAGTATAATAAACTCACACAACAACATTCATTGTAATTTCATTTAAGCATTTCTAGCTCTGATTAAAAAAAGTATGTAAAACACTATATTTTTGCAATTATTAATTTTTAACGCAAATTTTTTTCGTTTACCTATTTAAAAAAAATATTTTATATTATTACATCACTAAGTAATTGTTCGTTCCGCATTGTGAGAAATTTGCTAGAAAGTGTTCCAAAGAACTAAAAGTAGTTCAGAATTGAGGCTGTTTGTTTGTTTAAATTCAAAGTTGAAATACTTTAGTGGCTTGTTGATTGAGAATGGTTCTTTGTTAATAATACTTTACCGCATTCTGTTTAGTGTAATTTTGAAAAGAAAAAAAAAAAGCAAGAAGACATTCGTCACAATTTTATTTTTAATCTGAATTGACCTCTGAAGTAAAGTTTATTTTTGTATTATAGATTATTTTTTATTTGCTACTATAAAAAAAATATCCACTTTAATAAAAACAGTTTGTTAAATAATTCTCAAGTGCTTGTGACAGAATTCTTTCTTACATTTCTATATCCGACCATACAACTAAACTAAAACCTAAACTGTATTAAAAAATGCCATAAAGTAGTCTTATAACGCATAATAATTTATTTAGAAGGTGAAAATATGCTTCCAACAAGAGAAATTATAGTTTAATTTGTAAGAAACTAAACTTAACAGCTAGTAATGATAAATAGCAATTTTTTGCTACATTCACGGAAAACAATAATAACTAGAAACAAGAAACACAAGTTTTATATTATGTATACATACACTCATTTTAAGTCAAAAATAATATCACACTTTGGAATTTAAGCAAAGTGAAAAAAATTCACACGAAAAGGCCAAAATTTCGTCTCTGAAGATATATTTCTAAAAATTTAATTATTCCAGAGCGTCCTTGGGAATATTCTGGTTTGGAGGATTTCATATGGGAAAAATTTAACATTTTGCAAATATTTGGTTTTTTCTTTTTTAATAACATCCAATTTCAAGTAAAAAGACAACCTGTAAAAGGTTGTGTTGTTTCTAATAACAGGTGTCTCCATATAGCTGTGGTTAAAAAAAAAAGTATATCAAATGGGATCAGACAAAATGTTAGCACCGAAGCCAAATTTGTCGTATTTTTATATTCACCATATTCATTTTTGATTTATCCTTTTCATCAACCACAAAATAAACTAAAATGAATTTGCAATTAATAAACGTCAGAATATATGCCTAAAAGTACGTCAAATTAGCCAACTGCTTCCGAGGTTGTGACAAAAATTATAAACTATGATAAATGGATATTCTCTACACCAAACTAGAGCAATACAAGTGCTTAAATTAGAAGAAATATTTTTGATTTTATAATGTGTTGCCATTTTCAGTACATTCTACATAATACAAGGCTTTCTGAACTGCTAATTCTGATTTTATATGGTATTTTAATCTGAAAATATTCGACAAAATTAAATGAACTTTTCTACTGCTTTTGTGTTTTTATTCAGTTGTATTGCTCTAAGTATGTGTAGAATATCCATTTATCATAGTTTATAATTTTTATCACAACCTCGGAAGCAGTTGGCTAATTTGTCGTACTTTTAGGAATATATTCTGATGTTTATTCATTGCAAATTCATTTTAAGTTATTTTGTGATTGATGAAAAGGATATATCAAAATGAATATGGCGAATAATAAAAGTACGACAAATTTGTGGTGAAATGTCAAAATATGTGACTAAAATATAGATCAGAATTACCCCCCGGTTAGATAAATTCACTGATTTTGTTCAATTTATTGAATCTTCTAGGCCCACGTAACTACTACTCTATTCGAAAGGATGTTGTATAAAACGACAAATCAATATTCCCTAGCTCGTTTGCAACACTTTATTTGGGGAAAGGTTCATACAAATGCAAGTAAAATAATATTGCATTTTTATTAAGTTAAAAAAATTATAGTTGAATTATATTGAAGTGTCGAAAGTTACGTCATAGAAGTAATATAGGAAAAATACGAGATATAATCATTGAATAAATAACTAATAAGGAAACGGCATATCGGGTGAAAACGTAAGCATCTCGGCGAAATGTATTAGTGTGCTCTGTTTGTATTCGTTTCGTCATGGCAGTAGTGGAATCGTGCAATTTTGAAGGGGAACATTTTTTATAATCCTATGTAAAATAAAAAAAATTTTAGCTCCCCCTTATTTTCAGATAATATTTCTTGGCGTTGCCTTTGTATGACTGGAATAATTTAGCAACCAATGACAATTCAATTGTAAACAAATAAACCGGCATTGGTAAAATGTTAAATCTTTTGCCATGGCTCTTTATTTTTACAGATATTTCACTTTTATTTTGTTTAAAACAATATAATTAATAAGTAAAGCTATTAAGCTTACTTGAAGAATGTTTTCCCACGACAATAACTCTGTTCTTTCCTGCAGCACAGCACAGCGCACTTCATTCATAGCATGAAGAAATTCAGAATTCGTTTTCAGTTAAATCCATTGTCTGAGTGACACACATTTCACATATCAATAATAAATTGGTAAAAATTGAGATACAGATTTTTAATTATAATAAAAAAAAGATTTACAATTACAACAATGTAACGTTTTAAAGGTTCAGCAAAGTAAATTGACAAGATATATATATATGTATATATTTTATAGCCATTAACTCAGTGAAAAGACTATAACTGGAGAGGTACTTTTGTGAAATTAGTAAAGTATAATATATATATATTAAATATATTAAAAGATGGAGATTTTTTTATTTTAGAAAAATCTATCCTGAATTATGCTTGAATGGTTTGATTCTCTTCACTACTGAAATATGCCTGAATATTGTGCATCTCTTCACTGGTTCAAATCTACTGAAATATGCCTGAATATTGTGCTTCTATTTCCTGGCTCAAAACTGCTGAAATATGCTTCTCTTTCCTGGCTCAAAACTGCTGAAATATGCATGCATATTGCGCTTCTCTTCACTGGTTCAGAACTACTGAAAATGCCTAAATATTGTGCTTCTCTTCATTAGAGGTACCGAATACATCCCCCAAAAACTACAGCATAAAAGTAATGAAAAACTGATGCTTCCCTGTTGAAAGTGCGGGTTTTTCGGTTTTGGTAGTGCTACCTGTCCTGCTCTTACATACACAAATAAATCATTTAAAAACGCGACAGTGGTTATATGGGTTAATGTTTATCCCTGAATTTTTGCCCGACTGCCCATCCTTTTGCAGTGGAGGTGGGAGGCTTCGGTTCAGGCCTCCCGAAGTACAATTTCGGTACTTTTGTGCTATCATGGTAGAAGTCTCAAAATCTCGAAAAAGTATTTCAAAACAATTGAAATGCTGTTTTTTCCTTTTTTTACACTAAGGAACGTAAACACCAACGAGGATAATCTTATTTCCTGTGTAAAGATTACTCCTATCTGAGATTAATCCTGTTTGCTTTGGTCGTAAACACCAACTCGTATAAAACAATGAGTTTTTTGCTTATGTGGCATTACTTTCGGATATTTTCGGTATGTCGAAATAAAAGGGTATTATGTTTTAAAATAAGAAATGTTGAATAAGCAATATAATGAATAAAATTAATTTAATTTTCAGTTTTATTTTTTACATAATATTAAAAAAAAAATTTAAGTAGAGAAAGAATTTAAGATCAGTGCATCTAACCGAAATATCGTTGCCACGGAAACGTGTTATTCTTTGTTGTCTGTTGTAATTTTCACTTAAATTCAAATTTTGCTCATCTGTCACCTATTCTGATTAATCCTCGAGTAGAAATTTTACCCCCGGAAAATCTCCGATAAAATATTACACGGGTGTAATACGACGGATTAAATCGCGAGTAATCTTGGTTGGTGTTTGTGCATTACACGTGAATATGGAGTATTCTGGTTGCTGTTTACGGCCCTAAATGTATGATTAAGAAGAAAATATTTCTTTTTCAGTCGATACTTTGACCACCTTACTACCTTCGATATCTCAATTCTCTTAAATTTAAACCGGGTAATTTCACATTTTTTGTTCCAGGCTCGTCTCCAGGTTATTTCTAGCGAATCATGACTAATTTTTAAAAACATACATATGCAGTATGCAACCATCACCACAAATATTAATTTTTTCTTATTTATTGTAACAAAATTAATGCAATTTTTTGGAATATTCGGCCTTTAAATATCATGTAACAATTTTGATTCGATTTGTTTCGAAAGCTCAACAAACAAATCAGAAAGATGAATTACGAAGGAATTATTTTAATAGAAAAGCAAATTTCAGGCTAAGCGTTTATATGAGCCGTTTTTGTGTATTTTTGGTTCAACGCTCATCGGACTTCGAATTGAAGCTGGAATTTATTCCATTCAAATAGTTGCATTTTGCTCAATTTTCCAATTACAACTTGAAATTTCTGCGTTGAACCTACAAAAAATACACCTATTACATACTTTACATCAAGGTTGTATATAAAAATCTTGGAAACGTCTAAATGCCGCTACTGAATTAATTATTGTGGTAATAGGTCCGCAATAATTGATTCAGCCGCACATTGCAAAAAAATCCTCTTCTTTAAAAAAAAATAGAAAATCTTTATAAAACTTAAAAACTTACTATCTCTAAATGCGGTCGATTTTTTTTTTTTTTTTTTTTTTTTTTTTTTTTTTTTTTTTTTTTTATATAAAAAAAAATGCAATTTTCGACTTCCGGATAGTGGTCGCGACCAGACGTAGCCGTCGAAAATTTGAGTACGGGCCCGGTGTTGCGTGACTTTCTAGTAAGAAGACATGCATGAAAAATATTAAAAAAATTATTTTGAAATTTAACTCATTTTATGTAAAATTAAGTTTCCATTTTTCACACAGTTCTTGTTGGCTATGTGTAAACTTTTTTAACAAAATACACCTATCCCCCGATTTACACTGAAGATAGATTCCTAACTAAATGTACATAATTCAAACTATTATTTCAATTTAAAATAAAACTAAATATTACTTAAAAAACAAAAATAACTGGTTATTCATAAAATGACAAAAATTTAAAGGTATATGTATTTATTCATTTTACATATAGAAGCAACAAATTGGTATAATTTAAACAATTTAATTACTCTTATCACTTTCGTAGACTTATTAATCTTTTCTTTGGGTGGTATGATGTCGCTTTCATCACTCGATAGTACTTGATGCGTTTCAATTTTGATATTAGATGAATTACAATTTCAGATCGGCGAACGTTGGTAATGAAATACGTAATATTAATAGTTATGTTTGGTTTTTGGTCAAATCTTTATAGACCTCCACATATTGAGTAAGCGTTTATTAATACCTATCTAGGAGAGCTCGTTCAACATTCGGGTTATTTTGTAGAAAATGATTACCCAATTTTCGCTCTAATTCAGGTTCACGGATGACTTTTACACGATCATTTTTTTTGTAAAAGTGAAATCGTGTAAATAAAGAAACGTGTAAGTCGGGGTGGATAGGATAATTTAAAAAATAGAAATAGATAAAACAACATTCCATGTTTTCCGAGTTCACAAACAACAAAACCAAATAGTTTGAAATTCCTAATGGCAAATGCCTTTTCCAAAGGCTTAAATTATTTTAAATGTAAAAAGAAAAAAACATTATGATGAAATTGATAAAATATACAAGGACTACTGATCAATATTTGTTAAATTACACCTGAAAAGATTAAATTTAGTTTTGATCGTTGTGCTTAAAAGAATTAATTAAAATCAAATAAGATAAAGGTCCAAACAAAAACAAAGTTTTCCACAAAATTCAATAAAACGAAATAAAATCGAAAAGAACATTTAAGTAATTTTGTATTGAAATTCCTGAAAGTTCATCGACTAGACAGACGCTTTTAGAGTTCAATAATATGTGCGCAGTTATTGACGTTTTTCGATCCCTAGTACCATGATTGAGATTTTATTCGAGATGTGGAGGTCTCCATTTATAAAGAGAGAAATTTTACTTGTTTTACCCTACAAACCAGAATTTCTTTATTTTTTCTTTAAAACTTTTCTCTTTTAAAATTTATAATAAAACGTTTGACAACTTAAATGCCAGCTCATATGGCAATGTAATTTATTTTCGAAAAAGCAAGCTCGAGCATGTATGTATATGATTTCAAAAAATTAATATTATTGCAGACAGTAAAAAACCATTTCAATGGGACATTTCCTTATATAATGTATGCACATATTTTTACAAAGAGAATATTATATTACATAATATACTAAGTGAATTAATTAATTTAAAAGAAAAATTATTAACTTAATCAAGATTTTTTTGTTTTTTCCCTTTATTGCATTAAAACATCCTGCCCAAGTAACAATTTAAATGGTTTGATTAAGGATGTAGATATGCAGTTGCTCTTGTAAAAATGTTTTAAAAACATTTTTCAGATTAGTGATAACACTATTGCCATCAATAAAACTAAAACAAAACGATAAGGTTGCAAAAGTTATTCGATAAATACGACTGCAGTTTTACAGAGTTTTACAGCATTTCTAAAGCAAAGTTAAAATTCAAAAATAATTTTACGTTTTGCGTACTATATAATTATACATATATAAATATTAAATTGTTACCTGAGCATTTACTCTCCTGATTCCCATATTAAACGGCTTACTCGAAAAATTCTTCTTAGCCTTTGTTGATTATCATTCCATTTCTGTTTCAGAAAACTTAAATCACGAATAAATTAAAACGCTGATGATGATGAATGAGTGTAATTTAGTATACTACGTTAGTAATAATCTTAATGCGACTTTGGCTAAATCATTCTACAGAGAGTGTTTCGGTTATGGAGGTCCAACTAAAAACTGTATGACAGGAGGACCATCTCAACCGTCTCGCAGTTACAGCGTGACTAAAACATATACTAGTTTTTCATAAAACAGCGTGTACGGTCATCGTTACTCACCCTATGGAAAACCTCGTAGCCTTTCTATCGACTTCTCAACCAGCCCCGTACTCTCACTCTTATACACTCGATTCGGAAGAGTGGAAAAATTAAAAAAAAAAGTATTTTTCCCCAAAACATTTGTAAAGCTCTGGAGCGGAGCAAAGAGCAAAATATTTTTCAATAGCTTAGAAATTACAACTTGATGTCTTAATCTAGAATATGATATTTCTCGGCCAATCCTAGATCTCAGTAGCAATAATTTTGCCATTATAATAAAAAAGAAAAGAATTTTAATGGCTGCTGAAAACTGGGCGGTAGTGCAAATTCAAAAGAATTGAGGAATTGAATACACGGCACAAGGTGACCCTGTGCTGGGTACCTGGCAACGAATATCCCAGGCAAGGAGATGGCTGATGAGTTGGCCCAAAAAGGGCTCTGAAATGGATAGCTCCGCAGCGGTAGCTTATGTGAGGATCCCGATCGGAGCTTTGAAAGGAAATGATCAGGGGCGCCTATCAAAAGGGAAACCTGCCGTATTGCAAGGCAATTGTGGCCTGCAAATGACAGGAAGAGGACTACTTAATGGCAGTAGAGCAAATACCACGAGTATAATAGGGGTCATTTTGGGTCACTGAGCCATAGGAGACTACTAGAGGACTAGGAATAGCGGCGAACGATTTCTGCAGGAACTGTAAAGATTCGGAAGAAATCGAATCCGTCTAACACGTACTTTGCGAGTGCCCCACTCTGATGAATAAAATATGAGATTCCTAAAGGAAGCAGGATGGATCTAGGGCGGTTTTGAAGGTTATCACATAAGGTCAAGAAGCACAATGGAGGTATAAGCATCCTAAGACGTTAGTTGCCGTTTGGAGCAAATTTTATTAAAGTTCCAGGGTATACTAGGCAGGATATGTATATGATGATGTATTATATACTGCATACCTCGGATCTAGAACCATAATTGTGAAAAACAATTTGAATATGAAACAATAATGATTGTTAAATAAAAAGAATTTGAAATTCAAACAAAAATTAAGATCTGTTATACTTATATCTTAATTATAAATTGATAATTAATATTAATTTAAAAATTTAATTTGTTCCAGTTTGGTATTGTATCTTAGCCGCTTTTCAATATGAATCTTCCCGGCTAAAACTACTAAAATTTGAAACGCGTTTCAAAAAACTATGGGTAGGAATTCTGGCGTAGTGCCGTTCAGGTTGATAGGATTTAGCCGGATTGACGGTACAGAGAATTCAAGTTATTCTCATTACGAATCACGTTCCGCAATTAGTGACGAAATATTGTGAAAATGTATAGGAAAGTACGGTACAGAGAACACAATTCTCTCTCTCCTCTCTCTGTCTTTCCTATATAAATATATATATATATTAGTCACAAAATTACATCACAGGCTATCAGCTGCAATGTGTCAAAATTTTAATGGGAATACTTTGGGTTTTTTTGGAAATTAATATTTTTTATGCTGTATGCTACATAATAAGATTTAGTATAGTATATAGATTTATCCGTAATAAGATTTAGTATAATGGAGAGAATTAATATATGGAAGAAGGGCATCGGATAGAACCAATTTATATTAGTCCTGGCGCATCACTTCTTCAACAAAATATATGAGACCAGGACCATCTTTGCTGATGCAGCTCCAAATCATTATCGCCGGATGGATATTTGACAGTTTGTAGTATGCAGTCGGCCTTGTATCTTTCTCCTGGTTTTCTTATCACAAATTGGAAAGTCCACCATCCAGCATTCATCACTGAATATCACCAATGAGCTGGAAAATTTTGTTCATTTCTAAAATTAAAAAAAAGAGCTTGGAAAATTTTGTTCATTTCTAAAATTAAAAAAAAGAGCTTGGAAAATTTTGTTCATTTCTAAAATTAAAAAAAAAAATATTTAACCTTTTTCCAGTTATCAACTGTAAGATGCCGGTGAAGGTGAGCCCATAACAATCTCCTTTTCTTAATGCAATTTGTCAACAGACTTTTTTTGCGGGATGCCTACACTTTAAATTTGCCTTGTAGTACAATCTTCGCCGCAATGTTATAACGGATGTATATAGGTATATAGAATACAAGCATTCCCATTACGAGCCACGTTCCGCCATTAGTGACTACTTATCGTTAAAATGTATAGGAAAGCACGGTACAGAGGACACTTGGGTTAAAAATGTCCCAATAAATTTAGCTGAAAAGCTAGCCAATTTTAAGAAAAATTTTAGCTGGTAGCGTAAAAGACTGTCGGCTTCACTTTTTGTGAGCAGTCATCAGTCTATATATTTTTGATTCTGTTTATTTACACAAAGAAACTAATGTTTTTATTAAATATTTAACCGAATGTTGCGTTTGTGGCTTAACTAACATTGCACAATCGCAAGGTCTTTCAGTCAATATAACACGAAAAACTAACAAATTCGCTGGTAAAAATTTGTCGCGAAATGAAGTTTCAACACTACAAAAGTTCCTCTAGAATCGGCCATACTGACTACTTGCTCTTAACTTTTATGTAGAATTTGAAGCATAATTTTTTTGTAAATCTGGCATTGGGTTGTAAGCACTTTAATAGCACTTTTGTTTTCGAAAGAGCTTTCAGGAGAAATTTGTTGACGTTGAGGAGAGGGTGCCGTAATTGGGCTGATTTTTGAAGCTTTGCTCGTGCGAATATGCGTCATGCGTCATCATGCGAAAATACAATAGTGTTTTGTTTTGTACTCTGTCGTGTTATAATTGTTATGCAACAAACGGTCAGACGGACGTCATCACATCAGACACGCTTTCGGCATGGATTTTTTTTTATTGAGTGAGACTGAGTAGTGAGTGAGAATGGAACGACAAAGAAAGAAGTCAAATAAAATCTAAATAGTCGTCCGTCCGTCGGTCGGTCATCACAACGTAGGCCATTAAAATTTCTGTGTGGTAAAACAAAACATGAAACGGTGCACGAATCGCCATCGCGACGGACATTCATAAGTAGATATGTAGATTATTTTGAAGGAAAATGTCCTACAACTAAACTTTCGTTTCGTAAAGTGAATTTAATTGCACTAATTAATAATAAGAAGATGAGTGTTTTATTAAAATTAATATTAGTGTGAAGTTTTTTTAGTGGAAATTAAATTAAATCACACAATTTCGGTATTGTCCGTAATTAATTCTATCGCACACACGGCACGCACAATAAGATAGATTAATGGGATCAGCTGGGGAAAGGTGTTGCAAGACGTCGAATTTTTCGTCCCGTATTGCGAATGCAATCGCAAATAAATTTTACAAGTAAGATTTTGTACCTTCCTTTTCCGATTTTTAGTTTTAACACTTTTTGATATATGTATGTAGTCATTGTTATCGCTATAGCATAATCATGTATACAATAAATAAAATGTTTTATGTTGGTAGGATGTATCAGCTTGTTCTTTACCTACATCCCATAGGAAATAGTTTACATACACCAATTTGGTTTATTTGTTTGTAACCTGAAGTGTAATTGGGTTTTCAAAACTGGTACTAATACCTTAGTACCTACCTACCTACCTACCTAATATTAAAAGGAAAATATTCTAGTGCTTGTTAATTTGAGTTCAAAGAAGATTGGGGAACTCCTTTCCGCCTGCGGCAGATTTGGAGCAGGTATGATTTGTACCGTGGAAAAATACAAGGCATGTAAATTTTTAAGTGTATGTTTAAGCTTGAAAGTCGTCGAACAGAAAACGGGAAATATTTGATGAATCTTTATCGCCTGCGAACAAAATTGAGTAGGTAGGTACCTATGCAAATTTAGAATTTTATAAATATGTATATGTATTATTAATCCGTGAACATTTCCGTCGTAAGAATGAGCCTAGGTCTGAGCTGTTCTTAGGTATCATCATATTTTTATCAAGTATTACTCAAACTCTTTTTTTCTACTATTACCAGCATCTCATTAAAAAATAAAAGCCAGCTGCCAACCTTGCGGAAAAGTTCGTCATGAAGTGACCTTGACCTGACAGAAAAATTATTGATTTCTGCGACTTTCACTTTAGGTCTGATCAAGGAGATAAAAAGTTGATTGCACGGTCCCACACTGCTGAAACTGCAAGCCAGGAAGTGACTGGGCAATTGTCATATACCTACCTAGTTACAGAATATTTATCTGGGAAGTTACGAGCTAGTTATGCTGGTATGGTAAACCAAATACTTGCTTTTTACTTAACTAGCCGGTGTTAGCAAAATTAGTACTTAGATAGCTTCGTTATTAGCGAACTGGAAGTAGGTACCTACCTTAAAAATGTTATAGGTTCTACCTATGTGGTATAGTAAACTACTATTGCTATCCTCAAGTTCTGATCGTTTCGAGCCGTGCAAATGTTTCAAAACCAATTCTTTTACATATTCCGTCTACAAAATAGTTGAAATAAAAAAAGAAGCTAAATTAGAAACAATTTTGTAATCCCGCAGATTTTTTATGAAAATAACATTACGGGTCTTCCGTCAAGTAGATAGCTTTTGTATGTAAGCCAATTAATTGACATCTTATATGATACAGGGGTAGATCGCCACTCCATTGAAGCCTGCTCAGAGCGAACAGGCGTGTATCCAGACCTGCAGCTTGGGGGGGGGGGGGGGGGTAGGCACAACTAAAATGTTCGAGGTGGGAGGAAAAAGTCGGAAGTAGTCGCTTTTAAATTTTTTTTTATCATATTTAAGTTAGATATCACAAAATTCAATTTTTGGTTTGATTTGGAAAACCTTTCCATAATATTATCCACATCAACGTCGATCTCAGAGTGGATAGACATTACGGACTCATATCTAGATACTCTTTCTCGTGCAAAGATTGTAGACATTGATGTGATGCAACCGATTCTGTCAAGGCTGAAGTAAATGACTGAGAGTGAGAGTTTGCACCTTGATTCACATTCCGAGGAATAGGAGTAGAAGTGCATGAAATGTCACTGACTATTTCTTTTGATGGGAACTTAATTGATCTTGCTTTCTTCTGAAAAAAGTTATCAATGTGCTTATCAGTCTTCTGCTTTCCACTTTCGCAACTATTTCTACCTCCATCGCTAACTATAAATTAAAAGTAAACGTGATGTTAAATTAAATAACACTACTTGAATTAATACGAAAGTACAAGCAAAGCAACGGCAACTATCGCAAGCAGAGGAAAGCGAATGGTTTTTATTTTTGTATTCTTGCCGTAAAAATTGTGAAGAAAAGTTGTAGAATTAATTTTAGTGGCATCAATCCAACTGATCGTTTTCAGCAACCAATAGTGTATAAAAATTCGAAAGAAAAATGTTCAATAAAATTTTTAAGAACAAAATGTATGGTTGCCAACGCTCATAAATATCTTTACCGACCCAGATCAGCCAAGACACCTGAATCAATATAACTCTTTGGAACCATTGTCCGCCGCCATGAAAAATCTAAAGAAAAATTTTCAGATCTTTCTAAGAAAACTGAATGCTTGTGCCCTTGTCGAAAGAGAGAACCACCAGAATTAATACACCAATTCGTTTGGACTTTTGTCGGTGAATAGTTAATCATTCAAATTCTTAAGAACAATTTGCAACTATATTTCTAAAGGTACGTGCACAACATGGCGAAGTGTGGCGAGGCTATATCAAGAGTTAAAGAAATAAAATGATTGCACGATGTACTATGAGAGAATTCATAAAAATGCTGTGGTAGCGTGCGATGTGCCGAGACAAATCGCTCGAGAATTTTTTTGCGAGGTGCAGCGCACTAATTTTGATAGATGGCATATTTTTTTAGGTTTTTTTCTTTGATATAATCGAAGGGGTCTTTATTCATTCTCATATATTGGAAGAATCTATCAGGATCAGTCCGAAAATCTTCACATGAATGATGAATTCGCCAAATTCCAGACGTTTCGTCTTTATTGGGTGGAGCAAAAGAGCGGAAAGTACACTTAGGTCAAAAATTCCATATAGCTGCACTACTTGACAAACACAAAATTTCTACTTCTGAATCTGATGACATAATTTATACTCTCACTTCACGATTTACCAAGAAACTGAACGCCTTGTTGTAAACAATACACCTCGAGATATATGTTCACCTCGCCTCGCCAAACTGTCTAGCCACGCATCGCCTCGCCTCGGCTTGTTGTGCACGAACCCCAAGAAAAATTTAGGCTTGAATCAGTGTCGTTATGAAAAATCAACGGGTGGCAAGACGTTGATTCCATAACTCGGGTTCTACTGGAAGAACCGTAAAACAATAATTTGTTAAGTCAAGGCTAAAATACAATTGCGACGGTCAACGGCAAATGACGAAAAAATGCTGCTGTGGAACTTCTAAAAGCATATCGTCTTATGCGAATGCCCAAATTACGACGGGCGACGGTCAGCGGTCGACGAAGTTGCCGTCGGGATTGATCAATTTCTAATTTTTCCGTCGTCGCTGCAGTACTACCAACAAAATCAAACGAATGAACTTGTTGTGGCATTTATTTTTGTCAAGGTTGTAGGATATCGCGGCAATTTTAAAATAATGAATTTTGATGAAAAATTGATTGAGGAATTGTGAAGTCATAAAATAATTTATGATATACATGACAACCAGTATAGACGAGTTGACAAAAAAGACATGGTATGGATGGATATTTCGAGGCACTTAAATTCAAATGGTAAAATTGTGATATTTTTGGCATTTAGTTTGATTTAATTTAGTTAATTTCTGTATTTTAAATTTTTCCTTTCCGCACTTTGGTCCGTTGCAATTCTTTCAAAATAATATAAAATATTTTCGATAAAATTTGTTTCAAAACGCTCAAAACTAATAATAAATGAAATTTCAGTATCTTCTTCTTTCACAATCGCCACTCACTGCCTGTCATTGCGATTGTACTCCCAATTTTTCGTCTACCTTTTTCGATAGCGAATTTCCCGCTGCTGTCTACCATCGGAAAATCAGATAGGTAAAAAAAATTATGATCTCTAACCAATTTTGTAGAAACAATAACACTTTCTAAACTTTTTAATTGGCGCAACAAAAATATAAAAGCATCTTCATAGCTGTGCTGCTAAGCATTACGTGCCATTTTCTAAAAAATCAAATACTAAAATAAATATGCATTCCAAAAGTACTTTACTATCCTGTGCTAGTTACGATAGATGACTTTTCGACACTAGATATATTAAAACGCAAGAAAATTTTAAAAAATTTGTACACCTTTAAAAGACGAAGAGCTACGAGAGAATGACTATTATACCCAATCCACTATTATACTTATAAGAAGACAAACAAAGCGTATCATACTAAAATCTTCCTGTTATGTATATAAATGTATAGAATATTGAGGGTATTATAGGAGTCCGAAAATTCTACAGCATGACGCATAACGAAGACAAGAGTAGAATTCGCCTTGCTCACAATAAAATCAATATGCTGTGCGAATGACATCTGAGAATCTACTAAGGCGCCGAAATCAGATGAAAAATTACATTTAGCAACAGGAGATCCATTAACAAATAATTCAAATAATACCGGATGTAATGATCACTTATCATAATATTACGTAATATTATGATACCTCGAAAGTCGCAGCACCAATCCCCAAAATGAAATGTACGTCACATGGGAATCTCCATGCACGATCCATTCTTAGTGCACACAGTACTTAGGTACGTTACGAGAGTAACATGAAACCTATTGGATTCATTGCATTCTGCATTGAGTCACAGATAGCATGCAGCACTTTGTTTCCAAGGGATAATGCTGTTGTGATTATTTCGTGTGACTTATAATTTAGAATTGGGACAAGTACGTGCTAACCTATTGAGTAAGACCCTTGTGTATAGAATTATGTAGTGATTGCGAAAATACATCCTTGTTATAATATCAGATGGCTCCTCTTGTACCATTTTGAACAGTTTTGGTCTTCAATAATATAGACTGCTAGCAGCAGGCCTTTCCCATACAAAATTTTTGAAGCCAGCTAACTATGGGGGCAGAGGGGCAAACATCCCAAATTACTGTCATGTTGCGGGATATTACATAATTAGCACTACCATGATTACCTAAAATGAAGGGAAATTTTCAATTTTATTTTAAAAATTAATTCTGTACGCAGTTCTTAATTAAATTCTTGCTAAATATTCAGAAGATATTTAAGTATTTAGGTTTTTCTCGTTTCAAATTTAAAGCTACGCTTCATATGTAATTACAACTAGAATGCGTAATAAATTTTGTATTTTATAAGATAAGTAAGAATCTGGCCGTGTATAAAAATCTCAAAAGTTTATATGTTTCTTCACGAATTTTGATTTCATGTAATTCCTTTTAATCTTCAGAAATTAATATTGCGAAAATTCTCTGTACTCTGTGTATTTTTTTTTTAAATCAAATTAAGAGCTCCAACAATTTATGTGGTGGGCATACAGTTTTAAAGTTATTAATACCACTTTTTAAACTTTCTGAATAAGCGTTAAAAAAAAACATTCTTCTGAGTAACGATATTGTCAACCTTTATCGATTATTATATCATTAGGTAGTCAGAAAAACGAAGGTAAGCAGAGGTACTGTAAGATTCTTAATTTTTCTTGAGGAGCGGCAGTTTTGGCATCATAAAAAATTAACAAATGGAGCAAAATAGTTAATACCCTGATGTCAGAATACCTCAGCCATTGATTCGCTTTATTATAAATTTAGTTGCTATAGCCAGAATAAAGCCGACAATTTCACATCCCAGGTAGAAAGGCGCATTACCTATCATATCGGTCAAGTATCTATGCAATAATACAAATACCTCAATAAGGCTTATAAGAACAAATTTCTGGACACGCAAATTTTTAATATTCATATTTTTATATATTGTTTTTTCATGGCTGTAATGCATTTAATCTTCTTTAAGATTTCTTTTGAAATTAAAAAAAAATATATTAAAGCACACAATTGTTGTTATTGGCTTGAAATATTACTATAAATTATCTAGCTAATAACATATTATTGTAATAAATAATTTCTTTTTATAGTATATAACAATTTCCGTTCTGGAAATATTTTTCTTACTTTGTGGCAGCACAAATCGCTCGCAACATAAAAAGCATATTTTATGCTGGCTTCACTCTATATGGTATATTGAAGTCTGTGTTAAAAACCAACAATGGCTTGCTGCAATATAAAATCAACGATGTCTCACCTCGACCTGATGTAGGGAAGGCCGTAATTTTTTCTTAGAAATTTACTGGAAATTTTTTCCTTAGAAATGTTATGCATTATTGCAGGCCAAAAACGCATTATTGCATGCAACTTGCACTGCCATACTTCCTGCTCGTGTAAACTCTACTGCCATGCTGGCAGTACAGCTCTCAGCGAACTTACATGATGAAAAACCATGGCAGCTAGGACTGGGAGATAGTAATTTGACATTTATACAGTTTTCAAAATGTCGGAAAAGAAATGCTTTAGAGAAATTGATAAATTTATTCTGGGAAAATGAGATTTTCTGGGATCATTTGCATTACATCATTTACCAACACCTTCCTCTTAATTTTTTCTTGGGTTTTTATCATTCTGCTACTTCCTTTATTGCTATAATTTTCCAATATACGCAAGAATTTACGTCTCGATGCCATTTTTAAATGAACTTGCATGCAAGCTGATAAGAATCAACCGAGCTGCCTTCTGCTGTCAAGTTTAAAATCGCGTTGGAAGGGAGGCTTGCATGCAAGCTGTACTTGCAGGTGTAACCCCCGGGTAAGCCATAACAAAATCCTCGAAAAATAATAATAATAATAATTCAGATCAATCATCGAGAAATATTAAATATATCCAACAAGACCACAGAAACGTTCAGAGCTCCGGAGAGGAATAAACCAACCACGCGTAGAATGTAATAAGATATTATATAGAATCTCATACAGCTGTACAAATTATATCACGCTATATTTCCGAGAATGCTAAACAACATCTTAGATTCTTAGTAGACACAGCCGCAGATGTCTCAATTGTAAAATCCAATAAATTTGATTTTAATCCAAATGACAAATGCAAGTTAATCGGAATTATTAATTAGGCAATAATTTCGTTAAGATCAATAAGTTTAAATCTAGAAATCGGAGACCACAAAGTAAATAACTCATTACATTTAGCATATTTAACGTGAATGAACACAAAATGTCTTACCTAAAGAGATGAAACTATTGAAAATTGCTCAGATAAGGTTACCAGAAAGAACAGAGGCGATTGCGATAGTACCGTACCGTACCGTACCGATAAGTCTAGAGAGACAAGAAGACAGCATAGTGCTGAATAAAGAACTAGAGAGTGGTGTATTTGTGGCAAACGCAATAAGGCAATAATATCAGCGAAAGGAACATGTCGTGTTAAAATTTTAAATACTAACGACGATGAAGTAACGATACCAAACTTCCAAGTTAGAAATATGACACTGACATATATAATATGGACTGCTTAACATGTCAGTGGAAGAACCTTTGAAGAACTACGAACGTGACGCGAAACGAATAGATGAACTGCTATAGGCAATAAAGATAAACTAGGAGGATAAACCACTGACGTATATATGTCAGTGGGATAAACCTACTAAAGATAATAAAGGAATATAATGCCGAAATTTTGACAACAAAAAACTTCTATAAGCAAACATAGATGATACTCTCGTGTATATAAAGAACTACCAATTACCACACACTTAAAACGAGAAGAGGAAACAAGGCGAAGAGTTAGAGTCAAACGATATTATTGGGCCATCCGCTAGCCCTTACAACGCTCCGCTGCTCATAGTATCTAAAAGAAATACTGGCCATAAAAAAATGGTGGCAATTAGTGGTAGACGAAAAATTCCCTTTAATCAGATTTGAGATGTTTTAGATAAGTTAAGGGCGGGGTAAGGTTTTAAAAGCGAAAAAAGGCATATTTTCGTTATTTTTTTGCGGCGACATGAGCAATAATGTTTTATTCAATTTATCTACACATTGTGGTACGACTTCTTAAGTATATGTCAGAAAAAAATTTCAATCAAAAATATTGATAAATACGCCTGCGAGACGGCGATCTCCGGAGGCGCCTTGAAAAAAGTTGTTTTGCGGTGAAACAAAAAATCGATATGCGTTTTAAAGGTGATATGTTTCCCCAGGTAATCAGGGTTTGTTTTTATTTTTTTTTGCAGCATTTGGAAGTGAAAAACGCGATTTTAGGATTTCAGTTAATTTGTTATTAAAAAATAGAAAAAAAATGGTAAAAAAGAAAAAAAAAATCTTCCTGATTACCTGTTCATTTATGTGTAGAAGTAGTGTTTAAATTTTCAAAAGGATCGGTTAAGTAGATTTTGAGTTCTAATGTTCACGAACTTCAAAAATCACGTTTTCGGCAAAATCGATTTAAAGTTTTTTATACGTGAACGAACATTCAAAATAATAACTTCGAGAAAATTTTAGCTCTGTACACAACCGTTCAGCAGAAAGTGTGCCTGTGAACTGAGTTATATTCGATGTACCCGAAAATATACAGTTAGTTTACATACTTTCAAAGACCCATAGAAGGAGAAAGGAATTCGGGGAAACAAAGGGGCTTGAAGCTGCTTCCTAATATGGGTATCGCGCAGCTGCCGGGCAGGTATAAAAATCGAGTATCAAGGCCGGTCGTTTGAAACGCTGTAGCTTCGTTAGTTTTGCTCCGATTGACTTGAAATTTGTATACAATACTCTCGACATGCAAAATGCAAAAAAAAAAGTTTTAAAACCTTACCCCGCCCAAGTAGAGCGAGGTATTCCACAACACTTGACATGACTAGTTCTTTCTACCAGATTGAAACATTTTCAACGGTAAGTGGTAATTTTCCTTTTACCTTTTGGATTAAAAGTATCTTTTAATAATTTTCAGAGAATGTTGACCATTGTTCTTGCTGGACTTAATTCTGCAGCATTAATTTATGTAAACGACATTATAGTTTTCGGTTGTAGTGTTAAACAACACAATATAAAGTTTTCAGAGATTAAACTGAATCAGAGTAAATTAAATGTCTATTCCTTAAAGCATAAGTTGTATACCTACTTAGGGCATTTGATAACAAATGAAGCCATAAAAACCGGTCCCTCCAAATACGAGGTAATCAAAAATTATCCAACACCCAAAAATTATTACTCATTATTTAGTATCACCTCACCACCACTGAGACTGAGCCGTAGCCCCCGGAATATAATACAAGCCATGAAGTCGCCGAAGGCACCGACACATTAAAAGGGCTTAACGTGACGGGTACAGCATGCAGTAAGAGCTCACTCTCACTCCTTTTTGTATACTCGTCATGGAGGAAAAACTAAAATGTCATCTTAAACAGGTCCTAAAGCCCAAAACTGTCTCTCCACAGTAAAATGAAGTTAAAACAAATTGCAGCCAAACATGTTTTCTTTCTAATGGCCAGTTTCACAGTCTGAGTTTAAACCAAATATAGTTTAAGCTCGACGAATGAGTTTCACAGTTTGGTTTAAACCCCGGTTTAAGCTAGAGTTTAAGCAGTCCCATCCCTCGGTTTAAACTCAAGATAATTTTATTTTGACCGAAGCATTGTTTTTTTGTATGAAGAAAATAATTTCATCACGAATTTAGATTTAGACATTTCTAGCGATGAAGAAGATTTTTTTGAGTTAAATTTACAACTCTGTCGACGACTGAGAGTAATTAGAAATCATTTTAATGAGTGGGAGGACGTTGATTTTTATGCTAGGTTCAGTTTAAGTAAAGAACCTTGTCGCTTTGTCTTCGAATCTATTCTTGTCCGTTTTCTTGTGCTCTATTATATATTTTTTTATGCACTAGGAAAGGTCAACTTGACTTATGCTAAAATTACCATCCTTTTTGAATGTTGGCATATTTAAAATTAGCAAATATAACTATACATATTTTTTATTTTTTATTTTTGATCTGTTTACTTTTTCCGATTGACAAATTGATAGAAACATTGCTTCACAATGGTGGCGATAGCTAATTTAATTCACAATTCAATCAGTACTACCAACGTTATTAAAAGAATGCACTGTGAAACCCGATTGGGTTTAAACTACGTTTAAACTTGGAGGATGGTTTAAACTAAACCTTGGTTTAAGCTCGACTGTGAAACTGGCCATAATAGTTTAAAAAAAAATAGCATGTAGAACAAATTTATGGAAATTACAGCGTTTGAACAAAACACAAGGAACTTTTGTATGAAAAACTCCTTCAGTAAGACAAGGCAAGAAGACTGTGCATGTCGCCTGCTGACCGGCCCGCTGCTCTCCTTTTTCGACTTTGTTCATGGCTTGTATATTCCGGGGGTTACGGGTTGGAGCTACCAACACAAAATATTGCATTCTGGAACGTTTGCTTATGCCATTTGATGTTTTTATGTTGGCTACAGATGCAATCACCTCAAAAGGAATAAGGTAAAGATAGTGTTTACCATGCTCCGTCTCTCTAGCCCATAAGCAGGATTCAGTTAAGAATAACTTTTGAAAATTAAAGTCGGAAGGAGTTTAATTCCTTATAAGCGATTAAAATTTCACTTGGGCACAAGAAAATATATTTTTTTACTTAAATTTGATTTACGGGTGTAAAATTTCATCTGATTGGTTGAGTTTTACATGTTTTTTATGTAACCGTTTTAAATGGTACTCTAACGGTGATATACAGAAACACAATATTTTTGTGCCACGTGAAATAGCAAATCGCACAGTCCATTGTTATAAGTCAGTGATCACCACGCATTGAAATCTACGATGTATTTAGGTTATTAATTTGAAAAATTATAAGGTACATATATCAATTTATAGTTACGTTGAATTATAAACGTTAAAAAGAAAACAAGTAAAAAAGCTAGAATTGGTCTAAGACCATTCTTATGATACCCTGTATGTAATTTCGTATGGTCACCTCTCTGTGAAAGTTTGATTGTTGAAGTGGCTTGCCTCATATAAGGTCCGTTGCATATTTATAAGGTCACTTAATATTTTTTTTAAATATGAAACCCTAAAATATATTTGTACACGACGATTTCTCTAAAATGTTCCATGCAATGGTGCAAATGGCACAGATTAAAAATACGCAGTTATTCGCTAACGATATTCTCGTTATCTGAACGAACTCTTGCTCTTGTTTCATATGTATAAGGCCAAAAAACTTTTCGTTTTTAATAAATTTTTTTGAACCATAAACATAAAAAATAAACGATAAATTACATAAAATCAACAGATAAAATTGGCCCCACTTCATTTAATCTCTCTTCCATACTGCCAACGAGGTTTGTGATAATCCCAGTCTCTATTCTACACCATTCCACTTTTTTGCGCGAATAAGCTCTGGAATTGAGTTAAATTGGCGGTTATTGGTGTAAATCCTTTGGGATAATATGCCCCATAGATTCTCTATTAGGTTCAAATCAGGTGAGCCGGCGGCCCATTGCAAAACTTGAACCTCTTTAGCGGTAACCAAAATTATTGTTTCACGATTTACATGAATTCTCGCGTTATCCTGCTGAAATATCCATTCTTTTGAACCATGTTCATTTCAAAACGCGGTCCAATGCAAAAAACCTGAATCAAATAGACATCTATTATTTTAAGATTGTGTTCTCAGACGAGAAGAAGTCAAATCTCGATGGTCCTGACGGGTCTCGGGGATATTATCGTGATATCCGTCAAAAGCCATTAAATTTTACGAAGAGGAATGCGATAACATGGGCCGGGTTTTGTGCTGAAGAATGTTTAGAAATCCAGATCATTTCCTGTTTAATGAAGAGTGTGAACTACATCAAAGCTTTGGAGAAGACTTTAGTACCATTTTTAAAGTGTGTTTACTATTCCTATAAAAACGTAGTGTACAAAATCTCAGCTCTCCACGTGGACGCATTGTCAGGCAGTGTTGAAATATATACTTAGTAAAACAAGTAAAAAAGCTAGCATTGGTGTAAAGGTGCCTGTACACGGTGCCTTTTTACGCATGTGTTTATATTGCATGCGCAGCGCATGACTATTCCTATATTTTTTTGTCCACTTTTACGACTAGAAGCACAACGCAAGCTGTGCGCACTGTCTCTCGTTCCGAATGGCAAAACTGCGCGAAATTGCAAAAAAATTAAAATGGAGAAAACAGATTTTTCAAATTACGAAGAGAAAACAATAATGTTTATAGAAGAATATAAGAAATTAGTTATATTGTGGAAACCGGATTCAAATATGTACAGCAATAGAATTCTTCGACGCATTGAAATTATTAGGAGACAAGTGCAAAACACAATCAAAAGTCTACGATTATATTTCCGAAAAGAGCATGCGAACGGTAAAAGCAAGAAAAGTGGATTGCATTTCCACTTATTCACGTAGGTATACTCCACTAGACTAACTAAATCATAGTGTCAAATTAACATGCGCTGTGCTCTTGTGTAAATGGTATCATGCGTAATTCAGACCAGTTATATGCGTAAAAAGGCACCTTAAGACCAATTCGCTATGTAATTCCGTATGTAATTTCGTACGGTCACCCATCTGTGTAAAGGCACTTTCACATCAAACACAAGAATCGAAAAAATGTAAACCGAAAAACTCAATTTATTCCACTTTAAAACAAGATTTTTGCTCCAATGATTAATAAAATCATGGGAAATAGGATAAACTAATAATTTTACTAATAAAATAGTATATTTATCTTAGAATTTTTAAGAAAACACAACTTTTATGATTTATCGGACGAATTTTTCCGCCGAAAAAGTTTTTCGGCCGATAAAAAATAAAAATTCTGTTTTTCTTCAAAATCTCAAATAAATATAACTATTTTCTCAGTAAAATTCTTAGTTTATCCTATTTCTCTGGATTTCATTAATCATTGGAACAAAAATCTTGTTTTAAAGTGGAATAAATTGAGTTTTTCGGTTTACATTTTTCTGCTCTTCTTTTTGATGTGAAATTGCCTTAAGTTGGATTTTTGAAGTGGTTTCTCGGATATATTTCTAATACGGTTCGGCGGACAGTAAAAACTATTATAACCAATTTCATAAGATTTCGTATTCTGAAGAACTTTTCAGTACAATAAAAACGTCTAGCACTGATCGTTTTTGCAGTATACGTCAAAAACCTATATTTTTATATGGCAACACCAAGAAGGGGTTGCCCGATTTAGTCCATTTTTGAAGCTTTATTTACTATTGCTATGAAAGAACAGTGTACCAATTTTCAGCACTGTCCAAATATGTAGTATATAGTAAAGAACAAAATTTTGTATGGAAACTCTAGGAAGGAGTTACTCGATTTGTGCCATTTCCGAACTAAAATTTACTCTTGCTTTAAAAATCCCGTGTACAAAATTTCAGCTCTATACGTTGATGCGTTGTCAGGCACTGTCCAAATATATAGTACAGAACGAAATTTTTTTATGACAACCCTACGAAGAAGTACCCGATTTTTCCCATTTTCAAACTTAAATTTTTTTTTCTTAAAGTCCGTGTACAAAATTTCAGCTTCTAAGTGAAGGCGTTCTTGAGTTATTGTGACGGACAGATGGACATGCAGAAATCAAAATAATTTTTATTATGCGTGGGTGTCCAACCCATTTTTCTCTACTAGCATTATTTCTGTGCGATACAAACAAACTTATGCTCTATGATTTCATCTAGGATATAAAAAATGATGTTAGCGAAATTTAGTGTGGTAGACAAGTACTAGTTATAACGTATCTGGCTATCAAGATTCTGCTCTTAGTAGCTCATCTTCAAAGTGCACTCCTCGTTACAACCTATCGTAGTGCTCAGATTATCTCGCCCATATTAGCACAAGGTTAGTGAACTTTTGCTCACACTCGATAAAAAAAAAATAATAAGTTTGTTTTTTAATGGAGAATGGGGGAATGTGTAAGGTATGTCGCTGGAAGGCCTTAAAGGGGGGAAACACAATTCCACCGTTTCGATCCGATTCGTACAAATGTCAAATTTGCTTATATACGTGCAATTGAACAAATTACACCGAAATGGATCGAATCGAAACGAAGAAAAATCATCTGAAAAGATTTGTTTATACTCAAAAATGCATGAAGAGGATTTTGTTGAGGAAATAAAAAAGAGATGAATTATATAACAAAAAAAGAATGTTTTCATGGATGGCTGTAAACCGGAAAGACAAAATCTGCCAAAATTTTAAAGTCAAGTGTTTGAAACCGAACGGAACAATTGTGCTCATGCATCCGTTAGATCGAAATGGGTTGCATCGAATCGGATCGAAATGTCGGAATTGTGTTTGGTACTTAAGAGTAGTAATAGGAGGAGTAAGATTAAATGAAATTTCGGGAGAATTTTATTTGAGAGGCTCACACCTCCTAAATGAATTGCATGAAGCTGGAATGGAGGCATGGTATAAAAAGTAAGACAGTACTCCATATACTATGAAATGGACGTTTGAGTTGGGTGCCAATTTTAAATTTTGTTAGAACGTTCGGGTAGGATTTATAAGCAATGCCTTGTAAATCTTGGAGAGTGTACATTAGGCCATAATCATAACCTCTCTCCAATTCTCAATTTCTCAATTTCTTCTTAGATATTTTTTATATAAATAATAATATATACATAAATAAAAAGTAGTATTATGCTCGAAGCTGACCTCACATCTTTTAGGGCGAAATCCCTCATTCGAGATCCAGCTAAAGAAAATTTAATATTTCCATCCAGTTTGTGCATGCTGGTTGTCTACTTGTTACAAAAAAATAAAAATAAATTATTCGAAAAGAAAATTATTATAAGTCAACATATCTATTGACTTGTATTATTAAAATGCTTTATTTTGAATTTTACTAGTAAATCAGTAAACTTCTTATATATAACCATTTCATTTCAGCACCACATCAAATTATTTTATATCCGCAGTTTTCACAGTTCAATACTAGTTTTATTTTATTCTGAATAGCTTGAAAGTATTTTTTTATCAGTGTTTGGTGCAGACATGTATTCAATTATATTCTTAGAAATCAAGTGTCATCATGATAAAGCAAATAGTAACATAAATAATAGTTCACCAAGCTTTTTGGATATTGCTGTTTCATTAAATAGCAAACCTAAGTAGGAAAATATTTTACATAATGTTTTTGTGCTTAAATTTAAAGGTTGTCGAAGTTATGTAATACCTATTCTTGGCATATCGACGACATCAGAGAGATTCAAAACAAGAAATAAATAAATTAATTATAAACGGACCCGGTTGATGTATTAACATACTGAAGACAATTTGACCCTTTGGTGTTAATAAAAAACATCACGAAAATTACGAGTAGTCGAAAGTGGGATAAAATGGAATCCTTACCGTTTGGAGAGCAAATAAAAAACTGAATTTCTAGAAAGGTAATAGAAACTCTTTTTTAAGTAATCTTTGAAAATCTGACTTACGTTATTATTAAAAACAAAAAGACAAATTATTTTACTCGTTGTACTCTCACTGCTGTGCAAGATGGGATCTTATTTTATTACTTAATATCTTCGAATTTCTTAAATTATTAATCAATCTAGATAAGACAAACATGGAAGTGTGTTTTGTCATCACTGCTATCGATTTCTACGCTTGAGCAATGCATGCAATTGTTAAAACTCGATAAAATATCTTACATACAAAGACAAATACAAAATGCCAAGACCACGTCCATGAACAGTGGGTACATAGATCGTCAATAGGTACTTAATTAATAGCAGATCGAAATTGACAAACTAACCAGGATTTAGTGAATCATTCAAAATATCACTCACTGCAATACGGACTTTGAATCTAGGTAAAATTTGTACAATTTGTAATACCATATGTAACCCATATAAATAATAATGGCAGGTACCTACGGTGAAATGGATTAGACACCCATGTCTTGACTTAAAGAGCTGAAATTTCGTACACGACCTTTTTATAAAAATTTCATAATTATGCAAGACATAAAAATTTGACGAATGCTTCCATATGTATGAATAACATTTGTGTAGTATTTAACACAGACTTTCAAATTTGCTTATGCAAAATACGATCATTGAAGAAGGAAACCAAACTTAACGAATGGCTTCTTAAGGCTGAACCACAATGAACGTATACGTAAGTCGTATACGCGCCGTTTAAATTAAACAGACGTACCCAAAATATCATCAAGTGTCGATAAGGAAACTTTCGTTAAGTTTAAATGTTAAATTGCCGTAAGTAAAGTGCGATCAGAGTTGCTCGTTACGTACGGACGCGTCTGTTGTAATGTTTTCAATTTTAAAAAGTGGTAAAAACAAAAAATTAACAAATGGAAGTTAGACCAATTACAATTTCTTCCCCTACCAAAGCAAAGTAAGAATTCATCTATGCTAAAAATTCAGCCGCAATGCTACCAATACTTCCGTATTTGTCGTGCGACTAGAAGAAGCAACCAGGTCGAGGGCAGCTAGCAGTAATGTTCTCGAATGCATATTAATCATATTAATGCATATTAATCATATTGATGCATATTAATCATATTAATGCATATTAATCATATTGATGCATATTAATCATATTAATGCAGATTGTTGTGATTGAACGTGTTCAATAACTTCTTAAAAAACCATCGCATTTTGGTTGGAGAATTCAGGCCAATGTAAAATGTAAGTTGCGAATGAACCCACAAAGTCTGAAACAGTGAAGTCCTTAAGGTAGAGTATGCGGTGAGAGACTTTTGGGTCTTGAATCTCCGGTTTACAGAGACTAAAATCTCAAAATGTTTACACGGCAAGAGACTTTTGTCTCTGGAGAGCAAAAAATTAGGTCTACGGTCCGGAGACCATAATACAAAAAAAGTCTCTACAAGCTCGTCTCGGTATATACACGAAATTTGAATTTTGGTCTCTAGAGATTTCGAAAGATCTTTGTTAATTGTCTCATGGCCATTCATTACCTGATTTATTTTGGATCATCCTCTATATTAAACTATTTCATAAACAGTTCTGTTGTTATCTAACACCTATTACTGCACTCTCCACAGACAACTCGAGCAGCATTAACCATAAGCTCTGGGTTCATTTCTTTTTCCAACAGTTTAGAAAATTTTTGTAATCTGCTGAAGTTTTATTATAGATTTTCTTTTTGATATTTCACACTCGGCCATTTAAAATCACTTCGAACTCAACATGAATTTATTTCACTTCTTTTCAGATTACGATCGCTCTAACATTTTCACAAGATTTTGAAATCAAATTTTGAAGACATAATAAAACCTCGGTTGCAAAATTAATATAAGGTAGAAACTTATATGTAAATATGAAAATTAACGATCCTTCATAACGGAGCTTCGTGAAGCTTCAAAAGGTGAAGGTTTGTGCGAGGCTTCGTCAAGTTTCATTGCGATTTATGAAATAAACAACTTTAATTTCAGTAGTTTTTAACTCTAGATCAGCTCGTGAAAGTATGAAACATTTCATTCTCCATCGAGCTACACCACGATGTAAATACGTCTGTGTTATGAACACTTTCATGTACAGGCACATAATTATTTCTTATCGAAGCTCCGTTATGTACTAATTCTTAGAAATCCTTACGTGACTGATAGTAATATTTAAATGGATCTGAAACTAAAGGATCTACGGAGATAAGCATTTAAATTAGTCATAAGAAATAGTAAGGGGCACTTATATGCACAAATACCATGGTCTGTAGACTTTTCGTTTAGTTTGATATGGATATAAATGATGTGCTCAGAAGATCTGAACTGCTTCTTTTGAGCCTAATCGTGCCTTAATTGCTATTATTTTACTTTCGCAATCTTTTGCAATTTAAAATTTTCTTTCTGTGAAGTACATCAAAGGTGTTGGAGGCCAATCTATAGTGCATTCTCTTCAAAACTGCATCATCTCTTTTGACCAGTCGTCTTTCTCTTATAAGCTCTATCCATCATAAATGTCTGGCTTATCTTCCCAGATTCGATTGGCACTTACTTTGTGGCAAATAACTAAAAACCAGGAGTGAACATGAATGCTGACACTTTTTGCCACACAAGTAGAAATAAATCATCAGCAAATTCAAACAATTTGAATTGCTGTGCTTCAAAATATAGCATACAGAAAATAATAAGCAATTCTCTGAAAAAAACGATTTCTTTGCTGCGGTATATCGTAAGACGTCCTTCATTCTCGGCTGCGTTTGGTATATTTGAACAGGATCCGAAGAAAAAAATTTCTACTATATTTAAATTTCAAGGAAAGTGGGTGGCCTTTGTGATTTGTTTCTCTTCTATTCATATTGGCTACATTTTTTACCAACGGATCGATCAATGAGTTTTATCTGAAACCACTTGTGCTATTTCTTGTCGCAGAGACCGCTTAAGTTCTTCCAGCTTCATTGTTTACAGCCTCTGTTTCTGTATTCGAGTGTAGACGTTCTGAAACTCTTTTAATCATTTGGTCTTGCAAAGTTCTTTTGTCTTTTTCAAAATTCTGCCCATATATGCGGTTTTCTTTGTACAGGGTGGGCCAAAAGTCACCATGGGGGCCAAAAGTCACCATGGGGTTTAAAAATTTAATAACTTTTTCGTTTATATATTTTTTTTATTTTTTTTTTTAGATTATATAAATAACATCTGGAGAATAAATAATGGAGAGATTCACAACTGAACAAAGAACCAGAATAATAGAATTTTATTACTTAAATCAGCGATCAATTATTTTAACGCAAAGAGCATTTTTTAACCCCATGGTGACTTTTGGCCCACCCTGTATTATTCTGGTTCTTTGTTCAGTTGTGAATCTCCCCATTATTTATTCTCCAGATGTTATTTATATAATCTAAAAAAAAAAAAAAATATATATAAACGAAAAAGTTATTAAATTTTTAAACCCCATGGTGACTTTTGGCCCCCATGGTGACTTTTGGCCCACCCTGTATATTCCATTTGGGCAATTTTCCAATCTTCTAGTTATTATCTGAAACTCAGCTTTTGCGTAAAACCATCACTAGATGTCGGCATAGGCACTAGAGCTGACGTCAAAAAATTTTAAACAGCTAAATTATGTATTGTTTTATCAATTCGAGTTCGAAAAATTATGCTCTGATTTTTTGCTCCACAATTTACAAATTTTCTATTTAAAAGTTGTATCAATCTTACTCTACTACCGGTGACACGAAGCCAAGTTGACCCAAATGCCTATAAATTATTTTAGCTAATTTATATCAATTTTCAATTATATTAAATCGGCAAAACCGAATAAGTGTCAGCTTTGCCCCGGTCTCTCCTATATACAGGATCTCTTTTATAAAAAGTCTTGCTGTGGCGAATATAGCATAAGTAAAAGTATAGGCCTAACCACAATGTGCATATGCTAGCATATGCAAAGACACGAGCAATTGCTTTTCATAATAACAACCCACAATAGGAATAAGAAGCCGTTCGTCAAGTTTTAATTCCTTTCGTCAACTTCTGTCTGTACGCTCGCGATCGTACTTTGCATAAGCAAATTTGACAGTTTTTGTAAATACTATACAAATGTTAGTGATGCATAAGGAAGCATTGTGGTTAGGCCTTATGTCAAAAAACTTCTTCAACCTACTTTCGATTAAAATTGGAACCGTTGTATTCAGCGTTGCCATATTGACAATTATTCCTGTAAATGACAGTTTTTTTTTGGTAGCTGTGCAGTTTTCTAATTTTCCCCAGTTATCCGCCAAATTTGACAGTTTTTTACAGTTTTTGTAGACAAAAAGTAATTTTTTATAACTGCTTAATAATTTTACAAAAACAGACCTATTGTATAACTTTTAAAGCTCAGATACTCTGCTTTAATTCTGCTCTTTTCAAAATTAGTTCAAACGGCAATCCTGGAATGTCATTTTTTTTCTGACTCCCATAGAATGTCATCTGTCATCTCATCTATAAACTATTAATATCGTCTTCCATTGGATGGCGTGAACTGCGTCATATTAATTTTGTTCAAGAAAAGTTTTGGAAACAATTTTTAATTTAAAGCGCAGCGATGGATCCATGTGTTTTCCTTTGTTGAAAAAACTGGTGTCAGCAGTTTTGTCAATCCCTGTAGCCACAGCAAATGTAGAGAGAATTTTCTCGCAAATCAACATTAATAAAACGAAAATTCGGAACAGGCTAGAGATCCCTACATTGTGTAGAATTTTAAGGACGAAAGATTATTTAAAAAAGCAAAATTCAGATTGCAAAAATTTTAAACATTCTAACGAAATGTTAAAAAATTCGACAAAGATTTATGCAAAATAATTAATAATTATATTCTACTACGTATTCAAGTTTTAGTTAGCAATATGCTATGCCAAGGAGGCTTTTCGTGGCAATAGAAATGTACCTATTATTTTAATAATTTTTGTGATTTTTCTTACAAGAAATATGATTTTTGTAATATCTATTATGGTCTGAGTACGTATATAAGAAAAATGATATTTAAACTAAGAAGAAGCTATCTTTTTTCAATGACAGTTTTTTGCTCGAAAAAACAGTTTTTTTTTCTGTTTGTTACAGTTTTCTTTAAAAAAAATATGGCAACGCTGGTTGTATTAAACCTTGATTCTTTATGGATGTATTAGTTTTTACTCATTTGGCAGTTACCATAGAGCCAATCTACTGTATGGTAATTCTTAACGTTCCTATGTTTTTCAGGCAAAAAATGCCTTTTATCATAGAACATATAACCAAAGAAACATAAAGATGTTGTAAGCCCGGGGCGTCGTGCTTTCTTTTCCTTGAGAAGAACGCCCAGGCGGAGTCCAGCATCTATCGGAGCCTTTATCGTTTTTGTGTCTCTGAAATTAGTCTTTAATGGGGTTAATAAATGAAAATCACTCGATCGCGCGTTAATCTGTCGACTTTATTGTATTAACTTTTATAATTGTAATTAACTTCTTAAAACTTTTAAGCTTTTCAATGAGAATTATTTTAGAGATCACGAGACTCGACCGACTCCGATTGAGGATTTTACTAAACTCCCCGATTTGTGCCTTCGAGAATTATCATTTGCTCGCGTCTTTGCCTTATCAGCAAAATAACTTTCACACTTCGTCGCGACAACAGGATGTAATTCGACTCTTTAAAAAATGTTACCACAAGTGGAGAACGAAGAAGTAAACAAAAATTGATTACTTCTTGATAAAATTTGTATATTATACGCTGAGGAAAGAATTTTAAGTGTTCGTTGCGCACTTGAAAAAACGATACTTTGTATCGTGGGAAATGAGTTGTGAATTGCGTCGGTCAAGCACTGTCACAACCAATAAATTATGATTTGAGCTGAGTGCTGACCGAGCGCAATTACAACATTCCATCCCCCTAAGAAAAAGAAAATTTTTGGCTTAAGGACAAAAATTTTCTCGTAGATAAAAATCTCTTCTAAAATTTTTTTTTTTCAGCCGGTCGAGTCTCGCTTTAACAAAAATGTTGGATGTTACCAATGTGTAAAGCAAAGCAAGAATTAAAATTTTTCCTATCTTGCAAAAATTAAAGGTAAGTACATTATTTATTTTTTTTTTTTTTTAAAACTGCTACAAAAACTACAAAGACTTTCTTACCAATATTTAAGGTAAGTTTAAAAAAGTTTTTTTTTTTTTTTTTTTATAAAGACTACATTATGAAAGTATAAAAACTACAAAGTACATTATTTTTGTTTTTTTTTTTTTTTTAAAACTATGCTACAAAAACTACAAAGACTTTCTTACCAATATTTAAGGTAAGTTTAACAAGTTTTTTTTTTTATAAAGACTACATTATGAAAGTATAAAAACTACAAAAGGTTTTCTTAACTTATACCAATATGTATGGTAAGTTTAAAAATTTTTTTTTTTTTTTTTTTAAAGAGATCTTGCATGGCACACACATATGTGTTTTTTTTTTTTTTTTTTTTTTTTTTTTTTTTTTTTTTTTTTTTTTTTTTTTATTCGTTTGATGCAAATGTAAAAACTACAGGTTGATCGACTGTGATCTGTTCATTCTCCGGTCTTGTTCCGGTCGAGTTGGGCTTATTCAGCGTTAATCTGCTAGATACCTTTTTATATATATTATAGGCCACGAGCAAGACCATTCCAAAAAGTATGAAGTATATCAGTGAATAATGGTGGATCGTATGTGGATCCAATGGGAGATTTTCCACTTCTTCTTCCTTCTTTAAAATATTGATCTGATCGGAGATTGCCGTAAGGTCCTCGTTTGAAACATATTTTACTACAGCTACTTTATCAGAGTAGTTTAGGTAGTTTCTGGTGAAGTTGTGTATAAGTATCGAAATGTTATTGGGTGGTATGTATGAGTTTTTTAATTGGGTTGACTTACTAGTATAGCCTCTTATGGTTAGTTCTGACGTACGTAAATAACAGTCGCCCGGAAGTTCTATAATTCCGACTTCGGATATAGTGTAATGTTTTATTGTGTCTTGGCATATCGAATCTAGGGTCAGGTTTTCGGTAGTTGAGAAAAGCCATTTATTTGCCTGAGACAACTGGATCCATATTGTTTTGTGATCTGATTGTCTGATATTACAGGTGCGTGATATGGAATTTTTTCTTTTTATTAGTTGTAGTTCACACAACTGGCTGTCGGAGTTCACATTGAATATGGGGTGTAGGATTCGGCACAAGTATTGTAGATGATCCTCTGTTATACAATTTCCTAGTTCTTGCGATGTTAGATCGTAATAGTGTTCCTTTCCATAGTCTATGACGAGGTAGTTTATAGTAGGTTGTATGAAAGCGAGCTTTTGCTGGTGTATGGTAGGTAAAGGTATAACTTTATAAAGTTGGTAATTCTCTTTATATGGTAAGGGAATTTTGAATTCGTACAAAATTCTATCATCCACGATGGAAGTGCTCATTTGGCTTATACGATACAAGGATAATAGATTACCATCTTTTAAGAACGCGGATAAACGAGTATCGCTGGGGATCTCCTTTCGTATCGTATATAGAATTGACTCTAATTGTTCAGGTGTTACTATGGTTGGATGTGGCTTACCGTGTCGAACATCGGTAACTAGGTCAACTATTGTGTTGACTATGTTTTGGTACCTGATAATGATCAATGTAGTTAGAGATGTTAACGACTCCATTTCTGCAATAATGCGATTGTCGTGGGTCGCGTTTATTAGTTGATTCATCATCATTTTTACCTTGGTGAGTCTGGCATTTAGAGCTGAGAGTTGATCGTTAATTAAGGCCTGCGATTTGTTGAACACATTTACTGTGGTTTCTAGTATAAAAGTTTGATTTTTTATTAATGAAAGCAAGTGATTCTCGTTGTAATTTAACTTGTCAATTTGCTTGTCATAAAATTTAGCATCCTCTTCGTTAAGTGTTCCGAACAAGGTTTTACTAATAATCCCGATTGCGTCAAATAGGCCGCGTTTTTGCCTATCTTTGCTCTTAAGTAAGCTATACTTTTGTGTGATGTCACTCATGAGGTGATTCATTTCAGACACAGTTCCACTACAGATTATGGCGAGGTTTGGTTCATCTGTGAGAAGTTTGCAGAAGTCATTTACTTGGTCTACGTATCTGCCCATGTAACGTAAAGCTTGAGCCAGACTTTTGAGGTCATAATATACCAGAACTTTCCATTCGTTGGAATAGAGTTCTACTTTCCCCAATTCCTCGAAGTAAATTCCAGGATTCTGTTTAATAGGAGTGATAACAAGCTCGCTCCCATATGCGGAGATAACGTTCAGGAGCAAGGTCCCGACGTATAAAATCTGAAAGGAAGTGATGTTGTTAGTCTTACGGGAACGTAGTATGCATGTATAAGAGATATGTTTTTTTTTTGCAAATGGGAATATAAGCGTGTGGGTGACTGAAATTGGTTAGCGTTTTGGTTTATGCAGGTTGACACATAAAGCGGTTAGATAAGAGAAAAGTTATTTACTTGTAAAATGTTATTGACACCGCTCTCCCAGGCTTGTTATTATTCAATGAATAATTTTAAATCATTATTGTGTACAATCTTATCTCTTTTTCCGACCTTTATTTTAGAATTTTCTGTTGATAGGACCTGGGTGATCTCAAAAGGTCCATTCCAGAGTGAAGAAAACTTGTTTTTTCTTGTATGATTTCTAATAAGCACTTTGTCTCCTAAGTTAAAGTGTTTTGCTTGGGTATTTTTGTCGTAGTAGTTCTTAGATTTACATTTTTTTTTATTTAGGTTTTCCTTAGCTATCTGGTAGCCATGTTGCAGTCGTGATTTCATTTCGTTGGAGTAATCGTCATAATTATAGGTCAGCTGTGGTTTCTGTGTAAGGATGTTTGAAATGTTCGCAGGAAAACCATACAGCAATTCGTATGGGCTATAACCTGTACAGCTGTGAGGTGTGGTATTATACACGAGCATGGAGTATGGTATCCATGTATCCCATGTAAGCGGATCTTGATTGACATAGTGTCGCAGATACTCGGCAAGAGTCCTGTGGCTTCTTTCGAGCGCCCCGTTCGTTTGGGGGTGATATGGGGAGGTATTTATCTTCTTAGATTTCATTAATTTACAGACTGCCTTAAATAGAGCGCTTAAGAAATTAGCTCCTTGGTCTGTAAGGATGTGCTCGGGAATTCCATGACGACAAACCAGTTTTTCTACGAATGCCCTGGCAACCGTTTGTGCCTCAGCATTTGGAATTGGCAATGCGTCAGAGAATTTCGTCAGGTCATCTTGAAATGTCATTAAATATTTATTACCTTCATAACTGACGGGCAGGGGACCCACTATATCCAGTGCTATCCGCTCAAACGGTCTTGAACTGGTCGATGTTATTTTCATCGGTATAGGCGGGTTTCTCTGAAGCTTGTTTTTCTGGCAAGACTGACACTTCCGAACGAAATTTCTTACGTCTCTTACCATCGTTGGCCAATAGTATTTGGTTTTGAGACGCTTTAGGGTGCGAGAGATCCCCTGGTGTCCTCCTAGTGGAGAGTTGTGGTACTCGAGCAATAATTCTGGTATGCGGTCTTTATCGTCGATATATACTTTAGTGTCCATATATATATACAGTTTAATACGTGAAGTTTTGAAAATTTCTTTTATTGTCGATCTTATTACCCCAAGCGTATTGCGATCGACTGTCGGAACAGTTAGTCCAACTCTATCAATCCTCTGCTTTATGCAGAATTTATAAAGTTTCTGGAAGAGAATTGTAATGTTATCTTGATCTCGGTTAGATCGTGCGGGAATGGCGGCCGTAGCCACAATAAATGTATCAGAGTTGTCTTTAAAAGGCTTTAGCTCCCACATAGCGGGCTTACGAAAGGCTTTAATAAGTTTATTTAGGACAGCTTCTTCGTGCGTTTTGAGAAGGGGTAATATAATGATTTTATTATTAATGGATTTATCCCGAAAAATTGAATCACTGCTTTCCTGTAAATAAAATTGTACGTCGTTAGGCTCTTTCTTGCTGTAAGGCTTTTCATTTTTCTGTAAAGGTCTTTCTTTTAAGGTTTTTGATCGTTCCTTTTGTGATCTGGTAGTTACTCTAACGTTTCCTAAGGTTTTTGCTGAGTCGCCTTCGTTTTCCTCATTTTTTATGCGGCTTAGAGCATCGGCGTTTGAATTAGACTTCCCAGGTTTGTAAACTATTTTATAATCATGTTCCTCCAGAAGAATTCTCCAACGAGCCAATCGTGATGTTGGCTCTTTTAAGTTCATGAGCCATTGTAGAGGCCTGTGGTCAGTTAGTATCGTAAATCGTCGCCCATATATGTACGGACGGAACTGCTTTACTGCAAATATTATGGCGAGCAATTCCTTTTCCGTCGTCGTGTATCTAGTTTCAGCCGCATTCAAGGTTCTGCTTGCGAAGCATATAGGCTTGTCCTTTCCTATTTCTCCTTGGGATAAGACGGCTCCCAATGCAACGTCGCTAGCGTCGGTGGTTACAAGGAATTCTTCGCCAAAGTCTGGGTATGCAAGTACTGGAGAGGTGATGAGCTTCTTTTTGAGAGCCTTGAAAGCTTCATCACAAAACGCATCCCAGCGAAACTCTACGTCCTTTTTTAAGAGTCTCGTCAGTGGTTTCGTCATTTTGGCGAAGTCGGGTATAAACCGACGGTAATAGCCCGCAAATCCCAGGAAGGATTTGACGTCTTTTGTTTTTTTTGGTTCCGGGTATGTTTTCACCACTTGTATTTTTTTTGGGTCCGGTTGGATTCCCATTTTCGATATGACATGCCCGAGGTATATTAACTCTTTTTTCACGAAATGGCATTTTTCTGGCTGTAACTTTAAGTTATATTCCTTTAGGCGGTTTAGGACGTTTATCAACCTTGTGTTGTGATCGCGTAGATCGTATCCGTAGATTACTATGTCGTCGACGTAGACGAAACACTGTATGCCCTGCAGTCCTATCAGCACATTGTTCATTAGACGCTGAAAGGTTGCCGGTGCGTTTTTCAATCCAAATGGCATTCGATTATACTCGTAATGCCCAAATGGAGTACTGAACGCCGTTTTCTGTTTATCCTCGTTATCAACCAAAATCTGGTGAAATCCACTAGCGAGGTCCAGAGTGCTAAAGTATTTGCTTTTACCCAACTGGTCCAATATATCCGTTATATTGGGAAGTGGGTATGCATCACCTATAGTAACGTCGTTTAAGCCACGGAAATCCACCACAACTCTCCATTTCTTACAACCGGAGCTGTCAGCTCTCTTAGGAACAAGAAGGAGTGGAGAATTCCAGGGACTGAAACTCGTTCTAATTATGTCATCCTGCAACATTTCGTCTACCTGCCGGTGTATTTCCTTTCGATGTGACTCTGGAAGTCGATACGGTTTCTTGTACAAAGGCGGTTTACCCGGCTCTGTTAATATTTTATGGGTAATGGCGTCAGTGAAGGTTAGATGGTCGCCTTCAAGATGGAATAATTCGCTATACTGTCTGCATATTCCTAATATCGAATTTTTTTCTTCGAAGTTACAGTGCTCGAGGTTCAGAGAGTTAGCCAGTCGTTGTAAGCGATCTTTGACTATATTGCCTTCTATGTTAGCTTTTGCTATATCAAAATTATTGAACTCCTCTAGTTCTACTTTTAATTCGTGGGGCTTTATTTCGATGTCATGATCGTTGGTATTTAAAATTAATGCTTTGACCTTTTTATGAATAGGTCTAACTACAGCCGATCCAAGATAGACACCCGATTGGATCCTTTTCTTTGATATGACAGAATCCTTGAGGCTGTCGCAGGGTATTTCGATGACCTGCTCGCTTCTAGAGCGGACAGTTATGCTTTCAGGTTCCATGTCAGCTGGGCAGATTCTGTTTTCTCCTTTAACTGAGTTTCCCCTCCTACAAATACGCTCATCCTCTAACGATGTTTGGTCTCTATTAGGCCTCACTGTTGGGACATTAGACGTAAAAGTTTCTGGCTTAAGAATTTTGCTACTAGTTTCTGGATATCTGCTTCTCGATTGAGGCTCATTCGCTTTAATTGCCGTTTTATGACCAGCTTCGACAGATTGCAATTTGGGATTTGAAAACTTAGAAGGAAGGTTTTCCCCATTGACAATTACGGAGTGCCCTTTTGTCAGGCTTTTTGGTACGAAGTCAGGTCTAATAATAAGTTCATTTCTACAGTAGTCTATTGTACAGCCGTAGGTTTTGAAAAAGTCGTTTCCCAGAATTCCATCCAGGATAAAGTTTGATGTTTTAGGTAGTATGTGGAAAGTGTGACGCAAAGAGATTTTCCTTGAGAATTCTAGAGTTCCAGGGATTTTGCCTTTAGTTACTACGGATTCTCCAGTGATCGTAGTAATTGTACATTTCTCCTTAGGAGTAATATTTTGTTTGAGTTTAGTTTCATATCTAATTAAGCTGATATCCGCGCCCGTGTCGATTAAAAATACGGAGTATGGTTTTCGTGAGGGGGTAAAAGGTATACATATTGTTGTTCCATGCATGGTTATGTCTAGTGATACGCTTATGACAAGGGGTGCGTATTTATTGTATTCGTTTAAGGATTGTGGACGTCGGCTTTGAAGATGATTCGGGATGGGTTGCCGAGGGTATCCTCCCGAGAGCTCTCGTTTCCCGTCTCAACGAGTCGTGGAGTACTTTCAACCGATTTTGTCCTACCACTATGTGGAAAGTAATGTACATTGTGGTTATTTTTATTGTTCCCATGATTGGTTGAAATATTTGTATGCGTTGTATTTGGATAACCCCGTTGGGCACTGGGATTTCTGTAACGTTCGTTTCCCTGGTAATTGCTAGAATGCGATTGATTATTTCGGGATCTACGTTGCCGACATTCCTCAAGAGTGTGGTTTGGTTTCTTGCAATAAGCACAAATAATGCGTTGTACTTCCTTCTTAATTTCTCTGGGCGAGAAATTGGGCAAGCGAGTGTTTCGGTAACATGTCTGTTCCGTGTGGCCTTCACGTCCACATACTCGACAAAACACTCTTTGTTTTGGAGGAGGTCTAGTGCTGTTATTGAGAGGTACCGCATGAATTTCTAGTCTAGGGGCTTGCTCTATTGCATAGGCTATTACTTGCCTTAGGTCTTCACCACCAAACGCTTTTACCAATAACTTCAAGCTGTGGTTCTTTAGACCATCTTCAAAAGAAGTTATCACTAGCTTACGATTTTCATTGATAATGAAGTCGCGCACGTTGGGATCTTCTATATCAGAATAAGTGACCGAGTTAAGGGTCCACAATAATTTAGAAAGCCTTTCACCATATTCTTTCACCGTTTCTCTGTATAGTTGTTTGGCTTGGGCTATTTCACTTTGAAGGGCGGCTCTAGATTTTTCTTCTTTGAAATTGTTTTTTAATTCTTGTACCAATTCCTTCCAAGTATCTAGAGTTTTATACTGCGTTAGTTCGAAAGCTGGGCCCTGGAGCCTAGTCTTAACGAAATTGAGGAACATAGTCACTTCAGCTGCAGATTTTGTGGAAGAGAACAACAAGTCGCCACAAGCAACAAACTTTTTAAGACCTTCGGGGTTTCCGTCAAACTCTGGGATAAGGTCATGTACATCTTTTAAGCTTAATTTAAGCTCATTAGTAGGAGGGTCAGGCGCCATAGCGTGGAAGGGTAATTCGACGAATAATTCAATTAACCTAGCAGCACTTCGGTGACTGCAGCACTTCGTGTGACTGCTTCCTCCGTTTTGAGATAAGTCAAATATTAAAGGATGAAGAGTCAACGCTTCACAAGTTCACTTGCGTTGCTTTATTTCTAATTACGGATTTTCACAATTTAGATGATTTATGTAAAAACGGAAAACTCATTTAAGGTCTCAAAAGCAAAAACTCAAAATTTTATGTTGTCTTAGATTTTTCTTCGTAGAAGATTACACACCCTTTTGTTTTTTTTTTTTTTTTTTTTTTTTTTTAAAAATTTTATTTCAATACCCTAGGGAACTTTTTCACTAGCAGATTAGATTGGGAGAGAATAAAAACAAAAAGTTTTTGTCTCTAGTGCCATACGTAAATGAAAACACTTTGAACGACCACAAACATATTTGGTATTAAAAAATTTTTGTAACACAAAAACGTGGAGGGCAATATGAAATGCTCCTTAAGAAAGGTAAAGGGCTTCATATAACAGGAAAAATTCGTCAAATTATTCCTGGAAAAAGAGTAACACTTTCACAACTTCACCATCAAGGCGACTTAATAAAATTTCAAAAAAATTTTTTTTTTTTTTCGATTATTAATAGAAAACGAATTTATCACTCACTGCTATATGTCGTATTCATTTACAAATTAAAAGTAGAATCAACAATCAAAAGAAATTTAAGAATTTCGTAAAAATTTTTTTTTCAATTTTCCCCATCATTCACTTGTTATATTCATTGTACTCGTTTAAGATTTATAAAGGTGAAAATCAAAAATATGAAACTTTATGCAATCTTCGATAAAATTTCCCAATATTGCCACATATCGTATCAATAAAAAAAATCATAAAATCACTATATTGTTAACCACACATATGTGTACATGCGCATCTCATTTAATTTCCATTAATCGAGCAACTTGTATACATGATCTTGATTGTAACTAATAACTTGAACACGTAAATACAAAAGAAAGGAGAAAAAAAATATATACAAGGTTTCTTTACATCGAGAAAGTAGATCATTGCTTTTTGAGTGAATTGTCAGTCGAAGATATGAGATTATTAAAATCACTTCACCATCACTAATTAATTATCAGTACTTATTTAGCCAATGTTTCACCTGTTATTTCTATTAAATAATTTTTTTTTTTTTTTTTTATTTTCTAAATTTTGATTCAAAATTATGTAAATATATATATATGTTATAAAAGGTAAGATCAATTTTCTGTGCAAAAAAAAAATTTTGTAGTTCTAAATTCTGACCTTTTCTGCATATGCGTACATGCGCATCTCGTGGTTATTCTTGTTTCTGGTTCAGGTGAGTAAATTGTTGTATGTCGATCCGTTGGTTGAATAGTTGACTGTTAATTAATTGGCAATTCCTGCTGTTTGGATCCTGCACCGCTGTTTGGATCCTGCACCGCTGTTTGGATCCTGCACCGCTGCCACCAATTTGTTGTAAGCCCGGGGCGTCGTGCTTTCTTTTCCTTGAGAAGAACGCCCAGGCGGAGTCCAGCATCTATCGGAGCCTTTATCGTTTTTGTGTCTCTGAAATTAGTCTTTAATGGGGTTAATAAATGAAAATCACTCGATCGCGCGTTAATCTGTCGACTTTATTGTATTAACTTTTATAATTGTAATTAACTTCTTAAAACTTTTAAGCTTTTCAATGAGAATTATTTTAGAGATCACGAGACTCGACCGACTCCGATTGAGGATTTTACTAAACTCCCCGATTTGTGCCTTCGAGAATTATCATTTGCTCGCGTCTTTGCCTTATCAGCAAAATAACTTTCACACTTCGTCGCGACAACAGGATGTAATTCGACTCTTTAAAAAATGTTACCACAAGTGGAGAACGAAGAAGTAAACAAAAATTGATTACTTCTTGATAAAATTTGTATATTATACGCTGAGGAAAGAATTTTAAGTGTTCGTTGCGCACTTGAAAAAACGATACTTTGTATCGTGGGAAATGAGTTGTGAATTGCGTCGGTCAAGCACTGTCACAACCAATAAATTATGATTTGAGCTGAGTGCTGACCGAGCGCAATTACAACAAAGACAAGAAGCTTCATCTGGCCTCTAAAAATGCACAAGTTGTATGATTACTTCCGGATGCGGTCGAGAGGTAACAGACGGGAAGAAGCAAAGATTTTAGACTGAGAGAATATTGCTCCGTTCTCTCTGATCTCCACCACCCCATACGCCGCCGCCAGCAGCCATGCACAGTTTTATGTTTCACTATGCTGCCTAGCTGAAAAGGCGAGCCGGTTTTTCTATTTATTTTCCTATTCCGTCCGCTCATCTCACTACTTATTCTCCCTCTGTTCTGCTGCAATGCAAAGTAAATGAAAATTCTCTGAAACAAAATATTCTTCATGAAACCAGAGTCTTAGAAAAGAGGTGAAAGAAGCCAAGAGTACACGGAATTCAATGCACGGCATGATGCCTCTGGCTCCGGTGTTGTGCTGGTGCTTCGACGATGACGACCCGCCAGCCGCCACTCACCGCTGGACCAATCGGCCAACTTCTTCGTAGGGTTGCCATACAAAAATTTCGTTTTTCACTTTACAGAGTGTTTGCGCCTAGGAGGTCAATAAAGCAGGATGTCTTAGTACTCACCTAGCCTAACAAAAAATTTTATGGCAGGTTAGTTTTTTCACAAAACACCCTGTATCTTAAAAAATACACGGCGTCACAGTTTAGAGCTCATTGTATGCAGAACTTCATGGCCTTTTCAACGACTGCTCAACCAGCCCCATACCCTTTCCTCTCAAGAGTTATGGTTATCTAAACTAAAAATTTCGTATTTTCTTACTTTTGTGTTTTTTTATTTCACCTCTATTATTTTTGCAAAAAGGTCATTAACAGAACGTTTTTTTATAAAAACTGTAATCTTTAGACTCTCCTCTTTAATTTGACCTATTACACCCTATGTAACTCCTAAACGGTTAATATGCCCCCCCCCCTCCCTGCCGTACAATGTTTTGTTTGCCTAGGTGAGCGTTTACATAAAAATAGGAAAACAAATTTCAAAATGAACTAAATCGAGCAACTTCGTCTTGGTGTTGCCATACAAAACTTTGGGTTTTCACTTTATTTAACTTTTATTTTCATTTAGGGTATAATACTATTGGTCTTAGGCCAATTATAACTTTGTTTCTTGTTCAAAAAGGAATGTCGGTGGTAGTTCTCTGATGATTTGAGGAGTTTTTAGTAGTCGCGGAACTGTTGATCTGACATTTCCTTCATGCCGGATGAATTGTATCGAGTATGCTCCAAGAAGAGCTTTTGCGATATCTCTGCCTAATTCCTGGATATCCCTTTATCTTTCAACAAGATAATACACGGATTTATGTGAGCACTTTACAATAGCTTGGTTTTCAAGACACAATATTAATATGATGGATTGCCAGCTGGGTCTCCGAATGCCAACCCGATGGAGAACGTTTGGAGTTGGTTCGGCTATACCGACAACCGTCAATTCAACCGCGTGAAAAATTTAAATGCAGCCATAACAAATACGTGATCTTCATTTACGCATGAGTTATTTTAAGAAGGATTGTCGCAATTGGTGGTCAAATAAATAATTAATTTTATCGTTATGTTCGTTGCTTCTATTTCTTTATTGCAAAAGTATAGTTCGGCTATGATAATAAAACACCAGCCAGGCTAACTACAAATGTAAGCGGTGCGATTATAACTTTGAAAAGCACTATATGTATAGCCGCCACTTTAAAAAGTTGTTGAGTATGCCGTAATACATATAAATATCGAACTGATAATACAAGGAATTTTTTACTCTCAAGTGTCGCCCACAATTGCTGAGCGATAGAAATAAATCTTTAATAAGTTGCAATTTGTTGCAGTTATTTGCTTATTTCAGTGTCACATATTTATGTAACACCATGCGATTAATTATTGTGTGCAGATATCATTGATTACTTAGAGTATGTTTTTGTGTTGTAACAGATAATTTATAAAGAACTAATTCATTGTGTTAAATACAGTGAAAACTGTAAAAGACGGAAACCTGCATTAAACGGAACTTTTTGTTTATTATTGATTTTTCCATTCAAAGCAAACCGTGTAAAACGCAAAATAACTTAAGGCGGAAACTGGCAATTTTATGTCATATTTCAATGGTACTAAACCTATATAAAACGGAAAATAAAAGCCTTAAAAATAATTGCGCCAAACAGAACGGCCGACGGCAATTCACTGTCAAAACAGGCAAACGATAAATTTCAAACACAATTCCAACGAACGGTGGCGAGCAGCGATTGTGGAAAAGAAGATTCTGCAGCTCTCCGACTGCATTTAATCTTGACGGCGATATATTTTAAAATATCGCGTAAATTTTTTCTGCAGTTATCAACTTAAAATACAGAAATTAACTAAATTTTTAAATGCAAAATGTCACAACTTTAGCATTCGTATTTAAGCGCCTCCAAAACCTAGTTACTTTTTATTCACTTTCCTATACTGCTTGTCCTGTAAAGGTCATATTACATTATGAGTGTTGCTCACGTGAGTTCTCTTATGAAATATACCTATGAAAACTCATATGACGTCAAACTGATATGTGTACTTTGTGTACATCTTCACACCTTGAGTAGCAATAATCATATGAGTGAACGTCAACTATCATGAAAGTAACAATGAATAACTCGACAAAAGTTTTAATTTACACCAGCATTTTGGGAATAATGGGTATTATTCGTCGGATATTTAAGAACCGAATTTAAAAAAAGCTTCTTTGGTCTCGGCCGTGGCTATTGAAAAGAAATTCAGGACGTAATTTAACCAATTTAGTCATCGATGAGGTAAAAGTGGAAGATGAGAAAGGCTTTCAAAACTTTGTTCGAATGACGCCAAAATAGTTTGAAAAATTATTATTAATTGTAAAGCCTCTTATCGAAAAATAAAACACAATTTTGCGAGAGTCCATATCAGCTAAAGCAAGGTAGTTTATAACAGGTTTTTAGTTCTAATTTCAAACAAAAAATGTTCTTCAGGTTGTTAATAACGTTGAGGTATTTAGCAAGCTGGGAAACCTTCCAAAGTCTATCCTATAGTTTCAGAATATCACAGCCAGCTATTTCTCTTATAATTATGGAAACCATCCAAGCAGTTAATTTGAAGTTAAAACAAGAATATTTGAAGATAAGTTCATTTAAGCAAAAGTTTCCATAATAAAATTTATAATGAAAATATGACAAATGTAGACTCCACAGACCAGCCAAGAATGGCTTGCGATATCAGAAAGATTTGAAAGGCAATGGAACTTTCCTTGCTGTTTAGGAGCATTGGGTAATGTGCGAAGCTTAATATATGTATACATATATAATTATGTTTACCTTTTTATTTTTGGAGATGGGAAACATATCGCCTTTAGAGCAAAAAAAGTCATGGCTCGTTTTATTACATTTATAAAGGATTTAACAGCATTATACATATTATTAGCTCTGGTAGATGCTGATTACAATTTTCTGTACGTTGATGTGGGGTGTAATGGCGGGACCAACGATGCTGTGGTTTATAATAACTGCACGTTATGCAGAGTTATTGAAGAAAACTTGTTAAATTTTCTTTCTGATAGAGTCTTGCAAAAAAACCACTCTTAATGTACCATATATCATCGTTGCAGACGTTACCTTCAGACTATCTTCAAGAGCTCTAGAGCCTTACGGGCAGCAATTCACAACTGAAGAAAAAGTATTTAATTATCGGTTAAGCCGCGCACGCAGAGTCGTAGAAAATGCCTTCGGTATTTTGGCGAACAAATTTCAAATACTTCAAAAAGAAATAAATTTATCAGTGGAGAAAGTCGAAGATCTAGTAATAGCTACTTGCATTTTGCACAACTATATTCGAAGAGAGGATGGAAAGAAACACACAGCAGAAGTCGACCGAGAGAATACTGCAAGAAGAATAGAAGTAATGTTTTCTTAACAAAACTAAAAAGAGCTACGGGAATTCGATCTACAACGGCTGCGATAGCTGTAAGATATAAGTTTTGTGAATTTTTTAACACGGTGGGTCATGTTCCTTGGCAATGGGAAGCAATTAAAAAAATTAATTTATAAAAAAAGTAATCTTTTATTCAATATCTCAGTTCAACATTAAAATATATATGTATATTATCTATGTAGGTACGTTAAAGAAAAATATACATATTTTCAGACTTATCTGGACAAAATAAAAACTGTCCTCTAAAATTAAAAAAAAAAATCACTTCATAAATCATACATAATATGTTTAAGAAAAAAAAAATACATATTTCACACTTGCTAGTGATTTTCAACCGATACTGTGTTGATGAAAAAATTATACATTTTTTTTGCATTTTTCGAACCATTTCTTTTTAAATTCATAAATAATGTTATGAATTTCATGTTTCGCTTCATTTAGAATATACGGATCTTCAATGGGTTCCAGTTCGGTATATATAAATTTTGAGAAGTTTTCCAAATCTGTTTTCATTGTTATTGGCTCATGTAACTTATTTATGGTTTCAGCAACTTTTTCCATTGCTTTGGAGGTCCTCTCCAAAAGCATACCCAACTAACAAACTCTCCAGAGAAAGTCTCTTACAAATTGCAAAAGTATCTCATAAAAACCTCTGAACACTCTTGGATAGTCTCATAACATAATTCTTATAATAAGACTTAAATATGTCTCATAGTACTATTATTATGAGAGATTAATGCTACTAGAACTTTTAAAACTTTTACTCTTATATTAAGATCATCTTTGTACTCTTGTTTTGAGTGCCAGAAAACTTATATTCTTGTTGAGTATTTTTTATGAAATGTTAACTCTCAAAGAGATATACTCTCAAAAAAATGTACTTATGAGTACTTAAGTGTAAGTGTAAGTATCATATTACATGAAAGCTATTGTATGAGTTCAAGTATAATACAACTCATAAAGATGCTCTTATGAGTGATAAAATATTAAAACACCTATATTAACACTGTTACTAGTGCAAAACGATTGTTATTCTCATTAAAATTACCATAGACGTCACCCATTCATCAATTTCGGTATTGATTTGTCCAAATGGATTGGAAGAAAGTTAAAAAATCTACTAATGTTCGAAGGAAAATAAATAAAATTTATCTTGAATTATATAAGCCCAGGAATGTTGCAGTAAAAACAAACAGTTTCTGTGAATTTTAAAAGTTATCTCAATAATACTACCCAGTGTTCCGGAATTTTACCTAAAGGTAAATATTAACTATTTCATATGATGATGTACATACATTCAAAATGTATTTCTCCAGAATATGACAGCAACATTCCTATTCAAAACATCTCGAATGAAGGTCACGATGCTGTGATTTCTGCTGACAACATTATAATACCATCAGAAGTAAATTTAATTGAAATTAACAACACGAAAAGTAATAAAATAATAGTTGTAGTCCCTTGCAGCAACATGATGATATTAATTTAGAAGATAGTGATGATGGCGAATTCAATTTAAATGAGTTTGAAAAAAAATGAAGTTAATGGGTCTGAATTCAAATATTAGTCAACACAACGTGGTTAACACCACTATCAGCCACTTTGGAACATACATGCCTTTTTTTGGCTTGTATGAATTTAGAAGTATCCACATTCCACCCTTCGGCGTCACTGTTATCCTCCATTAATTTAATTTCTTCTTCAGCAGTTTCAAAACTTACTAATTTTTCTCTTTTTTTGGTGCAAGGCTAGGTCGTCCACTTTGTGTCTGGCTTTGAGTTCGCATCTCTTAGCAATTTTTGTATTGAGACTTTTTTGGAATTTGGCCAATATACAGAGTCCACATTTTCTCCCAAGCGTAAGGCACAGCAGTAAGACATACTTCCCCACGTTCAATCCTTTGAACTACTTTAAATGACATTCTGAAAAATTAAATAGTTATAATGCGCAGCAAAACGTCAGAAAAAAGTTTACTTCATTACCTTATTTCAAAGTTCTAATAATTAATGCGCAATTATCTGCCTTTCGATGACTCTTCATGAATTGCAAATGTCAAATCTAGTGTGAAACGCTCATAATAAAGTCTGCATGTTTATTGTGAGAGTTGTAATCTCATAACAAGAGTTAAAATGTCTCATATTTAAACTTTAGTTCTTATAGCAAGAGTTATGTAGAGTATCACTCTCATAAAAAGAATTGAAGCTCTATACGCAGACTTTTGCTCTCATAAATAGAATTCCAACTCTTATATGGAAAAAAAAGTGTAAAACACTTGTAAGGAAAGTTAAAGTTCTTATAACAAGAATTTTATTCTTGTAAGAAAACTTAGTCTAAATCGGCCATATTTTCTTTTGATATGGAGGTTTTAGGGTAAAACAGAATTCCATAAATGTAGCTAATTTACGCAATTTAGTATTTATAAAATATAAAAAATTACGTTTTATAAAAAATAAAGTGTTTTATATGAATTTAAACTAAATCATGGAGCAGTACTGAAGTTTTTATTTTCTCCCATATTATAAAACAATTCATATAAAATATTAGATTTTGATTAATTATGAGGCGCCTTGCTTTTTTCGAAGTGAAATGTCTATTATTACCAATAAAATTTCAATTCCCATAAAATTTTGGCTTATATATGCGAAAAAATTATTATCATTATTTTCTAAAGTCCATAAATATTTGTATTAAATTCTAGTCTACTTTTATCTAAATATATCATAGAAAATGTAATATCCCGATTTTCTAATAAATTAACTATCATGAAGTTTCCTTTACTCTACAAAAATAAGATCGCCGAGGGGTATTCTCTATATATACAGCTCTCTTTCTAAGAGTTCTGGTAGGGAAAGTGTAGCTCTTATAATAAGATTATACTAATTATAATGATACACTTATGAGAGTACTTAAATACTCTCATTAAAATTCAAATAGTGTTCATATGAAACTTACTTAACTCTTACGCAAAGGGCTAACGTATTTTTATAAGAGAAAAATTACTCGCATAAGTGCGCCATTTAATTCTGTCAACACTTTCATAAAGCAAGAGCTCTACAAGGGCACTCAGTGCATATATCCTCTCATAAGACGCTTGTAGACCTTTATGAGATCAAAGTTGTTAGTTGGGATATCATCCTCAATTTTCCTTTTCTTTTTTGAGGTATGCTCATTGTTACAATCGAAATTGTTTAATTCCACAAAAGGCTCTGGAGAATAAGTAATAATATCGTTCATGTCGTAAGTCATGCTAATTTCTTCTGGTTCCTAATTTAGAGAATTAAATTTTTCTTGAATTAAATTTACTATAAATTTATTATAATAATCGCCAACTTACCGGCTTTTAAAAGGACTTGCTCTTACGAGGTTTTATGCAAGACTCCAAAAATTTTAGATTTTGGAACCAATATATATTGGAGTGCAGTATTTCATCACTGCCAGCACCACTTTTCTTCCTCTTCCGTATTTTAGCCACTTCATGTGAGTATTGAGTTCTAAGGTACGTTAGTTTTGTTTTCACTTCTTCGCTTGTTATGAGAATCAATATATTCTTAAGCCCGTTCGCAATTTCGTAAAAGGCATTATTCCTGGCACGTTTATTAGAATAGAGACTATTAGTGCTGTCGTATATGCAAGGATAAAGCTGCCATAGCTCAGTCAATTTAAAAACGGCATCTTTGGTCCATTCAATCTAAAGTTACATTTATATAGACTCTATGTTCTTATTAAATTATAAAAATACCTGGTTTCCGATACTCATTTTGAAAAAAATGTCCTACTTTTGACAATACAGTTTTTAGGTTAACTCACAACAAATTAGAACCGTTTCTATTTTACTGAAATTCATGTGAGTTCAGAAAATGACGCTCACATGAGTTTATTTTTCTTCTTTACATTTTGATATCTATCATGGGAACTCCTGTACCATCGTATAATATTTTTTCTACATGTTTTTTTTTTAAATTAGCGCGGTTTTCTACAACCTTAAAATAACAAAAATAGATGTGAAAACAATTTCATTTGTTTCATTTTGTTGGTACTGGTACTGTGCTTTTAAATCGTTGACACTTGACAGCGAAATTTTCTGGTCGAATGCCCTCAGCTGTCGCAATTGTGATTTTCTTCTTCTTCTTCTCAAATGACGAAAAGTACAACTATTCGTCAACATATAACATGAATAGACGCCACCTGGCCAGCCTTAGAATTAACTGTATTGCCGGCCAATTATGTGATCTGGCTTTCCCGCGAAGACAAACAGATGCGGGAGAAGCGCAGAATTCGATATTTATATAGTTATTTTATATTATGATTGTTGTTCAATAGTACGATTGATTTTTTTTATCATTTGTTTTTTTATAGTATGTTTGTTATATGATTGTTATTTTGTAATATGTATGATTATGTTGTTTTATAGTATGATTGTTGTTTAATGATATTGTTTGTTGTATTGTATTATAATTTTATATAGGTCGACGGAAAACAAATATGTTTCATGATAATGAAACTACCGTTAACCGACGCCACGCTCAATTCACTGTTAGAGTTGAAATCAACTGAAGAGTAAACATTGATATTAATAGAAATAAACGAGCACTGAACACTGAACACCACAATGTATCCGAGAGACTACAAGTCCAATGATGCATGGAAAGCATCACTAGGGAAAAGGGAGTCTCAAGGAAAAACCCCTACTCTGGTCCAACAGTCTAAGCGAGTGGATTAGAAGGAACATCCGACCGCGATGAAGAACAGCTTGGAACTCATCGCAATTGTGATTTTGTTTGTTTGATATTTTGACGTTTCATTCTTTACTGGGTACGGCATGTTTTTAAAGTCGTCACATTTGACGATGTTGACGCTCTCTTCATTCAAATTCAAAATTCAAAATTTATTTATTACAAACCCCGGCATATGCGCCACGCAGACTAGCGTTGGGTATAGCGACTAGGTAATAAGACATAAGATCATTTATGCTCGTGTGCAGTCTGTGCATTGAAGTTTAAAAACGAATTTCTGTGCACATGTGATTTTCTTGACAAAACGGCCCGGTTCATATTTATAGGCTATGAAAAACCATTATAACTATTTCCATAATAAAAATAATACCATATGTATGTATAATATGTATGGCATTTTATAAAATGATATTAAAATTGTTTATACTAAAAAAGAACAAGGAAAACACCAAATGCAAAGCAATACTGAGCGGTCCATCAAGTTAAAATGTCAAAACGATCATATATTATCAGTTGTTGCATGAATCGCAGTGATTGCAAAAATATTCGTGCAGCAAGTGTGACGCTCTCTTTTGCACATCACAGACTTTAAAATTGATAAATGCGACGTCAAATGAATTGCAGAGAGGATTTAAAAACTCTTATTTGTGCACAAATGATCAAATGTGCACATTTGACGACTTTAAAAACACGCCCGTATACATATTTTAATCTTTTTACATCCAGTTTTTTCCTGGGTAAATTTTAATCATTTTAAATATGTACGAATTTTTTGCATGATAAATCAATCGTCATTACATGCATCACTGTTTTACATTTAAAAACAAGTTTTCATCAATAATTTTTGCTGGAAAAAATGGTATCAAATTATTAAAAACATTTAAGATAATTTTTAAAATATTTGCAGTAATATGGGTAAAATAAAGAAGACATTATCTTTGAAGCAATAATATGAGATTGCTCAACTCAAAGGGAAAACTTCTGTAAAAGCAATACAACAACAATATGATTGCGGAAAAACACAAATTTATGACATTTTTAAGGCAGCAGAATCAATTAAAAGTGCACTTTTAACTTATGAGAGAGCTCTTCTTCCAAGCGCAAGGAAATAAAAACGGAATTCAGTGAAATCAATCGACGCGGTTGTTTGATTGGTTTCGTTTAGCTAGGGCAAAAAAATTTCCAATTTCAGGCCCACTTCTTAAGAAGCAAGCTAAAACGTTAGCGGAAAATTTGAATTTTTCACAATTTCAAGCATCCAACGATTTGCTTGAAATTTTTAAGAAAAACTATGGTATAAAATTTGGTCAAGTTTATGGTGAAGCGGCACATGTCTGTCAGCAGACGTTTGAGAAATTGACAGATATGATGCTAAAGACATAGCAAACGGAGATGAAACCGCGCTTGTTTTTCCGTGCTTTAACAAATAAAACTTTAGCACTAAAAAATGAAAAATATGTTGGTGGTAAGCATTCGTCGAAAGAGCGAGTCAAGTTATTTCTTTGTGCTTTTACTGATTGGAAATTCGAGAAACCTTTGGTTATTGGCAAATCTTTGAAGCCCAGGTTCTTTAAACAACTGAATATAAATGATTTACCTGTTAAATTACATGAAAATCAAAAGGCTTGGATGACTGGCAGCATAATGAAAAGTTGTCTCAAGGATTTCAATTCAAGAATGTTAAAGCATATTTTATTCTTACATAATTCAATATCTCATCCACATTTGGAACTTTCAAATGTAAAATTTTTTTTTTCCTAACACAACCAGCATTTTCCAAGGAATCATTCAACATTTTAAAGTAAAATATAGAAAACTCTTCTTAACTAAACTGGTTGCTGCAATTAGTGAGTGCAATAACGTCACAGAAATAACTAAAGCTATCACTATTCTTTAATTTCATGCGTCGCTAATTGCTTTAGAAAATCTGGTTTTCCAATAGATGTTGTTTCGGAAGATAAATCTAATTTTAGCGAGCTTTTTACCTTTGCTTTTAGAGACGAATATATAGAAAATATTTATTAGAGTTACATCAAATTTTAAATGGCGAAGCATACACAACTGAACAAAGAAATTTTGATCTAGACGATTATTACGAGTTTCAAAATGAGAATATCACTAATAAACAAGCTATGGATGCGGCTGTAACCCCTAAGAAGTTTTTCATTCATTTTGTTAAAAAACTACTAAACAAATAGTAATGACAAACTATGCAGTTCATATAGTATAAAGTATATATATTTACCAGTCTATTTTTTGTTATAGAGCTGTCTGAATTTTTATCCCAATTTTGTTACATATTTTATAATTAAAAAGTAAAGTTAAATAAAACAAATGTATTACATACATGTATACAGGGTGTTTCCCACTAGGAGGTCAATAGAGCGGGAGGTGATAGTACTCACTTAGACGAACCAAAAATTGTATGGCAGGGGGGGGGGGGGGCATATCAACCGTTTAGGAGTTACAGGGTGATTTAGAAAAAAAGCCAGTTTTTCACAAAAAACCTTGTATCTTATAAGCTACAGGGTGTACGGTCACACTTGTATGCAGCTCATTGTATGCAGAACTTCATGGCCTTTGCAACGACTGCTCAACCACCTCCACACCCCTCTCCAATCAAGAATTATGGTTGTCTAAACTAAAAATTTCGGATTTTCTTACCCTTTTTTTTAATTTAACCTCTATTATTTTTGAAAAAAGTTCGTTAACATAACTTTTTTTTATAAAAACTATAAGCTGTAGACTCTCCTCTTTAAGTTGACCTATTACACCCTATGTGTTAACTGTAGCCGTTAAACAGTTATTAACTCATAACATATTCAGGTCACACCGAAACTAGACGATATTTTTTAAAATGACGTGCTAAGGGAACAAATTATCGTTGATAATAGGTTTGAAAATAGGTTTGAGAATAGGTTTGAGAATAGGTTTAGAGCTAATAACTCTTAAAGGGCTTCAGATAGGACATTGGGTGTAATAGGTCATATTAAAGAGGAGAGTCTGCAGCTTACAGTTTTTATAAAAAAAAGTTATGCTAACGACCTTTTTGCAAAAATAATAGAGGTTAAATTAAAAAAAAATGTAAGAAAATCCGAAATTTTTAGTTTAGACAACAATAATTCTTGATGGGAGACGGGTGTGGATTTGGTTGAGCAGTCCCTGGAAAGGCCATGAAGTTCTACATACAGCTGAGCTTTTAAGTGTGACCGTACGCCTTGTAGTTTATAAGATACATGGTGTTTTATGAAATACTGGCTTTTTTTTCTTAATCACCCTGTAACTCCCAACGGTTGATATGCCCCCCCCCCATACAATTTTTGGTTCGTCTACGTGAGTACTAATGAATTCTTCAAGTGATTTATAGCTTTGCTCAACGAAATGTAACTGTGAAAGTTTTAGGCTTATATAGTTGTTATGTTTTAAGCAAATTATGTTAAATTTAAATCTATAGATAAGTTAAATTAATTTTTTTTCTACACATAAATTTTTACAAATTAGTCAACAACTAATGCACATATATGCATATACATATGGATGTGTGTATATACATATGTATTCATTGTATTTTTGTTTGCGGTAACAACGTAAATCTTATTCATTTTGCATAAACACGAAAATTAAGTATTTGTTGCTGTTGAACATCTCACATTTTATACAATATTAATAACAAGTTAGAATTATTCATTCCTTAAAAATAAACTACCGAATGTATGTACATATGTACATAAAGTAACTGCACTAGTATCCGGACAGCTTCTGTATTCGGACACTTTTCATTTTATTTATCAAAAATAAGAAAAGGACACGCATTAGCCTTAGCACTCCGTTAGAATTTTGTTTATTTGATGTTTTTAGATGCACATCCAAAATTTGGGTAACTCACGGTCGTTTTTGAGAAAATACTTATCTCTCTGTGTATGTACTTCACCTCAGTAAGTTCAACACATGTTTTAAGTAAAGTGCAATTAGTGCATTGGACATCAGCGAAAGTGAGATGTATTGCTTTATTTAGTTTAACTGACTTTGTATTGGTGGAATATTGCATTTTATTAGTATTAAATCAAAAATATGGAATATTTTTTATTAAATTCATAAAATTTTTGGATGTCCGGTAACTAAAACAGAAAAAAACAATTTTGTTTTGTTTCCTTACAGGCTGTCCGACACTGAAATTATGCTTCAAAAGATATTGTTTCCTGCATACTCTCTAACACAATTATAAAATATGTTTTTTATAGGATAGAAAAAATTAAACATGTTTTTTTAATATATTTTAGTATTCGGACGCATTTTAAGAAATTCCGTTACTGATGTCCGACTACTAAAATGGCAGTTTCAGTGTCCGGACAAAAACATTCAATACGTAAACGTAAAAATAAAAGATACCTCATAATAATTTTCAAAATAATGGATTACAGTAGATACTTATGCATACAAAGCGAAAAAACGTATAAAACGATCCGCTAATGATGCAAAGATGACCACATCGATGTCAGAGAAAATAAATTGAGCATTATGAAGTGTGCTGAAATATAATTATGGAGTGTTGTTGGTTGGCAAGTGTGGAATTTCACTTAAACAAGATAACTTGGTCAACACTCTGCAACATATTAAGAAGATGGTCGACGAGGAAGAACATGACTCAATTCCTTCTTTAAAAGAAACACATTATTGGGTGCAAGACAAGCAGAAAATATTACCAAAGGCTCGAGAACTGGGCTAATATTTAAAAAGTATCAGATAGGACGACATATTAAATGATCCTGCCCGAAAACTGAATGGAAATAGAATGAGTTTTTTTCTTTGTCCGAAAACTAGTAAAGTAATTACATGCCGTGGATTCAAAAACGTTTATCAAATTTAGACTGGAGAAGAAAAAGAATTTTATTTTCTGCAGACAGAAAAATTTTCGCCAATGGTAGTCTTTTCATTTTTGCGTCACTAAAGGATATTGTAAATAGTATTCCAGCGGAACTTGCTTTGGGAACAGAAAAAAGATGGATGAAGAGCGATATATTTTTCGACTATGTAGTTAATGGAGGAGTAAGAAAATACCAGACCGGAGGCACCCTTTTCATAGACGGCAACAAGTCACACTTGACGTTAGGGCTGAATGAAAATTATAAGAAAAGAAGTATAATTTTATATGCATTGCCACCAAACGCCACTCATTTGATGCAGACAGCTGGATTTTATGACTTCAAAAATCCTTTTTTTCATGGACTGGATTAATTTATTTAACAATTCAGGGTCAAGTTTCCGACATTCATCAAGAATTGCAGCTTTTAATTTCTCCAATGATTCATACTGTCGATTTTCAGCATATATCCGGCTGAGAAGAGCTCTCCAAATGTTTTCAATGGGATTCAGACCGGGTGAACATGCCGGCCAGTCCATCAACCTAATGGAATTTGTCTCCATGCAACCCATTGTTTCACGACTGGTATGAATTCTGGTATTAGCTTATTGGAAAATCCACTTTTTTTTCGCTTAAACTGTTTTCGAGTACTTGAATGTAATCTCTACTATTCATCCGCGATGAAATAAATTTTATATCCAAACACCCTGCTGCAGAAAATGCTCCCCCACAACATCACAGACCCGCCACCAAAATTTCTCTTCGAGAAATACAGAGGTTCCTTTCTCAGATCACGCCAGTAAGAATTAAATCCGTTGGGTCCATCTAAATTCCATTTCTTTTCATAAGAAAATATCACCTGGAAATAAAGCCCTTGTCACACCAGGAGCGGCGCGGCGTGGCACTGCCCGGTGGCACGCGGCAAAATAGAGTGTTCACACCGAGAGCGGCAGATTTTATCCAAATGTAGTCCAATTGCGAGGAAGAAATTCTATTATTAGTAGCTCTGCTTGAAGAAAAACAGAAAAGTGATGAGGTTCGATTACAAATATACTTAAGAATGCAAAAAGCCTCATTTAACGAACGGACTTATTTCGAATGAAAAGGAATTTTGCCGCCAGCGGCAGCGGCAAAATTGTTTTTTTGAGTAATCTCTAAAATCGCCGCGCGGCAACTATTTTGCCGTGCCGCGCCGCACCGCTCCCGGTGTGACTTATACATTTAATTTTGCAAGAACAATCGTGCAGCGGCAACTCAAAAATGCCGCGCCGCGCCGCGCCGTGTGACACCCACTTAAACAATGAAGAAATATGAAAGCCAGTATTTTTTACAGAAGACAATCTGTAGCCATATTGTTATCTGAACCTACAAATATTAGGATTACGTCGAATCGTTCTCCAAACCCTTGTTTTTGACACCTTTGTTTGGACAAGACCTGCCAATTTATTGCAACTTAGTTTCGAATTGCTTGCTGCCCGTATAATTTTCCTCTCTCTCCGCGGAGACAATTTTCTTTTTCTTCTTTTTCACTTCATTTTCCCATAAAACTCCGGATCTTTTAAAATATTTCGAATTACACGTCGACTGCAAGCAACTTTTCTCAAAATTTCTACGTTTAAAGCAGGATTTACATTATAATGACGTGGAATTTTTACAGAAATTGTGAGGGAGATAGTTTATTGAAATTTAAATGCTGCGGAAGCAATCATTGCAATACCTCGCACGTACAGTCCCCTCTACTTTTTATGGCAAAACTCTAAATTTTCAAACTGTCTAATTGGAAATTGTCAAGATTTTAATCGTTTTTTCGTAGATATTCAAAGACGGATCATGAAAAGAAGTATAATTTTACAATTTCTAAAATATTGTATGAAAGCACGAAGGAGTTCGAAGCAAAGGATGAGATTATATCGAAAAAATTTCTCGCAAAATATCAGGTGGTACTGTAATTCAGTTCTGCAATCATCATTTTGTACGATAACGAAATTTTTATTTAATATTTATTTCATATAATAAACAAAAAGTTCACTCAAGTCCTCACATGAAAATAATTCCACTCCACTACCGAACTAACGCCGGTGAAGATAATTTCAGCCCGGTTCGTGTTCACATGACGGATTATCGTGTGAGGTATTGCGATGATTGCTTCCGCAGCATTTAAATTTCAATAAACTATCTCCCTCACAATTTCTGTAAAAATTGGATGTCATCATAATGTAAATCCTGCTTAAACCAACATCTTTGTTTGTACGTGTTCGACATCGTTTAAGGACACACCACGCGCCATTTTAAATAAAAACTTATTACGAAATCCGCTTGTAAAAAACAACTAAACTGATTCACTGTGTCGATTTCTAACTGCAATATTCACCATGTGGGTTATAAATATGAAACGCACAAGAATGACGAATTTCCAAGAACTGCAGCAAAAAGAACGATAAAGAGAAATGATTTACAGAAAAATCGTTGCACAGAGCTTCTCAATCTTTTTTGTATTGAATTTGGGGCAACAATTATTTTAAGGCGAAAATAGTTTCAAATTGTTAGGTGGGTTTTATAAATATAAAACGGAGTGTAGTACATTTACCCAGGGTGAGAAGAATGATCGAAATTCATTCATTCTTTAAAAGAATATTCTTAGGAGAATTTTAGCTTTCATTCTCTCGCGAATGAATGAATCGCACAATGTTTGAGTCGGTTTCATTCTTTCGCGAGAGAATGAAATTATTCATTCCCACGTCTTTTGCATTCGCGAATGATAAAGAGTGGAAAAGAATATTCTTTTTCATTCTTTTACCCCGCAAACCGATTTATATAATGGTGAGTTTAGGCTTTCATTCAGTGCATTTTCCACATTTTTTCAATGGATATATATCCTTTTCTGTCCTGAAAAAATTTAGTGTCTTTTAATATTTCCTAGTAAATTTCCCTTTAAAACCCTTTCACATAACAAGCACTTTGAGAAATCAGTGTTCTTATCATAAGTCACGAATTTATTTTTATCTATATTGGATTTGTGACCCATGATCACAAGAAAACCTTTCAACTTTTAATATAATCTTTACCTAATAATATATCTGTTACGACCTACTCGAATTCACCGACAGTAAAAGAATAAAATATGAGAATGTTCTCTTTCATTCCGAATGTTTGGTTTTCATTCTTTCTCATTCTTTTGCTGCCATTGAAGAATATTCTCTCAGGAATAGAATGTATTCATAAAATTCTCGGTAGGAAACATTCTCTCAAGAATCTTTCGGCTCAAGTATTCATTCGCGAATGAATAAGAATGATAAGAATGTATTTTTTCCATTCGCGAATGAATTTTTCCGAACTCTGCATTTACCCTATTATGTATCATTCAACATTACTGCAAAATTTCGTAATTGTTCTCACAGTAAAATTTACTTACTTAGACATTTTCTTCCCACATTTTTTCGCTAAAAAATCGTCTGGTAATGTAATTGGAAACCGGTAAAAATATTTTGTGGTGACAAGGGTTGAGAATTTATGAAATAATAAAATTTTTGGTTGCTTAGCTTTTTAGTGTTTAAGAAAAGTGTTAAATAAGCACTTCATAATTATAAAAGCCTGATTTTCAGTAAAACAAAACACAGTTTACTTTTATCGAGGAAGGTGTTTACCTTTATCTATCCAGTTTCCCCGAATCGTTCCACTAGTTTGTACTATGGTAACAGAAAAGTTACTTAGGTATTGACCGTATGAGGATTACATTGTAAAGAGAAATCTGTTGTCAGACATATACTGGCGTGTAATTCAATCAAACCATAAAAATCATTCCAGGAGATGTTTGCCAGCTCACATTATCACAAGAACCAGCTTATTATCGGAACATCAAACGAAGTTAAATTAGCAGCAACAAGCGAAGACACTACGCTACTACGCAAGGTGCTTTCATTCGCAGTTGAAGCAAAAAACATTTCTGCTTTCTTGTGTTCTTCGCTTTAAAACAACAACAAAATATTTCTTTATCCAGAACAAAAATTATGAAATTAATCGCAAACGGCAGAGCTACACCGCCGCACCATGAATCGCCGCCGCTACATTCTACGGAAATTATGATTTGAAGTCACAGTCATCATGCATAACTATGATCGTGATCGTAATTATAGAAAGTTCCAATTGACAACAATTTACATACATCTATTACTCAATCGTTTATTATTCATGCATTAAGCTGTAATTGCATCGATAATGAATTGTTGACATTGCAGTAACTTCGCTTTCAGTTCAATGAATGTCTCTGACCTCTAATTAGACGAAAGGCATACCTACATACATATGTATATCTAAGTATACTATCGCTTGACCAAGCAAGCCGGTTAAATAATGATACGACATGTCGATGTTTTTTTTTACGTAATTCATGGGAATTATTGTGTGCTATGGAATGTAAACATCGCAGCAAACATTACGATTGGAGATCGAATCGGAATCGACCCGCTCAATCAAAGTTTAACTTCGATTCCGAAGTCGTTCTCGATTCGATCTCGCGCCGAAAATGAAGGAAAAGGAACGCTAATTCGAATTGAAATAACGACTCGATATCGATTCGTGTTTTCGAGGCATTTCGAAGATTTTTCGTGTATTGGTGCTATATATAAAGGGTCATATGTATTCGAGATTTCTTCGTAAAAACTATTCGATCTCGAATTGGATAAACGAGTAAACTACGCTTTGTTAAAACTACTCGATATCTAAATTGAAAATAAACAACCAAACTATGAGAAACATTTACCAAAAACTAATTTTAATTTCTCAGCCTCACTTTCACTTTTTTTCGCCCTAATACATGAAAAGAATGCTGTTGGCATGCCATGTGAAAAATCATGTATTGATAATTCTTTTGGAAGACTTCGTAATTTTTCGAGGAGATTCGTAAAACCGAAAAATTCTCGGATTATACTGCAAGTTCTCCGAACCTGAAGGCCATATGCCGAGAAAAATTCGTAAAACCGAAAATTATCGAATTGTTGCTCTTCGAGAATTTCTCGCAAATGCGAAAACCGGAGAAAATATTTGCTGGCATTACACACGTTAAAAACAGTCTTGCGCTTCAAACTCAAGTACTACATGCATACAAATACAAGTACTGGTACCTACCCCAAGTTTACGTAGTTATTCCTATGATACCCTGTTTTCAAACCCAGAAATAAGTGCATCATTAACTCTTATACGACACTGCTGCATTGCGTATTTTTCAATGAATTTATCTGGTTCTCGCAGCCTACCCCTGATTTTGTTGTTTCGGTCAAGAATCATAGAAAATAAGGTTTGGTAACAAAAATTTTATATTTGAGGTCGTGACGTCATTTATATCCATAACTTAAATTGACAAATTGGAATTTTGTTTTTATTATTGAAAAAAAAATTATAATAGAGGAGACAGGGGCAAAGCGGGGTAGCGCCCATCCTACCAAAAGTGATGGTATCATGTGCCCGGTACGGCCATCCTTGTGAATGAAGATCACTTTAGATGCATGGGACATGAAAGTGGACTAGGCATATCCTATAGATTACCATTAGTCCCGGAACGGAATTACAATATCATGTGCATTCTGCAGCATAATAGGAATGATGCCATCAATTCCTGGTGATTTATAGAAACCAAAATTTTGAATTGCCTATTCCATTCTTTGGTAATTATGTTCCGTATAGCCTCTAAGTTTGTAAAATATCTACGTACTCGTTATTGTTGTAGGTGTGGTCGGCTTCAGAGTTCGCTGGGAAATGAGTCTTCATATGCAGTTCTAGAGTTTTTACGCCAGTCTTGGTCCAGATACTTTCCGCCGTTTTCAGGAAGGAGGGAACACTATAAGGTCCTTGGTTAAGACGTTCCTAAGTCCAGCGGACTCTCTTGTGCTCTTTATGGAAGAGAATTTAGCGCTTATGATTGAGTGCTTATAGCCTCTGAGACCTGCCTTAAGGCCAAAACATAGTGAGAGCAACACAATGAGGGCGACTCGACAAGTTGCCAACAAAAAGTTTGGGAAAATCTCTTAATTAGTCGCCAACATAATTGACATTTCTGTGTGGACAGTGAATAATTGACATTCTTGTTATGTGGACTTCGTTATTTTTATAAAGCATAGGAAATTAAAAGACAATAGTAAATATGTAAATTAGTTATTAAAAACTTGTATAAAATTAATTTCTTTAATTAGTTTGAGAATTTAGGGATTTTGAGGATAGAGAAACTGAGGAAAAAAGTTACACACTTGTCGTGTCACGATCATTGTGTTTAAATTCAACATTTTCGCCAACTAAGTTGTCAACATTGTTGTATCGCTCTCAGTGTGTTTTGACACTTATACTGAACCCAGTCTTCCCGACTTCTGCTCGCTTTTGCTTTGTTGAATAGTTTCCCTGCGCTATTGCTGAGGATATTCAAGTTCCAGGGTGGGTATTACTTTTTTGAAGGTTTACGCACTGGGCACGCTTCAACAAAGCCGGTATTAAAGTCATCATTTATATTCTTGACCGCGTTGTCTATTGATGATGTATAAGGGAATATCTTATATTCGAGAACATTTAATTTCTCCGCTACGATATTACAAATTTATTCCAGTCAGTTTTAGCCTAAGGGTTCCTGAAATGTTTAGGAGGTTTAGGTAAGTGGTTTAATTCAAAGGCAATCCAGCAGTGGTCCGAGAAGAATCTTTTACTGGAGACTCTCCAATTTACCATCTTTAGATCGTTTGATTCACTGATCAATGTCACACCTAATACCTCCTCTCTATTTATCGTGATAAAGGTGGGAGTGTTATCCCAATTACAGATATTTAGATTGGACTCCGGAAATCCTCTGTCATTCATGTTGGCTACCCCATAGCGTGGATTGTCGTGCGCCATAAATGCCGAAGTCAACAAGATTGACCTCGCATTTTTACGCTCGCTCCCACTCATTTATTTTATGTATTTTACACATAAATGCAAGTTTTAATATTAAATTTATAAAATGTTTACTCTGCTTTGTAAAACTCAAGAAATTGTTTGCTGTTTACTTATTATCCAATTTGGTATCTTGGGGATTACGGATTTTTGAACAAAATTTAGAAATTCTTTTATTTACTTCACTTGTTAGTTACGGTCAAATCTTGTGATTCGATCGACTTGAAACTTAACATATGTACGTGCATACATTTAGTCCTAATGACAAGAAAATATTTTTAAGATTACACATTTGCAAAACTCTAAAAAGGACAAGATAATAAATAAAAACAATTTCCAAAAACAGATACCTATTTAATAAAATTTTAGCTTCGAAGTAGCTGGATTGAAAGCTCAAATTATTCGAAACTTGAAGTCGAACACGACACAGTTATTTTTACGGCGATGTATGTATGCAATGTATTCAATAGATTTAATAAATATTAAAACAAAGAAATGTTTTCAATTGTTTAACGGATAAATTTATTTTAAAATTAATTAAATTCGAATTTAAAATTCAATGAGTTTTATTTTAAATAAACGTAATTTAAAAATTTCATTTATCAAATCTGTGTTTGATTCAAAGTTTTGTCCATTTCACCACCAAAAACGATAAAACTTCTCCGCCATTTTGAACTATTGTCATATAAAATTTTAAAACATTTTTCATGCAAGTAGTGAGTTAGATTTTTTATCAATACTATAGCTCAACGCGAAGACAGTAAAATTAGCATTAAAAGTTTCGAGATTTCCAATTTTATAATGAAATATATTTATAATAATTATAATATGCCTATTCCCCGAAAAACTCCTGAAAACTGATACTTTTTAAACTATATTCAAAAATAATTTCAAGTCACTTCGATTATAATTAAAATAATATAGAAAAACCTTTCATTAAAATTATTTTCTACTTGACTTTCAGTTCTCCATTATAGGTATGTTTTCAAATTTACTTACTTACTTCCCTCTTGAGCTGAATGATTTGGTCTGCTTAATCTTTACCGCAAAGGGCATGTTGGGTTTCCTGTCGCCTCCGTCGAGAGCCCAGTTCTTTCTGTGTCCGTACGTAATGATGCTCCGGTCAGAGGCACCACTTCGTTGCCATGTCTTTAGGGTCCTTCGACTTGTCCTGGTTGGACGTTGAAGTTCCTTTCCCAATGACAGAACCCGCTTGGGGACGTTTTCAACTCGACCACCTACAATCCTAGTTCTGGCCGCCGATTGGAACTTAGAACACTTTGGCAGATGGAGGCCATGTTTGTGGTTGGTTTTGCCATCTTTACGAAGGCCTTTTTGAGGTTCAGGCTTTATCGGTTCGACATCCCCCCGCCCCCTTCTTATTCGCCAGTGTCAAAAACAACAGTGAACCAGTATGCCTTTATTCGCCAGTGTATAAAAAACAACGTGCTTGATTATTGAAAAATGTAAACATTTCTCCTTCAGAAAAAAAGTATATTTCTCTTCGTCACACACATACGCAATTTCCTTAAATGCTACATACAATTCTTTCTTTCTAAATTTTCATTAGCTTTTTATTTAATTTTTTTCAAATGGCGCCTACTCTGAGAGGCAATCTCTTTCTATTGAACAGCTGTTCAAGAGATATCTCTTGTTAATATACGATGGCCGTCTAAAGCAAAATGAACTATGATAGCAGTATAAATTATTGGAATGAGTGTGTAGTACTTGAGTGTATGTAAATAAACAATTACAATTTAAACTACAATTTAAAATATACTGAAGGAATTGTACTAATCGTAAATGCATTTTATGCGACTTATAAGCAACCGTAATTACACAGTTTTCGAATGTGAACTTCGGATCTATATTTAAGGAACGTTTTGTTCGATTACATGACACCCCGTACACTTTATGAGATCATAGAAATCTACGAAAATCTGTTAAAAGAACCTCGTAACGTAACTGCCAATGTATACCAAATTATAATAACTATTTTATGGGCAGCAACTCCCATAACTGTGATTTACACTTATTAGTTTTTTCTTAAATTTTGATTCCAGCCGTAGATGTGTGATGATATTTGAGGCTGACTGCTAACTCAACAAAAGTTTTGCCATTCATCTGCATGTAGGTGTGTTGTTAGACGAATGAAAAAAAAAAATTAAAGTGACGCTTTTCCTTGCAGAAAATGGAAATCTAATACATATGAATATGTTATGTGTGCTTGCAAGGTGCGGGGTTAAATATTTCTCCTATAAATTATGAACGATAAAGTTCTGATGAAGATTTATTGAATAGATAATCGTTGGAGCTTTCAAACTCAAAATTTTGATTAGTTTTTTGTCGCGAGCTTGAAAAGCTTATTCACATGACCAAATTGCCTACCCTTAGGCATTTATGTACAGAGTGAGGACTTAATTATTTAAGACATTAATTATTTATTTATAGATGTGCCCAGAATCATTGAAAGGAGATGTCGCTACTTGTCTTTCGCTTGTTATATTTCCAGTTTTAAAACTTTTAATAGAAGAATTTTCATTGACTGGATATTATTTTGTATTTGGTCTTTTATCATTTTTACTTTATATGCTGGAAAAATTGTATTTGTACCATTAAATAAAAGTTTATACATATCACATTTTTTGCAAGTAGCGACATCTAGCTTTTAAGGCGTCCATGATTCTGGGCACATCTATATATAAATATTCAATGGTTAAATTGGAAAAATTTGTGTTTCTTGAAAAAAATAATCTGACAGATTTTTGAATATATTATGCTAATTACTCTATACATTCAAGCAAACAAAAAATGCTACAGTAAATTTTGAAGAAATATAGAAGGAAAAGTTTGTAGAAGAGTGCATTGCGAGGTGCAAGAGATGGTGCTATATGTACATATGTGCAAACATAATGTGTATGTAGTTATAGAAAAGATTTTTTTATTGTGGATATGGAACTGTTATTTATAAAATATTCTTTGGGTTGATTGCGAATGTATACATGTATAGGCAGTAATAAATTTCTTGAATTTTATTTTAATTATAGTAAGTATATAAGTATAGTACAAAGCAGAGTAGAAATTTCATAAATATACAGGGTGTTTCCCACTAGGAGGTCAATAGAGCAGGATGTGGTAGTACTTACCTAGCCAAACAAAAAATTGTATGGCAGGGGTGCCATATCTACCGTTTAGGAGTTACAGGGTGATTAAGAAAAAAAGCTAGTTTTTCATAAAACACCCTGTATCTTAAAAAGCTTAACAGCTCATTGTATACAGAACTTCATGGTCTTTCCAACGACTGCTCAATCAGCCATATACCCCTCTCCCATCAAGAATTATGGTTGTCTAAACTAAAAATTTCGGATTTTCTTACCGTTTTTTTTAATTTAACCTCTAATATTTTTGCAAAAAGGTCGTTAACATAACTTTTTTATATAAAATCTGTAAACTGTAGACTCTTTTCTTTAATTTGACCAATTACGCCCTATGTGTTAACTGTAGCCGTTAAACAGGTATTAACTCATAACCTATTCAGGTCACACCGAAATTAGATAAAAAATTTTTAAATTACGTGCTAAGGGAACAAATTATCGTTGAAAATAGGTTTGAAAATAGGTTTGAGAATTGGTTTGGAGCTAATAACTCCTAAAGGGCTTCAGATAGAACATTGGGTGTAATATTAAAGAGGAGAGTCTACAGTGTTTATAAAAAACAGTTATGTTAACGACCTTTTTGCAAAAATAATAGAGGTTAAATTAAAAAAAAAAGTTAAGAAAATCCGAAATTTTTAGTTTAGACAACCATAATTCTTGATGGGAGAGGGGTATATGGCTGATTGAGCAGTCGTTGGAAAGACCATGAAGTACTTTTTAAGATAAAAAAAAATAGCTTTTTTTCTTAATCACCCTGTAACTCCTAAACGGTTGATATGCCCCACCCCCCCTGCCATACAATTTTTGGTTCATCTAGGTGAATACTATCACCTCCTGCACTATTGACCGCCTAGTGGGAAACACCCTGTATATTAAAGCTCTTGTGTAAAATACTGTTACGTGCAATAGAAAGAGACAACTGGTGACATCTACTGGCAATAAACAACTTCAGGTTCGGAGAGTAAATGACTTCCGGTTCGGAGAATCGATTATGAAAGTTCAGGAAAATAGAATAGTCAAGAAGCTTTTGGAATAGAACACTCCAGATTAATCTGGAGTGTTTCTAGGGTATAAATATAACAGTTGTCATCGCCAGAAAAGAGTCTTGTCTTAGACGTTGCAGTGATAAGAAGCGAAAGTAATAAAGAAGCGATAGTGTGTAATTAGATTGCGATTATTGAAAGTACAGTGTTAGCGATAATTAGAGCATAGTTGATTAAATGAATGTTTGTGAACTTTATATGATTTAAGTGTAACTAAGAACTTATATATTAATTATTTAATATTGTGTTTTAAATAACGAACCAAAGGCCACGCTCGCAACAACTGGTGTCAGAAGTGAAATAAATTCGCGAAATAAAGTGGTGGCAATTGACTAAAAATTAAAAGTGTGATTAATTTTGTGGAATTGTGTTAAATTTTAAAAATTCTGGAAAATAATTTATATTCAACTGTGAGTGAATTACTAAAATAATGGGGCGCAAAGTGGACGAGCTTCGAACGCAGGATTTGAAAGTGGAGTTAGGGAACCGGTCATTACAAACGACAGGCATAAAGAAAGTTCTAGTCGAGCGACTTAGACAATCTTTGATAGAGAAAGGAAAGAATCCTGAAACATTTTTTTTCGAAGAGAACTTGGAAGAAATCGAAGTTGAAGAAGCGCCTGCGATGAAAATGGAACAGCTTTTGAGTACTTTAATGAGTAAAATGGAAGCCCGTTTTGATGAGCAAAAGAATTCTCTCGAGGAACAAAAGAATTCTCTAGAATCACGTTTAGATGAACAGAAGAAATCTATGGACGAACAAAAGAATTCTCTCGAGGAACAAACGAATTCTCTAGAATCACGTTTAGATGAACAGAAGAAATCTATGGACGAACAAAAGAATTCTCTCGAGGAACAAAAGAATTCTCTAGAATCACGTTTAGATGAACAGAAGAAATCTATGGACGAACAAAAGAATTCTCTCGAGGAACAAAAGAAATCTATGGAAACCCGTCTGGACGAGCAAAAGAATGCTTTTGAGGAACAAAAGAATTCTTTGCAGAATTGTCTAGAAACTTGTTTGGAGGAACAGAAGAAATTTCTGAAAGTTTCATTAGACGAACAAAATATGAAAATTGAAGGAATACAGCAGGAAGTGTTGGAAGTTCGACAACAAGTGTCGGGAGTACAACAAAATGTCACGGAACAGCTTGATAACTTTAAAGCAGATCTGGAAAGAATAAAGCATCGTCAGCCTCTAAGCGGAGCAACTGAAATATCCGGTGCAGGTAGAATGAAACCTCCCATATTTGATGGACAAAATTCGTGGCATATCTTCAAGAGACAATTCGAGGCAGCTTCAGAGGTAAATGGATGGAATGATGAAGACAAAGCTATAGCTCTGGTGTTAGCACTTCGAGGTCCTGCGTCAGAACTCTTACAAACTAAACCGATTGAAAATCAACGTAATTACTCTTCATTAGTACAGGCGATAGAATTACGTTACGGAGATGAGCACATGCAGCAAGTATATCGCCTACAGTTGCGCAACAGGATTCAAAAACATGGCGAATCACTACAACAACTGCAGGCAGATGTAGAAAGATTAGCGCATCTGTCATACTCCAGCGTGAATGCGGATTCTCTCAATGAAGTGGCGACGGAGGCATTTGTGAACGCTATTACAGATCAAAATTTACAACAATCATTGAGGCTAGCAGGAAAGAAATCAACAGCAGAAGCACTAGCCTATGCATTAGCATACGAATCCGCCAGACAAGCTTCACGGAGTGCAGTACGAGTGAGAGAAATTTCAGTGGAAGAATGTACTTGTAATAGAGTGCAATCATCACAGAGCCCGCCTTCACGTGGTGTCCCTCGATGCTGGAATTGTAATAGACCAGGGCACCTTCAAAGAGACTGCAGAAAACGTCGACGAGTGGAATCACCAGAAGAAGAGGGGACAGAAGAATGCCAAAGATGTCGATCCAGGGAACAAGCAATTCGTGGAGAGACTAGATATCAAACAGCGACTAGTCGCATCGTCTCTCCTCTTGAGCAGTCGGAAAACTAGTAAAAACCAACTTCGTGGGGCAGAAGTTGGTTGGTGGAATCGACAGCCCCGAAGTCATCATCCAAGTAAGTCAGTTACAGAGAAATAATAGCAGTCTTGTTATATATGGAAGTGTAGGAAAAAATGACTGCGCAGCTACTATCGATACTGGAGCTTCAAGATCAATTATTAGAGCAGATCTTGTTAAGAACAAATGGCTTCACAACACCACCAAATATTTACTAAGAACAGCAACTGGAGCGGCAGCACAGGTGTTTGGAGAAATAACTTTAGATGTTCAACTAGGCGAACTACTATTTCCTCACACTTTCCTGGTTTCAGACATAATGGATGACTGCATTCTTGGAATAGATTTCATGACCACATACAAAATAAATCTGGATGTCGGAGAGCGGATTCTCAAATATGGCAACATAGAAATTCCTATGAAACTAGGAGAAGAAGCAGATCATCCTGCGAAAGTAAGGACGATGGTTTGCGAAAATATTACTCTTTCGCCATGCTCCGAGACACTAATATGGACAAAGCTTACTGATGACATCGGGACCTGCCGATTCTATCTGGTGGAGCCTAACCTCACAAAAGTTACATCGAACATCATCGTTGGCAAGACTTTAGTGAAGGCAGAAGGTGCAACATTAATTCCAGTCAGAGTGCTTAACACATCCGAAAACGAGGTACAACTAAAAGAAGGTGCTATAATTGGAAATTGTGAACCCGTTTACCAAATCGTCAATTTAGATAATGGTAGTAATGTCAAGGAGACAAAAACTATAGCAGCTACTACCCAACAGGTTCAGAAACTTCTTTCGTCCAGGGCCTTAAGTGAACAACAACACAACGATGCCAAAGAGGTGATCGATGAATTTTCGGAATTATTTGCAATGAATGATGATGATTATGGTAAAACAAATCTTATCCAGCATCGAATCGATACAGGAGATTCCAGGCCCATTCGACAGACACCACGAAGATTGCCATTAGCTAAACAACCAGAAGTTGCAGACATGATGAACTCCATAAAGAAACAAGGCATCATAGAGGAATCTAACAGCCCTTGGACATCGCCGGTTGTTCTGGTTAGGAAAAAGGATGGCAGCACCCGATTCTGTGTAGACTACCGCCAACTAAATAACGTGACGAGAAAAGATAGCTATCCATTACCACGGATTGATGACACATTGGATACCATTTCCGGAGCGCAATGGTTTTCCACGCTGGATTTGAAGAGTGGTTACTGGCAAGTGGAAATACATCCCGAGGACCGAGAGAAAACGGCTTTCTCAGTTGGCAGTGGCTTATGGCAATTCAAAGTAATGCCATTTGGGTTATGTAATGCTCCAGCCACATTCGAACGACTAATGGAATGTGTTCTACGTGGTTTAACCTGGAAAACATGTCTTGTCTATTTGGATGACATAATAGTAATCGGAAGGACATTCATGGAACATGAAAACAACTTACAGGACGTACTTCAAAGACTCAAAGATGCAAAATTAAAGCTCAGTGCGAGTAAATGTGCTCTATTTAAAAAAGAAGTTAAATATTTAGGGCACATAGTTTCATCACAAGGAGTGAGAACCGATCCAGAGAAGATAGAAGCCGTCAAAAATTGGCCAGTTCCAAAGGATAAACATCAATTACGGAGTTTTCTTGGTTTAGCTACCTACTACAGGCGATTCGTGAAAGGTTTTGCAGATATAGCAAGAAGCCTACATCAACTTACCGAAAAGGGAAAGCCGTTCATATGGTCGGATAAATGCAACGAAAGTTTCGAAAATTTGAAGCAACAGCTCTGTGAGGCTCCAGTACTTCACTATCCAAAGCTGGGAAAAACATTTACATTAGACACGGATGCCAGCAATGAAGGTATTGGTGCAGTGCTTTCTCAGGAGGAGAATGGTCAAGAAGTTCCAGTAGCTTACTATAGCAAAGCACTTTCAAAGTCAGAGAAAAATTATTGTGCTACAAGAAAGGAGCTACTTGCCATTGTAAGTTCAACAAAGCATTTTCATAAATATCTCTACGGACAGAAATTCATCCTACGCACCGACCATGCAGCGCTTAAATGGCTTCTGCAGTTTAAGAATCCTGAGGGACAAGTGGCGAGATGGATAGAGCGACTCCAGGCTTATGATTTTGAAATACAACACCGAAGAGGTCGTATCCATGGAAATGCAGACGCCCTTTCACGACGTCCATGCAAACTTGAATGCAGACATTGCGCCCGGATGGAAGAAAAAGAAACAACAGCAACTATACAGTTGGTAACCGTGGAGCCATCTACAGGTTGGGACAACGAGGACCTACGAACAGCACAACGAGAAGATCCGGACATTTCACCTATTCTTGCCTGGAAAGAAGACATGGAAAGACCAGACTGGAAGGATATTTCGGAACGGAGTGAGAAGCTGAAAAGTTACTGGGCTCAATGGAACTCTCTTCATGTTGAATGTGGTATATTAAAACGCAAGTGGGAAGCACCTAATGGCGAATCTTTCCGAATGCAGATAGTCGTGCCGGCATCAAACGTCAAAGATGTTCTAGAAGAAATGCACGGTGGAACCTCGGGAGGACATTTGGGAGTGAACAAAACCATTTCCAAAATACGAGAAAAGTTTTATTGGTTACATATGCGAGAAGATGTGGAGGAGTGGTGCCGCAGATGCACTGTGTGTGCTGCTTGCAAAGGGCCGCAACACAGAAGCAGAGGAGAAATGCATAAGTATAATGTCGGAGCCCCCTTTGAAAGGATAGCTATAGACATCGCTGGACCTTTTCCAGAAACGGATGGCGGTAACCGTTATATATTAGTTGCCATTGACTATTTCAGTAAATGGCCTGAAGCTTATGCAATCCCTAATCAAGAGGCAACCACAGTTGCGGAACAAATAATAACGAATTGGGTCAGTAGGTTTGGTGTGCCTCACGAACTTCATTCGGACCAAGGACGGAACTTCGAATCGCGAACTTTCCAGGAGATGTGTAAAATGTTGGGAATAAGAAAAACTAGAACAACTCCTCTACACCCACAATCTGATGGCATGGTAGAACGCTTCAACAGAACATTTATCGAGCATCTAAAGAAAGTAGTTGACTATCACGAACGCGATTGGGATCGACATATTCCTATATTCCTAATGGCTTATAGATCAGCCGTTCATAGTACTACCGGACAAACCCCAGCTAAAGTCATATTCGGAAGAGAGATGCGATTACCTAGCGACCTCAAATTCGGTACCCCCCGAGGTGAGCAAAAGTTACCAGAAGACTACGTATCGGAGCTCAAACAACAATTAGCTGATGTACACGAGGCGACGAGGTCGAAATTAGCAACAAATACTGATAGGATGAAGACCCGCTATGACTTACGTGCTAATTCCGCAGGATTTAACGAAGGTGATCTTGTTTGGCTGTACAACCCGAAACGACGTAAGGGACGTTCTCCAAAATTGCAACAACACTGGGAAGGACCATATTCAGTAGTAACTAGAATTAATGACGTGGTATACAGGATTCAGCGTGGCACAAGAGGCAAGCACAAAATTGTTCATTTGGACCGCTTGTGTCAATACTACGAGCATCAAGACCGTGGACCACCTGTTGTTCGGGACGAACAAGTTTAAGAAGGGGGCAGTGTTACGTGCAATAGAAAGAGACAACTGGTGACATCTACTGGCAATAAACAACTTCAGGTTCGGAGAGTAAATGACTTCAGGTTCGGAGAATCGATTATGAAAGTTCAGGAATAGAACAAATAGAATAGTCAAGAAGCTTTTGGAATAGAACACTCCAGATTAATCTGGAGTGTTTCTAGGGTATAAATATAACAGTTGTCATCGCCAGAAAAGAGTCTTGTCTTAGACGTTGCAGTGATAAGAAGCGAAAGTAATAAAGAAGCGATAGTGTGTAATTAGATTGCGATTATTGAAAGTACAGTGTTAGCGATAATTAGAGCATAGTTGATTAAATGAATGTTTGTGAACTTTATATGATTTAAGTGTAACTAAGAACTTATATATTAATTATTTAATATTGTGTTTTAAATAACGAACCAAAGGCCACGCTCGCAACAATACGAGTACATACTTACATAAAATGCTTAATTTTACTAATAATATTTCTTTACTAATTTGTGTGTATTATTTTACAATTGTTTGCTTACGTATGTTGAGACACCTGTGGCTCGGGGCCTGTATCACTTTTCCAACTGAGGCAGTTATGCCTAATTAGTATAAAATGCAAGTAAAATGTTTGAAAGTACGTACAATAATTGTAACTTTTATATTAGTTCCGTAAAATTACTTTCATGAGTAATAAAATTCAGATCATCAGCTTAAAATTGCGCTGAGTTTCTAGAAGTTTCTGCTATGAAATAATATTTTTCAGACTAGTTGAGACAAGCTGATAGCGTCGCGTCTCTACAGATTGGTTAAAACTAGGGTTTTGCCAACATTTCGAAGTCTTCAAACCTTCCTGTCTCCAGTGTTGTTAAGGTTGAATTATAATAATAATTAGTGATTATTTATTATTTAAATTTTTTTTTTATTTATTTATTTATTTAGTGTACCGATTTTAACAATCTTACAGAGAGGAATTATTACATATTTACATATAAGCTGTGTATACATTACATAGACGTCATCGATCATTAAATATCATTATTAACACAATCTACATCATTATACTTGAGGAATCATTAATTATAGAAATTAATATAGACACATTAATTAATAGCTAACTTATTTCTAAAATATACATAGACACATGTCAATTACAAAGTTATATAGAATTATATCGAATTACAAAGTTATATCGAATATATCCTTAGAAAACACAATTAAATCTTGATTGAAGAATTAATTAATAGCAAGGGTTAAGGAATAATGCAGAAAATGGAAGGAAACTAGGTGGAAGGAAAAGCACAGGACCAAGTCCAGCTTTTGTTTATCAATTTGTATACCTCCGTTATGGAATATTTTATTAGAATTAAATACCTACCGAATTACAGGGTGAATAGTAAAATATGCCCTTTTTTATTAAACACCATCTTGAAAAGCTGCTATATTAAAAATTATCCAGCACAGATCTCACGCATTTATACCAACCATTGCGGATTAATTCCACGATGCAGCTTGAAGCGTACCTTTCGTTTATTATTTGCTCTTCATTAAATATAGTCTTGTCGTCATATCAGAGGTCACAAATAAAGACGTTGTTAGCCACTTTACCTCACTGTGAATAGCGATCAATCTGAATATGTTATCTACTCGTATCCCAGACGTATCCATATTTCATATATATTGAGCCCCCATATTTACTTACTTTACTTTGTAATCTGTGTACATAAAAACTGTTTTTAATATAATTTTTCTTTCATTTGATATTCTCAAAATTACTGTAAGATTTTTTCTCCTTCCTACAGGTTAGGAGTCCTGATAGCTACACATTCATGGAACACTTTAATCGTGTCTATTCTAGTCGTTGGTGTATGCTGTGTAGGCTTTACAAGGTTTGAAATAGAAACAAATCCAATGGAATTATGGATTCCAAAAGGTACGTTAAAGTTTTGTTTAAAAAAAGTCAATTAAAATGTTTTAATTATTATAAGGCTTTAATTTATAAATTGTAGTAGATTTCTCCAAAATCATTTCTGTGTTGTGCAGTAGATGTCTCTAGTTGTCTTTCGCTTGTTATTTCCATCTTTAAAACTTCTAATAAAAGATACTGGATATTATTTGTATTGTTGTTTTACTTTAGAGTTGATTAGTATTGTTACGTGTAATGGAAAGAGACAACTGGTGACATCTACTGGCAATAAACAACTTCAGGTTCGGAGAGTAAATGACTTCAGGTTCGGAGAATCGATTATGAAAGTTCAGGAATAGAACAAATAGAATAGTCAAGAAGCTTTTGGAATAGAACACTCCAGATTAATCTGGAGTGTTTCTAGGGTATAAATATAACAGTTGTCATCGCCAAAAAAGAGTCTTGTCTTAGACGTTGCAGTGTTAAGAAGCGAAAGCAATAAAGAAGCGATAGTGTGTAATTAGATTGCGATAATTGAAAGTACAGTGTTAGCGATAATTAGAGTTGAGTTGATTAAATTAATGTTGGTGAACTTTATATGATTTAAGTGTAATAAAGAACTTATATATTAATTATTTAATATTGTGTTTTAAATAACGAACCAAAGGCCACGCTCGCAACAACTGGTGTCAGAAGTGAAATATATTTGAGAAATAAAGTGGTGGCAATTGACTGAAAAATTAAAAGTGTGATTAATTTTGTGGAATTGTGTTAAATTTTAAAAGTTCTGGAAAATAATTTATATTCAACTGTGAGTGAATTACTAAAATAATGGGGCGCAAAGTGGACGAGCTTCGAACGCAGGATTTGAAAGTGGAGTTAGGGAACCGGTCATTACAAACGACAGGCATAAAGAAAGTTCTAGTCGAGCGACTTAGACAATCTTTGATAGAGGAAGGAAAGAATCCTGAAACATTTGTTTTCGAAGAGAACTTGGAAGAAATCGAAGTTGAAGAAGCGCCTGCGATGAAAATGGAACAGCTGTTGAGTACTTTAATGAGTAAAATGGAAGCCCGTTTTGATGAGCAAAAGAATTCTCTCGAGAAACAAAAGAATTCTCTCGAGGAACAAAAGAATTCTCTAGAATCACGTTTAGATGAACAGAAGAAATCTATGGACGAACAAAAGAATTCTCTTGAATCACGTTTAGATGAACAGAAGAAATCTATGGACGAACAAAAGAATTCTCTCGACGAACAAAAGAATTCTCTCGAGGAACAAAAGAAATCTATGGAAACCCGTCTGGACGAGCAAAAGAATGCTTTTGAGGAACAAAAGAATTCTTTGCAGAATTGTCTAGAAACTTGTTTGGAGGAACAGAAGAAATTTCTGAAAGTTTCATTAGACGAACAAAATATGAAAATTGAAGGAATACAGCAGGAAGTGTTGGAAGTTCGACAACAAGTGTCGGGAGTACAACAAAATGTCACGGAACAGCTTGATAACTTTAAAGCAGATCTGGAAAGAATAAAGCATCGTCAGCCTCTAAGCGGAGCAACTGAAATATCCGGTGCAGGTAGAATGAAACCTCCCATATTTGATGGACAAAATTCGTGGCATATCTTCAAGAGACAATTCGAGGCAGCTTCAGAGGTAAATGGATGGAATGATGAAGACAAAGCTATAGCTCTGGTGTTAGCACTTCGAGGTCCTGCGTCAGAACTCTTACAAACTGTACCGATTGAAAATCAACGTAATTACTCTTCATTAGTACAGGCGATAGAATTACGTTACGGAGATGAGCACATGCAGCAAGTATATCGCCTACAGTTGCGCAACAGGATGCAAAAACATGGCGAATCACTACAACAACTGCAGGCAGATGTAGAAAGATTAGCGCATCTGTCATACTCCAGCGTGAATGCGGATTTTCTCAATGAACTGGCGACAGAGGCATTTGTGAACGCTATTACAGATCAAAATTTACAACAATCATTGAGGCTAGCAGGAAAGAAATCAACAGCAGAAGCACTAGCCTATGCATTAGTGTATGAATCCGCCAGACAAGCTTCGCGGAGTGCAGTACGAATGAGAGACATTTCGGTGGACAAATGTACTTGTAATAGAATGCAGTCATCCCAGAGCTCACCTTTGCGTGGTATCGTTCGATGCTGGAATTGTAATAGACCAGGACACCTACAAAGAGACTGCAGAAAACGCCGACGAGTGGAATCTCTAGATGAAGAGAGGAAAGTGGAATTGGAAAGATATCGAGCTGAGCAGCAGACTTGCAATAGATTGCAGTTATCACTGAGTACCCCTTCACGTAGTGTTCTTCGATGTTGGGATTGTAATAAATTGGGACACCTTCAAAGCGACTGCAGGAAACGCCGTCGAATGGAACCAACAGAAAAGAAAGGGACAGAAGAACGTACAAGTTGGCGAGCTAGAGAGCAAACTATTCTTAGGGAGACTAGAATCCAACCTTATGACTTTGAGAGCCAACACAGAAAAGGACGTATCTATGGAAATGCAGAAGCCTTGGTACAACGTCAATGGAAACCTGAATGTAAGCATTATGGCTGGGAGAAAGGAAATGAGAAAACAGCTACTATACAGTTGGTATCCGTGGAACCATCTACAGGTTGGGACAACGAGGACCTGCGAACAGCACAACGAGAAGATCCGGACATTTCACCTATTCTTGCTTGGAAAGTAGACATAGAAAAACCAGAATGGAAGGATATTTCGAGGATGAGTGAAGAGCTGAAAAGCTACTGGGCTCAATGGAATTCTCTTCATGTTGAATGCGGCATATTAAAACGCAAGTGGGAAGCACCTAACGGTAAATCGTTCCGAATGCAAATAGTCGTGCCGGCATCAAAGGTCAACGAGGTTCTAGGTAAAGTGCATCGTGGAGCATCTGGAGAACATTTGGGAGTGAATAAAACAATTTCTATAATACGAGAAAAGTTTTATTGGCTACATATGCGGGAGGATGTAGAGAAGTGGTGTCGCAGATGCACTGTGTGTGCTTCTTACAAAGGGCCGCCACGTAGCAGCAGAAAGGAAATGTACAAGTGTAATGTCAGAGCCCCATTGAAACTGAGAGCTGATGTACAAAGGGCCACGGGGGCGAAATTAGCAGTAAGTACCCATCGGATGAGGATACGTTATGACTTACGTGTGAATTCAGCAGGATTCAATGAAGGTGATCTTGTTTGGCTGTACAACCCGAAACAACATAAGGGACGTTCTCCAAAATTGCAACAACACTGGGAAGGACCATATTCAGTAGTAACTAGAATTAATGACGTGGTATACAGGATTCAGCGTGGCACAAGAGGCAAGCACAAAATTGTTCATTTGGACCGCTTGTGTCAATACTACGAGCATCAAACCGTGGACCACCTGTTCGGGACGAACAAGTTTAAGAAGGGGGCAGTGTTACGTGTAATGGAAAGAGACAACTGGTGACATCTACTGGCAATAAACAACTTCAGGTTCGGAGAGTAAATGACTTCAGGTTCGGAGAATCGATTATGAAAGTTCAGGAATAGAACAAATAGAATAGTCAAGAAGCTTTTGGAATAGAACACTCCAGATTAATCTGGAGTGTTTCTAGGGTATAAATATAACAGTTGTCATCGCCAAAAAAGAGTCTTGTCTTAGACGTTGCAGTGTTAAGAAGCGAAAGCAATAAAGAAGCGATAGTGTGTAATTAGATTGCGATAATTGAAAGTACAGTGTTAGCGATAATTAGAGTTGAGTTGATTAAATTAATGTTGGTGAACTTTATATGATTTAAGTGTAATAAAGAACTTATATATTAATTATTTAATATTGTGTTTTAAATAACGAACCAAAGGCCACGCTCGCAACAGTATCATTAAATAAAAGTTTCTATCACATTTTTGGCAATTAGCGCCATCTCCTATACAAAATAGAAATGACTCTAGAGACATCTATTACAATTTATATTCAAAGTACAAAGTCAATGTGTCATCAATACGCTAGAAGTCTAGTAAAATATATAATAAGCCCACTTTTTCGATAAGATTTCACAAAGTGAAAAGTCGTTGTGTTGTTGTAATCTTTATGCAGACTTGCATGACCCACGTGCCAAAATGAAAATTTAAGAAGTTTTCGTTGATTTTGTTGGCGGGCTCTCCATCGAACTTGTATTTCTAGAAAATACTGCAATAGACTGTAGAGTAGGGTGGCCCAAAACACAAAAGTGCTAAAATGTCTAAATGCTCTATCAAAATTTGTTAACCTAATGTAATTTTAAACTTTTATGCAAAATTTCAGTGAAATTCATTAATGCTTAGAGGTCGCTCAAATCGAAAATAGTGTTTTCTTAGTTGTTCTGCACTTTCAGGAAAACTGTTTCAACATTTTCTGTCGTAACTTTGTAATTTGACAATAGTTTTTCTTGATTCTTTTCTTAAATTTAAGGGAACTTAGCTGTGAGCTTACTGCAGTGAAAGTCGTTTTAGAAAATTAAATTCTTCTATTTTTTATCAATTTTTCAAAACGAAAATTCGGACCTGGAACACAATTTTTTGACTTCATGTAAATTTTTTTTTGTAAGGAAAAGTGGCACGCGGGTATACTTTTTCTACTATAACCTTATCTACAGTCGATTATCTGTCTAGCGACTATAATTTAAGGGGCTCAAGTAGTGTATATACTGTTCTCGAAATGCGATTTTCGAAGAAGCATTTTTACAAATTACCAAGAATATGTGCCGGTCCCCTCCAAATGATCGTGAGGAACAGCTGTATATGAATCCCAACCAATTTTGTGTAAAGTCATAATTCTGAGAGAAAAAGAAAATTACGATAAAAATATGAACGAAAATACCATGGAGGAATTTCAATTGGTAGATTTAAGGAACTTTTGGAATGAATTGAAAATCCTAAATGAACATTGAATGTACAGGGCTGCACAATAAGCAATTTACCAGTAATATATACTTATAAATAGTACTATTCAAAATTACATACATATATACAAAACTGAATATTTGCTTAGACTACTGGATCGTGTCGTGTGCAACAATAAATTTTATACAACTTACATGTGCCAAGTAATTATAACATGAAAAATATTAACAAATTTGGAAAGACAGCTCCGGTAGCATTTACAAATATATTTGGGAAACCTATGTACAAAAAATAATGAAAATTGGTGTGTAGGTGTGGGAGGGGTGTTTAGGGGTTGGAGGAGAAAAACACGTTTTTTTAGGTTTTTGATTAAATAAAGAAACGCAACGCCTTTTTCAAAAATCTGAAGCATTTAAACTGAAGAGTTTCTAATATTTTGCCGAAGGTTTTAAACCAATATTAAAAGAAATTGCCTTAAGAGCTGGGCATTGCTCTAAAAAATAATTCCGTTTTTGTCGTGTTCAATTTGTAGCTATCGTCATATTAATACACGCTAATCAACTAGCAACTGTTTCTGAATTTACGTCGACTGTTTTTCTAGATATTGTCCGCAAAGTTATACTGTCGAAAAGAGAATCTTAGCAAATTTATTCGAAGCATTCAATTCAAAACTCTCAGTTTTCCTAAGCAAAATCCAAAGCTTTTTGTTTTTATTTAGAGACTTAAATTCAGAATATTTTTTGCTGGAACTCAGGAAATCACTGTTACCTGAAGACATCAATCTCACTACTTTGAGGTTTAAAAACCCGCCGTTTTGCAATAAAAAAACGCAACTTTTTCCAACTTTGTATTTATTCGCTAAACACTAATGTCGCATTCACAATGTAGAATGATGCAGAGGGGAGCAGAGTGAGCTTTTAGGCCAGAGCGAAGCTGTTCACAATACAGCGCAGAGTGAAATTCGAACTTTGAAATTAATATAACAAAATGCCATAGCAACGCCAAATCAACAACCAAGCAAACCACTATCGTTGTCAAAATAATAAAGTCGAAAAAGGAGACACCTGTTGCACCATCAGATTGCTCGAAACTAGCTAAAATTTAACGTAATTTTTTTGGTTTTTAAATCATGAAGTTTGCAAAAAATACATCTTGTTTTTTATGAGCATCCATAAAAAATATTAAATCAGAAAATAAGACATTAAAACATGTTAGTTACGATAAAAAAAAGTATGGAGCTTTTTCCACGCCATCTACATGCTAGTAGCTCGAAATTCCAGTTTGCAAACTTTCGGAAATGCCAGCGTGAAATTAGAATAGAACCTATTTTCATGCAGCTCCACTCTGCGCTACTCTGAGCAAAACAAAGATAGCCTGTTTGAATCGTTCAGTAATGAATTATCGTTTTACAAATTTCCTTCCATTTATGAGGGGGTCAGCTTGACAGAGATAACACACCTATTCACTCTTTACCGTTAGGATGAAATTTGTCCACTAACGCAGTGCCCCAGAGCTTTCAAGACATTTCAAACACAATTAACCCTTAATTTGGGCTCCTCCACCACCAACGGGACTGGTTTAATCTGCTGCCCCGGATATATTACAAGATAATCCTTTCAGCCATTTACGACAAGCAGGGAATAATAGATATTATTCTGCTTCCCCTTTCGAGGGATGTGAAATCGACATTCCTGTATCCTTCTCAATATGGCTAATTCTCTAAAGGGCGGCCAAACAAAATTCTTCCGTTTCGATTCGTATAAAATTGTCAAATTTCCTTATATGAGACGTACATATGTACAACTGGGCACATTATACCGAAATGAATCGATTCGGAGAAGTTTAGAAAATTTCAACTTTTCAGAATGACAAAACCTAGAAAAACTATTTGTTTATACTTAAAGATGGATGAAGAGGCTTTTGTTGAGGAAATAAAAAAAAACATGAGGAATTATACGAGAAAAGTAAATCAATTTTACATCGATGTAAAGCGGAAAGACCAAACTGGCAAAATTTTAGCGTTAAGTTTTCGAACCCAAGCGAAGCAGTTGTGTTCTTGTATTCACTTGAGCGAAATTGACCGGATCGAAAGTTTTTCTACTGAATTTTGGTTTTTTAGTTAATTTTTGATTTCGTACAGAAATATTTTTTTATAATTTGTTTTAATTTCAGATTCCGAATTCCTACGCACAACAAAGTGGATTATTGATCATGTTGACTACGGCTTTCGAGCCCAAAGTGTTCTGCTTATCAATCCCAATGTACTTGAACCGAAAGTTCTTGAAAAAGTATATTTTACATACATATTCTTATTCAAAACCGAAATAAAATAAAATGCAAATTGTAGTTAGCAAAAATTCACTGGAAAGTAGTTGAATCTAGAGGACAGCTGGTAAATGGATCTGTTACTAAATGGGAGGACCTCTGCTTAAAGTGAGATCAATTGAACGGATTAAGTAATTAAACTTTCTATAAAAAATTCAAGAATACCATTTATTACAGGGGCAACAGAATTGAATAAGCGAAAACGTCGAAGTACTGAACCGCTTTTAGGTGATTTCGATGAAGATGAATTCGGTGATTTGTTCGCAGAAGCTGCAAATTTAGAAAAGAAACCTGTTCGAGAATTCAATCCTAGTGTAGACTTAAGTCCTGCAGTGTATTGCAAATTTATAAACAGCTTGCCATGGGGATGCTATGAGAAGAATATTCTCGAACTTTGGGAGTACGATATTGAGAAAATAAGAAAACTGACACTTGCTGATGTTCAAGAAACTCTGAAAATAATTACAATAAGTCCAGTAACTGGACACGAAACAGACTATACCGAACTTTTAGGCGGAATAGTTAGAGATGCAAACGGAAGTATTATTTCCGCTAATGTTGTTATGACGAAATGGTTTCTCCATCTTAACTTCACAGAAGTAAAAGATAAGAAAATTGGAAATCTAGCTGGAACCGAGACTTGGGTAAGTTTATTTTGCTCTGTTCTATGTTTTTCTTTAATTTATTTGGGAACATAGGGTCTCCTTATATCTATATCCGACTACATATATTTTGGGCCATTGTTATCATTTCTGTTCAGTTTTTTTTAACTGCAGTCAAACAAATATATAGTGAAACTTAACTGGACGTCCGGATATGTCTAGTTCTTGTGAGTATAGCAACTCATTGAACTATTTTCTCCTCTCCTTAAATGTATAAGAAGAGAAACAAATCTTTAAACTTTGTTTAGATGTATTGGGGAAGGAGTGCAGTATTTGTGGTATGCCAAAATGAAATATCTCTGCGAGTACATACTATATATTAGTATTTTGTGTAAGTTAGTTAGTTAATTTTCGTGAATTTGAATTTTTTGGGCTAGGCGGTCAGGAGGAAAACACCTCTTTTATTTTACGAGAATTTTATTATTTCTCCGACGTTTCGGCCGATGTCTCGAACCGTTCTCAAGGACGCAGTCTATTACAAACATTAGTGTATTATTTGAAGTAAAAATAAAAATTGAAAAACCAAAATCTACTTACGGATTGAAAACATTAGAAAACCATTAACAAAATAATAAATAAATAAAAACTATAGGAAACGATTGATTACAAAACACATATAAATAAATAAATAGATAAATAACATAACATTGATTAAACCATAGATGTTTAGACAAAAACAAAGATACTAGATAATGTTGTGGGAGCTTATCCAACCACTCGTCAAATTCAACTAATTTTGAGTAGTTACTTTAACATTTTCCAAAGCTATTATCTGTATCCGTCTTTTTGTTGATTGTATTTGGAGTTTTTTGAATGTATAGTGCTTCTATCAATAGTCTCTTCTTATAATGTTTTTCATGATGTAGAATACAAGTATTCTCAAAATCGTTTGAGCGGTTTTATTATGGTTTCCGCCTTTTAAGTCGGATTTATGATTCGAAATCCTATTCTTTAGGAACTGCCCTATTGTTCCAACATAGCTCATCGGACAGTTCGTGTTATTATTGACTTTGGAAGGAATTTTGTACACAACATCAGAACGTAGTTCATTGGGTGTAGGATCTTTTAACTTGGTGAAACATTTTTTCAATGTTTTGAACGGTTTGAAGCCTAGTTTTGTTTGGTGATGCTGTGGTTTAAGTGTTTTTTTTAAACCTCTCAGAAAATCCCGGAATATATGTTGCACCTTTGAATTTCAACAAACCTCCCGATTCATTTCTATTTTTACCCCAACAACAACCTCCCCATTACTGATTTCGGAAAACCATTCTCGCCCAATATATTCCGAATCTTTTCTATGTTCACTCTATGGAATTTCTTATGACTAGGCCTCTGGCGATGAAGTTTTTGGCTGTGTTTATTTTTTGGTGCTCAGGATGGCAAGATTTGTAGTGTAAAATCCTACCTGAGGACGTCGGTTTTTGGTACCAATCAGTTATTATTGAATTATTTTCTCTTATGACTTTAACGTCTAAGTACGGTAGGGATCCCATACTCTCTTCTTCTACAATGAACTGTAGTTTAGGGTGGTAACCATTAAGAGTCTTAAGTATTGCAGGCAGATGTTGATGTGGCAATATGGAGAAAAGGTCGTCAACATATTTGATTAATATACGTGGCTTGTTTTCCATTTTATCGATCGAGATCGTTAATACTTCCCCATAATAATGTCCGCTAATATTGGAGATAGGGGACTTCCCATTGGTACACTGAACGTTTGTTTATAAAATTTCTTATTGAAAACGAAATAGTTTGCTTCTGTTGTGCAAAAACTAAGCATCTCCAAAAACTGTTTTCGCGGTATGTTTGTGTGAGAACTAACTGAATTCCATTTATTTTCAATGATTTTAAGAACTAAGTTGACGGGAATATTAGTGAATAAAGAATAACGTCACAGGAACGATTTTTTCCGTACGTTCTTTATATTGCCTACTTTATCTTTAAATGCGGTGGAGTCATTTACATTAAATGCGGAGCTGTCAGTTAAAATTTTCAAAATGGATGCTAGATATTTAGTTAGTATATCGGGGAGTCGATTGAGGATACGATTGGACGGGCTTCTTTGTGTATTTTTGGTAACCCGTAGATCTTGGAAGGAACTGCTTTATATGTAGACAGCTTGTATTTATCTGAATCAGAAATTATTTTATGTGATTTAAGATATTTAATGTATTCATTATTTTTTTACTTTGAAATTTGTTTATCGGATCTATTCTAATTGGTCTGTATGTATTCCTATCTGAGAGAATTGAACTCATCTTATTTAAATAATCGTTTCTCTACATTACCACGGTCACACTGATCACAATTCTTTTTCTGTGTTTAGCCAAAAAATTTATCGTATCGTAATATAATTTTAAAATTAATTTGTGATTTTTGTCATAATTGTTTTTACTAGGAAAATCTGAGATTAGACTACATAATTTCGCCCTGGCAATATCACGACTATTTTCATTTTCAATTAATTGTAAACAAAGTTCATCATCGGTGATCGCTTGAAATAGCGTAAAATCTTTATCGTCATATGGAAGCGAGAATTTCTTTCCGAGCGATAACATCATTTGTGTATTAGCTGAAAATTCTATTGATGTGCGATTATCGAACCATGCTCCATTCGTAGTTAAACCTAAATTGTTTATAGCCTTTTGTTTAAGGTTATTGAACTTTTCATCATACGAGACTGAGAGTTTCTGCCTGAATCGGCTGAAGGCTGATTCTTGGCCATTAAAGAATGTTTTACTGAGATGCATTGGAAAGCTTTGGAGAATATTGTTCAGGTTATTTTTGACTGTTTTTTCTTGATTTCGTATTAAAGTGCTTTTTCTTTTATTTTTAAATTAAATATTTTAAACTGAAAATTTTTATTTTTTATTTCAATAATAAATACACTAATGTTTGTAATAGACTGCGTCCTTGAGAACGGTTCGAGAGATCGGCCGAAACGTCGGAGAAATAATAAAATTCTCGTAAAATAAAAGAGGTGTTTTCCTCCTGACCGCCTAGCCCAAAATATTGTGTATAAGTTTACTGAGTCGATTTGATGTGGCATTAAATTTCCATCTAACCTTGCTTCAATCGTCAAAATCTGGGGTTTGTGCTAGTGGGTACCGTTTTTCACCAAAACTACTCAAACAAATTGAATGAGTCATATAACGATCGAAAGCTAATACCTTCATGGTTTTAGCGCTTTAAACGGGGTAAGGGAAAGCCGAGTCAACAATTTTACATCACATTCGTAGTCTGTGTGATAATGCTCTTTTCACCTCAAATATTTTCACCCCCAAAAACTTCTCATTCTCATGCGAAAACTATTTATTGACATTATCTCATCCTGCATCATAGTTTATCTCAAAACGAAATGTTTGCTATCTAATTAAACACAACAAAATCGTCGATCTATTCAATCCGACAAATTTCGCAGTTGACCTTTTACTCCTGATGCTCAAAACCCCTTCTGGGTCACCTACACCCCATTACTACATTTCGTTCATTGTTGCTTCATTCTTTCCTCCATCTTAGGCATTCTTTCATACATCAGACCCGAATCCTCCTGCTGCTTTACAAAAGGTCCCTAGCAGGAGAAATAATGTTGTCCAAAACAGAAAAGACTCACCAGCTACAATGGCAGAATTTTCCTGGACTAAGCCACTCGAAGAAGTTATTTAACTTCCCACACAAAGGCTTTAAAAAAGTAAAAGTAAAGACATGTCGTTATGTTTCTTTGATAAAAGGTAGTTCCTATAAACATGTGAACGGCACGCAGTAAAATGCGATAGGGGCGTCGTATACGTAGCTGTTACGAAGCAAGCGCAAATTTGCGAACTTATGCCCAGATTTGTAATCACAATAATTTTACTGCGGTGTAGTTCCTTATATGAATATTAATTATGTGCGTTTTGAAACAAGTTACAGTTTTGATATAAACAATAACTTTATCACAAATTCGCAGCACGTAATGAGAATTAAATTATTATATTAACACCTCAAATCACAGGTAAAGAACTGAACAGCCGTCCGATCAGTAATTCACAATTTCAAAATGGCCGAATCAATTTCCTGTTCAGTATTATTGGTGTGCTGCAATTCGAAACTTGGCATTCGGACAGGAGGAACAATTTGGTGTTACCCGACTGCTGCTGAAAACCAGAAAAAAAATAACCTAATAACTTGGCTTGTGATCCGCAGCTAAAATAATAAAAAGTACGATACTTGTAATCTATCAAGGGAGGGCACGTCCTCCCTGGATGTCATAAGGTGGAGTTCCGCATTCTGTCCATTTCTGTCCATAGCAGACTAAAATTGAGCATGAGCATCCTGATCGGAGACTGCTGAACGTGGTACTAAGGCAATTGTTGTAAATTGCTGTGCAGGTTTGTAATGAAAAGAGTCCTGATAACGTAACAAGCTGTATAGTATGCTGCGGCGACTTCCGGTTTGGCCTGAAAATTCGAGCTGCGAGTTCCTGTCCTGTGGGATAGTTTATAACTTCAATTTCTAAATTTCTATGAAGTCATTACGCCTCTAGTTTTTCGTCGAACATCACCCTTCAGTGGCAAAAAAATAGTCTGAGCAAATTTCTTCAACTAAAATTAAGCTATAGAGACTAAATAACTTAGGTATAAGTTTGACCAGCAGGTAAAGGTAAGTGCTGTAAGGGTCCCTTCTGGGCTGGATGTGGTGCTATGTGTTTGTTTGCAGGCACGAATTCTTTTATCGATATTTTAAGCAGGGGGACAGGGGACTCCATTCCAAGCGCGGAGGCCATAGCGGCCCATTATAATGTCCTACTAGAAGCCCATTCACTAAAACCTTCCTGTCCTCGTAATGAAGCGCATCAGGTTTTGGTGAGGAAGGTTTTTCAGCTCATCCACAGATAGAAGGGCAGACCCTAGAGTATCCAGTCTGCTCCGGGCGAAAAAAAATGATCGGTTGTCTCGGGCTCTCCCTCCAGCACGACAGACATTCAGGGCGTTCAACAACTCCCATCTTTGTTAGATGAGCGTGGCGTGAGCTGTGGCCGGTGATGATGCCTACCACAGTTCTACATTGTTTCCTTCTGAGCCCCATGATAAAATCTGAGATATTCCCATTGGGCCCATCAAGAAACAGTTTTGTACACCTGCATGTACTCAGGTTCGCCCATCTCTGCTGATGCTTTCTATGAACATCCGCTTTGATGAGAGACTTGATATTCGAAGTGGCATCGCCTACTGTAGGTTCCGGTGCGAGGAACGGGGAATCATACTTAAAGGTTAATCATATGAGTCGTACAGAAAAATGATTTGAGTACTACTTACATATATAAGTATGTATCGTTACTTTACAAGTACCGAAACGTCATAAGTCCTAGCGCCCAATTCTTCTCAGTAGCTCTGCATTTGTTTTTACAGATTTATAAAAGCCAACGAAACTATATTCATGTTATTTTTATGAATAAAATGGAATTTAGCGTGGTTAACTGAAGAGCAGGGGCGGGATTCCGCAACTATGAGTTTTCGTGTGTACACAAAATTTTGCGTACACCATCTTGTTCCGATTCCGCAAAATTGGAAATGAGTTTCCTGTCAAAATTTTATACACTTTAACTGATTTTTCGTGAATTTTGAAGAAGTACCTGTGAGTTTTTGTGAAGCGGTATTTTCAAAATTATTTTATATGTTATTTATTTTACCATTCTCTAAGCCGTACTCGCCTTAATACTAGTGAATTCATGTAACTCATTTCTTTGACTAAACATAGCTTCTTCAAAAAGATTATTTTCTCACTCAAACAACATTCAACACAGAAAAATTTTCATTCATCACTTAAGTGTACATGATACTTATGGAATCGCTTGAAATTCAAAAGTGTACACTCACGTGAGTTTTTCAAATCGTGTACACTTGCGAATTCTTCACAGCTGCGGAATTCAGCCCCAGAGGTCTTCTGCTTCTGCAAATATATGTTCAGCCGAAACTGACGAACCAGAAAAACAGGGACCGAGCTCGATCATGTACGAAAATTCAATGAGCGGTACCTACCCAGCGTCCATACGTTTGACAACTTCTACCCAGCGTTTTTCTGTTGGTACCAATTGGAAGAAAATTTGGTGTATATGGTATCATAAATACTAAGATAAAATAACTGGTCCGTTACCAGTGGGCTTCAGATAGTGTCGTAATAGTATGTAGTAAGTATGCAATTACATTCTCTAGAGAAAATGAGACTAAAAATGGACAAATTTTATAACAATAATAATAATAATATATTGTAATATTATTCTTTCAACACCTTCACTACCATTTTAAATTCCAGAATATATCGGTGTGCTATCTTTTGCTATTGTTACTCCCATTGTGGGTCATCTCATTCAAGAACTTCTGCACTCTATCTCCTCTCTTAATTCTCTACTCTACTGTTAATCATTATTAATTTTATTATTTATCTATTTTTACTTATTTTTAGATTACTGCAGAAACGTCGGCATGGGAAGAGTCATATTTAGAAACTATGGAAAACTTAACAAACGATTTGCAGGACAATGAAACAAATATCTACTATACAGCAGCTAAAAGGTAAACCTGACTGAATTGACTATGCAAAGTCCACATTAAAAGTATTTCAATTGGTTACAGCTTTGGCGATATAAGCTATGAAACAATGTTTCAAGAAACAAACAAACTAGCTCTGGGCATAACACTTATGTTCATCTATATCCAAATAGTTCTATCTAGATTCAGTTGGACCGAACTAAGAGTGAGTTTCAATGTTCAAGTCAAATATATATTTGTGATGGACTCAATTTTATAGATCACTCTAGGCAGCGTAGGCCTACTTTCAATCGCATTTTCTTTCGCTTGTACATGCGGAATATGTGCTGCCATAGGAATACCTTATGGTCCTGTTCACACATCATTACCATTTCTTTTGATGGGTCTCGGAGTCGACGATTTATTTGTAATGATGGCTTGCTGGAGACGGGTCAAAGATGACCAGTCGTCAGTGGAAGAAAGAATTGGTTTAATGTTAAAACATGCTGGAGCATCGATAACTGTAACATCTCTCACCGACATTATAGCATTTCTCGTCGGTTCACTAACGGTAAAATTTATCGCATTCATAATTTTATTATTCCATTCCTTTTTTCATTTACCTACTAATTTTTAGGTTATTCCTTCGCTGCAATCGTTTTGCCTTTATGCTGCTGTCGGTGTTTTTATGACTTATTTCTTTGCTGTAACATTTTTTGTTGCGGTTTTTACTATTGACGAGCGACGAATTCAGGCTAATCGCAACACATTTTTCCCGTGCATAGTTCATAAGAAAGAAATTAAACCTTGTTGTGAATTAAACTTAATGCACAAATTTTTAGATAAGCTTTACTCTAGATTTATTCTAACAAAGCCTGGAAAGGTAAGGGACTCATAAATAATTAACTATTGATACGCAGAAAGAAACGTGGTGATTTTTCATTTTTTTTTTTTTATTCAGGCGATCGTTTTAATGACTGTGATATGTTTAACGGCTGTAAGTGGCACAAACATTTTCAAATTAGAACAAAAATTTGATCCAAGCTGGTTTATTCCCGAGCGCACATACTTGCATAAGTACATAACGAATATTCGAATATATTTCCCAGAATCAGGTAAGTAACGTTTCAGGTCTATTAAAAAAAAGGAATTTTGGCATCTAGAGTGGAATTATTAACACGTTCCGATTTGCTTAGGTTCTTCGTTGTCTATGTCTTCTTTGAGCCTTATAATTTTCTATAACGTTATGACCCATGGGTTGCAAAAGGGAGGGAGTATTAGATGGTAAGAAATAATGTACTTTAATATGTCCATCTAAGTTAGTCAAATTTTTGTGGATGTGAAGATGCATTATCCAGCGCAAACAAAATTTTCTTGAATAATTTACTTTTTAAGCAATACACCTTCACTGCGCGATAGAATTAAAATGCTAGGCAGTCTAAAAGTAAGCCTTATTTTTTCGGCGACAGATGACTGGTAAATTGCCACTATTTTTCAAGGGTTTTCAAGGTTTTCTGAGCAACATATGAGAAATGGCTTTAATCTAAAATCCCCAGTGGTATTGAAATCAGAATCTAACGTAAGGCGATCTTGTAATATCATCAAACAAGATTTGTTGGTTTCTATTGCAGCTGTATAATGTTCTAGATTCAATCCAATTATTACTTCCAAAGCTGTCTGTTGGAAATGCAGGTTCTTCGGGCAATATTGTGTTGGGCAATTTACTGGGAGCTTTAAATCGGTCAAACTACCCACCACTAGCAGTAAATGATTCATTTTTATTCATTTTGCAAATGGATAAAAGATTCTCCACTTTTTCCATTGTCAAACTTCTTCTAACTTTTATGTTCATTGTAGAGGACTTTGATGATCCGGCTTGATGGCTTTCATCAATTTTGTTGATTTTTGTGCTTGTACTGTTGGACGTTGAAAATTAACAATTTGAACAATTCCAGTAGTTTTTGAACTGTTTTTAAAAGATTAACAACTTTTAATTCTTTTGCCATTATTATAGCTTTCCTGCATTATTAGACATAGTGGTGCTAGGATTTTTTATTTTACTATTGGGACTCATCAAATTCTGTAGCGACGCAGCAAAGACTGAGCTCATTCAATACATTACCCAACTTTAATTTTTTTTTTTCTATTTAGAAAGAGCCCGGCCCGGCCGTACACTGGTTGTGCATTGCCGAATTCCTCAAAAATTTTATATAAATTATCATCATTGCTTTCAATATTACCACGTACGTTTGAAACATCGAAACATGTTTTGCTATGGCAATCAGGGATTTCCTGTTAAGTCTGGTACAGAAGACTGGAAAAACTGCAAATTTATGTTCTTAAATCTAGGACAAGCTAGGAAATATGGTCGAGATTTCTGAAATCGGTAATATGTAAATCATGATCGTAGGAGTTATTATTAAGTCAATTTTGGCAATAGTATATCCAGTAGTATTAACAGTTTTGTCATTCTAGAGACGATGGCTGCCATTAAGGTCTTCACCGATCATCGTGTAGGTGAAATGTTCTTACATGCTTTTGAGAATAACTGCAGGATTATATGCTTAGTATCTGTTGTACGGTTCTGCAATCCATATTCATTGAAAATAAGATAATTTCTGACTAGGTTTACCGTGCCTAGCATTGTTTCTGATTTCTTCTGTAATGTTCTAAAGCAAGTTAATGGTTTGCATATAGAAAATTTTCTTTCTATTCGTGTTGTGGAGGAATAAATTAAGCCTAACTGTTTTGCTTAGTTTCACAAGAGCTTTACAATAATGAGAAATCTTGAGAACTCTTAGTTGACTGAACATAAGTCCAAGGCGAATTGAAAATATAGACTTTGTTCCTTGAATTTAGAGAAAATTTTAATTTTACCAATTTTACTTTACCATTTTATTGCAGAATTTGCGTCGTCAAGCTGACGGGGCTTAGCCTTGAGATTTATCTAGGTGAATTGCCTTGCAGGGGGACAAGAGATCCCAAGCACGGAGGCCAGAGCGGCCCATTGTGCTGTCCTGTTAGAAGACCTATCACCAAAACCTTCTTGTCCTCTTAATGAAGCGCATCAGGTCTTGGTGAGATTTTTTCAACTTCTCTACAGATAGGAGGGCAGAACCTAAAGTATCTAGCCTCAGGGCTATCAGGGCTGTCAGCAACTTCCATCCTTATTAGATGAGCGTGAAGCGGGCTGTGGCAAGTGATGCCAACCACAGTTCTACATTATTTCTTTCGAGCCCCATAAGAAAATCAGAGATATTCCTATTGGGCCCATCAAGAAACAGTTTTGTGCACCTGCAAGTACTCTGGTTCTCCCATCTCTGGTGATGCTTCCAATGAACATCGACTTTGATGATAGACCCGATATTCGAGGTGGCAACGCCTACGGCGGGTTCCAGTCCGAAGAACGGAGAATCAGAGCCAGCCCTAGCTAAAACGCCAGCCCTTTCATTCCCCATGTTCTCCATCTGACCAGGAATCCACTGAAGGGACACCTTTTTGTGGATATGCAACTTATCCACAGGCAGTATCAACAAGGCTATCAAGGCTGCCTGACTATCCAAAAGGATAGCAATGTCTTTTCCCTTGATCTCCATATCAAGGGCTATCTTCGTTGACATTGCGATGGCGAAGACTTCAGCCTGGAAGACAGTGGTGTGTCTTCTAAGTGAGTACTCCATCCCCTTTACTATTATATTTGCATAATAGTCCAGTCAATAAGCCGAAAAAATGCTAAAGACCGCATTTAATTTGTTTCAGGTTGCAATTTTGAGGGTTTGTGTATGGTGGTCCTGGGAGTATTATGGCAAGCTCATGGTGATCAACCCCTATCTCATAAGGGCGCGTTAAGGGTAGACACATCTTATTATCCACTAACATGTGTCCGATTATTTCCATTCTGCAACATTTTGGTTCAAGATGCGTAAATTTTTCGATGAAGGATTGGAAAAACAGGGGGAGTGAAGTGAAAACAGTTATCGGACTATATGTTGCACAATATTTGGGATCATGTTTTGCTCTGGTGACGTATCTTGGAACGCATTTTTTCCTTAGAACTTTTTGTTGTTAGTTTATTATGTTTACAGTTTTGCACATTTGATGTGGTTTTAAGTTGTAAGTTATACGCGACAGTTTTTTTTTAGTTAAAATTAATATATTCATTTGGTATTATATTATTATTATTTTCTTTTGGCTATGGGACGGCGCATTTTTGTGACAATACTCCCAGGACCACCCTACACCTACCCTCAAAATTACAGCCTGAAACTAATGCGATCTTTAGCATTTTTTCCGGCTTATTAGAATGGACTATAATATGAGTAAAAGATTAGGCCGGCTGTGTATAAAGCTTTCGCCAATGAAATCTTCATTTGAAGTCTCCTGTCTCCTGTAGCTCCCTGGATGCCCTCAGACATTAAAATTTACGCAGAAAGGTATTCGATCGTTTTTCTTTCATCCCTGGCTCGTGTTTCTTTCATTTTTTTTCCATATCACCTTTGCATGCGTCATATTGCTGCCCATTCCGCCCATCTTATGCTAGTGCTGCGAGCTCGAAAGCATTGAGTATTTATCTGTTAATTTTATAGTTGAGCCAGAAGTAGACAATTAGGCAACCACTTCTTCTGCGAACCTGGGGTATTTGCACGTATTAGAATGAATGGCTTTGTTAGTTTTATAAATATATGAGGGTGACCAGCGCCGAATTGGGAGGACGGGCGATCGGGCGTTGATCGTTGGGGCTAGTGGTCTCCGGGTTAATCGCATCCATACGTATTTACCATGTATTCTGGTCGAACATTGTGGCTGCAATGGGAGGAGAGCTATGATTTAAAAATATTGAGAAATGTCCCACAACTTATGAACACTGACAAGGCGCGAAGCCAAGGTAGTTTGTGAGTGTTTTCAAGATAGCTTTTATATATGGAAAATTCGGCATTTGACTTCAAAAGCATTCACTCTTTTATAAAAAAATGCCAAATTTTTAACATCATATCATTTTTATTTCGAAGAACCCATTGAAAAATGTGTTTTTTTTATCAACGGGGTTCAATTAGACTTTCAAAGCGTTGTGCTGCGGTCGTGAACTTCGGTTGCCGTTTAGGAAGATAACACATTCGCTATAATAAATTGTTACAACACTCGCGTACATGTTCAGATCACACTCCTTTATGCTTTACTGCTATAGCCTCCGTAATACAATAAGACCTTCCAATTCAATTTGTTGTCTGTAAGATTACTAACTGCACTTACTGCACATATCTTTACATAAATCCTCTGTTGCAACTTGTTTTGATATCGTTGCTTTCACTGAAACTTGGCTGCATCACGGCTTTCGTGATGCAGAAATCTTAGACAATTCTTACCAGATTTTTAGGAAAGATAGACATACGGATTCTGAGGCTCGAGGTGGTGGCGTACTCCTCGCAGGCAAAAACACTTAATTGCAGCCAAATTGAGGTTCCAAGGTTTTCCAACACTCTTGACACTGAACTTATAATTCTTAAGCTGTCTCTTTTAAAACACGATTTATACATACTATGTTGCTATATTCCTCCAGACTGACTCCATAAACATTGTTGATGACAAACGGCAGAATATTTACGACCTACTCACTACAACATCTAATTTTATTCACGGCAAGATGCAACCTCTTGACGAACTACTACTAAATGAAGATGACGATGGCTATCTTCCTCTTAATAACTTGTCAACAAAGGAATCACTATTTCTGGACACTATAGTCATCTTTTGGTCTCAACCAAATCAGTAATGTAAAGAATGACAAGGGGAGGCAGTTGGACCTGGTTTTCTCTACTGACGCGGGTAACATATTAGTCGAATTTAGCCCCGTTATAATGTCTACTCTTGACAAATATCACCCCCCTCTACTAATTTCATATTGCTTTGAAACTGAAAACATTACTAATTGTGACGAAACACAATATTTTTTCAATTTTAGAAAGGCTAACTTTTCGGAGCTTTCCAGTAGACTTACCTCTATTGATTTCAACACATTACTGTCTAGCAATAGTGTTGACGAAGACGTCTCTAAATTTTACATAACTCATTTCGATTTATTTTCCTCTCACGTTCCCCGCGAGCGACAGCAGTCCTCTAAAACATCTCCGCCATGGTCCAATAAAGAACTGAAGCGTCTTAAAAATAGAAAGAATAAATTGTGGAAAAGTTATATGAGGGATAAGGACATTATAACTCATAACAACTCCTCACATCATATAATGAGTTCAAAAAAATTTCCTCTACAACTTAATGATGAGTATGTTCACAGTATGCATACGAAATTATTTAGTGACCCACGTATCTTTTTTAAGTTTATTAATATGAAGAAAAAAACGGACAACTACCCCAATACCATGAGGTACAAGATTCTGCTAGTGATGATTCGTCTGAAATTTGCAATACGTTGCTTTTTTTTCGACAATGCTATTTCTTCGTAAAATTTCCATTCTCGACATAACAACTTTAATCATATGAACGATTCTCATAACGTTTCATTCACTATTCCTACAATTACACAAGAGAGTCGATCATATTAATGGGCTTCCAAATGACTTAACAACGGGTCCTGATGGGATCCCTCCAGCCTTCTTTAAGTCGTGCTGCCTTGCCCTGGCAGCCCCGCTGAGAATTATTTTCCAAAAATCGCTCGATAGTGGTTGTTTTCCGCAGCTGTGGAAGAATTTTTTTATCATACCTATCCACAAAAAATGTAGTAAAAGTGAAATTTCTAACTATGTATTATTGCAAAATTATCTTACATGCGTAAATTATTCGAATCTATCATTTACTCTCAACTTCCTGTAAGAATTTGCTCTCTTCAAACCAACATGGGTTTATTTCGGGCAGATCTACAACTACTAACTTGTGGAATTTGTCTCTTATACCATTGGCGGGTTTGGAAAACGCTATATTTATACTGACTTTAGTAAAGCCTTCAACCAGTTATCTCACTCCGTGATACTCTTTAAAATGGAAAAGTATGGGTTTCCCCCAACATTTCTAAAATGGACAGTCTTATTTAGATAACAGAACATTCCAAATCTAATTCCGTCATTCCATCTCTAGAGTCTTGAAGGCTTCGTCTGGTGTACCTCAAGGGAGTCACTTGCGCCCATTGTTCTTTATTCTGTCTATTGACGACATTGTCTCTGTTGTGAAGCACTGTAAGATCTTGATTTATGCTGACGATGTTAAGCTTTTCGCTCCGATTAACTCTATTAACGATTGTGAACAGGTACAGGGTGTCCTTAAAAAAATTTACAATTGGTGCAAGAGCAATAAATTGGTTTTCAATATCGACAAATGTGAGGTTATGACTTCCCATAGGTATCAGACACCAATCAATTGTGATTATGAGTTCTCGGATTCCTCGATTCGCCTTGTGGACTCCGTCTGTGACTTGGGTGTCAAATGTGACCACAGATTGAATTTTATCTCCCATATAAACTATATGGTATCAGGGAGTAGTTCTATACTGGGTTTTATCAAACGTTGGTCCCAAGAGTTTTCGAATCCTACCATAACATTGCACTTGTACACTTGCTTTGTGAGAACACTTCTTGAATGTGCTAGCAAAGTCTGGTCTCCATTTTACGGTACACACACATCGACCGTATCGAGTCTGTTCATAGAAACTTTTTACGATTTGCTCTCAGGCACCCACCCTGGAATAATTCATTAAATCCTCACCCTATGAGGATCGCTTGAAGCTTTTAAATATGCACTGACTTGAGAAACGTTGCATGGCTGCCGATGTAACTTTTGTGCATCAACTGTTAAACGGGAATATTGATTCTCCGTTATTACTTAACAAAATCTCTTTCTTTGTTGTTTAATGTTTTTGTGTATTTCACGTAATTTCATCCGGTGTTTGGTTTATGTTTAGTTTAACATACTATGTAATACTAACACCGACTAAAAGATGAAACACATGTAATGTCCATGCATCAAGCTAATAGTAAGCTGATTCTGTAGTCAAATAACGACTCGTTTTGGCACCTGAGGAAAACATATAAATTTGCGCCCCTAATCCTATAAAATTCTCAACATATTATTATTTAACTTTACCTACCCTGATGCGGTCAATCAGCTGACTGAACAAAGTTGAGCAACAGTTGATCATGAGAAGAATGGTAAAAATAATATTTATTGCATATAAAATTATTAGTTGATATCATTTTTTGCGAGTAACGTACATTTAAAAACATTAAGTTGATTCAGTTTGATAGAAATATTTGCAGAATTTTATAGATGGACTTTTCTAGCTTTTTCGCCGCGAACTAGTTTATAATATTCTCGAAATTCGTTATGCTTGTCATTTCTTGTGTGCACCGGTGCATTGTTTTGATAGAACAGCACTTTTTCCTTCACCAAATGCGGCTCTGAATAATATTCGCCGGTGATCGTTTTACTCTTGTCAAGGCTATTGATGTTAATGACATCGCATGCATCCCAAAAAAACTGTGGTCATGACCTTGTTTACCGACACACCCACTTTGGCCTTCTTTAATGCACTTTCACCCGGTGAAACCCACTGTCTTGATTGTACTTAGGTGTCTGGTATGTTGTGATGGATCCAAGTTTCGTTCACGGTTACGAAACGACGCAAAAACTCGTTCGAATTGCGACTGAACAATGTCAAACACTCTTTTGAAGTGGTCACAAGTTTGCGCTTATGGTCGAGTGTGAGCAATCGCGGCACTCACCGTGCGGATATCTTTTTCATATCCAAATATTCATATAAAATGTAATGTACCCACTCAGTTGAAATACCTAAAGCCTCAGCCAGCTAACGCACTTTCATTCTCTGATCGTCCAGTATCATTCCATGGATTTTATCGACTATTTTTGGCGTGACGACCTCTTTTTATCGATCTGAACGTTCGGCTTCACTTGCACTGATACGACCACAACAGAATTCAGTAAACCACTTCTTTACGATTGAAATTGATGGTGCAGAGTCCCCATAGTATTTATTCGGTGATGGTTTTTTTACGCAAAAAATAATGCTTAATCAGCATACGAAATTCACTTTTTTCGATTTTCATTCAAATTCACGAGGTTGTCTGCTTTCAATGGCTGTCAAACACAAACAAAATGACTTAGCTTGCTCAAAATTCAACAGTAGTCTATTAATAGATGGCAGGCAGTTGGCGGGAGTAGTGTTGCATTTAAAGTTACTGCGTGGGAAATTCTAAAAGTTTTAGACTTATCAAACTGCTCTCATATCTAACTTTTATATGCATGCTTAGTTCTAGTCTATAAGTGAAAGAAAGAACATAATATATTAAACTTTGGTTAGCATAGCATATAGGCGCCCACGTAAGTAGTGTAGTTAAACATAATTAAACAACTCTCCTTTGTATCTACATATAACAAAAAGCTAAAGAAAATATGCTTGCGTAAACTTAAGTGTTGAAAAGAAAAAAGTCCAAGAATCCAAGAACCCCACAGTACAAAAAAAGGAGGTAATCATAGTTCCTTTCCTGAATTCCTTTCGGCGCAAATATCAGAGAGTAGCTGAATTTCATGTCGTCGTCATAACAGACCTACGATTTGCTCTCACTATAAGGGTGAAATATTTGTGTATACATGTTTCCTGTATTAATAGTAAATTAAATCTGGCAAGTTCTAGAAAAAAAATCCAATTTTATCTATTATTTATGATTAATGACTTTGTATTTAGCATGAAATCTAGCATTTCTTTGTGAGAAGACTTCTGTTCGATTTGCAAACATTTCAGTTCGAGAAAGGTTCAGTGAGAAAGGTTCCATTTGAGCCACATGTGTACCAAGTATATAAATGACTTGCTCTGCTTGTACTCGGTTCAGTAAGAAATCAGCCCAATAATTTGGTTTGCCTCTTATAAAAAGTAATATTTGAAGACCCAAAGGGGCTAGTTTTAGGACCCAGTCCGACCCTGAGAGTGACTTTAACTTCTCCTCTCGTGTTATTCTAAAGCCTATCACGGTAAGGTACCAAAAATATCTGAATAGTCCACCCCTGTCTGTTTGTCTATAATGCCGTTAGATCGGTAGGAGTCATTCTAAATTAACCCGAATTTCATGAAATAATTAATAGCCCCCCCCCCCACATCCCTTTTCAATATATGTGTCATTTCTTAATTTTAGAAACATTGAAATAATGGTACCAAGCAAGACCAACGCCAATTCTTAAAATATTTGTTTTAAAGCAAAGCATATCACTCGTATTTTCATCATCCAATGTATGAACGACATCTCTGATGAAAATTCTGTATTTTTATATTAATAATTTCAGGCTTCCAAGGGTCAATATTTATGGGAAAACTGAACTACACAGAAAGCCTACCTCGAATATTGCAACTAGTTACAGAAATCGAAGGAAAGGATCAATATTTCTACAATGTCGATTCCTGGGCGAAACCATTCTCTGAGTTTGTTAGAAAGTACTACTACAAAGGTGCGTATTATTTTAATTGATTTTATTTTTAATATCTGCGGATTTTTGAATGGATATTTCTTTTTCAGACCTTATCAATGAAACACTGACAGATTTTGAATGGCGTCATTACTTATCAAAATTCTTATATAGTCCAAATGGTGGCAAATATCAAGCGAATTTCCGTTTCGATCGTACGCTAAAGTGCGGAGAACCGACTGCAAATGTAACTGTATGTATAGAGTATTTTATGACAGCCATGATCAACTTTTCATACTATTATAATTCTACAGATTTCATGGATAAATTTTCAATTTAAAAAATTCACTCATCGAGACACCTATGTACCGGCAATGCATGAACTTGAAACAATGATAAGACAACAGAATTTTTCAAGTGGCGACAAATTTGCAGCACCTTGGGCTACAGCATATGCAAACTGGATTACCGATGAAGTAAATCTCATAGAGAATTCATTTACAAAATTGTCCAAAATCATGATTTTTTTAGATAATTGATAAAGAAGTACTCCGGAATGTTAGCTTGGCAATGGTTTGCGTTATGATATGCACATTCGTCATCATAATAGATGTTCAAGTTTGTTTCTGGATTTTTATTTGCGTACTTCTGACTTTGGTATGACTTTTTCATGCACTTAAAGCATGATTCACACTAACGCAACAGTGGTAGCGGTAATGCAGTACATACATTTTTTGTTTGTTTGTAACAATAATAAACTTTATGAACCGCTACCGTTACTACTGTCACATCGATATTTGAAAAGTAAAATCAACACGAAATTTCATAGGTGAACGTTTGCGGTTTTATGCAACTATGGGGCTTAACAATTGACTTAGTATCCTGCATCGGCTTACAACTTGCTATAGGATTATGTGTAGACTATGCCGCCCACATTGGACACAATTTCCTTTTGATGTCCAATGGAGACAGAAATAAAAGAATGCTAGACACAATCTTACATATTGGAGCGGCTGTTCTCTATGGTGGTGGATCCACTTTGCTGGCTCTTCTACTGCTTTCACGTTCTGAAGCTTATACGTTTCAATCGTTTTTTAAGGTACTCGTAAATGCATATTTCCAGTAGTTTGATTAGAAGAATGCATTTTTTATTAATCCTTTTCATTTAGATATTTTTCTTGGTGATAACATTTGGACTTTTTCACGGAGTCGTACTCTTGCCAGTCCTCTTAAGTACAATTGGTCCGAAGCCTTACAAATCTATTACATTTGAAAAGGATCAGCGCTGTGATACAGAAGAAATCGCACCGATGAATCTAATAGACATAAGAAAAAATGAAAATGGTGATGATATTAAATTTTCGGAATAAAATATGTGCACAAATTCTACATCCATCAATTTTTCAAACGATCGGAGTTTCCAAAAGAAATCTGTAAAGGGATCCTTAATATTTTTTTTACCTAAAAAATAAGTGTCAATTCTAGAATTCTAAAAGGTGAAGGGCCTTCAGTTATCCCAAGCCGACATTAAGCGGGGAAAGAGCGAGAGATCTGTACGTTTAACAATATGGTGAACTTAATTCTAGAACTGACTAAAACTGACTGCGTCCCTGGATAAAAATAGATGCTAAATTCTAGAATTGAGTTCGTACTTTTATTATTAATTGTCTAACTTCAAACTTCTCACTACATTAATCAATGTTTGTGTGGTTAAAGCTTCAATTCCGGGAGTATTAAGATTGATTGTTTTAATTAAATCCTATGTATGTGTGCTAACAATTTCGTTTCACATAATTTGGAGCAGGTATGTATTTATGTGGAACGAGCAAAACGTTTCAGTTACACATCCTAAAAAAAGTGAAGCAAAACTTACTATTAACAGGAATCAGTGTTTCCTTTTCAAAAATTACTCCATACATCCGTTTATTTTTACGGCCCACATTGATATAGTTCTATTTCGTTGCAATCCGTGACGGAAAATATTTATGGCAAAAAATTACGGGTCCATGAAATTGAAAATTTTTGCGATTCATTCCGACGAGGTGCTCAAACGATGCGGACAGATTAAAAGATCATACGTATAAAGTATTATTGAAAAGGACCCATTGGCTGCGGAGGAAAATGCAAAAACTAATGCCGAGTTAATGCGAATTCAAGAATCACGGTTTCGAATTTTTCTCATATATTTATTTGTTTGCCATGCTATGCTCAATATATCCAGTAAAATATATGAGAGACACTCACAGCGATTATCCAAAGCAATGGTGGATTTGATAAAAGGCAATATGGATTCCAAAAGCAAACCAATACAACAGCTATTATGACCGATATCGTGGAGTTCATTAATAAAAAAACTCGATGCTGGTAATTATGTTATTGGAGTATTTGTTAATTTGAAGAAGCCGCTTGAGACTGTAGATCACAACGTATTAATAGAATATTAAGTGATTTGGGAATTAGAGGAAAAGCAAATCAAATATTATGTAATTATCTGCAAGTAAGACAGAGTTTTACGAAAGTGGGAAACAATTACCATAGACACTGATGCTGATGCTTTTATACGAACATCCGCTTTAATGAGAGACCCGATACTCGAGGTGGCAACGCCTACGGCGGGTTCCGGTCCAGGAACCCACAGAAGGGACACCTTGTTGTGGATGCTTATCCACAGAAGCCCTGCAATCCCTTAGAAGTAGTATGCTAGAGACAAGAAATTGGAGCTGGAAAACCCTACTTCTTGATTGACAAAAAGATGTCGTTCTTTTTCGAAAAATCCATTTATGTCAATATTTTATGGAGAAATAAGTACCGATACACTTATTTCTGTGAGGAATTTTGACGTATGTGGAATAATTTGAAAAATTTAAGGAAGGAACGGCGATTTTGAAATAAGTAAATCAATTTTGATAAATGAAGGAATAAAAATTGTTGAACGTGTGTTTCTTAAATTTTTTAGTTGATTTAAAACATTGCGTTTGCGGACATTTACAAATTTGAATAAAAGAGTGACAATTCTTTCTACTCTTTTGTTCCTTTATTTTATTAATAAGCACCAGTCCACAGTTTTATGTACATTGCTTTACAAAAATAACAAATATAAGGTCTGTATGCTTACTCAAAAGCTTTTACCCAGGCTTCAAAGTTTTTACACAGAGTCGAAAGTGTTTTACCCATAACCCTTTAAACCTTCAAATTCCTTTCGACCTTACAGTAAAATTCCGTGATGCTTTTTTATCCCGAACAGTGCGAATGTGGGACAGCTTACCATCTTGTTTTTCCTCCGGCATACAATCTGCGGAAGTTTAAGGGCGACATACATCGGCACCTCCGCTACTCTGCTCATATCCCCTAATCCTTTCCATATCTCCTTCCTACCATGCTGTGCTTTGCATCATAGGGTATCCCCTGAGCTTGGCTTAATAATATAAAAAAAAATGGATATGTTAATCTCTCGGACAGTTGAATGCATTCCCCCCCACACCTGAACAAAAGTTAACATTTTTACATAGGGTAAAGTAAGTTCATTCTTTTCTTTCATTTGTCATTTGAAATAATTTTTTCAGTTGTCAGGGAGATTTTTTAAAAAATAAAATAAATAAAATGAATTATTTTCGCTGGAGATGCCTAAGAAAATGTGCAAAAAACGCAGAAAGGGTTACTTTTTGGGTAGAGTGTGATAGGTCATTTTAAAGCTAAGCTTTAGAGCTTTTAAACTTCAATATGAAAAATTGATATTGATGACGTGTTTTTTGATACAAATAGTGATTAAATAAAAAAAAAAGAGTAGAAATTCCGAAATTTTAACTTTGTTGAGCCATAACTTCAAAATGGAAAGGGTGAGAATTTCCTTCTGTTGAAATTTCTCGATCACCATCTCCATACTTCAATAAGTCGAGAGCTACAAAAACATATGAGAGCAAATTTATAGAATCGGACTTCACCATAGAAGAATTAAATCAAGCGTCAGCGGCTTTCAATAAAAGACCGAATTTTTCTTCGTCACCAATACCATGTGAGCAATGTCCAAAGCATTACAGAGAAATAAAATTACTGAAACACCAAATAAGAACACTAAAAACGGAAAATAAATCTTTCAAAAATGAAAAAAAAATTATTGCGAAGAAAGGTCAAAGTTTTAAATAAGAGGGTGAAAAGCACCAAGAATAAAAAGTGAAGGATTATAAAGAAATATTAACCGAAAATATAGAAAGATTAGAAAATATAAATGAAAATACTAAAGTTTTCTCCAAAATAATATTATTACTGCCAAGAACATATTCAGAGGCTGAAAAGAGAATAGCGCAATGTATTTATTTTCGGTGCTCTGCCGGTTATACTTTCCTTCGTGATGTGCTTGGACTCCATATACCCCACATAGCTTCTATGCATAATTGGACAAAAATTAAAAGTTTATTGCATGAAGTAAAAACACAAATTGATAACCTTCCGGAAAAAGATAAAGAAGTTATTAATATGTTTGATGAAATGTCTATTCAAGAAAATCTTGTATATAATATAAGTCGAGACAGGATTGATGGACACGGAGTATATGGAGATGGAGCGAGACATAAAAATTTGGCAAAACATGTGCTTGTGTTTATGGTAAGAAGTATCTGCGGAAATGAATGAAATATGTAAATTGCAAACGAATATTTTCCGATCCATTTTTGAAGTGGACTCACATATTCAAAATATAAAGTCAGTAATTTCTAAAAAATGTGTTGATGATACAAACAAAAGTTTCGAAGGATGGTTTGATCACAGTGATAATTTCTACGATCATCGGATGAAAATTCTCAACTTTATGATCTTAGTTTTAATTAGAAAAAATTGTGCATGGATAAAAAGATGTACATCACTCTAATAAAAAAGATCGTGCACAAAATAGAAAAAGAAAAATTATATCCATATTAAATGAATAAAAATTCCATTAAAAGCTTAATGCATAACTGAAATCATATCAAATGTTAAATAACTTAAATTTTAAAAATATTTTTTTATATAATGAAGTTTTTTTATGCAGAATATCTTGGCTCTATTCATAAACACTTATATAAAATAATATCTAACAAATAAACTATTTGAAAAAAATCATTTTATATATTTTTATGGTATAAGATTAGAAAATAAAATATTTACTCTGAAGTTTAAATTAAATTGAACCTAGTCTTACAATTTTCAAAAATTAACGTCAAATTTTTCAATTTAGAAAAATGAATTTTTTCCCTTCACTCCAGGATTTCACAGTAGTTACGGCTTCTGTTTCTATGGTTCTGCACTACGAGGTTTTTGATTTCCAGATGCACCAGCTTGCTTAACGATACCAATCCAGAGATTGATTGGCAATGTTTCCTTCCCATCAAATCTAGCGCTCCTCTACAAGTCCTATATCAGAATACAATTCACACATCTGAGCCGGAGCTGGTTGAACATTCTACCATCTTCTGTCTTTTCGCGGGCGTACAATCTGCGAAAGTCCAAGAGTGATATACATCAGCACCTCCGCCACTATCCTCATGTCTCCTAATCCTTTCCTTATCTCCTTCCTGCTATGATGTGCTTTGCATAATAAGGTATCTCCTGAGCTTGGCTTAATAATATAACAAAAAATAAGTTTTTGTAGAGTGTGGTAAAGCCAATTCAACCTTATTCTTTCGATTTCTTCATCGAACTTCTCCAAACATATTCACTAGGCACTCGACATGTCTCTGCTAGTTTTTAGGATGCCTTGTATATGTTGTGTTGGTTGAGATCTCTCTAAAGCTACATATCTAGGATAGCTGAGAAAATGCGCCTCTAGATTTGGTTATACGGAAACTGTATTTCATAGCATCAATTTCGACAATTTTTTACGTCTTTCGACCAATTGGGATAAGCTCAACAATCACATATATGTATTTTTGCTGCTTGTAATTAATTAATTCATGAATTTTAAAATTGTTTCATGTATAACTAAATTTGTAAGAGCATTATGGGGTTAAGCAGTATCTGTTGGAATAACTCTGTCAGTATTATCACCTTCTTCGTCAGCTCTATACCGATCCTCTAAAGTCTTTCCAAACCTAATTAACTTCTCTTATGCTAAAAGGTCTAAAGGAATGAAAATGGTAGCTCGCCAATCTGATGCTAGAAGTGTTCGTGCGCGCTGTCTAAATTGGGAAGCACTATAATATAAAGGCCCCTTTCGTTAATTAAAAACTTGACGAATGGCGAATAAACTTCGATCAGTTTTGGCCAGCCTTGCGATCTATGAGCCGGAAGAGGCAGACGCGGCAGTTTTTTTTAGAGCGCCCTTCATTTTTCAGTTTTTAGACCAGAGCACATCGGCAGTAGATAGTTTTTTAGAGAAGTCATAGTTTGGTCGGACTTTATTTTTATTAATAAACGACATGGAGTAATCAAAATAGTTTCGGTTGTTCTGGGTTGTTCTACCATAGTGGTACAGATCAAAAGTTAAAATAAAATAAAATCAGGTGATTTAGTTCATTTCGTGGTTCCATGAAATGTATTCAAATTTGATGTTATTGTTCGCTCATTTCTGTAATGTTTTTTGCAAGATATTGTTGGTTGTCGGGTGTTATTAATTTTTATTTAAATAAAACTGTGGTTGGATAGCTTATGTAATTATTGAGCCTCCCAATTGGAAAAAAAACATGTGGCGCTCATACTAAAATCAATAAAAAAATTAACCCTCCCTTCTCCTACGAACTACCTAACACTAACAGGCGCCTGTTACGTCTTGAAGGCAACGGAATACACTACGCCACCAAGAAACAGAAGCAAACATCTTTGGCTACGTCCAGTATTCACATTGTCTACCTACGGAAAATGAAATGCCTGTTTACATTCATAAGCATTGATTTAGCGCCCCACGTACCCGAATAATCTAAAACTCCAATTCTTTAGACCGCTGCCAGCCACAACAACGATTAACGCATATAAATTCTAAAGAAAAATGCTCAATTTAATTCAATAGAAAAAAATTTAGGTTTGTCTGAGGCTCGTTATATTTTAAATGGCCCAGGCGCGCGGCTCGAGTCAAATTACACCGGCACCGTTGCCTAATGTCGGCCACCAATTCCCACATGTCGTCTTGTTATTCCTCCTCTGTTCTATTGCTTGCAACGTTGCAAATAAAAATCCTCTTGAACAAAATTTTATGCAAAGGCCATAGTTATTTGTTCTACCACAGATTTCTAGACTATTGGTATTGTATATGTATGAATTACAGTATTGCTTTTTTGCTAACAGTGTGCATACAAAACACGCCGCATACGAGTGCTTTTTATATAAGTTATAAAAGCCTGTTTTGAAAACTATGCTACAAAAAAACACAGCGTTGTTGTCTGTACTACAAAGCTGTTGACAAAAGCTTTACTTGGCTATGAGTAGTTGGCTGCTGATTGTAAGTGGGGTCAATTTTTAGTAAGGCCATTCTTTATCTGTATTTAGTTATCTGTGGTGTAACGTTCAGAAGTTACAGGGTGATCTATAAAAACATACCCAAATATCTCTGAAACCGTTACGATCCCCCCCCCCCCCCCTATACAATTTTTTGTTTGTCTAAGCATGACTTATCCGTAGCCTTTAGCCTTCGGGTGCCAGACACATACGGGACACCCTGTATAGTTTTCGGGTTGAATTACCGATGCTTTGATTAGCTTACAAAAAATACATATATCGATACTGCTTGACGATGAGTTTTTTTCCAGGCGTGTGCTTATAATCATTATCATTATATCGTTATCATGGCTCTGAATTTGGAGAAAAGATTGGTATTCGGAGCTTCGAAGCATGAATTTTTCCTGGTGTCTGTTCTTTAGTGTTAAAGTTAAATTATAATGGTGACTTGAAATAATTTTTGAATAGTTTAAAGGGCTTTTCGGAGAAAAGACCTATTAGAAGTCTTTTGGTTATGATAAGAATACAAAATCTATATTGTTATATGTATGATTTTAAACGCGACGGCGTTAAAGCTCTCAACGCTAATTTCACACCTTTTTTGTCTTGCTTTCAGCTAAAATTTGTCACACTTACGATTCTTGGATTAAAATACACTTTTAGAACTTTATATAAAATCAATACGATGGCTCGCCCAGCAAGCGAAAGGTCCCGGTTTCAAACCCCGGACGAGGCGGTTGTTTTTTCTTCTTGTATTTATAAATTTGATTTAGAATCGTTGAAAATAAATGTTCTTAAAATTCTTCTTTCTCCATCATTGACCGATTCTAACAAGTGTAGGTTCGATTCCCGTCCGCGGGAAAGAATAAATCCAAAATGGTGGACGAATTTTATCACTTATGGTCAGATTCGACTAAAAATCGATATGGGGGATTTTAGGGATTTCAGATTACGAATTTACTTGATCTTAACTTCATTTCATAGTTACGATCAAATTATAATACTTGCCAGATTTAACCGTTGCTTGGTTATATGAATAGTTACAAGATTTAACCCAAACAGTTTTTATTTTTTAATTTGACAAAAGAACATAGGTAGAATACATAATTTTTTTTTTAAACAAGCTCAGTTGATATGGATCACGGTAGTAGTAAATAAGTTGCCTTACACGAATGCCTGTTGGGGAGAGGGGAGAAGGGTCTTGGAATAATAGGCCGCGCCGCTGGCATTGCATCAGATCATGGTAGATATATTTGCACCTATATGAATAAAAATAAATTAGATCACCAAAGCATTGTACGCATATCGAAAACATGAAAGTATTTCAGCAAGGAAGTTGTAAAAATAGGATATACGTATCAGGCATAATTTAGAAACGACTAGAGGGAATAAAAAACTGTAAATCATGAAGTCCAATAACAAAAATGTTGGTCGTTAAATATATCGATAAGAACACAACAACAAATTAGTTCTTAACATTCAAAAAATAACACAAAAAGAAAGGACTCGTAATTTTTTTAAGAAATCCCTATTTTGAAATTATGTTGAAATTAAAGGACATTTGTCTATAAATTTTCCGACGACAAACAGTTACCTTGTTGGGATACTATACAGGGTGTTTCCCACTAGGAGGTCAATAGACTGGGAAGTGATAGTACTCACCTAGCGAATCAAAAATTGTATGGCAAGGGGAGGGGGGGCATATCAACCGTTTAGTTTTTCACAAAACACCCTGTATCTTAAAAACTAAGGACGTACGGTCACAGTTAAGAGCTCATTGTATGCAGAACTTCATAGCCTTTCCAACGACTGCTCAATCAGCCCCATATCCCACTCCCATCAAGAATTGTATTATATTTAATTACTGTCTTACAACTTCACAGTTTCCTGCGCGCTGGAAGCAGACTCTTGTTGTTCCTATTCCAAAAAAATCCAAAGCCTTACATATGGGAGATTTTCGTCCAATCAGCTTGCTTTGCTTTCTAAGTAAAATCTTTGAAAAGCTGATGTATTTGCAAATCATGAATTATATAAATAGATATTCTATGTTATCAACTTGACAATCAGCATTCCGTCCTTCTCATAGTTGCGAGATGAGGACTGCCTTACATTACTTGTGTTGCTCGACTTTAGCAAAGCTTTTGACTCCATAAATCACTCACATTTAATAACAAAACTATCAAGTCAATTCTTATTTTCTTCGTCTGCTATTAAGCTGATAAATAACTTTTTGCAAGGACGTAGTCAAATTGCTCGAATCAAGAATAACGATTCCAAGCATGAGTTCCTTAGTTGCGGCGTACCCCAGGGATCCATACTGGGGCCTCTACTGTTCTGTCGATATATTAATGATCTTCCTGACGTTGTGCGCTGGATGCGAACGACGTGCCAATTTATCTCAGCAGACCAATAGGTTTAATGGAAGACTGTGTATGTCGACTTAATGACGATCTGCAACGAATTCATGAGTGGTCATTACAAAATAGTTTAGCACTTCATCCAAGTAAATCAAACTGCCTAGCAATTTACAGAAATGGCATTGACTCAAGTATGCTTCCTCCCATTCTATTAAACAGGGTAACACTTCCTTCTAGGGATTCTGTCATGAATTTGGGCATTCGAAGTTCTTGTGTTGCAATCGCATTAAAAGGACATTAGGGAAAATATATGGCTGTTTGAGACAACTCTGGCTCAACTCTTAGTATCCCATCGCTTAGTTTGCGTCAGCTGTTAGTAAAACATTAGTTATTCCACATTTTACTTTTGCCAGCATAATCTTCCTAGTTCTTGACTCAGTCTGCTGGAGAAAAATACTCGTAGCATTCAATGATATGATTAGATATACTTACAAGCTCTCTTTTGGGTTGAAATTTAGAGACTCATTTCACTTTTCGCAGCCTGAAATTTCTGCACAAGCTCATTTACCTTATTAAACAAGCAAGCCTTTCTATTTAGTAATGGTGACGCACATCTGGGGTCTTTGTTGCTTTTTTTCTCTCTCTCTTATACGCAATTTTTAGTTTTAGTCTATAGTCTCTACTATTATTTCTTTATTTTTTCCTCATTTTTATTTACTACTTCCATTACATGATTATATCTTTTTTATTTTTGCTTATACCTAGCCAAATAAAGAATTATTATTATAATTATGGTTGTCTAAACTAAAAATTACAGATTTTCTTACCGTTTTTTTTTTAATTTAACCTCTATTATTTTTGCAAAAAGGTCGTTAACATAATGTTTTTTGAATGTGACCTATTACACCCAATGTGCTATCTGAAGCCCTTTGAGAGTTATTAGCTCTAAACCTATTCTCAAACCTATTCTCAACGATTATTTGTTCCCTTAACACGTCATTTTAAAAAATATCGTCTAATTTCGGTGTGACCTGAATAGATTATGAGTTAATAACTGTTTAACGGCTACAGTTAACACACAGGGTGTAATAAGTCAACTTACAAGAGGAGAGTATACAGTTTACAGTTTTTATAAAAAAAGTTATGTTAACACTTTGCAAAAATAATAGAGATTAAATTTTAAAAAAAAGTAAGAAAATCCCCCCTGCCAAACAATTTTTGGTTCGTCTAGGTGAGTACTATCACCTCCTGCTCTATTGATTCCCTAGTGAGAAACACCCTGTATAGCGCCAGCTGCAGAAAATGCTCATTCTGCCGCTACAGAAGGTGCGGTAATACACAGGTACTTCTTTGCTAGCTGTGCTAACTAGGAGCGCTTCTCTTCCAGAGACTTCCACCAATGAAGAGGGTCCATATTAGTTTCAATTTGAGGCTCAGCGAGTTAGTGCTCGAGTTGCAAGCTTATGTTGGGAGTGCGTGTTTATCAGGAGGTATCTTGAAAAGAAAATTTAGGCCACTTTTAAAATGGACCTAAAATTCGGTAGTGTTTGAAGAGGAGAACATGGTTTCATCTTTTATTTGTAGCCTGATAGCGCTCTTTGTATAATCTGAGAATTCCGCCCTGAGTTCATTAAATCGCGGATCTAAAAATAAAGACTTATTTATTTATTTAAACTACTACTATATGTAGGATATATATAATGTGAAGCTATACTTATACCTACGCACTCGGGTACTATGCCCATATGGCGCTATTGTTTAGTATGATATTTCTAAATTTTTTGATAGTGCATTTTTTTTTTTTTATATGCAACTTATGTCAAATCTTACCAAACTAATCTTAACTACGATTATTCTTGGAGGCTAACTTACTTATAAATAACATTTTTTCTTCCTTTTTCTAAATCTTCTACTAATATCATTGACCAGTTCTTGTTATTGCGGTCCTCTTGCCAATGCCCTGAGGGGAAAAAGTGTCAGTAATAAGAGCGGCAGAGAAAGCCGAGACTTCTGAGCAAGGGAAACACATAAGGTAATACCATGCGAAGTTGATCACATTCCGATTACGAAGCAAATAGATTAAATCGCCTTGCCTGTGTCTGGCTCAGGAACCAGTGGCGGGAAGGTTTTTCACAAGCCGGAAGAAATCCTACAACCAATTACAAATTTTGAATCAAACACATAATACTAACATATTCTATCAGGGTATAATAAAAATGTAAATGGTACTTTTGAATTGAGTTTTAAAATTTTAGAGCCCAATTTAATTATTTTTCAAATAAATTTATCCATTAAACCATTCTAAATTTGGAAAAAAAGCTTACAGTTTTCTTAAATTATTTATTAATTCTGTTTAACGTACCCATGCATTGCCCCAAAGGTTGATATATCGCGTAAAAATAACTGCGCTATTCAACATTGTGCAAAACTTCATACATTTGAATTCTCTCGAATTCTTCATCATACTTCGGTCTTTGGTAACCGTTCTTGCTTCGAAGGGCTCAACTTCAAAGCCCTAGACGATTTCACATCCTCTGAGGTCGAATACTTAAGCAAAACTTATTTTTCCTTTAGTACAATTTGCAACCCAATAAATCCCATATATCGATTATAAGTCAAATCGAGCAATAAATGACAAAATTTTTCATTCAACTTGGCGTCGCCATATTTAAATTCTAAGTTTTGACCAAATATTCGTTATACCCGACCACGACAATCCGAAGATATTGATGTTTTTAAGTCAAGACGGGCCATAATGACAATATTATATAAAAGTGTTAAAGTATACTGTCTTGAAAGATCAATAAGTGTGCCAAGTTTTAGCTCAATTGTTCAACGGGAAGTGGGTCAAATTAGCATTACATATTTTGAATCACGGTGGCATGGTAGCTCCTAAGCTTCGAATTTCTTACATTCGAAGGACGAAGCTTCGTCCCTCGAATATTCTTTCGAAGCTTCGAATATCAACAGCCCTAGTTTAGAGTCCTTATCACAACAAGTAAACAATTTTGCTGCGATTTGTAAATTAATATTATTTTAAATTACATTTAAACCACTGTAGATGGGTAATTAAAGCCAGAGTTGTTAGCAAAAGTGCAAATCGAACCTGGAGCAATGCAAGACGAGGGCAAGCTGTTTAGTATGGATTTAATGGATGAATCTGGAATCCTAATGCTATCATATGTGTACGTATTAGTACTCAAAGTTTAAGGAAGAGATCTGTGCTCTAATCAGACTCTAATTTCCTTTGTCCGTTTTACCTCTTTTGGAAACCTGGGAAGAAATATCGCGTATCAATTTACAGCAGTTAGAGCACAACTAAAATCTACAAATTGAGCAGGTCAGGCCTAAGAAGAAAAGTTACTTTGAACTGAATAAACTATTGCGATTCCATTTAAAAGTTCAATGAAGTTTTAATTTGATATATTCAAGAATAAATTATAAAATTATAACGACTGTAAACTTTGGGGCAAAACGGGTTTTTCGAATAAAAAGCACGGCCACAAAACAGAGCATAGCACATAGCAGAACTAACGCTCCATTTCTTTTGTAATAAACAGACGCAGGTCTTGGCGTGCAATACGCCCTGTGGCTTAGTAGTGTGGTCTCCTAGTTGGCACGTACAAAGAGTGATTTTTGACATCGGTCCTTTTTACATTAAAATCATTTGAAATACAAACAAAATACAATTTGCAAACATCAACATTTATATATATAAAAAAAAAACATATTGGCGAACAATTCAGGAATTCCAAGACAAGAATCGTCGACTTGGTCGCAGGGTGTGCCCCCTGTTAGTCAATGGTGAACATGACGCTCACAGCTTCGGTGTGGTAAACGAAGGAAGAAGAAAAAGCCAAAAAAAGCACGAGGAAGAGCTGGGACTTTCTGAAGTTTTTTCGCATAAAGAGCTTGATACTCAGTACACTTACATGAATACTTGAGTACTTGACTTGAAATCCACTTGAAGCTCAGGTAGGGCGATTGATTGAATTAATTCCAGTTTCTTGACTTAAATTTTCCAATTACTAAGTTTAAATTTACGCATTGAATGAGCGTTTTCATGATATTTTGATTACTTCGAGCATACTTCAAGTATACTTCAAGTATTCATGTAAACGTACTGACTGTCACCATAGAAAAAAAAGGATTGATTTTTGGTTGGAAAAGATGAAAATGTTTTATTTTTATTTAGAGAAATCAAGAGAGAATAGGAGAACGAAAAAGGAATCGAGAGTGGAAAAAGGATATAAAGACGAGCAGAAAATTGAGTAGATAACTCGAATAGAAAGGTTTTTTTTTTCGAAAAAGAGGAAAGAAAGGTTATTGGTAATTTTATTGTAAGTTGTTTTCAACAATTGCATAAATATGGTCCAAACGGCTCCGCCAAATTCTATAGTCAACAGTAGTATCATCAGTGCCTACATTCGATATAGCTCTATAAGTCTTGTCCACTTACGATTTCATCCACACGGCCCCGTCGGGTTGTTGCACAACTTCCTTATCATCTTATCATCTGTACTCATATCCAGGATATGGTTCGGAAAAATTTTAACAATGCCAATGGTACCTACATGGGCGGTGCAGCACAACTCCGCAACGCGTCTTTTCGTTTTGTTGTTGGTCAAATTTATCTTCACTCCGGCAAGCATAGTCTCATCACATTTAGTATAATCTCAATTTTTTTTTAATCAAAATTACATCTAGCCAATAACCAGTGGCATAATGGAACCTCGCTGAGGCACTTCGGCGAGGGATCTTCATCAACAAGGTTTCTATTAATTTTATTTTCATTTTGCCTTAAGACACCAAAGTTGGTGCCAAGGAGATTTTCGACAGTTTTTTAATTACAGTTCCAAAACGTTGAGTTGCGTGAACCAAAAATGACAATTAAGGTGTGTATTTTGAAAGTGGAAAAGATTTAACTGTGTGTTTTGAAGTTAAAAACAGTGTAAATTTATTAACCAATTATGTTTACTAAAGTATTCTGAAGAAAATAGAAATATTATACCCAAATATTAACCACTTTCAAAATAAACGGCTCAATTCATGTGCAGTTCTCGCGTTTGACGTCGTTGAATGAAATATAATTTGAATTTATGTTTGTAAAAAAAAAAGTTACCGGTACTAATTTGTCTTTTATTATGTTGTTGCATATGAAATGTTGGATTTCGGTTCGAAGGTAAGTTGGGTGACAACAATGAACTGTTAGCTGTAGTGGAGTCTGACCCTTGCCAAACTGTAAGGGATATCACAGAAAAATTGAATGTGCACTATTCGACAGTTTTCCAGTCACTTAAAAGAGCTTGGGAAAATCAAAAATCTCGAAGAAGTGGGTCCGTCATGATCTGACTGAGCAAGACATGATAACATTCTGGAAATTTGCATTTCTCTGCTCTCCCAACACACAAAACGGATCCGTTTCTACACCGAATAGTGACATGTTATGAGAAATGGATTCTGTATGATAATCGTCGTCGAGCTGCACATGGTTAGATGCTCACGAGGCACCAAAGCTCATGCCCAAGCCGAATCTTCATTCGAGGAAGATAATGGTGACCGTTTATTGGTCTGCTGTTGGAATTGTTCACTATTCCTTCTTAAAAAGTGGTGAAACTATCAGCAACACTGACAAATACTGCACCCAACTGGAAGAAATGCACCATAAACTAGGCGTTAAGCAGCCTAGATTGGTCAACAGGGATGGAATCATACTGCTTCACGATAATGCACGACCCCATGTGGCAAGAGTTGCGATACAAAAAATACGCGAATTGCAGTATGAAATTCTTCTCATCCAGCCAGCTCACCGGACTTGTCGCCAACCGACTACCACACTTCTTCAAGCATTTAGATCACTTTGGGGGGGGGGGGGGGGGGGGGGGGGCAATTCAATAATGAAGAAGCCATCAAAATCGCCTTTGAGAAATTCCTTTAGTCCAGAAATTCGAATTTGTACAAAACTGGCATAAACGTGCTTGTATCACATTAGGAGAAGTGCATTGCATCTAATGATGGTGCCTATTTAGATTAATAAATATTAAGTACAAAACGAGCAACAGTCTTTTAAATTTCCTATAAAATATCCGACATTTTATGTGCAACGACCTAATATTTACCTTTCTGCAGGACAACAAATACACCCGGCGACAAAAATACTTAACTAAGTTGAACATTTTTTTTTTAATTTAACATATTTCTGATGTCGGATGTATCTATAAATAGTTTTTTTTTTATTATAAAATAAAATCGCTCTACGTACTACACGGGATAAGTTACTGCTGGCGCAATTCTAATTCGAATTCATTACCGACCCGATATGCGCTATTGTATCAAAACGGATTTTCAATTTTTAAATCATTTATTTACTCTTAAATATGATTTTAATGTTACCATTTTTTACATAATTTATATAATTTGTATATATATTATTACAATTATAATTATTTTTAGTTAATATCCACCATTTAATTACTACTTTTATCATCTTCCTCTCATATATCAGTTATATTCAAACATAGTTTTGTTGTGTTCTTTTTCAATATTTTCATTTCGTCCTTATATCATCACCTCTCAGCCCCCCCATATTCTGAAGAACTCTATTTCAAATAAGTAAATCTATTCCTTTTTTATTACAACTAAAATATTTTTCTCCTTGTTTTTTACTCGTTTTTTTTCAGTTTTTCATCATCATCAGTTTGTTTTTTTTTCTTTTACTTAGAGAAGAGGAAACTATAAAACTTAAAAAACAATAAATCAAATAGATTACAATTTTTAACACCTAATACTCATGTTCACTTAATGATTTTATCAAAACGTATATCATCATCACCACTATCGCTAAATTATAATATTTATATTTATATATATATATATATTTATAAAAAACGGTCACGCATACTCTACTTCTTTTGAAACTATTCGAAACGACAATATTTTTTCTCATCTTATGTCTAATTAAGTGAAATTAGATAATAATTGTGTCATCCTTTTTACAACTTTCCCCCCTATGCAAGAGTCCAATCTGTACGTACGTAGGTACGTACTCTCTGCCTCTTCCTCTTCGTCTACATGGAAAATTAAAAACAAAACAGAAATTCTTTCGTTTTGTAAAAAAAAAAAAAAAAAAAAGGAACCTACAAAATTGTGTACCTATAATTCCTCTCTCGTTTTCGGAAAGGAACTTGGAAAACAACAAGTTTGTTGTTGTTGTTGTTGTTCCAGACGTAACAATAATATTCTATTATTACAGCATTAAATATCATAGAAATTACCAAGGACTTTGGCAGTTGTTTGAAATAGGATAAATCTTAACAGCTAATACGTCTGTTTGTTTTCCTACCGGACCGGGAATATTATCAGTACGTAACTGTGTATGGGTGTGTGTGTGTGTATGTGGGTGTTGGTGTGTGTTCGAAGAACGATTATAAAATCAAATTTTAAAATTCGTTCACTTCATTTTCCTTGAAGACTCGAAAACAAAATATTTTCTAGGGAAGAATGCGCTGGAGCGCGAAACGCTTATTACTCCCGTCCTCCCTCCCTCTGGTTTATTTGGAAATATATTCTATTCCCATTTTGGTATGTATCTATTTGTGGAGAGAGGTGCCGCCCCCGATTTGATCATCAGCTGTCGGCATGCATTCCCTTACACTTTCTCTTGGAGATTGCTCCTTCAAAAGGATGACAGTACAACAGCCACTCAAAATACCTATAAAAACACGAGAACTTACATGCATTTATCATCAACATCATCATCATAATCATCATCATCATCACAGCACACCTCATCCGTCCCTCGCATGCTAATCTACACGAATAAATTTACACTTAAAAGGTTCGCTTTGAAATATCTGTGAAGATAAAATCTAATTTACGTTTGTCCACTACGCAACGGCAGCCGTGGTGGGAGTCGTCGAACTATTATTATTACTATTTGTTATAACTGTTGTACTAATGTTGTTGCTCTTATTGCTACCACTGCTGCTGTTGCTGTTGCTGCTGCTGCTGCTGCTGTTGTTGTTGTTTACACTACTGCTACTGCCAAAATTTAAATTTGTTTGTATGCTTGTGTCGTCGCTTTTACTGCTGTTGTCGCTGTTGCTGCTGCCAGCATTGTTTGTGTTGCTACCGTAGCTGCTGCTGGTGCTGCAATTCGTGCTTGCGCTACTTTCTAACTTCAACTGTGATGACAGTGTCAAGGATTGAGGTGCCATTAAGTTGAGGCTCTCATCAGACTGTAGTTCCGTCGCTGTCGTCATCGCGGGCGTCGTCGTTGTAGTTGTCGTCGTCGTCGTAGCCATCGTCGTGGTCGTCGTCATCAGTAATTGGTTCTCTGCAGTCTTTTTCTTGAATCGCTTTTGTTGCGATTTATATTCGAATGAGTTTAAGTGCCCAACACTACGTGAGATTTGAAACAATACCCGCGAAATAATCAAGGCAACTTGTTGATCGAGGATGTGACTCATGACTAGGCCAAGTAGGCGTTGCTCCTGTTGCATAAATAACGGTCTGTTGTCTGAATGTTTCGACAAATGAAGCAATGTTCCGGCCGCACGCCGCAACATATCCAGACTAGTTCCCATTGAATCTGGATTTTCTCTCAAGTAGTTGATTCCATGCTGGTTGGCTACTCCGAGTGCTGTCTGCTCAGCTTGCTCAATAAAAGCAACAAGATAAGAGATGCATGGGCTTTGTAATGCAACTGTTCTGGACATAGCACTATCAGCTGCTGCCAAATAGTGTAATAAATTTACAGAGAATTCCCGCAGCACTTGATCCTCGTTTCGGCACAAATGTCGCGTTAGTACAGAGCATAATTTTTCTAATCGTGAAAATGGTGGTGTAGCTATGACTAAGTCTACATTAGCATCTGTTACACATAGTTTACACAAAGCTTCTAAAGCTAGCCGCTGCGGCGAAAGATAAGAACTTGGACCGCACGATGGGAATGGATCCTGACCGTGTGCTGATGGACAAACGGCCCAGTGAAGTAAACCATCCAATACTGGCCTTGTGATTATTTCTTCATACCTTGAGAGTTCCAAATGCCCAGCAATATTAGCCATAGCAACTAGCATATTTTCACGTATTTGTATCAAGTAATCCCACCACCATTCGTTCTCACCCTGCAATGAACTGCAAGAGTCTGCAAAGTCCGTGTCCTCTTCTCGATCATAATTTCGTGTCTTTTGTGTGCGGACAAGATGTTCATGATTGAGCAGCAGAAGCTTACCCAGTATAGCGAGAAACGTTGACGACTTGGCTAAAACTGTTTCGTTGCCGGGCACAAATGTCAAATTTCTAAATATGTTCGACAAACATATACAGCGTCTAGCTAAAGTGTCCTGGGTCTCATTAACTAAATACAAACTCGATTCGTCCCGTGTGTAACACTCATCTTCATACTCGCTCATTCGTCTTCGTTTGAGTATTTGAGAGGGATCTCGAACAGTTTCTTTTGGATCAAACCGAGCCTCAGAGAGTCCCTCTTTCTTTATCTCTTTCTTAATATTACTATCACTGTCTAGCGCCTGCTTATCTAATGACAATTTGTCCTCAGAGTCCTCCTGCTGAGGACCGTTAAAAATGCGTGGTTGTTCTATTTCCATGTCAACCTCTCGACAATCACTGTCCATATGCTCTTTTCTGACGATTTTTTCGTCATTGTCACAAGGTTCTTCCTTAATAGCTAATTTTCTATTATCGTAGAGACATTCTTTCAGCTTTGCTCGCTTGTTTGCTTCAGTCCAACCATTTTTGGAATTTATTCGCCGCTTATTCTTGCGATTAGTAAAAAAGCTGCGCTCCTTTCCTCGCCTCAAGTCGCAGTAACTCTCGTCCCCATCTATGTCTTCATTTTCGAGGTCTCGTTCCACTTTGTCTTTCGTATCACTCTTCAAGTATCTAGCGAACGGAATGTCAACTATTTCAGCTTTGAACACATCTATAACGCCATCATGGGGATGCGGTTCCAAGTGGCCATACGTCCACGGATCACTTCCAACCGCAGTACTCATTTGATAGTTTTTGTTCGAATCGTGATCCCACTTCTTAGGTAATTCAGACACGAAGATGTCCTCTTCGGCATTTTGTATTCGTACGGGGACTCCTTTCCTAGACACCATCGTATAGTTAGGCGTTGAGGTAAGCAAAAGCACACGTTCTTCTGGATTTGGTATATTGGTAACTTGCCCGAGATCCACTTCTTCGTTATGTTCACATTCTTCTTCTTGAAAATTCCACCCGTACCTATGTTTTGCATCTGAACTTGACTCAAACATATCTGCAAGATTTTTTTGGAAGTGATCAAGCAACAAGGTCAGCAAACCTGGAAGGTGCTGCAGGCCGAAGTAATGCACCGCTGCGTCATCAAATAGCAAAATATTAAGAATATCCAAAGCCCACGTACTTTCTGCCAGCAATCCAGAACGTAGTGCCATGAAAACACGCCATGGATCTGCTGGACACACTTCACCTTTCGTATATCTCTTCCGCCTATAAAGTACGGGAGTAGTTGCCTCTACACTATCTGACGGAAAAACAATGTCTCGTTTCGGTGCTTGACCAACTGCCCCAAAAATAGACTGTGGCGGCTGTGCTTGTTGCTGTTGTTGTTGCTGCTGTTGCTGCTGCTGTTGTTGTTGTTGTTGCTGTTGTTGTTGTTGCTGTTGTTGCTGTTGCTGTTGTTGCTGCTGTTGCTGCTGCTGCTGCTGTTGTTGTTGTTGCTGCTGCTGCAGTTGCTGTTGCTGTTGTTGTTGCTGTTGTACAGATTTGTTGGACGTCTGCGGCGGAGGCATATTAAACGGCTTCCCACTGCTACGTTGAGGAGGAGGTCGCAATGCTGGACTCGGAGCTGTGGCACTTGGTGCACTCATATTACCCCACTGCTGCTGATTTGGTTGATAGGGCTGTTGTACCTGAGAAGGATATCTATGCTGATCCCATTGATTTGCCGGTTGTGTCGGCGCAGGAGGTACTGGCGCTCTCGTTGTCCCTCCAGGCCATTGCTGTGCACCAGTTTGTGCGGGATACTGTGCCCTATACTGTCCAGAACCACTTTGCCAACCTCCTAAAATGTACATTAAATCAATACCAAACAAACAATCCTAGTAGTAAAGTAAGCGAAAACTTACCATACACTTGCGGTCGCTGTCCATAGCCCGTGTACGGTTGAGATTCCTTCGCGAAATCTGGGTGCCTTCGAGGTTGTGGGCTCTAAAACAGACAATGATATTTATATTAAAACCTTTCGAGAAACTTTCAGCAAAATGTGCATAAGGACCAGCAATCAGTCCCAGCTTAAAATGAATTCCGCCATTAATATTATTAGATAAAGAGATCCAAGAAAATGAGCAACCATTGCCAAATGGAGATTATAGTGCGATTATATATTTTGTGCGTGATACCCTTTCTACCACCAGCAAATCTAACAATTTGGAAACTCAAAACCCTAAAGAATACTACCCAAGCCATGAAACAGAAAACTATGTGTGCGTTGGGAGCCCGTTCTCTAAAATATTCTATATTGATACTTATTGAAAAGTGCCAAAGATTGACTTTATATATGCTGTAGAGCCTAAACTACTATCCATTCAGGATAATAGTTTTCTAGTAATTTACAGCTTGGTTCCTTACCATCCCAGAGGCTACACTTACTATATATCTTACATAAAAAAATAATAAAATAGTTTTCATTACAAAGTAATCTTACCATTTTACGTTCACTAACTCTCAGCTGAGTAATAATTGAATGTGTATATGTGCGGCCAGAGTCCGAATCTGTAGGCAGACTGATTAGATTTCATCATCCCACGGCATGCCACGGCACAGCGACATATACACAATTATTACTCAGCTGAGAGTTTTTGTTTGAGGAATCGATAATTTTGTATAAGGTATAAAAATTTTATTTCGGTTCGGAAGATAAGAAAGCAAGCTTTAGATTATCAGAATACTATTTCTAGGGCGGAGGAGCTATTCAATTCCAACTTCCAACTTTGTCCGTTTTACATAAGAACACTGCAAATATTTTAGAATGTGGCTCCGTTGGGGCGTCCGTTTTATGACTTGTGAAGTATTCTCGAGAGCTTTGGGAAACTGCAAAAAAAACTCATACTAGATCGCTTTCTAATGTACATATTCACGATAGTATAGAAATAATATGGGCAAATCATTGAACTCCCATTCACACTCACTCTATTGCATTCTATTTTAGTGCTCTATAGTGTTAATAGTGGGATTTGGTAGGAGGGCTAAATATAATTTGCACCATTTGAGTTTTCATCTCTTCATTTCTGGCACTTAATTTATTGAAATACGTCTAAAAACAAAACCACACAATTCTGACCAAAAACACTTTCAGAGTTCAGTTAACATCCTTTCAAACAGAATTAGGTAATGTGTAAGACTGTAATCTGCCGTATCCAAGATTTACCGCCCCATTAGCCCAGGAAAGTGGTTATGCTCCTCAAAAAATGGAGAAAGCTTTAGACCACATCAGAACTGGAATGCTGAGGAGGTCAACCTTAGAACCACATTAACATGATTCTCAAGCGGGCAGCTCCACCATTGACAATACCTCCTTTGAATTCATAGATTGCGTAGCCACTAAAAGAAGAGTAGAAACCTCTTCGGCGATACGATTAAGTTAAGTTTTGGAATGCAATCGGAAACTGTAGTGTTTGCTAATTTATATGCTAATTATATGCTAATTTATATGCGTTCTATATCCTCTGCTACAGTCATTAGTTCTTGATGATTTCCTATAAAAGCGAACCCTGACAAACAGTAGTTTCATTTACAAGGAAAAGAATACTCGTGTAACCTATAAACACCATCCATAGAGGGAGCTATAATGGCACCCGCAAAAGAGGTTAAATACCAAGGTATTAGTCTAGATAAGAAATTCACGTAAAATTCCCAATTGAAAAGTTTAAACCATCCTCCAAGTTTAAACGTAGTTTAAACCAAATCGGGTTTCACAGTGCATTCTTTTAGTAACGTTGATAGTACTGATAAATTGTGAACTAAATTAGATATCGCCACCATTGTGAAGCAATTTTTGTATCAATCGATTGTCAATCTGAAAAAGTAAACAGATCAGAAATAAAAAATATGTAGTTATATTTGCGAACTTTAAATATGCCATGCCAACATTCAAAAAGGATACAAATTTTAGCATAAGTGAAGTTGACCTTCCCTAGTGCATAAAAAAAGATATATAATAGAGCACAAGAAAACGGACAAGAATAGATTCGAAGACAAAGTGACAAAGTTCTTTTCTTAAACGGAACTTAGCATAAAAATCAACGTCGTCCCACTCATTAAAATGATTTGGCTGATTTCTAATTACTCTCAGTCGTCGACAGAGTTGTAAATTTAACTCAAAAAAATCTTCTTTATCGCTAGAAATGTCTAAATCTAAATCCACGATGAAATTATTTTTTTCATACAAACAAACAATGCTACTGTCAACATAAAATTATCTTGAGTTTAAACCGAGGGATGGCACGGTTTTAACTCTAGTTTAAACAGGGCTTTAAACCAAACTGTGAAACTCATTCGTCGAGTTTAAACTAAATATTTGGACTGTGAAACTGGCCATAATTGTGATAAGGCTTGAAAGACAAAATCTCCTTACACCAAGTAATTATCACAAAGGACCGCAAATGGTCTAAGTGAGGCTGATCGCAGGGGTGCGATGGCCGCCACTCTAACCTAACCTAGACCAAGTATTGGGTGGGCCACTTGGCGCTAATGAGTACACTGAGGAACGTCGAGAAGTCTAGCACTCGAATTTATTACAAACAAGAGAAAAAGTTATAATTGGTATAAGACCATTTTTGAAATTATACGTCGACGCGTTCTCAGGCAGTATGTAAATATATAGTGAAAAATGAAGTTTTTGTATGGTAACCCTACGAAGAAGTTCTGATTTGTTGCATTTTAGAACTGAAATTTACTTTTTTTTTCTTAAAAAGCCCATGTGCAAGCATCTAGGCTATTTTGGTGTAATACTGTTTACTGTTACACTAAGATTGAAAAAGCAAGAAATTTTTGGAGAACTTTTGATCGTAGTCATAGCAGTACATTGAAGATCTATGTGGGAAACTACTTGTCAATGAATGCTGATTGCGCTGTCCCAATGCAGAAAATGCCTTCTGTGTTATAATTCCGAGCAGAGAAGAGTGCAAGGAATACCGAGTGATCTCTATTTCAGAAGTTAATTTTGATGGAAGGATCTAAAATGGATGAAGGTACTGGAGTTGGGGTTTTCTCGAAAGGTCTTTACATAATATGTAGACGCTTAGCGCCTACAGGAGTGCTATTATTATTAGCTATTATTACCTTAACATATCACAAAGCAGTGACAATCTGGCGGTAATAAAATCGCTGAGCTACTATGCAATCAATTCGCAGTTAATTCAAAGTTATCGAATAATCTCTGGAATTTTTTCAGTTTATACAAAGTAACTCTGCTGGGTATCTCAGAGCCCAGCGAAGTACCTGGTAAAGCAATAATCAATGCACTTGCCAGAGAAGGTAAGCTAGAGTTAAAATGCCTCTCACGCGGATAAATCGGAAAGAATGGTTTTGAAATTTGTTAAAAGAGAACCTTGTCACCTAAAGATTGGCTAATCTAATTATTTGTGTAATCTCAGGAGAGCTATGGCCCTGCTATAAATCCAAAAAGGACTGATGTCTTCCTGAAATCTGTGTCATGTACGTACATCACACGCGATTATTACCAATATAGATCGTTACTGATCTCTGATTACATTTCCATGACGATAGGTCACAGTTATTAATTTAATTTAATTTATAGTTAATAAAATTATTATTCTTTTAACTATTAATGTAGATTTTAGTGATGCCGAGTATTGATGTATTCTCTGTAATAATGAATAGGAAATTGAAATCTAACTTCAAATATTGGTGAAATGTCTTCCTAAATTTGGAGAACTTGTTACTTGTATTAAGAAATTGTTAAAACCCGCATCCTGATTTAGAAAGAGGAGAACAAGATGGTTAGTGCTCATATGTAGTTAGTCGGCCAGGTTTTAGTTAAGAAAATAATTTACACGTACACTGTGCTGATAAGCCATTTTAGCAGGAGACAACATTGGGGCTACAAGTTGTCGCGCTAGTTGGGAGCTCATATTAACAGGATTCGACGGATTATTTTTAAATATCTGCATAATAACAAACGGAAAGAAAAAAAGTGTCAAACTACTTCTGAAACCGTTTTGCTTACTTAAAGCAAGCAGCAGTAAAAATATCATTATAATCTACGAAGTGATAAAATAAATTAATTAACATCTACTTACTTGCTCTGTTGGTCTATAGTAGTCCTGTTGAGGCGGTGGCGGAGGATATGCTCCTGGAGTACCCTGAGGAGCAGGCGCTGGAGTTGATGTTTGCGACTGCGTGGCTGGTGTAGGGGGTTGACTGTAAGGTCGAGATGATGGGGCGTAAGGTGCATATGAACTAGATGATGCTGGAACGCTCCTGCAAAATTTCCCAGAGAAGATTAATATCGTTGTGTAAAGAAAAATGTATTGTTATTTACCTACTAGAGGAAATATAATGAGCAAAAACTAAATGAAATGCTTTTAAAAAGAATGCTAAATCCACTTTTTAGATTGTTTACACCTATGTATTGCCATGATAAAAAATCGCTCAAGTTTTTAATTTTTCCTAACTCTCAATAATTAGTATATTTTAACACTGTGAGCGAATCAAGTTGTGTGCACCGAGGATTTATGAAAAATCTAATTTCGAACAAATGATCACATTTTATTTGCTCCTATATTTATTTTAATTTTATTTTAAAATGAGAAGAAAAAGTTTGAGCGAACCAGAGGATATTTCGTCAATGTTAGTTGAAGTACAGTCATAAAAAGAAGAAGACGATAATATTTTGGATAATGAAAACTGCGATGATCAAATTGAACGAAGCAGACATGAGAACGATATTGACTAAAATTAGAGACATTGAATTGAGCTACTCAGAGTGATTCAGGAAAAGAAAACAAAGAACAAGAAACTAACTCAAAATAGAGTTTAAGATTCACGCCTTCCAAATCTGCATCGTTAACAGCAGAGTGTTCGTTTGGAACGCTAAGCATTCGATGAGTAAAATGCCAAGAAAAACGTACCTCACCTTCAATCTGGGCAGACTCTTTAATTACGAGGCGCGTTGCCAAGCTCAGAGGATACCCTATGATGCATGGCAGGAAGGAGATAGGAAAAGGATTACGGGATATGAGGAGAGTGGCGGAGGTTCCGATGTATGTCGCCCTTAAACTTCCGCAGATTGTATGCCGGGGGTAAAAAAAAAAAGATGGTAAGCTGTTCCACATTCGCACTGTTCGGGATAAAAAAGCATCACGGAATTTTACTGTACGGCCGAAAGTAATTTGAAGGGTTAAAGGATGTGCGCGGTTTGCAGCGCGAGTATTGCGTGCAAGAATCATTCTACAAGGGATTAGACTAGATATTTCATCAGAACATTGACCATGCATATAGCGATAAAGGAGCGAAAGGCATCCAACATTGCTGCGGTGCTCGAGTGAGTCGATATGACAAGTTATTGCCAAATCGCCAATGAGCTTGAAGGCTCTCTTTTGGACAATATCCAATCAAGCTAAGGCTTTGCGACCAGCCCCGGCCCATATATGGGAGTTGTATTCCATTCTAGGTCTAATGTAGGACTTGTAGAGGAGCGCTAGATTTGACGGGCTGAAATATTTCTTACACCTTTTCAGAAATCCAAGACATTTCGATGCTTCTTTGGCAACAGAGAAGATCTGATCTGTCCAGTTTAACTTACTGGAAATATTAATGCCAAGAATGCTTAGTGACGGTGAATCAGAAATTAATGCTCCATCAAAAGAAACGGGTGTGGTTAAGTTATGATCTTGTTTTAATGAGATAAGACAGCTTTGGATCTTTGATGCATTGAATTCGACGTGATTCGTTTTGCCCCAAGCGAGGATATTGTTAAGATCGTTATTCAATGATCTAGTCATGCAATCTCGTTTAACACATGCGGCATTCCCCCTGGATTCAGCAAGAGTGTCAAAGGAGTAAGCGAAATCAAGAGTACTGTCATCTGCGAAACTATGGATGGGATTGAAAGTAAGGGAAAGCAGATCATTAATGAAAATTAAAAAGAGAGTTGGAGAGATAACAGAGCCTTGAGGTACACCGGCATTTATGGGATGCGGTTCAGATGTAACGCCATCTAATACAACACATATTTGGCGACTAGATAGGAAACTTTCAATCCATAATAGAAGAGGAGGGGAGAGACCAAGTGCTTTGAGTGCCCGACTCTATCAAAGGCTTTTGAAATATTTAGGGCAACGATTTTAGACTCACCAAAATTGTGAAGAGTACGGTTCCAACGTTCCGTAAGAAAGGTCAGCAAGTCTCCAGATGAGCGTCCAGGTCGGAAGCCATATTGGCGATCGTTGATGAGATGGTTAGTTTCTAGATACTTCATTAATTTTGAGTTAATGATAGATTCAAAAACCTTTGAAAGAATCGAAGTGATCGCAATTGGTCGATAATTGATTGTTCGATATAATTGTTTATTCATAGATTGGTTCAGCAGCTATTAATGCATTCAAACAAAGAAATTTCTCATTATATAACAAGTTTAAGTTAACTGTTCATCCTTATACAAATGAAGAGCATCCATTTATCCAAAGCTTTTTATTTCGATATTTGAAGGCAGATATCATGCGACTAATTACTGGTTAAGATTCGAAGATGGGAATAAAACAAAAACAAAAAATGCCCCAATTTAGTTCTGTAGTTTTTCAAAGATGGTTCCATCAAATATAAATGAACCGCTACTCATTTTTTCCTGAGCCTGGCATTAAACCCGTACTTTCTCGGAAAGCATACCATTATTTTCCATATTGTGAAGCTACCACTATTAAAATGACAGAGAAGGTTAGGTTAGGTTATAGTGGCGGCCATCGTAAAAGCATGTACGATCAGCCCCACTTAGACCATGTATGGTCCATTGTTATGCCACCTTATTGGGACCCTACCTGGAAAAGATTTAGGGGGTGCGCTGAAACCAGCCACAAATGTTAATGAACCTTACCAGGTCCCCCAGCTCTTTGTCTGCTGATTCCCCCAGTTCGTAGAAAAAGTAGTTACCAAGAGTATTTCTCCTACGCTTAAGTAAGGTTAGGTCATTCGCACAGCTCTCAACCACTTCCGCGGCAATACAACTTCTGCAGAAGACATTGTATGGAGCTTGCATGCGCTCTACATGTTTGCCAACGAGGCAGTGTCTAGTGAAGACTGCAGTAAGATTACGCAAGTCATTCCGGTTCCTCCTTAACAAAGATTCAGTCAGAACATATCTTGGACCAAAGTTGTCTTGAAATCGCGCATGTCATCAGTTATCCCCATCTGCGATTTGCTAGTTTAATTCTAGGGGCCAGACCTATAACAAGAATCAAGTTGAAAGTACTCCTCCTTGTGGAGTACCTCTAAATACCCTCCTGCTAACCTTATCGCTGCCAAGCTCTGCGTTTATTACGCAGTTATTGAGAATTGCGTTAATCCATCTGCATATATAGGATTCGACTCCTAGACCATATTCTAACATTATTAAGGGTTCCCTCGATATCAAGAAATGCACCTATAGTGTATTCATTTTCTCGATTGATATTTCAATGGCTCCTACAACGTCATGAAGCGCAGTTTCAACCGATTTACCTTTTAAGTATGCGTGCTGTGATCTAGAAACCCCACTCCCCTCGAGCAGGTTGTACATGGACGCCTTCATCAACCTTACAAGTCTTCAGCAGAAACAATGTAATACTGATGGGTCATGTGTCCCCTATGGCCTGCCTTGGGAATAAAGATCACTTTAGTTTACTTCCAGATGCATGGGACAGAGAAGTGGAATTGACAGCTCCTATAGATCATCATTATCCCCGGAATTACAATTTCTTGTACTTTCTGCGGCATGATAGAAATGATGGTCATCGATTCCTGGTGATTTAGAGGGACCAACATTTTGAATTGCCCATTCCATTCTCTCTTTGGTGACTGTGTCCCCTACAGTCTAAGTTTGAAGTTTCAGCGTACTCGCTGTTGTTGAAGGTGTGGTCTGCTATCGAGTTCCCAAAAAAAATGGTATACAGGTGCCATCCCCTCCCTTTTCAGGAAGGAGAAAATACTAGGGTCCTTAGTTCTGACCTTAAAATTTTTTTTTAACAAAACAAACAAAATACCAACAAATGTTAATTAGATCACCTAGATCAAAACGTGTACCAATTGCAGATTATTTCACAGGTTACACTTCGCTGATAAGTAATGTTGAGGCAAGTTGACTGCTTGGTATATAGAAAATAGATGTGAAAAGTATAGTTTGAGCTTTGCGCATACGGAATGGAGCTACTCAATTGTAATCAGAATGGTTAGACGGTATTGAAATATCAAACTGGTTAGTAGGTTATGTTTCGCTCACGGAGCTACACATCACTATTTTCCGTTCAGCATGCAAATCAGACTAATTCGCGGTGTATGTATAATAATATATATCTGTTTGCAACTTGTAACCTGGCGAATAGCACGGCAAGTCGCAAGTGACTAATCACCAATACGTTGTGAAGCGAACACCAACTAGTAAGAGGAGAATAGCACAGGCACGCAAGTTATGGCTTCTACCTTTAAATCTTTTTTAATTAGCTCCGTGTGTAAAAGGCCTAAATCAACGAGATTTTGCATAATTGTGGATGACTTCTTATCTAAATGTTATTTTTTTTTATATTCATTTACAGAGTATCTAATCAACTTTTCAATACTATCATTATTTTTATATGTTACAAACGTTAGCACTTAAGTAGAATAAAATAAATATTCTCTATGAATTCATCTACGATATAATAAAAAAAGATAAAAAAGATAATATTCAATTATATTTATATAAATTAACTTACGGTTCACCCTCAGGAGCGTATGGTGGGTACATTGTTCGATTTGGAGGAGGAAATTGACTTTGCGTCTGAGAATATTGCCCAGGCGGTGCCGTAGAACTATACTGATCAGTTCCTCCAAACTGATTGTAACTAGCTTGACCTTGGTATGGTGCACCTGAAAATAAATCGAGTTTTTAATTGCAGAATTTATTTTTCATTTTTTTAATATATCTTAATTCCTATACAATACAAATAACAATGACGTTCTTAATAAGCAAGCATGCACACTTAACTAAAATTTAAGTTTTAAGTCTACACATACATACAGATCCCTCGAAATGTTTCTGACATGTAGTTGAGAAATGTTAATTGCAATATGAAACATATGCTTAGAGATAACTTTCGAATGAGGCAAAAATTGCGGAAGCTGTTTTAAGTCAGTCATACAGGAACAGTTAAATTGCAGAGTCATGCAGTAATTTAGAGCTTATTGGAATTGGTTAGGATTGACGAACAATTTTTAACTGCTAAGACACTTTGCAATTCAACTGTACGTATATAACCAGTAAAATCCACTAAGAACTTATTTTCTAGAAATCGGAGCGATATGAAGAACTTATTTATATAAATATGTTAATTGCATAACTGATCCAAGAGACTATTAATTCGTGATGAAATTTACAAAAATCTAAAAACTGTTCAACTTTTTGAATTTTTCGAATAAAGAAGTTGAAACAGGATGCCAGTGGCAGTTATATTGGCCTAGTCTAATTACAATTACAAGTTTCTGCTCTAGGAAGAAAACAACCCACAAAGCACACTTCATAATAAAACTACTGAAGTAGTCACAACCCCATAGAATAGAATAATCTGTATTCTATTCATAAAAGTGATAAGAATGAAATATAAACAAACGCGACTAAAAAATCAGTTGCTTATGCAAGGGTAATCCAAAATATGTTAGACGATAGCTTAAACTAATGTCGAATTCGTTTGAAATTTATGTTCGCTCCATAGCCAACTGTGTTTAAATAAACAAATTTAGTTCAAGAGTTGAAAATGTTTACACTGTTTAATACAAAAAATAAAAAATAAATTTTGCTGTGAATTTGTATTGAATCTGCTGCTTTTGGATTAGATTCGGAACCAACCTATGCCACCAGAATATTTTCTTCAAACGAACGGTTTTGGTGGAAACACTTCGATTAGATCCGCAGTTAACTTGTATGAATTTTACTAAGGGATTCCTAAAAATATTGAATAAGATGTCGAAAGTAGAAATGTGACCACGATATTTTAAATGTGTCCTAACCTTAAAACGAATCTTGGACAACATATTTATTTATTTATAAATTAGTTTGGACCTTAATACTGATTATAATTAAACATAGAGCAGATTCATTCTACTGAAGTGTTTTATAAAGATCATAGGTACATGCGAAAAATTAATAGTAAAACGAAACAAGAATCAATGAGGTGTCGACAGATATGCGCATTGGTCGGTGGTATGTTGTAGAGACAAAGCAGGATAAAGGAGATGGCAGCTAGACAATTTGAGTGAATTCATAATTTTTTTATAGAAAATATATTTTTAAATCCTTTAGCAGCTATTAATTGGCTACAATATATGTTGCTCTGGGCATACTTAATTGATTAGAGTTGATGCCGTTATTAACTTTATATGAAAAGTTATTCAAGAAAAGCGCAAGATTATACGTTCCGTTACTTCGTGTTACATTAATCTGCCGTAAATACTGAATTTCGAAATCTATAGACTTCCATACGATCTCGACTTTTGGCGTGAGACTTTACTTTGCAGAGTCAGATTTTAGTTGGGTTTCTTACGAAAAAGACATTTAGTTCTTCTGATAAAGCTGCTACTGTGAACATTTGGACGAACTACATACATCGCTTAAATTAATTTAGTAGTCAAACGTGTGTAGTTTAACTTAAAATTGTAAATTTTGTGACTACGACTACTTTCTTTTTCATCCCATATTGATTAATTACGATGAATCTATGTTCCTTTCAGTACCGTACCACTAATACATATATATTTTTTATTAAAATTTTCCTTAACACCTTATCAGATCAACCATACAGAAAGGCTTACGGTGAGAATGCCTCCGACCAAGAGAATTTACTGAAACCACGGTATGACAGATGGGGCTAAAGGGTGTGTATGTCTCTTAGAGGATTTCAGTCCCTCTCAAAAAGCTTTTGGCGGTAAGTACATTCTGTTATGATCGATTTTTATTTCTAAGCTATTGACCATGATCGATCATTAAAAATCTAACGAGAGTTGCTGTCCAAGACCTTAGCGTGGTGATGCCCCCCTAAAATCATCAAATTCACTACGTAAACACCAACATTTGAGATAAAAATAAAGAGGCTCCGACTTCTTTCGGACGAGTTCCACTCGGGACTACGCGTGAGAAAGGAGACCGCAGACTAGGAGAAGAGTCTTAATGGTCTCCAAATGTTATCACAACAATCGTCGAATACTGCTGGAGATGAAAGAAGCACTTCATTATCAGTTGCAGCTCTGCCTTTTGCTTTTTGTTTTTTCCTTTTTGCTTTAATTCTCATCATACGTCATGAGCAGCCAGAGATGTGAACCAAAGGTGTAAGTAACACAACCCAGCAAATCAATGACACATACCGTACGCAATGTCTTTTTTTTCTCATCACTCGCACAGATACGTGCTTTACACAATAATCACAAATAATGGCCTCAGTACGAAATAAAGTCGTTATAATCAAAACGCAAAAAATCTGGCCACAGAGAAGGGTCCTTTCGGTCCTACTGAGGCTGCTGGTAATAGACAAACTCCTAGCAAACCGGGATATGATGATTTAGTTATCATAATCAGACACAAGCGAGACGGTGATACTTCAGACCTAATGCAAGGTGCCCTCTATATTTGGTCTGAATTATCAGAAAACCAAGGGCTGTGCATTAATTCAGGTAATGTCTCTATTGCCCCATAGAATAGGAGAAGGAAATGAACAGCGGCCTCCTTGCATGGAATGATGATATAACTCTTGAAAGTCTGGAGACTATCCAGTTGGTTGCACTTGTAGTCTTTTAGAGACAAATTACCAGAGTACCTGTTAAGCCTATTTGCTGATAATGAGTGATCTGTGCATACTAAAATTTCAATTAATTTATTTTTGCTGAAAATCAGACCCGGGCTAAGTGTTAATAGAAATTTTTGAACCTGGCGTCTGTACAAACTGTAAAAACGCCGATTTTGCAACGCAGAGGAGCTTTATGTGCTCTGCGCATATGAGAAAAATGTCTAACCCGACCCATTCGAGACAGCGATCTTCCTAAATAACCCCAATATAGACTGGACCTCGACCTTAGAATGCAAAAGAGTAGAGCACAAAATATTTTACATGTCACATTGCTCAGAAACCGTATCTAATACATAAATGTTGATTTTGGAAGAGATTATATCATTCATGCGATTCATCAAATCGTACTGGTTGGCTTAAAATGACATTTTCGTTATCATCAGCAATGGTCCTACGGACTGTAAGGAACTATTAATTTCCTGGAAATATTTCTCTAATTTCAAGGATACTTGAAAAAATTGAAGAGAAGGGTGCATACACGTTGAGCATGATATAATAATTTTTTTTTTAATTATGGATATGTTGCTGTAATTCAGACCCCTTGCTTCCAGATGGCCGCATTGGTTCTGCATTCGTGTAAAGAGCAATTTAGGCAGAATAATATCTTCAGAAAGAGAAGAAGAATTTCCATCTATCTCTATCTATCTAATTGGTGACGTATAAATTACAAGAATTGGTTCGATGAGATAATGTGCAGCGAAAATAAGCCGATATACAGAAAAAGAGAGAAATGTTGGAGAATCAATTGAAGAGCATAGAAGAAAGCGGTCATGTATATATATGTATATTCATAAAACATTCATAGAATGTGACTTTGATCGTCATAAAATTAGTTTTTTTTCGATTCCAGAAGACGAAATAATGCGAATAGATCTTCACAAGGAAACAATTTGGTCAATATGATGATTTGTGAGAAAAATCTACCCAGGGAATACAAAAATTTTATTGAAAATTGTAAATCGTGATTTAGGGCATGCTCGGCAAAAATGATGAAAATTGTATCGATTACAGTGGGTTGCTTAAACAAAGTTCGTCTTTATTTTTACTCGAAACGGTATAATTAAATGAAGCCAATTCTAGTAAACTCATTAAAATATGGTCTTGAAAATTATTCAAAATAAGTAACTCCAGAGGAAATAATGGGAAGAATAGAACACAAGTCGTGCATATACATATATATAATTTAAATTATAAACTTCAGTTAATGCGATCAACGTAGCTGAACATTCATCAAATCGTCACAATAGGGACCACCAACCGTTAAACTAATTTAGTCCTATAAATATTTCTAACCAATCGAAATTCATTTGCTTATTTATATTACGTAATTTAAGAAACATTTTTATTTCATTCAGAAATTGAGAAACAACAGACGTTAACAAGTAAAATGAACGAAAAATAAAGGCGGACTTGCACATGTAGCATGCATTTTTTTTTCTTTAATTTTTTAAAAAACACTGAATTGTTTGTTTAGGAAGGATTAAAGAGAAAAAATCAATGTTTTTCTTTATGTTTCTGTACCTTGAAGTGGTCTCGATACCAAAGACGAATAATTGGTACCCGGATGATAAAGGCCGCGTGATGTGCCAACAGGATCATCAAATGGATTGCTCACATTAATATTGTCCCCACCAGGTAGTAGTGTATGTCCTATATACAACAAACAACAACACGCAAAAATTTATAGATTTTAAGTAGAAATTTAATTTTATCATTTTGTTCTTACTACTGATATAAGTATAGTATGTTTCGCCTAAATTCTTTTTTAGCTGTTTTCTATTAACTACTCACACTCAGAAAAGACTTCTTTAATTTATTCGTGCATCTATAATACGCTATATGCAAGTGATAAGCATGTTTTTTTTTATTTATTACAAAAGAAGTGAATAGAAAACTCAGCTGAATAATGTAAGATGCTTAAGATTTAACTGAAAATTGCCGTAACGTCGCTGCCGCAAGTGTGGGACAATGTTGAGTTTTTTTTAATTGACGAATTAAAATTTAAAATGATTAAAATCATCTCGGAGAGTACAGATCGATACTTTTATTGTCCATTAAAGACAACATGACACAATATCCCATCTTCAATATTTTTAATTTTATTATTTTATTACATAACATTGGGAGAACGAAAAATTTCCAAATCTGTAATATTTTTTTTTCTCTGACGGATACTAAATAGGATTACTCCTAACTCCAACTATGCCTTATCCATTGCCCAAACCTCTGCGAAAGCTTTCCACATGTCCTACTTGACCTGAACCATAGAGAAAACAGTATCAGAGTAGAAAATTGTATGTTGAGAATTTTGCCACAGAGCTTTTGCTCAAATGCCCCTAATCTACTTCTAATAGCACATGGCTAGTCTGAAAGCAATACATCCAGAGCTCATTCGATGCTGTTAAGCGATCAGTGGTCAGTACACAGAATATAATACCATCGGCCGGCCCATTGCCGTCTTTATGTTCCAGGCCGTGACACAAAATGATTTTGCTACTTGCAAAAGTATTAAAGTGGTACGATTTCGTACTTCTCTTAGCATTTGTTCTTATGGAAAAATGCATTACTTTCAACTTCAACCTTCTGCACAATGTAAATAAGCCTCCGTACTAAAAGTTTTATTCAGGAATTGTGTTATTTAATTTCTTGTGCATTTACCAGCATAAAAATCTAAGTACTTTCTTTAAGAAAATTGTTTATATTTTATTACATAACACTACACTTAAAAATGAGAAAATGCGTTGAAATCTGTTGCCTTCATACCAGCTTTCATTTCTCTGTGTGTTTTCTCACAGAGATATGAAAGCTCACTAGAAAGTGGGAGAAAATAGTTCTTAAATCAGATCTACTTTTGTTTGAAACTGATTTTCTTTTGAAAATGTATAAAAACCTAAAGTATAAATTATACTACCATAAAGGCAACAAATTTGCCTATAAAATAGGCTAATATTTGATTTACCTTTGAATTATAATTTAAAAGTTATGAAGAGTTAAACACAGAAAACCGTTGCCGTTCGTTCGATTCACAGCGCAGTGAGCAAGCGCAGCTTGTGAAAACATGAGGCGAATGTGTACCTCTGCCGATTCATTGGATAAAAAATACTTTGAGTCATGTTTGAAATGAAAAAAAACTGAATTATTTGATATGGAATGTGGGAAATATTTTTAAATTGATAGAAGCATTACGGGATAATATAAAAAAATGGTTAACATTGTCTTTTTGTCTTTATTATACTTAAGAAGTTACTGTCTGTTAAACATTGAAAGACTTATTTTTTTCATATAACTCAATAGGCAAGCACAAAGCTCTGATTGCTTTCTAGTGTGATTTGTGGTATGAAGGCAACAGAATTCAACGCATTTTCTCATTTTTATGTGTAGTGTTATGTTTGAGTAATAAAATATAACCAATTTTCTTAAAGTACTTAGATTTTTATGCTGGTAAATGCACAAGGAATTAAATAACAAAATTCCTGAATAAAACTTTTAGTACGGAGGCTTATTTACATTGTGCAGAAGGTTGAAGTTGAAAGTAATGCATTTTTCCATAACAGCAATGCTAAGAGAAGTACGAAATCGTACCACTCTAATACATTCAAAAAATTCGATGTCACGACCTGGAACATAAAGACGGCAATGGCCGGCCTATATCGAACAGCAAAAAGTCGGCTTCGCTGAGATGTATGCACGCACACTGCACTGTGTGTGACATGCATACGAGCCGAGCAGAGTAAAGTGACAATATCATCATAGTCAATTCAAAAGCTCTTTCAAAGTGACCTTTTAAAATCGAGGGAATATTGCTGCCATATATTTTTCAACTCTGTTATTGCTTCTCTATGCCTGAACTAACTGAACTATTTCCTCTCCACCACAATAAAAAATTCATAGAAAAACGAAATTAATATAATCCAAATAATAAAATCAAAATAATCCCCCAATACAGACAAAATCGTCACTTTATTAGCAACTTTTTAACGGAATACATCCCATAAAAAGCAAAGCTCACCGCATAAAATGCTATCTCCTGTTAATTATTCTGGTTTCAATCAAAATTCAAAAAAATATATACTAAAAAAATTGCACAAAATGCTTATCCGTATGTGAATGCATGGTTTAAAAAATATCTTTTGCTTCAGTAAGGAATAATTTTGTAAATTAAGCATACATATATAAATAGACTACTTCCCTGGTAGACATATCATGATGAGCTCATCAATGAGCTCCTCATGAGCAATCAGATGAACGTACTGATGAAATTTATTCGCGTTTGAATCTAAGCCGGGAAAAAACTCATTTATTTACTTATTCACAGGTAGTGTGCATGAGAATTGCATCTCTTTCATTTATTTAGAAATGTATGCTGTTCTTCTCTTTTGTGCATTTTACAATGTTAGATGAGCACTTCGATGAGTACATAATGAGCGTCACGATGAGTTTATTAAGGAGCATGTCAATGAGTGCCATGATGAATTCATAAATGATAATCTGAATTTACGATTGATTTCATATTTTTTTCCGAATTCAAACTCTAAAACGCTGAGGCGTAAGGATTTGGGCATAACGTCTTGTTCAGCATACCGGTGACACTCTTTCCACGGAAAACAAATCAAAAAATTAATTTAAAAACTTAAATAAATAAATCACAAAAATTAATTCAAACTTTCCTAGTAGAAAGGTCATCTGACAAGGTGATGACAATAATAAATATTTATTTATTGCTATTTTGGTATATAGGGAGAAGTTTCATGCTATATAATGAGCCTTTCGATGAGATTTAATGAATGCTCATCAGGAGGTTCATTGGAACTTAATTTTCTATATGTTTCTTTATGAACTGCAAACACCTTGATACTTTTCAGTCAAATTAGTATTGGTTTACATAATAACTGCCCCTTGCGGGGCAGGAGACAAGGTAAAACTGTGAGTAATTTCTACTAGGGTTATCTTGTCAAAATCCAAATGCATATACTTCCCTCCGTGTGTTCAGGTTTACACACCGATGTGCTTTTCAGCACATCGGTGCGCACATCACATCATTGAAAAAGTAGGGATAGCACCTGAACGGTTGGTGTGCACTTCGATTCGAAATGTCAATTTTGAAAGTTCTTTAAGAATAAAACTACGCTAAACGTCAAAACTACAAATCGCACCGGGACACTACGCTACCAGACCGTAGCGTAAAAATGTGCACACCGATGTGCTGGGGAAATGACAACGCTTCGGTCGCCTGAACGACATGGGGTGTGTTCACTGACACGATAGCGTCCTGTAGCGTTGTGATAGCGTTATGTTATGAACAAATGTTAAAAGAATTACTTTGACAGTTAGTCACTACAATGGCGACTCTTGTGTAACCGAATTGCAGTGAGCGCAAAAGAGAATAATGTAGCAAATCAAATATTTTTGACATTTGCAAAAAATAAATTAATTAAAAGTAAACATGAACTTTAAATTGTAAATAGCATTATAGTTAGATGAACTTTTTTCGACATTACAAGGAAATAAAGTAATGCATTGAAATTGATTTATAATAAAAAAAACTTTTTGGCCCATCACACAGGCCATATTGTTCTCATCAACCAAAATTGATATCTCTTCTGTTTCCATTTCCATATCAATGTTACTTTGACAACACTAATTTATTATCGCACAACTTTACTATCCTAAATACGGGTAGTGAAATAATGTGCGCTACCTTTTACTCTTGGCCGTCTCAGTGAACACCTGAGAAAGTAAAAGGTAGTGACTACCTGTCATTTGCTGTGTACAGTGCACGCACGATAGCGTTGTGTAGTGACTGGGTAGTGACATTATGTCACTATTTTTCTGTCGGTGAACGCACCCATGGTGTGGAAAAAGGTGACATTATGTGACATTCTGCGTGCAGCTGAACGCACGGCCTGTGAATAAACAAATAAGTAATAATAAGGAAGCGGGGTATCGTGCGAATACAGTGTACGTGTTTAGGCAATTCAATGACAGTCAGACCCATTGAGCGGGCGGAGAAATTACAAGAAGGCTGTGCATTATATTGACAATTCTGCTTGATTTCGACATTTCAGATTTTATGAGAAAAAAATTTGATTTGATTTACCGATTTTCTGGTAAATAACTAATTAGAAGTAATTTTTACTCAATAGCAGTGTGTGTACAATAGGGATACATTGTTTTACTAATAAATTATATTGTTTTCAGTAAAAAAAATATGTGAAATATTTATAAAAATAAAAAGCCATGGCAAAATATTTAACAATTTCCAATGCCGCTTTGTTTGGTCAAACAAAGCACACTAATATATTTCGCCGAGTGGCTTAGGTTTTCTTCCGATATGCAGTTTCCTTATTAGTTATTTATTCAATGGATGATTCTGATCTTTTGCCGTATTTTAATGTCAAAATATACGCCTAAATGAAAATAACTTTTCTACTGATTTTTTTGTGTTTTTATTCAGGTCAGCAATCCTAAATATGTGACTAAAATATACGCCTAAGCTACATCAAAGAGATCAGAATCAACCCTCAGCTTCCGTGATAGTTAGCAACCAAATATAATCGAAAGAATATGTCAATTCACTCATGGTGAAGTTTTTGTAGTAATCTTGTACGGCATTTAATTTTCCGGACCTCAGTTGGCTTCGGTGTAATAATTTCAAGAGATCACAGTTGACTTTTAATATGGAATAATCAGTTCATTTTTATCCGCTAGTGAGTATTCCAATACAGATTCAAATTCGAAAAAATAATTCACAGATTCTTGCAACTAATGAGGATCGCTTGAAGCTTTTGAATATGCACTCGCTTGAAAAACGTCGCATGGTCGCCGATGTGCATCGAAAATTAATTCTACCCTGCTACTTAGCAAAATACCTTTCCGTGATAGTGGGCACAATCTGAGACGGTTACCTTTGTTGCATGTTAACTCCGCAAGATCCAACTTTAGCAGGTATGAACCCATCAATCGCATGTGTATTGCTGTTAATATTAGGGCTGAGCATTTCGTCGTTGACATTTCCAAGCATGTTTTAAAAAAGACGTCTATATAATACTTAATTTTCTGTTTCCATATCGTATTAAATTTCATTTCATCTGGTGTTTGGCTATGTTTAGTGTAAAATACTAATACTAACACCGACTAAGTGATGAAACGCATGTATTGTTTACCGTTTATTTATTAAGCGTGTCCATGCAGCGAGCTTGTGTTAAGCTCGTTCTAATAAACAAAATCAATTCTTCTGATTACAGAAAAAGTTTTTTCATACGTTAGCAGTTTTTCATGTCCAACCGAAATTTTGCTACCATGTCACTTACTTTTGTTAAAAAGTATACATGCATGCCGTGGTAGGCGCTCAGTTAAAAGCCATGATTATACTTCTCTAATCGCTGGGTCGAAAAAGTTTAATTTTTTGTAAACTCATTTATTTTATTAGAATTCAATGAATTTCAGTGTAAAGTTTAAATATTCAGCATTGTATATATTATTGCTGCTTTATAGACATATGTTATTGGGTTTTTAATATTAAAAGATGATTTTGATCGAGTAACCTTATTTAGGGGCAAAATGTACCTGTCAGAGGTCAATGATCTGCATACATGTGTATGCAAGCCATTGATTTCACTCCACCAGATGCTACTTCTTCATATGAATTTTACTTGTTTTAAATATTCCTGTTATATATATTTTATATTTGGCTTGAACGTTTATATAAGATATTTTTATCAAACTGACTCAAGTGTAGGTCATCTTCATCGCATGATAAAATGGTTGAAAACTTACACATTTCATTTTCGCTTGTTATTGCACCATCCTTAAAACAATTCGACCTTAAATCTATTCAATGTGTTATTTGGAACAAATTCGAAGTAAGCATTCTTAGATGACTTTTTTAAAAATGTAGTTTTGCTTTCTTAATCAACTAATGGGCAACACCGATGAAAAAATTTGCTATTCATATAAAATATTTTACAATAAATAATTACAAGTCGCACCACAATTCGTCATTCATTTTATTTCACAAACGTAAAATAAAAAAAAAACAAAATACTGAAAAATCTTGTATCACACTTGCGGTATTTTGGGTGATATAAAAACAAAAAAGGCTTTTAAAGTTTCTATATAGAATGCTTATTGTGTAGTTTATTTATTGTTTTAAGAAACATAAATACATATTAAAAGATAATAGTAAATAACTAACCTGTATGTGGAGTCTGTGCGTTATTTTGTGATGGTGGCCTTTGCATTTGTGGCGGTGTACTATACTCTTGTTGTGTAGCTGCAGGATAGTTAGTTGGATACGCCGGGTATCCATCCATTGAAGTATTTGCTGACCCTGTTGGTGGAAACGAGTCTTGAGAGTTTGAAGAGCCTGCTTTAGAAATGACACAAAAAAAAACAGTAAAGAAAATACAAAGTCAGTACAAGTTATATTCATAAAAACACACCAATTGTATCACCTGGTGAAGGAACTGAAGCTACTTTACTTGCTTTCTTCTTGGAACCAGCTTCGACTTGTTGTATAATTGGTAAGGGATCAATATCACCCCTATCAAAATGACACTCAAATGCCAGTAGATTTTTTGTATAGTGCTTCCTTAATGTATATGCTGCGCTACTGCTTGCTCCAATTCCTAATAAGCCTGCAATATCTTTCCATGTTTTACTTTTGGTAACCTAAAATAAAAGTTAAAAAAATTAGAATGGATTCAATCACATATAAAATTGATATCGTCCTTTAAAAAAAAAAATCTCAGTTTTTTAGTCGCAATTTTAAGTGATATACCTCTGTTTATAGTCTGCACTAAACCAATTCAGATTTCATTGTCGTTTTTGTTTTTATAGAAAAAGAAATGCATATAATATTTGTGACTTCAATTATCAAAGTTTAACCTTAATAAATTTAATATTCTTTTAAGTTTTGACATTTCATACAATTAAAAGTCATGGCAAATGTGATGAACGTTAGTTTATCTTTAAGAATGTGCTTACAAATCGAAAGTAACGAAGATAAAGTTCAATACTGCAGGAAAAAATAGTTTTTATCGAAGCAAACAAAGGACTGTATGACGGGTAGAGCTACTTCTGCGCTGTTATAAGGTGTTGACTTTTCTCAATGAAACTGCAGCTTCCAGACTATGACTATATGACCTATGGTAAATCTTGGTGAAGTACTGAAGAAAAAAGACTTTATCCTTTGTTAAACAATTTTAATATTTTCTCCATACCACTCCCTGTGTGGAGTTATAGTAGGTAACTACAATACGGTCATTTCCACTTGTTTCCCGAAAGTAACAATTATAATTGTCTTAAAACAGCCTTTTTACTATGGCCGACGCTAGTTTGGATAAACTTGCCTTTGATTTAGAATTTCCCATCAGATAACCAATCAAAGCTTGAAAAAGGCAAGCAATTTAGGAAATTGTTATGAGTAAAGCCACATAAAGAGTGCGAGCTTGTCAGCACCATAATGAAACCACTATGTAAAACAAGTATTGAATTTTTTCCAGTGGTACACTGAAAATGCTAAACGAGACTAGCGGAAGTGCAATACTAGCTCTTAGCACGGAATTTCTTTTATGTCGAATTCTTTTCAAATAGTTCTACACCGATAGAGTGGAGCTCTATGCTATTGTTGTTGCATTACAAAAACAACAACAACACGTAAAATTCAACTGCACTCGTATGGAGCTCGTTGAAACGGATTCGACATTAGTATTGAATTTCATAAAAAAAACAGGCCTGTCATCAAAATTGTCCATCTTTCAGATATATAATAATTATAATAGAATAATTTCAATTTTTCACAACTGCTGGGAAAACACTTTTTTCGATTTCCCGAAAATTACCTTAAAACGCCTTGATAGAAAAATATTGCATATTCTACCGTTTAACATTACGGTTAATTTACATAAATTGCAAAAGAGTCAGGCTGCTGAATAACCACCATAGAATATAGAGAACAGGAAGTGTTGAGTGTGGCTTTTCTTAGAGGTGCTTGAAGTTGGAGAAATTGGAGAAATGTATGTTCAGCTGCCTACATTTGAAACAGCTGAGAAACTCTTGAGGTGCTTGGCATAGTACAGCGACAACAGAAACTGGGAGCAAGCGCAATATTTTCAACCATATATCTGGTTGCCATGATCTCTATGTTGATACTATTACACGCCTGTGCAGAGCTCTCACACAGCGGCAACAGATTCTAACACAACCAGAATTTGATTACGCTTAATTTGGCTTATCACACTTCCTGTACTCTCTATATTCTAAGATTACCACAGACAGATATGTATATGGAAAACTGCAGATTATACAATTTATTTCTATAAAAAGATTCTCAATAAGCATCTCTAGTAGAGAGGATTGAAAGGATGATTTTGTTAAAAGGACTAAAAATTTATATAGAAATTGAACCTGGGATACCGTTTACCAGAATACTGTAGTGTCTTGTAAATATATCATAGGAAGACAGCAGCTTTGATAAGGGGATGGAAGGGTCTCCCCTACTTACGTGCGAGACAACACTGCAGTCATCACAGTGCACGGCCTTTTTACAAGCATGCAGAAAGCGTTCGGGATAATTTAACGACATCTGTGGAAGCTGTATGGACTATGAAAAAGACACTTCTTGTGTGAAAGTTGCAAGCTTGCCGAACGAAAAAGAAACAAACTAGGTAGTATATATTTCTCATAATTACGACAAATAACAGACCAATTAACTCTTGTGACTAGTTCTACATAGTTTCCTTTATTAAACTAATCAACTATATATGACCAGGAAGGGTACCGTTAAAGGCGGCATGACAACGGATTACTCGAAGGTTTAAGTGTGGCTACTCATAATAGACTAAAAGAACGCACAGCAATTTTTGGATATGAAAGATAACCGAAAAGTATTTACATTGATAGGGAGGGGAAAATGAAAAAAATTCAAGACGCAGAGAATAACGTTTGTCAAAAATGTGTATATCCATTTGATATTGCTCTTAAAAAGCAGAGCCAATATCATAATCTAATAATATCGGATAATTCCAATTCTTATATAATTCGTATAGCACATCTTTAATTCTTTTAATGCGAATAATGCTAGAAAGATTAGTATTAAACAAATTTCACAATCAACAGAGATAACATTCTACTGTGTATGAGGCTGTGGTAAAGTTGTTAAGGGTCTGGCATGGGTGAGCAAACAAACAAACAAATGTCATCAGCATTATCCAAATCGGTGAAAGGATTAATTCTTATTGTTTATCGAACTCACTGTCTCTATATTGACTATGAGAAAAGGGGTGCTCCAGAATTTACACTGAAGGTCTCAAACTGAGCCCGTATTTGGTATGATGATCTTTGTCGACATTAAGAATTTTGTATTTAATAACTCGAAATCGACGAGTAATCATGCATAAAAGCAAGTCTGTATTTTTTAGCTCCTAGTAAGAAATTGAGTTAAAAAACCAAATATTTATGAACCTAGCCTTGTCATGTGAGTACTCAAATTAAAAATTATGTGAGTTCTATTTACTAAACAATGAACAGCAATCGGATTAGTATCTAATTCTAATTTGTTGTCTTTTTTTTCCAAGGTTTTGAGGGACGTTGTCTGTTGATATGCTTAAATTCAATTTCAGTAAATTCAATGGGATAGCATCTATTCCTGCAACTTTATTATTAGCTGGCGTTTTAATAGAAGTTATTTCCTTGCTCTGGACAATATTCTAGTCTTGTTAAAAACATTGGAGAAAGTCTTGCCTTAAAACAAGTTATGAGTCGCCTTTTTTTGTTGTGGTTGATGCTAGTTGGACTAAACTTGAATTTATTTCGAAATTTCTTATCAACTAACCCAACAAGGCACAAGAAAAGCGAAAAACTGCTGAATTTCTTGAGAGTAAAAAACTATCTACAAAATCCATCCGTCTGTCGGCAAAACATGTCGGTCATGCTGTCGTTGATTTAGCCAAACAAAATATTTGGAATTTTGATTACGAAATTCTTTTTCATACCATTGTGGATCAATTGTGGAATTAATCTATTTTCAGTAATTTGAAAAAATTTGGTGTCACAGGTTTTAAGTAAAATTTCTTGTCTTATCTTGTTTAAATTTCAAACGACCATATAAAAAACTGAGATTTTTCCTAATTCTGAATTTTAATAGAAGTTAAGAAGTGCAAACTAAAAAGAAACGTTCGAGTTCTAAAAATTAAAAAATATTTATGTTTATCATGCACTTCGGTCGAGCGCTGAAGTTGAATCATTGTCATCACTGAGATCGTAAGAATAGAAGTTATCATTGCTGCTTTCCGATAGAAAATAATCATCCATCAATAACTTATAAATAATTTGAAATTTACCAGCTGGTTTCGATTTTGTTTTTATATACAAGTTGCGACGCAAGTTGGTAAAATTTTGTTTGACATGTATTTGATATGATTTTCTAAATATTTTGTTGATTTAATTGAGTTATTTCTGCAATTTTCGCCTAGGAAATAGTTTTAAGTTTTAGGTGATCGTAAAATGTAAAAACAACGTACTACTATTATTGAATTGCACAAGTTCGAAATGAAAATTAACAACATTGAGAACTAGTTTCACGCAAAGCCCAGTTTACGTACAAAATAGTGAAAAAATTCCCGGAGCTTGGTGGAATATCGATTATCCTAGCAGTGGCTGCCCGATTACTACAATCACGCCGGGGAATGTCAATCAGATCAGTCAATACAAGATCCGTTGCAATAACGAACGTTCGGTGCGCAATGGCGAAGGAGCTTGGCATCATCGATTTTAACGTTCGTATTGTTGTCAAAACAAACTAAAATAGGAATTCACAGGACCGCAGACATTTCCTCGATGACGTGACGAAACTGAAAATCCTATAAAAATTCCTCAAAATTATTCGCTTGGTGGTGTTTTCAACGTCTTCTTTTCACCGATGAGAAAATTTTCACTGCCGAGCCGATGCACAATAGGATCATCGGAAATTGCTCAACCAGAGTCAAGAGAAGGCTGCTAGTCAAAAATCATTGGTTTGCAAGCATTTTAAAGTCTCTGTGATGTTATGGGCCGGCATCTGATCAACAGGAAAGATGCCACTGGTGTCCATACACGTCGTCCTTTGGAATCCATTAGAGCCGTGAGCAAAGAGTGAGTATTTCGGCGGCAGGGCTTTACACTTCATCGGCACTTTTGCCCCAATTAATGATCGCGACATATCAAGAGTTGTTTTTAAGGTAAGGAAATTTAGTCAGCGAATACGACGGATCTGAATCTAATGGACTATCTCATGTAGTCCCACTTGGAGCAGAGGGGCGAGAGGCAAATTTGAACATTTATTGCATTTTTTTTAAATTAAATAAAGCTATTAACTGTCATTCATTACATTATGTTTAAATACTTGTAAAAATTCTACAAACTTCTATCGCACTTGGTATAATTTCGCAAATCCTAAGCTAACTAATTATCCATCCATGAAAATCAATAGTATAATTACAAATTGAGCTTCGTACGATGATTCAACTTCTGGCAAAATAGTAACTCGTATGAAGGTCATGATAATCATGATAATTAGTTCATTCATGTAGTTGTAATTTTTTCTTCGTTTTTATTGTATGTATGTATATATGTATGTATATAAAATGTTTAAATAAGAGAAAAGTATGTTAATATCATTAAGGTTCCTTACCCAAAAAAAAAACATACCCTTTTTTACTACAAGGTAATAAAGCATATGATTTGAGCAATTAAAATTGAATTTTATTCGCTCAGATCGTTCGTAGGTACATGCACTTAGTCGGATTTTAAAGATATTTGAGTGTATTAATAGCTGGGAGCTAAAAGTTAGTAAAGGAATTACTACGGCACCTTGCATACCTCGACGAATCCTCCACGTTCTTTAACCAATAAATATAACCTATATAAATCTAGTGGTTGTTTTGATATTGTGGGGCAGGCTGTTATAGGTGTCCTTCGTTCTTCCATAAAATGTAACAATTTATCTAGCCATACACGTCGTTCCGGGTTGTCATCCATGTCATACAGCTTACATAAGCTGTCAGATTTCTGAAAAATTAAGGAGAAAACATTATTAACGAATTGTTTTATATAAATGTAATAAAAGTTTTTTACAATATTATTACATTACATTATTTATATATTATTACAATATTAGTTACATATTGCAAGTTTTACACCAGCGAGCACAAAAAGCTGCACTACTCGATGGTTGCAATGTATAAACTCTTGAAACCCGAAAAGTTGCGCCTGCAATTCGATTACGCGCAAGTTGTAAGCGCAGTATGAACATTTTAGTTTGGGTGAAACTTTTTTTGCACCTGTACGTGCAGGTTTTCTTTCAGAGGATTTTAAACCATTTGAACCAGTGCTCCCTTTTGCGGTAAAAAGAAATCTTTCACCCAAAATACCGCTCTAAATATGGACTATATCATATGTCTTTTTTTGAATAACACGTTTCAGGGAAATAAGGATGGAAAATGATGGGGTAGAGGATTTTTCTCATGGAACCGTCTGTTTGACATATGTATGTATATATCTCGGAAATCACTAAGTGTTTTGTAGACATTTTTATAGTTATATTTCTCACGCTATTCTGCATCCAACGAGTGTTTGAATAGAGACTGAAAACAAAACTTGAAGTAGAGCTACGTGTAACAAAAACTGCAGGTTGCGCTCTACTTGCTATTATGAACTACGTATATGTACCAGTGCAACTTTCAACCATACCATAATATGTACAAGCCCTAGCCAAAATAATAATATATTCAGATCCTTCTAACTAGTTCTATTTCGGTATACGTTAATCCATCTACATGTATTAGTATTTCTCTTATTTAATTATTATTGCAGGGAAATGACGTTTGATTCACAACTATAACTCTAAATACATATGTTTTTCTCATTTTGATTTTTCAATAATGGTTAACATAACTTTGAGAATGGCATTCCCACCACAAATAAGTAACATGCCTATTATGACAAAGAATAAGTCTACATAAGTCCCAAGCTTGATCGAGAGCTACGCACTACAAGCTGTAAGCTGCAAATTTTACTTTGTACGTATGGAATATCGTAGAAACTGCTACATAGAGAGCTTCAAGCTAGATGGTGCAGCCAGCTGCAAATGAAGCTGTAGGCGATATTAGGCAAATTTCTAATTTTGTAGCTGAAGCTGCAATAATACCAACATGATAATGAAGTAAAATTGATTTGTTTCATATCAAAAACCTTCTGTGGTTCGAATATAATTAGTTAATATCTTTATCCATAGCAGCACGTATAGTGGAAAAAATAATTAATTTTATGCAAGAAAATACGATAATATGGCACTATTGAGCAAATTGAGCTTCGTGTTACTTGTAGCGCGTAGCTCTCATCTAGCTTGGGGCTAAGTAATTGTATCAGTTGCCGCAGCCGATTTGGAATTATTATTGAAAAACTTATATTCCGTTGTGTTTTGTTATTGCGTTATTGTTCTTTCTTATTTTGATTTAAGTTTTTTATTCAATTTAACAAAACATTGAAAAAAAAATTGTAAAACCGATGGGAGAAAACCCATGAATTGAAGGAATTGAGCAAAATTTCAAGGAAATTGTGTAGATATTTCTGCGGCTTATGTAAGAAGAAAAAGAAAATTAAATGAAGATTTGTGTCTTCAAAGGAAAAGTAAATAAGTGTAGCATCAAATAAATATTTTAACCATGAGCATAAAATCCTGAAGAAAATAAACGTAGAAAATAAATTTGCTATCATGAAAAACTATAAAATCAGGTTGATTTGTAAGAACCAGTTAGAAAACAGTTCGTCGCAAATTTATTAACTGAATTTACAAGTTAATAAACTCGCCCGAAACGAATGCAAAACGCTTACAATAAGTAAAGAAGCAGCAAATATTTAGACTTCTGAAAATCAGCAAATATGTATACTTGTAGAGCTTGCAAATAGCTTGTATAGCTTATTTGTACAGTTTTATGCTTTGTTCATTTTATTTATTTACTTATTTGTAATAAGCAGCTTAGGCTGTCTGTTAGACCCATTGTTACTTAAGTAAATAATATGTGATCAAAACATTAACAAAAAGAAATATATCATCAATGCGCAAAGCAAGTAACCCGAAGAGAATAAAAAAAACGTTAGATGAGCATTATGAGAGCGTTCATAACAACGCTGTGGCAGCGCGCGATGTTGCGAGACACATCGAAGTATCTCGCTCGAGAAAGAAATTTTTCATTTTTTCTTGAGGTACAGCGCGCTAATTTTGATAGCTAGCATATCCTTATCTGTTTTTTCTTTGATATAATCGAAGGGTTCTTTACTTATTCATATACTGGAAAAATCGATGAGGATCAGTATGTAAATGATCAAATATGTGATGAAATTCGCCAAATTCCAGACTTTTCGTATTTATCGGGTGGCCAGCCAGCAAAACAGTGGAAAGTACACTTATGTGAAAAATGCCATATAGTTGCACTACTTGATAAACACAAAATTTCTTCTTCAGAATCTGATAACATAATTTAGCTCTCACTTCGCGATTCACCAAGAAACTGAACGCCTCGAGATACATCTTCACTTCGCATCGCTCAACTGCCTTGCCTCGCCTCGCCTCGTTGTGCACGTACTCATAGACTACCGAAAAACGAGACCAGCACAACCTGTTAAGATTTCCAATTGAGAGTCATTCAGAAAATCAAGCGATTTAAATGCCAATAAACTAAACAAAGAAAGAGTTTTTCAGAACGTTGGATGAATGACGAGAGATAATTAGGTTAAACGGGAAACTTTAATTCTGAAAATAAATATTGTGGTGTATGTGATTGAACTAATTTAAACAAAAAAAAAGGTGAGATTGCGGAGTATAAGGTACCTGCCAAAGGTGCTTCTAAAAAAATCCACTGTATAAACACGTAGATCATGCCCTGGAAGGCCATACACATACCTGATAACTGAATTAAAGGGAGTGCGCAGTTTGTCAATGTTACCTGCGGAAGTTGCAGTATATAGTTCCGCACCATAGATGAAGTGGGAAAATAACAAGGCATGGGTTAGCGTCTTCCTTATAAACGTAGGCAGACACAAGACCAAAAACTACCCTGCCGATTAAAGTGCTATTATGAGGCGGTAAGGATCGGGTCTAATCTAAAATGAACCCAAGTCTTTTGCTTTTAGTAACAGGTAAATTCATCTTCTTCTTCCTAATAAGATACAATACTTCGAAGTCGTTTTATTGAGAGATCTAGATTGCGTGATATAGACAGTGAAGCACCATAGGTACAAAAATATTGATTTGATCTACCATTGCAAAATGAACTGCACGTTTGCTAATTATTACACGTGCAATGAATACAAAATATCGTCCAGACAATATTGCTGTCCTTGTTGAGAAATTTCTTTTCACATAGGATAAAGGTCTCTGCCATACCATAGCAAATTCTTACAAATCTTTTTCTAGAAATAATTCGTAAGCCTTTTGGATTAGTCAAGCAATTCTTCGGACATGAATACTATTGAGAATATGTGACATTTATAACCATACTCCTAAGAAAATTTCTAGTTGTGTCTAAAATTGTTCTCAAGGACGGACAAGATCATTGTTATTATTTATGATTTTTTTTATATCAGGTTTCAAGGCACCAGGGACTAGAATAAAGAAAAGTAGACTGCTGGAAATGTGGAATAGAGATGAAGAAATTCAAGAGTCAGTAACTTTTATAAAAACAAAGAAATCGAGGCATCATCTATTTTATATTCGAGCAAGGCATTGCTAATTTATGCGTTGGTTATGTCATAAGTCGAGGCATCATATAAAACGAAATAACAGTATATATGTCAAATAGGATACTGTTTGCTAAGATAATCAATAGCTAACAAAACTTGAGTTAACTCCATACAAGACCCAAATTTGAGAAGATTTTTAAATTTTTAAAAAGGAAGACGACAAAATGTACGGCACGGTACGAGCTTAGTACATATGGACTATGGATGCAGGAATTCGTCGATAACCGGATAATCTTTTATCGATCATATTAACACCGTGAGAATCATTCTCGAGCAATAAACGTTTGGCTATAGAAGATACCCCCTAATAGGCTACTCCAAAGATTTTTGAATAAATGGCCGAAATATTTCCATTTTTATTTATTTAAATTCTCAGCACTGTAGCAATGTAAGTGTACTATCATTATATATTCTGACTGAGAGACATAGCTGATAATTTGAAAGTTCCCTACATTTCAGGGCTCATTTGTACAATAAAAAAATGTAAGGCTCGGCTGTATACTCCCAAAATCGCAAATATAACCGAACTATTAATTTAAACCAGAGAATGCATGGCCCCATTTATAGAACGTTAGCATCATTAGAAAGACCCGTCCATGTTCTTTCAAACGCACCCCACTTCATGCAAATCGGACAACAGGTTTCTAAGTTACACACATTTTAATGACAGTATGCTTGGTGCGTATGTCGTAAAAATTTAATCGAACAAAGAGCAAATATCAAATTTTGTGTTAAACTAGAACTGAGATCCACAAATTGTTATAAAAAGTTTATGTAAGTGATTGCATGAATCGTATCCAAAAGCTGCAAATCTTGCTGAACTGGTTGAAAAAGTGCGTGAAATCATTGTTATCGATGAAAATTCTACTACTGAAAATGTTGGCAGAATAATTAAATACTATTTACGAGTTTTCCATCATCTATGGTCGAGAATTGTTGGAGTTAGACCCAAATATTCAGCTGGAAAACAGCTGTTTTATTGCAACATAATGCACAACCATACAAGACCTTAAACTTCGTGAATTGTTAAAAAAAAACAAATTTGTGTCATCGATCACCCACAGCACTTGCCTGATCTATCACCGTGTGACTATTTTCAATTCCCTAAACTGAAAATTGCAATGAAAGAAGTATTTTATAAAGATGTTCCATTCCTGTCTAAAAAGTTCGGTTATTTTTGCGACACACTGTGTATGCTTGTGACAAAGTCGACTTTGGCTTAGTCAATGCTTTGACTTTAAATTTATTAGCACTAGCCCAAGTGCTGAACGATTATATCTTTAAAAAAGCAACCGATAATTTATGATTTGATTAATAATTCTATTCTGTTTAAGCAGTATATCAAAGGAAAAAAAACTTAAAAGTGTACATATATTTCACTAATTTTATACATATATATTATGAAAAAAATAATTTCTTTACGTCAAAATTTCAGTTGATTACGCTATAGGGCTATATTAATGTAAGATTTTAAGTTTTCTGTAATTTTTCCACCATTTTCGGGTTACATTTAAATGTTTTTGGCTACACTACTTCTGATTGTTATCAACGACGTCCTCGCTTCAGCGCTGGTTCGCGGAGAGAGTCTATAAAGACCAGTACCTCCGCGATGTAAATAAAGCGGACGACATGCGTCTTCTACATTTGCTGGTAAAAATTAGTAAGATGAGGAATATGGATATCAACGCTTCAAACACAGGAAATGCGTGCCTTGAAGCGCAGAATTTTGAGAGAATAAACACATACCACATACATTAAGAGGATGACCATAGAACACGGAAGTACAGAGAAACATATTGGGTTGTTTTCCGGAGCTATTATTTCTGATGGGCACACCTTGGATTTCTTTGCTAAACAATAATATACTGTTGAGCGATCGTATCCTGAACTTACAGCGACATGTTGATTACCCTTAATTGGCGAAAACAGCACCGTTATAACCCAAGGAGTGAAACCTTAGTCACCATACATTAAAAGCAGTAGTCTCTGAGTACACACAACTACACGAAACGATCTGAAGGTGGTTAGCCGAAACAAAATACATAAGAGTGGGAAGCCATAAGCTGACAGCTAATTTAACAGGACAAAAGTGAACAAGTGCGACCATTATACAGTAAAAGTTGCACGTAATATCTTAAACTTAGATTTGTAAGCAATAAGTCTTCCTGTTAATATTTTAATCAAATATATCTGGTCAACGAATACTAGGAAAACTGCATGTCCTGGATTTTAGATTCGTCAAAAAAGATAAAAAAAAAACGACATGCCAAATTCTACATTCATCACATTAGAGGTTTTGGAAAAGGTAACGAACAACAAACGTTTTGTGTATATTAATATATAGAGAACACTGTAAAAAAACTATTTCGGAATATATTTCGTACCTGAAGTACGTACCACGTATCATTAAGAAAAAATTATTAAAAAGGAACGAAATTTACCTTTGAAAAATTTACCTTAGACGAAGCTCTATACGTTTCCTGAGGAACATGACTATTGAATACCTGGAACAGCATTAAAACCGTTTATTAGTCAAATTTATTCATACTAAGCAATTCATTGACTTACAGGACTAGCTGCTGTCCGGGGCCATGTTGATGGCGAGTTCATTTCAAAATCATCGCCATGAGGATGAGCACCAGGTGAAGCATTAGGCGGTATTAAATGACTTTGACTGTATGATTCATTTTTCCTTGACTTAGGCGTAACACATTGAGGATCTTCACCGGAAGCTGTAGAGAAATGCTCATATGAGACAAATATTCATTACAGAAAAAGTACCATGTGAATTACCTGCCGAAGCATTTGAAAGCGTACTCTGTTGGCTAGCTTCATCGAGAGGAGCTCCATCAGGACCTGTTGTAATGACAGAGGTAACTGGATGTGAGCTTGTCGTAGATGACCCAGATGAGCTAACGCCATTATCTTGAGATACACTGTTGTGATCTGGTGTCGAACTCAAATCTGAGCTATTATTTGTACCTACAACAGGAACAGACGAGATTGGAGGTGTACTTTGAGGCGCAGATGTTGGTGGACCCATATTCGTTGGACCGGGCGGAGGTCCCATATGATGTGGAGGTCCCATAGGTAAATGCATTCCTGGCCCATTTCCATAGCCTTGTGGTGGTGTAGGACTTGGAGCACCTACATAGCCTCCTTTATGTTGAAGATGTTGTTTTAAATAGTTTAAAGGACGTGGAGAACCAAGATTTGTCTGTGAGGGTGGAGGTGTTCCCTTTCCTTGAACATGATTACTCATCACAGTTGGAGTTTGTGGTGTAGGTGGTGCCCAACTTTGTTGATACGGGGGAAATTGGGAATGTGGACCACCAACATGATTTGGCAAGGGCCTATTCGAATACTGACCACTCGGCGACATACTATTCGCTGGCGGTGGTTGACCAGCTGCTGGTGTTGGACCATAACTGCTCGGATATTGTGGACGAGGTGGATAATTGCCTAAAAGAAATTTTACATAAATATGTGCTTTTTTACAGATCTTGTCGATGATTTAATTTATTGTTAAAATGAATTCAGACATTTAATCAATGTGATGAGTGGTCTCATGCTAATTACCTTGTGAATACTGTTGTGACTGAGGTGGTGGATATGGGGACATACTTTGAGGATTCGGCACAGAGCCTTGTCCTGGGCTTGGCCCCATTTTGTACCCATGCATATGAGATATTGGTGGTGGTGCTGATTGATAACTACTACCTTGCGCTGCCATACTATTATTGGTTGGACCGGATTGCTGTTGATGAGATGTCGACAATGACGTAGGCGGTTGCTGTGAAGAATTTGAATTATGAGATCGTTGCACTGATCCTGATGAAGAATCTGATGGTGGTGGCTGTTGATGCTGTGCTGATTGCAAATGTTGTTGCTGCTGTTGCTGCTGCAAATGATGTTGCTGCGTATTTACTAATGAACTATGGCTACTTATCATGCCACTTGTTGTTGGTGGCAATTGTGTAGCTCCTGTTTGAGGTTGACTACTTGATGGACGTGGCGGCATTGAGAGACTCTGTTGACCTATAAATAAAAAAATAAAAAAAAACGATAAGTTGACAAGAAAAACACATTAAAAATTTTTTACTTACCAACCGCCGGCGACATAGACCTTGAACCTGATGAGCTGGTGGGTGATGGTGTAGGTCTCATCGCCTGTTGTGGATTGGGTGTACCAGGAGGGCCTGATCCCACTCCACTAATACCTCCGCTTGAGCTATCATTGCTATTTTGGCCTATAAGTTCCTATAAAAAGAAGAAAATATAATTAGTGATTTTATTTTCAGTTTTAATGTCAAGAGCTTTCAAATGAATTAGAGGAAAACATTACAAGGTGTTCGGTAAATAAATGGGATGAAGTATGTATGTATATAGTCCTTGTAGGACCCTCCTTTTGCTCTACACACCCTTCCTATAAAATCACACTTCATGCGTCCTTTCAAGGATATCGGAGGATCAAAATTGAACATTTGTTCCAAAAAGAGCATTTCAAACTTTTTAACGATATCAAACATGTTGCGATTTATGGTCAAATGCTTCAGTTAATGGAACTTAAAGTTGAATGCTTGAAAATAATTTCATGCAAATTTGCGGTATAATTCTTAATTATGGAAAAATTTTGCACCTAGGACGAAATTTTTTTTCTTAAATATGATCGTTAACAGTCCTTTAAAACAAAACAAAAAGAATTAATTAAATATCTGATTCCGTTCAAAAGTTATTAATATTTTTATGTTATTCGAAAATTGAAAAAAGTTTAATGTTCAGATCTAAAATGCTCGACTTGCAAGAGCCTACGTTAGAACACTTATTGGATTTCCATAACTAATAGAGTTAGCCCACCGCTACTAGAAAATTGTCCACTGAATGGGTTTTAATATATTTGAGCGAAATTTATAAGAGTGTAAGCTGACGGGGAGCAATTGTAGTAAAGTTAAGCGATCTCCTGTGTGCCAGACTTGCATCCCAAACCATGAAACAGTAGCTAGTCTCCAGATGACATTGATTTCTGTGCAATATTCAATTTATTTCTAATGGAAAAGTGAAAGGATTAATTTATAACTGGCCTATCGTTTACCTCAAAAATTATTTCTTCAATCCATTTTAGGCATGCTTTTTTACCTTCCGCCCAGTTAACCTATTTTTTGTTCGTCTCATCGAAAACTATTGCCCTTTGAAGTTTGTCGGGAGAAAAATTAAACACCCTGTACAGTAAAAACTACGAAGGAGTTACCCAATTTGTCCAATTTTCGAACTTAAACTCATTTTTTTTTAAAAGCTGTGTGCAAAATTTCTCTCTCAAGTGAACGCGTTCTAGAATTATCGAAAAACAGACGGACGGACAGACAAAAGGCAGAAGTCAGAATGACAGACGGACGGACAGACAAAAGACAGAAGTCAGAATGACAGACGGACGGACAGACAAAAGACAGAATGACAGACGGACGGACAGACAGAAGACAGACTGACAGACGGACATGCAAAAATCAAAATAACTTTTAATATTATGGCGTGGGTGTCCAATCCATTTGGCTCTACCATTATTTCTATGCGTTACAAACGGAATGACAAGCTTGCATATCCTATAGATTTCATTTACGGTATAAAAACAACATTTCGTCATAATCGAACCCCGGGAACTCGTCTTGCGACGCTGCAGAATTTATGTATGTAGGGTAAACGCACCTATTCGCGTCCATTTAAAGAAATGCCATCCTTACAAGAAGGGTTTTTAGTAGAATTTACTTAAGCTGAATATTTATCTTTTAATTTAAATTATAAACTCAAAACATTTATCTAGTCTGCATAATATTTGAAAATATCAGTGCATGCGGAAATCACAATGGACTGGATTGTCATTTTCCTATAAGAGAGAATTGCACAAGTTTTATAGTTTTCTCTTTCGTGCTATGGCAGAGTTGGAGCTACCAACACAAAATATCGCTTACTGAACGTTTTCTTATACTATTTGATGTTTTTATGTTGGCTGCAAATGCAATCACCGCAAGAAGAATAAGGTAATGATAGTGTTTACCATGCTCCGTCTCTCTTGCCCATAGGCAGGATATTCAGGTAAAAATAACCTTTTGAAAATTAAGATCGGGATGAGTTTAATTTCTTATCACTTGAGCACAAAAAAGATATCTTTTTTTTTAAATAAATCGATTTTCGGGTGTAAAATTTCATCTTATTGGTTGTGTTTTACATGTTTTTATGTAGTAAACGTTTTAAAGGGTGATCAAACTCTGATATACAGATACACAATATTTTGTGTGCCACATGAAATAGCAAATCACTCAGTCCATTGTCATAAGTCAGTGATCCACCAAGGTGCCAATTCGCGTACAGATTGAAAAAAAAAAGTTAAGTAAATGTGGTTTTGGAAGATACGACTTTGTTACGTTTTCGTTATTCCTGATTTTAAAAGCCATTAAAAAATAATAAGTTGTGATATAATTCACAGTAACATAACATTCTTCCGATTAAAACTAATTCAATTCAGATTGTGTTGTTTTACATAACAGCATATTTTAAATTTCATTAAATTCAAAGGCACAAATCAGGAAGGAGTTATATAACATAATGAAATTCAACGTTTTAAAAATTAGAATAATAAAGCAAATTGTTGCCTTAAAGCTATATTTAGTTCAATATACTTTTTAGCCAAACTTGTAGCTCTTGGACCCTCCCCTCCACTTTTATTATGGATTGAAAGTTTTTGATCTGGTCGCCTAGATGGTGTTACATCATAAGCTCACCCTATAAATCCCGGTGTGCCCAGAGCTCTATTATCTCACCATCTTTCCTCTTAATTTTCATTACTTTCAATCCCATCCATGGTTTTGCCGATGACAGTACCTTGTACATGTGTAAAACGAGATTGAATGATTAGATCATTGAATAACGATCTTGACAATATCCTTGGTTGTGTAAAGTGATCGCGTCGAATTCCATGCGCCTAAGAACCAGAGCTACCTTATCTCTTTAAAAGAATCACTTAACCACTCTCGTTACTTTTGATGAAGCATTAGTTGAAAACATTAACATCTGCTCGTTGTAGCATGTGTTGTGCTAGGAGGAAGGACGTATAAAATTATCCCCTTTGCTTCAAAAACTCGCATAGCTCCAATGTAAAGTGGGACTTGTGGCCCTCAAAAAAAAAGTTCACATGTTAACCATGTAACCATTAACCCCATTCGCGATATATTCTCATGCTGCCTGACTCAGAACGAACTAAAATCAGTCTTCTGGCATGGCTATTGAGTACATCCCTAGGTGGTCATACGTAGGAAAAAACCACTGTTTCATCAAATATGTCGCCCGCATTCATCTCCTTTATATAACTTTTCAGCTCATTTTCGAATAACCTCTTCAGAAAACGTATCTCTGGCTTCGGTTAGGCCTTCGAGATTTCGATGTGCTAACTCTGGATTGCATTTCAGGAGAAAGGTCATACCATTTTCGTCCTGGTCGCCTATTTTTGAAGGATGTATTCGTGCCATTGCCTTGCCCATTTTTTGGATTCCGGACCCGTACTAAGCCTCCACTATCCGTCTGTCTGTCAGCGGGCTGTATCTCAAGTACCGTAATACGTAGACAGTTGAAATTTTCACAGAGTGAATAATACTATAGCTGCTATAACAACAAATAATGAAAATAAAAAAAAAAGAATTATCTTGTACGACGGTACGAAACCCTTTGTGTGTGAGTCCGACCGGTGGTTTTGAACTCTACTTAAAAGGCTTTCAGGACTTAATGGAAACCCACATTTGGCTAACGACTCACACCACTTAACTATTTTTTTCTTCGGTTTCCGTTAAAATACTTTCTGGTCCAAGCTTTTCTACGCCTTCAGGATATCTTTCAGACAATTTATCCTGTAATGATGTTTTTTGGAATATTTTATTTGATGCTAACTGTTCTAATAGAAAATTTTCCTTGTCAAATGTCCGACAATACTTCATTTAGTGTTGTAGCAGTATATTCTTCCATATTTCCTTATATGCAATGCATTAAATCAGACTAAATAAGAGCTGCTTGTAGGCCGCAATTTGGGGCAAGGTAAAAAATGCAGCCCTAACTTGCGGCCACATGCGGTTATTCCGAAAATTAACTTAAATTTCAAACAATATTACATTTATTTGAAATATAACTACTTAAAAAACTTTCTCATGAAATAAAAATGGCATAAAAAACGGAGTCTAGCACTACTTAATAAAAAAATATGTTTTGTTGCATTTTTGCATTATTTACATGGCGATTCCTAATGAACTGAGTGCTGACGACTAAGATTTAATTCAACGATCCCATTGCTCACGTAGTAAACATGATAATATAGAAATATATGCATTTTAAGGAAAATACGTCATTTTATGGCATGTTATGAAATGAAGTGGACGCGAATCGAGTGGTGGACGCGAATTGGTGCATTTACCCTTTGTAATTACTTTAAAATAACTAAAAATATAAAGTAGCAAACAGCATAATGAAATGTTGACAGTTTTTAGTTTGCATCTCCTAAATATTGCGCACGATCCACTTCATGGAAATCCTAATCAGAAAGATGGATAGTCACCTTTTATTTACATACAATAATTTTTTTTTGCGAATTTTCTCGGATATTTTTCTTCAGAGCTTCTATGCTCTATTGGTGGCTATCACTGACATGTATAATATGGACCGCTGACACTACTGAAGTTTCTTACATTATAATGGGATCACTTTTCTATAGTTGTCTCCTTTTAGTTAACTACTGTATTCCGCTGAACTTTAAATAATAAGTTTTATACGAAATCCGCTATAGTCCAGTTTCAGTTCAGTGATTTTCCAAAGGAATACATGTATAGAGTAGAAATAGATGTCAATACAACATTTGTAATCTTTTCTGTGTCCCCATACCTAATTTTAGGGATAGGCATACAAAGATTGCTCAATTTTATTTCCTTAAAAATCAAGTTTAAGAAATATTTCATGTTATAGGATAAAAGCTTACAATAATAGTAATAATTTTGAATGTATTTGTAATTTGTTGAACTTGAATGTTTAAGTGAAAATGAAACTTGGCGCGCTTTATCGCATGCGACAGAGCTCTGATTGGCTGCAGCATGTTGTTGTCGCTGAACATGCTTACTCTTTCTTCGTTTCGTGCGATACAAAAATTTATCGCAGCAATGCTCTTCGTTTGGTGCGATTTTTCTCCATGTCAGTGGTGACCATCAGCAACCCAAAAAAGTTGGATTGATTCAACTCTCTGTTCCGCTAACCAGTTTATAGTCCGCGCTAGTGTTTGGAGATTGAGTGAATTCTCCCATATTGTGGGAATTTTCACCCTCAAAAATTTTAAAAGGGAATAATCGCGTCTCGTAGAACTAAATCGTGGGAAAATCATACACAAAAATATTGTCTTAAATTTTACACAAAAAATTGATTGACAATATTAATTGAATAGGGAATATTACTAAAATAAGAAAAATTGAGACAATTTATAGCTACATATTTATTAAAATGGCACGTTCAAAGCCATGAAATTAAATTATCAAGCACTTCTGAAATAAAAGCTTTGAGAACTTGAATGAATATAAGCGACGAGACGAGAAAACAGCGATTCTGAAAGAAGTACAATTTAAGCGCTGTCGAGGTATAAATTGGAAGTCTATTCAGAAAAATTAGGAACTAACTCAAGAGCTTCTGTAGCCATCACTTGGAAGTTCTATAGAAGATTGGGCTACTGAAGCGATTCTTCGGAAGCATGCATTGCTGCCTTTCTTCATACCCATGTCCTTGCCTCATAGGCATGCTTACAGTTGCAAGCGCCTTACTACTATTCTCGGGAAGCCGTCTTGAAGGCCTCTTATGAGATTAAGGAAGAAGCACTGCGATGATTATTCAAAAAGCTCATTAAAGTGGGTGTCACACCGGGAGCGGCGCGGCATTTTTCAGTTGCCGCTGCACCATTGTTCTTGCAAAATTAAATGTATAAGTCACAACGGGAGCGGCGCGGCGCGGCACCGCAAAATAGTTGCCGCGCGGCGATTTTGGAGATTACTCAAAAACACAATTTTGCCGCTGGCGGCAAAATTCCTTTACATTCGAAATAAGTCCGCACAATTCGTTAAATGAGGCTTTCTGCATTCTTAAGTATATTTGTAATCGAACCTCATCACTTTTCTCTATTTTTCTTCAAGCAGAGCTACTAATAATAGAATTTCTTCCTCGGAATTGGAGTACATTTGGTAAAATTTGCCGCTCTCGGTGTGAACACTCTATTTTGCCGCGTGCCATCGGGCAGTGCCACGCCGAGCCGTGCCGCGCCGCTCCCGGTGTGACCAGGGCTTTAAGCTTTTCAAAAGACATCTTCAAATGTCTTTTTCATCCTATCATTTAGCATACCTCCTGGAGTGGTTCTTTAGAACAGTGAAATGCTTGCCTCTGCGTAGTAAAAAAGTAATGAACTGGGAGAGAGTAGGGAAGCACTGCGAGCTTCTAGGAAAGCGTTTCAGGAAGTTTTTTATAGTGCTCTTTGCCCCAAGGGACGCTCCAGAATATGAACTACATATAAGTAACACAATGTAATGAAGAATACGAATAACATGAACATACTTTTATAGAAGAAGAATGCTTTCTCATGAGTGAGCATTTTGCTTAAGTGTTAGATATGTAGTTTATTTGAAATTGATATCAGTAAAAATGAATTTATTTTGAAATATTACTTTAGTTGTTCCTTCTCGTGTAATTTCTATCGCTTTTTGTCCCAGGGAAATAACGTGGAAATATCATAATAATCTGCGGGAAAAGGGGGGAGGAGGGAATTTTCATCACAACCACCTCCAAACACTGCCGCGCCACGAAAAATGAACTATCAAGAGGTCAGGGAAATTTCAGTTTGGGGTTACCACTTTACCAATTTAACCTGAGAAAAATTTTGTAATTTTTCAATAAGTTTGTTTTTGAGGAAATCATTATAAAGATTTCCGTTTAAGATATTTCTCTAGGTCTTTAAGCAATTCCACAAATAATAGAAGTATGTACTTAATATATTAAAAATTTTCTTTTTTTAAATTAAAGCTTTCCAAGCGAAAGCATTTTAGTTTAGACATAAACCATTTAGGATACTTTAACTGTCATTCATTTGAGACACAAGCCAAACTTGTCCAAATAAAAAATTCTTAAGCTCCTTCATGTTACCGGATCAAAATAATTTATATTGATTCTGGTTGTAAATTAGAATTACAAATTACTTTTAGAAGCTCTGTGACGAAATTTATTCGTAATAATTTTTTTTGCAAGAATGAAAGAACAGAAAATACCTATTATGAAGTCATAAATATTTATTAAAATTATTAGAAAATGCAATAGTAATTCAAAAATATCAACATTAAGTTTTTTTTAATGGCAATACCCTTTGAAAGCTCTTTTACCATTGGGAATATACACAATGGTACAAACTTATGAATTTCCCTCTGCTGACGGTGACCTTGATAGCTCATTTTTCGTGGCGGGGACTATAATAATAATGAGAATTGTTAATTAATTGCTAACATGATCATTTATCTCGGGAACTTTTTCGAAAATATTTCCTCATAATTTGTATGCGCTAGTTATAGCACAGGTGGGTAATAACAAATATCCAGCTCCTATGGGCGAAAGTAATGCTCTGCACTATTCAAGAAGAAGATTACAAAGAGTGCTCGCTTTAGTGTCGTTTGCCCTTAAACTGCAGTCATGGAGCGCGCGAGAAGCTGAGCTTGTTCATTCGACAAGCAATGCGAGATGTCTGAGTGAATGCGAGACGCGCTTATGATTTTACATGTACTTTTTGGTTTCAGAATTAGTTTTCACTACATTTAGTTGTAACATTCGGAAAATAAAATTATGGAGTCTTCCGACGAGGAATATTTTCGTTCGTAAAATATTCGCAATTATTTTTTTGCAAAAAAAAATTTATTTTCTGCGCATCCATTAAATATTGAAAGAAGGGAACATGTGGAATTTCATCACCTACACGGTAAATTAAGTATTTTTTCCTGTATGGCCATTTCTATACTAACTTCAAGAAAAAACCATCTTCGCTCACGCAAGAAAACAGCTTTGCTTTCAGCTCCGCTTTGCCTCTACTCTGACATGATCACGCGAATTTGTATGAAAATGTATGTGCATAGTTTTCTCCCATGAGCTCTCCACTGGCCATCTTTCAGCTCGGCTCCGCTTCTCGCGTGCACCCTGACAGCAGCCTAAGCCAGCAATGCCTCGCTCTAATATGAAATCAACGATGTCTCAATTTTTTCCTAGAAATTTACTGGATAGTTTTCTTCAAGGATATAGAAGACAGGCAATTCCCATTAAAATCTTGACACATTGCAGCTGATAGCGTGTGACGTAAATCTGTGACTACTGTCTATACATATTTATAGGAAAGACAGAGAGAGGAGAGAGAGTATTGTGTTCTCTGTACCGTACTTTCCTATACATTTCACAATATTACGTCACCTAATAGGAGACCATGGTTCGTAATGGGAATACCTTGTATTCTATATATATACCTTGAGTTTTCGTCATAGAAGACAAGGTATTCCCATTACGAACCATGTTCCACTATTAGGTGACGTATTATGTATTGTGAAATGTATAGGAAAGTCAAGGTATAGCACAGAGAACACAATACTCGCTCTCATCTGTCTTTCCTACAAAAATGTATATACACTAGTCACAGATTTACGTCACAGGCTGTCAGCTGCAATGTGTCAACATTTTAATGGGAATACCTTGCCTTCTGTAATTGGTGTTCGTTAGTATTTGTATGCCTTATTGCCGACAACGATGCCTCGACCTAATGTAGGAGCCCTAAATTTTTTCTTAGAAATTTACTCAAATTTTTTCTTTAGAATTTATATAATATATGTATGCATTTTTGAAGGTGTCGGCCACCAGCCACCAGCAATAAAAATTCTGCCGAAAAATTTTCTGTAAATTTGTAAAAAGAAATGAATGCTTATTGTAGCTCATCTACGCGTCTACGCTCAAAAAGCAGCCGCTGTCGGCCTCCAAAAATGCATGACGATTCTTTAAAAAAAATGTCCAGTAAATTTCTAAGAAGAAATTGCGGCCTTCCTTAAATCAGGTCAGGCATCGTTGATTTTATATTCTACCGAGGCGTGACTGGCTGTTCTGGATTATTCCAAATAAGCAACATGTGTGATATGACCACCATCAATTATTTGGAAATTTTACATACCTATTTCAAAACTATATTGCCAGAAAGTAGGCAATTATCTTTTGGGAACGAGCTTTATAAGCCATTTTTGCTGGATATGCTTAAGAAAAAGTGCAAAAACGTAGAAAGGGTTACTTTTTGGGTACAGACTCTAATATAGGTCATTTAATAGGGAAGTTTTTGGGCTTCTTAAATCCAATATGAAAAATTGGTATTGATAACGTGTTTTTTGATAAAAATAGTAGTTAAGTAAAAAAAAACGAGTTAACATTCTGAAATTTTAATTTTGTTGAGCCATAACTTCAAAACGGAGAGAAGGAGGGGAAAAATTTATTGACCGATGAAAGAAACAACGATTATTTATCTACCGAAATTTAAATTATCATCATAGAATGTAACATTGAGAAGTTACAGGGTGATCTATGAAAACATACCCAAATATCTTCAAGTCCCGTTCTTGGAAACAGTTAGTATTTCCCTCACCACCCATACAATTTTTTGCTTGTGTAAGCATGACCTATCCATAGCCTTCAGGTGTAAGACTACGTACGGGACACCCTGTATAGAATCAACATTTTTTTTATTTGTAGGTTAGATTATAAATGGATTTTGGTGAAATTTTCTTGATTTTTTATTTCTTGATCCTGTTTTAGGGGATAATATCTATAAGGTAAAAAATTTTAAAAAAAGGTATAAAATCAAAAGCAGGATATTCAATGATAAAGGATAATATCCTTATTTTTCACATATATTTTTATACTCTAGAAGAAATCTATAGGGTATACTAAGTTTGTCATTCCGTTTGTAACGCACAGAAATAATGATGGTAGAGCAAAATGGATTGGACACCCCCGCATAAAATTAAAAGTTATTTTGATTTTTGCATGTGCGTCTGTCCGTCCGTCCGTCCGTCCGTGCGCACGATAACTCGAGAACGCGTTCACTTAGAAAGCTGAAATTTTGTACACTGACATTAAAAAAAAAAGTAAAATCAAGTTCGGAAATGAGGCAAATCGGGCAACTCCTTCGTGGGGTTGCCATACAAAAGTTTCGTTTTCCACTATATATTTGCACACTACCTGAGAACATGTCGCCATAGAAAGCTGAAATTTGGAACATTGTGTTTTCATACTAATAGCAAATAAAATTTCAAAAATGGACTAAATCGGGCAACCCCTTCTTGGTGTTGCCATATAAAATTTTTGGTTTTTTTACATATATGTACTTTGAAAACGATCGTCCTAGACATTTTTCTTGTACTAAAAACATCTTCAGAATAAGAAATCCTATAAATTTGGTTATAATCATTTTTTCTGTTCGGACTAGCCGTTCTAGAAATATATTCGAGAAACCAATGCAAAAAATCAAAATTGCTCAAATGGGTGACCATACGAAATTTCATACGTGAATTCATCTAGGGTATCATAAGAATTGGTCTTAGACCAATTCTAGCTTTTTCACTTGTTTTTTTATATGTATAGCTTGAAATCATATCTTTCAAATGAGCCATATTTTACTGTCCTAGCATGAATAGAAAAATACCTACATATATATGAATTTTAAAGAAGACCAGGACAGCATTTTAGCGAAACTTTGAAAATGCAATAACTCGTGAAATACGCATTGTAAAGGGAACATTTTAAATCTGAATCTTTGTTTTCACAAACCCTCCAAGTACCTATGTATGTATGTATATGTAAAACTTCAAAAAAATTGAATGACCCTTACTTCCCTTAATATGTTATTAGTATGTCTATGCATGTATGTACGGCTTATCCCTTGAACCCTTTGTACATACTTGTTGCAGAGCTTTTAGCGACTGATCGTGAGCAAAATTGTTTAAAATGGTACAAGTGGAGCCATCTGACATCACATCACTAGATAGTTCTATACACAAGGATTTCACCCCATTTCAACGAAGTGGACACGTAACTGGAATCGGCGAATCGGTAGTGAAAAAATTTGAATATCAGCACTGGTCCAATGGCATTTGAATTAAGGCAAATACACACCGACGGGTTGGCGGTAGAGACAGTGTTGAGATGCACAAGATTGAAAAGATTTCGAACGTTCACACCACTGCCTTAAAAAAAGCAAAAAGAATACGTAGGTACCTACCTAATCAACAATTAAAAAAGTTAGAATTGGTCTAAGAGCAATTCTTATGATACCAACCCTAGGATTTTATATTCTGAAGAACTTTTCAGTACAATAAAAACTTCTAGGACTGATCGTTTTCACAGTAGGTAGGTATACGTAAAAAATCGTACATTTTTATATGGCAACAACAAGAAGGAGTTGCCCAATTTAGCCAATCTTTGAAATTATATACTATGCTATTTTTATGAAAACGCCGTGTACAAAAATGTTAGCTCTCTACATCAACGCGTCCTCGGGCAGTGCCTAAATAGGTATATAGTGAAAAACGAAATTTTTCTATGGCAACCCCATTTTCGAATTTAAGTTTACTTAAAAAAACATAAAACCCACGTATGCAAAAATTTCAGCACTTTAAGTGAACGCATTCTCGAGTATCGTGCAGACGGAGAGAGTATCCAATCAATTTTTGTCTACTAGCATTATTTCTGTGCGTTATAAACGGAATGACAAATGTACTAATACTGAGACACTTAACGTATCATCTTACTTTTTTGCTCAATCTTTTTATTGCTATTAAAAATATGCAATATATTTAATATATTTTTAGGTTATTTAATAACATTTTGTTATAGTTTTGGAGTTTGAAAAAAGTTCGCTTTTAGCTAGTATTCGGACACTACAATTTCAGTGTCCGGACATAGGCTTTTGGAAGAAATTTATTACTCATTTTTTGTATAATATAAAAATAAATGACCTTTTTCATAAAAATAAATACATTTTATTAATTCAAAGAACTATGAACACATATTAAGGGGTAACGCCACTGTAACGGCTAAAAAAAAAGGTTTTTTCACGAATTTTTTTCTCGTGAAATTAAAGGTGTTTGAAAAAAACCTTTTAAGGGTATTATCGAGCATACATTGAATTTTATTGATAAATGTTTTGACAGCGAAAAAAAAACAAAATGGCGGCTCCACAGCCATCTTCCCGGGACATGTTTTATTTGCAGGGCTCCGCGGCACGCAGCACCACTGGTGCACATTTGAATCTAGATCAAAACAAAAAAAAAACCATTAATCTAGTGGCTTATAGCTAGAGAATGCCGTACGGATTTTTAAAAATATTAATTTTTTAGATTTGGCGCGCATTTGAAAAAAAAGTTTGATTTTTGACGAAAAAAACGGCAGGTTTTTGTTAATAAAAAATCAACAAATAAAGTTATTGGAAATCCCGTACGGCATTCTCTAGATAATGTTAATGTTCACATCTGGTCAAAATTTCAAGTCGAAAATATGAAAATTGTTCGAGTTATGCTGCGTGCCATTTTGAAAAACCGTGTTTCGAGAAAAAACGCGTTTAAAGTTTTGAGAATAGTTTATTATTGAAAAAAAAAAAAATGAAGGTTAAAAAAAAAAGTTTTCCGATAAACAAGTTAAAGTTCCAAATGTCAAAAAGGTCAGTTGTGTTCAATTCGGCTTTTTCAGTCATCTTTAGAAGCTGGCTGAAAAGCTCCAATTGTGTTTCAGGCTTCAGGTAGTCGTTTCGGAGCAAAATTGACGCGCTTGGTGGCGGCCTCCATTTTCAAAGGAAACATTTTTTTTCTGGCACGGGACCTTTTTTGTTCTTATTCTAGAGGGTTTAAACTATTTTTTAAGCCAATAAAAACTAAATCGATTTTTCAAAAAATTTACAGTGGCGTTACCCCTTAAGGCACTTTTCTGTTTAAAAAACTGAAGAATTTATGCAGGAAAATACTTCAAACTTGGTAATAATGAAAAAAAATACCTAGGTAGTTTTAAAAATATTATTAAGTAGATAACTTAAAAAAAACAATAGTCTCAAAAACGCTATCGCATATCAGTTTTGTTGTTAATATTCAGAGCACACGAAGTATTTGCTTGCTCCTCGTAACATAATGAAAACATTGGAGTGCACTTGGGGTAGTACCACCAACCACCTGGTGCAAGAATCCGAACCAATGTTTTCAAATCGTCATCTTCAACATCGCTTTCTAATTCAATTAAAATATTGCTTGTTCTTCTTTTTGTAATATTTTTAGACGTTGTTCCTTTTTCATTAGTCTTCTCTATACGGCATAGAATTGATCCCGCTTGGTTTTTTTTTTTCTTCTAGAGTGCATATTTTTCGCCATCCCTCTGAAGATATAGCACTGGGTGATCTATCACTACCTTTTTTCTTAATTCAGGTTTTATCCCATAATAAATTAGCTTAGGGTAAAGAAAGTGCTTACTAATAATTGAGCTGGTGCACGATCTTCTGCTCAAGATCGAAAGTGGAGTTCTTATCGCAATACGAGAGGGAGCAGTTGTCTGCGACACACAAGAAGGACCAGGCAGAAAGTCTTTTGTTGTTATAAGTTGGCCAACATTCTTGACTGCCATTCTCGAACGATTTTTTCTAACTGACGTCAGCTGACTGCATCATATGACTGGTGTTTGGTGGCAATGCATATAAAATTATACTTTTTTTTCTTGTAATTTTAACTCACCTCTAACGTCAAGTGTGACTTGTAGCCGTCTATGAAATGTGTGCCTGCCATCTGGTATTTTCTTACTCCTTTTTCTGTTCCCAAAAACAGTTTCGCTGGGATGCTATTTACAATATCCTTTAGTGACGCAAATACGAAAAGGCTACCATTGGGGAACATTTTTCTACCTGCAGAAAATAAAATTCTTTTTCTTCTCCGGTCTAAATTTGATAAACGTTTTTGAATCCACGGCATGTAATTACTTTACTGGTTTTCGGACAAAGAAATACACTCGTTCTATCCCTATTCAGTTTTCGGGCAGGATCATTTAATATGTCGTCCTATCTGATACTTTTTAAATATTGGCCCAGTTCTCGAGCCATTTCAAAAACAGGATTCACTGCTCTGCCTTTGGTAATATTTTCTGCTTGTCCTGCAGCCAATGATGTGTTTCGTTTAAAGAAGGAATTGGGTCTTCTTAATATGTTGCAGAGTGTTGACCAAGTTATCTTGTTTACGTGGAATTCCACATTTTTATTTTTATTTTATTTTTCAGCACACTTCATAATGCTCAATTTATTTTCGCTGACATCGATGTAGTCATCTTTGTATCATTGGCAGATCGTTTTATATGTTTCTTCGGTTTGTATGCATAAGTAGGTACTGTCATCCATTATTTTGAAAACTATTATGATTATTTACTACCCAGGTATCTTTTATTTTAAATTAATCGATTACGTATTAAATATTTTTGACCGGACACTGAAACTGCCATTTTAGTAGTCGGACAGCAGAAATTGAATTTCTTAAAATGCGTCCGAATACTAAAGGTTTAATAAAAAAACATGTTTAATTTTTTCTGTCCTATAAAAAACATAATTTATAATTGTATTAGAAAGTAAGCAGGAAACAATCTCTTTTGAAGCATAATTTCAGTGTCCAGGCAGCCTGTCCGGAAACTAAACAAAATTGTTTTAGTCTGTTTTAGTTACCGGACATCCAAAAATTTTATGAATTTAATAAAAAAATATTTCATATTTTTGATTTAATACTAATAAAATGCAATATTCCACCAATACAAAGTCAGTTAAACTAAATAAAGCAATACATCTCACTTTCGCTGATCTCCAATGCACTAATTGCACTTTACTTAAAACATGTGTTGAACTTACTGACGTGAAGTACATACACAGACTGATAAGTATTTTCTCAAAAACGACACGTGAGTTACCCAAATTATTGCTAAGGCTAATGCGTGTCCTTTTCTTATTTTTGTTAAATAAAATGAAAAGTGTCCGAATACTGAAGCTGTCCGGATACTAGTGCAGTTACTACCCATGATTTCATCATCTAGATAAGGTATAAAACAATTGGCACCATTGTGAGCCGGATCAGAATTTAACAATTTAATAATCAGTAGTCGGATTTATCATTAACGCAGACTGCATTGAGGTTCTGGATTCGTAACATCATAGTTAGAATTGACATTTGGAAGGTTAGGTACTTCGACAGTCGAAATCGATAAGCTCAAAGGAACTCAATAAACTTTTCAGGATTAATATCAGATTAAACCTATGCTTTGGGGCCCCAGTCCAAGATCAATCACCTTCCTTATGAATGAAGTTTCCTTTCCTAATACCCTTAAATGTGTTCATTCTGAGTTTGGCTCTACCAATTTAAAAATTACCCTTTTTTGGTTGATAGATACACAAATAAGTACCTACTTGAGTGACGATATGTAGATAATACTTAGGCGGTAGAGATATTCTAATATTACAAATAGAGCAGGCATAATTGATTATTTATGTCACCACCACCAATAAGCAAAGCATATTGCCCTTGAATAATATTACAAACAGATCATTCATACTATTGGTAATGTTTTTGATTCTCTTCATTAAATCTTCAAACCCATTGAAAAGAGGAATCATATCTCTAAGCAAGAGCGGTGTTATTCCTCTAATTTGAATGCGTTATCAAAACAAAACAAAACTAATTATACTAAGCACAAGCTTTTCTTTAAACTGTTATCAACCTTAATTTAAGCAAAAAAAAAAAAACAGAAACTCTGAAAGTCTGAGCATTTTGTGTAATCATGAAACATGCACACATCTTTTACGTACCTACGTCAAAAGAATTGGTGATTCAGATGGAAATCTCTTAAAATGTTTGAAAATTACTAGCCTAACCTTGTAAGACAAAATCCCCCGAAAAGTCATTTTATAGAGATGTGGTAAAACATCAGTAGTATGTAGGTATCAAGTATATATATTTTGATATACCTAGTGCGCGATTCGAATAATATAAAACAGAAAATCCATCCAACCTTAATCTGAATGTTATACAATACAAACGCGACCAACATTAGTAAATAGATTTTTCTTTTCGTTTCGATAACAACCGAAATACAAGCACAAATTCAAAGTGATAGCTATATAAATTGCATAAACTTTTGTTGAGATAGGTAGGCACACATATATATGGACGTGATGTGTATAAAAACAAGCATGCGCGCACGACTTTAAATTATGTGCGGCTGCGAATCGAAATAAAAATGTTCTTTACAATAATATTCCCGCCAAAAGTACTTAATCCGAAGTTTTGCGAAATTATTCCATGGGCCATAACCAACTTAAAAATGATCATTTGTCATTTGTTTTTGATGTTATAAGGCGAATGATGATAATTTCTATATCTTTGCTAATGGCCAAGCTGTACAAAATGTGAAGGATTTATTTTTTTATAAACCAAGTGCATTAATATAATAATAAGAATGCAAAAAATGAGATGATCTGATGATCTACAGCTAGAGGAACGATTATGATGATGGAGTTATTACATAATACCTAGATAAAATTAAAAGTTTACTGGAATCCAACAGCTAGCCTATGTGATGTGGATGAATTATGAATCGTTTAAGTCTTCACAACTAGATATATAAATATGTAGGAAAGGATATATGTTAATTTCATGATCATGATCACTTCAACTTACATAAATGCAGGCGGTTAGGTTAGGTGTTTCCCCGACTCGCAAAAAATTATCAGTTACTCGTAGTTTTTCTTTGAAAAATTCTATTTTTCAATATATTTTTTTTTTTTAGGTTAAGTTCACAAAGAATTGAGTAACACTTTTTTTTTTAAATCTTTATATAAGTAATTTTAATAATAATAAACCACACTAGGGCAATGTGTAATCAAAAACAAAACAACAGAAAAGTCACCACATTCTCTATTCAAAGGTAAACAATTACACACTATCACGAATGTTGTTCAGTTCAGAAAACAGAACAGACACAGAACACTATATAAACTATAAAGCAACGTCAAAATCACAGAGAGCCATAAGCTGTCAGCCAGCCGTGTCCGCTAATGTCCACGTATATTTTTTCACGTGAAAACAAAAACGATCAATTTTCTCCGTCGAGTTGTATGAAATTGCTGCCCTGATTCAAAGAATATTTTAAGTCTTCTTATTCCATTCAATAACTTTTTACGGGCCGTGCCGCGACTGCTCCGAATGAACAAACGAAACGAGAGATTTTACCCTGAAGATTAGGACCCTCTTCAATATTAAAAGTGATGTGCTCAGAAATGAAAATGACTAGGGGCAGGCCAGGCAGGCAGCAAAGCAAAAGCAGTCGTTTACGGCTTGAACGTGCGCAGTTCACTTATAGTTCAGGGTTCGGTTCGGCGGCAGCTCAACTCTCTCAGTTTGGATGGAATTAAAGACAAAAAAAAAACACCAAAGCAGCCAGCAAGCAAGCAAATGTGAATTGTGAAACTTCAGATGTAGGAAAACGAACCGACGAAATATTATTTAAGTAGAAATGAAGGCAGGAGGTTGGTTAGCTGGCACCACAACTTTGCGCTAAAAGCAAAATGTAAGTAGGCCTGCTGCCTGCCTGCCTGCTTGAAAAAGCTGAAAACGGGCAGGAAACGACAGGGGTCGTGCACTGTAATCATGCCAGCAAGAAAATTGTAAGCTGAATAAACATATACATTGGCACGGTTTTAATGACTGAAGTTTGATGACGGAACGACGACGATCTGACATGACAAGCTGCAAATGGTTATTCAGTCTCTCTATGAGGAGAGGCTACTTTTCTGTATTTTAATTTTGATCGTAGGGTGATAGTGTTGCCGTTTTGGTAGTAGTTTTTTTTAATATTTGATTTTAATTCTTCGTTATAAGTATAAATATAAATAGAAAAGTCTGTAATCGTCCTATGTAAACTGACACTAGACTCTTCTAATAAATTTTAAGGAAAAAAAAGGCAATTAAAAAATTATCAAATAAAGTTCCCCTTAATCTGAATGCAGTGTTCTCTTCAATTAATGGTAAATTCAAGATCGTGTGCACAAAAGAGTAACTAACATAAGGTTTGTTTAATGAAGTCGAAGAAAAAGTTCAGAACAGAGCAGGGCAGTTCACCTTAAGTTAACTGTCAAATTAAAAGTTGAGCAAGAAAGCCCATCAAACACAGTTCTGAAATCTGTCACTGAAAAAACACATTTGTTTAAATTAATGTATTATTAATGTAAAGAAACCTTTTTTTCACACACAAAAACAATTATTATTTAAATTATTCCACTAGAATAGTTCAGAAATTTACTTTTTCCACTAAAAATGCAATTATTTGAATTGTTATCAGAACTGTCAACATATTTCTAGTTGTCAAATGCTTGCTGTAGACGCCAGTTGACACTTATGCTGATCAATTAGCGCTAGTGGCATAAGCACAAAAAAAGTTTAATGTAAACACTACAGGAATGGTAATCACAACTAGCTTTGCAAGCACATGCTGGTAAAAAAAAAGTTGGATGACTTCCAACTTTTGTGCTGGCAGTTTATGCTGATGCGAATTTCCAAAAATTTGCGACGGATAAGTGGAAAGAAAGCTTCACAGAAAAAAATGTTGTTCTGATTTGATAAAAGTGTTCAACGTGATTAAATAACTCGTTAAACTTTTGTGGGAAAATAAATGATTTTTAAAGGTATTTGGCCTTCCGCGGACACTTCTCGAAGAAAATTCATGCTGAAGCCCTGATATTTTCTTTTTCTATCACGACTACTAGACATTTTTCACGTAGTAAACTTTTCAATTTCCAGCATTTCTGCAATAATATTAACTCCCGATTGCAAAACGTTTGGTTCTTCCATAATTTACTAGCTTACTAGCATAAATGTCAACTTCATCAGCTACTTTTGAATCAGAAGCTGATGTATGTACCAGCGCTAATTGATAAGCATAAAGCGGGAAATACAAGGCGTCGGCCATCAGCGTTCATAGTAGCATTGTGTTTCCAGCTTAAGTGTCAACTGGCTTTTTTCGAAAAAGTTAGAGCAAAAAATCTTGCTATAGGTTACTCCATTTCGCTTTAAAGCAGACTCATGAAACACAGTTCAGTTCACATTTGAGTACCTTGCAGTGCTCATGAAACACCGTTTTCTGCCCTTTTCTGTTCACCTAGAGAAACCTAGAGGAGTTCATTAAATAGACCTACAGGGTGTTTTCTCCATGGTGGTCCATAGAGCGGGAGATAATAATACCCACCTAGATGAACAAAAAATTATATGGTAGGAGGAGGCCACATTAACCGCTTGGGAAATACAGGCTGATTAAGAAATTATGCTAGTCTTTCACAAAACCCACTGTATTTTAAAAAGTACAGTGTGTACGATCGCTATCAAGAGCTAATTGTATGCAGAATTTTATGGCCTTTCCAACGACTGCTCAACCAGCCCCGTACTCCTCTCCCCTCAGGAACTATAGTGGTCAACTAAAAATTTCGAATTTTATTAAACTTTTTTTTTTTTTTACCTCCTTTTTTTGGAAAAAGCTCGTTAACATAACTTTTTTTATAAAAACTGAAAACTGTACTCTTCTCTATAATTTGACCTATTACATCCAGTGCGCTATTTGCAGCCGTTAAGGAGTTATTAGCTCATAACCTAATCAGGTCATACCATATATTCTGACAGAATTGAAATCGAGTTGCAAACAAATATTTTTTTTTTACTTTTTTATTAGGTATAGGTATAAAACAGAAAATCTTCATTTGCGTTATTGATGGTTGTGCAAAAAATATTCACAATTTTCGTGGTCATAGGATTTTTCTAATTTAACTTATTATTCTCTATATTAACTAATTTATAAATCAATTAAAATCCTTAATAATTAGCTGACTACTTTTAAAATATTTAGTCGGTCGTTATAGCACTGGTTTTTGAGTGCGTTACCATCGCGCGACTGCCATATTGAAAATAGTTATCTTAATCTAGATAGATATTTTAATTCGATGCTCTACAGCTCTCATCACCTTGTCGTCGAAATTGAATTAATCACAAAATCATGTGCAACTGCACCTGAATATCGCTGAGTCGATGAAGTCTAGAAAAAGCATTCCAATAGACACCTTCAGCAGAGAAAGTCAACTTTGAAAGCAATCACCATATCGTTTTGCGTATCAGTTGAGAAATCGCTACTTTGAGAAGTTTTTCCAAAATACAGACATGTAGCACGTTCTCGAAATGTCCACTCTTAGACCAAGCGTCGATTTAAACTAAAATATTACCATATAATATAAAAGTAGCGGACGAAAGCACAGAGATCGACAAAAATGAATAAGTAATGAAACTGTTAAAAGCATACCACAGGAGAGTCGTTTACTATTGCAATAATTAGCGATCCAGAATAGCGCCAAGAATTTTTTCACCTATATTCCCGAAGCTTCCATCAAAAACTGAAAATAGTGGACAACAGTAGAACGCCGTGCCAAAACATTTATAAAACTCACGAAAAAGCATTATTCCAAAATATATGTAATAAATTACTACGATGACAGATTGCTTACAGGATATTATTCCATGGCGCGGGTGGATCTCTAAAACTCAAAACCGATAATTGTTAAATCTACAATTTTGGACAACACCGTTAACTAGTTATTAAAAGTGAATTCAAATATATTAGTAGACGTCTTCCTTCAAATCCTTGAAAGGACATGGAGTATGTACATATTATATATAGTTTATAGGTATACGAAGATTTGGACGGAAACGATCTTAGTAGATAGAAACTCCAAAGAAAACAAATTCTCTTAACTGAAGAGAAAAAAAACTTGGACGATTAGGTTAGGCTTAGAAAGTGATGTTTATATCCTTAGAGAAAGTCTACTGTTCTGCAAGTACACAAGAACTCTTTGTTTGTATGAAAAATGTAAATGTGTTCGTAATCGACCGAAAAAAATCTACGCAATAAATATTAATTAAGTGATATCAAAAATATGCTGCTGAGAAATATTGAAACCGTGTATTTTCGCTTATACAAACATTGCTTTAGGACAGACCGTGTCGAAGTGAAATTTTGATTAAATCACCATTTGCTTATCAAGCTGGCAAGTCTATTGAGACTGGCGGCATTCACACATTAGTCAAAGATCTAGAAAAAAAACTCTCGAAGCAAAAGAGATGGCTTAAAAGTGCATTTGCTAATAATAAAATAACACCTCCTTCGATGCAATTAATTCACATGCCGAAGATAATTTCTTTGAGCCCCCACGGTTAACTGGATAAATTCTATGCTCAGAAGAAGCAGGAGGATAACCACAACTCTAGGTAACATCACGATTGTAATTGATGATCTCCTAGTGAAACTGACCCATTCGGAATTTAATGTACAAGGGTACGCGAATGACCTAGTGGTCACTATACGGAGCAAGCATGATCAAGTCATATCCGACCTCATGCGAAAGGCACCAAAGTCCGCGGTACTTAAATAAAGGACTTACTTAGCATAAACCCCAACAAAACGATTCCTGAGGAGAACGAGGCTTTTACTAACGGCTCCCCTTCTCGATATTACGAAATTCACATTTTCAGATAAAGTCAAATTTCTGGGTAACTCTCTATAAAAAAACTCACCCAGAGTGATTGAAAAAGCGGTAGGATCTCTCTACACGTATCATCGCTTTATTGGCAGAACATGGGGTCGGAAGCCAAGTATGATATACTGGATGTATACCACAGTTGTTAGACCCATGTTCACCTATACGACCCTCACATGGTGGCTAAAAACTATTCAAAAGAAAACTAATGCTCTACTTCAAAGAATAATAGGAATAGGAATAATTGGTGTAATGAGTACCTGCCTTAGTAAACCTTCCACGTCTACATTTGCAGGTAAAATGGGAAGCGGTCTACAAAGCTATCAGATTGCAAGAGAAGAAACAGTTCAAGCCAGGTGATCTGGTTGGTCATTTAAGCATCTGAAAATAGATATGTATACTTCGAGCAAATGAAGACAATCAGGTCTACCGGAGAATTCGATTTGATCTAGATTCCATCGAATCAAGATTTTTCATATAGCCTTTTTTACTAGTAAAATAAATCGCAACGAATATTCTTCAGCGTCAATCAAAAATAACTGGCAATTGCTTTCTATTGAATTTGAAAAATCTTCGATTCATGTGTATTAAACAGTAGAACATGCTCCTTAAAAAAAATCGATTCGATATAGATTTGATCGAATCGAATTCCCCGGTAGGCCTGAATATCTGATATAACCATATCCAAGGTGAATATTGTAAGACCATTGGATGTGCTTTTGGGAGACCGACAACAATGCCGCTCCACTAAACTGTCCCTCCAACAAGGATCGATGGTGTGATATACAGACGGTTCTAAAACAGTGGAGTCAGACTGGGTGTATACAACCTCAGATGCCATATCTCAAAGGTGCTGGGCTCTACCCTTACCGTATTGTAGGCTGAGTCCTTCACTCTTAACTCAAGGATAGACAAGTGTATGAAAATCCTTAAAGAAAGAAAGTTATCCTCTTATACCTTTATATGAGGATCATAAAGGCAATGAAATTACTGATGGCCTAGCCAAAAGAGGAGCGGAAGCTACCCTAAATAGCTGGGAGAACAAAAAAAATGCTTTATTGGGAAAGACTGCAAGGACTTCGTCAGGCAAAAAATTTTATCGGAACCTTTGGCGGAAAAGCAAAAGAGCTCCTACTCCTTAGGAGAAAAGACATTAAAATGATTACAGAGCTCTTCTCAGGCCACTGCTCATTGCGATACCACCTACACAAGATGGATGCCGCTTCTGTCAGGATAGTCATGAAACCTCGGGGCAGCTGTTATACAATTACGAAGTATTGGCGGAGATAACTCCATCTCGAACATGCTTTTCCTTCATCAAATTACGTGTGGAATCTCAATCCTAGAATGGTTCTGGACTTTGTTAACAGTCTAAACCTAGAAAAGTACTCAATTGGACGAAAACTCACAATAGATCTTTCAGGTGGCATGAATGCACACCCCTCTACAAATCTCATCTAATCTAGGACAGACGGTGGAGAATTTCGCGCGTATGAGATAGGTACATTATATGTATATATATATGTACATATGTATATACTATCTAGCTGACATCGAAGAGTCTAAAATGATAACATTGAAATGAATGAAATGAATTTGCTCTGATCTAGATGTCTTTCGGGTACCCGCAAATGGCTGAGGATACTAGACAAAACAAATGAAGTATTTGGAAAAATTATAGACTCACAACGGTGTATAGAAAACAAAGTACAATCGGTACAATATGTTAGGTACCTATATATAATAACAAAATACAAGTACAAATACGAATATGGGCAATTTGTTTTAATAACAACAATACTATGCTTCTCGGTTTCGATATTATGGTTCTTAGTCTATACCCTGTACTCTCTTCCTCCATCAGAGAGCAGATTTTTATTGGTAACAATTGTTTTATCTTTATCGGAGGCCAAAACAACCCAATATACTAATTAAATATCTTGGATTGTGGCTTCACTGGAGCCCTTCTGTGCTCTTGATGAAGCGCAGTATGACGTTTGTTGAGGTAGGTATGTTTTTTAACTTATCTTCCAGAAGAAAATCATACCCAAAAATTTATATTATTTTTCTGGTATAGGCTGGAAAACGCTCTGGAAGGGTTCACTTACGCTCCTTTCATTTTGAATAACGACACCACTAATGTTTAAAATATAAATGTAAATGATAGTGCATATGCGATTCAGTAATAAAGCCGTCGTCAGCCTTGCATTTTATATTAACGAGACCAAACATAAGTCTGTGGCTTTAAGATGATATAAGCACAATTGCAACGAATAGGCAGTTGTAGAATTGAAACTACAATTTCATAACGAACGGCGAACAGCCGTAAAAAAGATTACATAACGTACCTACCTATAATTTCTTTCTGATTTTAAAATCTGTATCGATAAAATCTTACATAAATATAAAATTCGATACCTAAAATTTCAATCCAAATCACACAGATAAACGTCAAAGTGATTTCGTTTCTTTGGATTTGGCAACACTGAATGACCAACGACCAAATTAGAAATTAGCTCTACTCCGACGGCCAGTATGCATACGTAAATCATTGACTGTTGGATTTTAAATATGGTCATTCCCATTAAATGTTGTACTTCTAAAATTTTGACAATTGTGTGTAATCTGTAATACTTTAGTCTTCCTCTCTTTGGAGTTTGAAAGAGTTTGATGCACCTTAAGCTCTAATGTTTTCTTCTTGTTTATATTCAAATCCTTCATGGGACATAAATCAATGCCATAACGATATTAATAGGTTTGTTCGTTGAAAACAGCGTGTAAATTTTCCCCTATAATACCTACATATATTTATCCAGGGTTTTGTGCACCCATCGAACAAGTTATTTGAAGTTGGGTAAACCTAGTGTAATCAGACATTTCTCTAATAGTTCTTTTCAGTAGGTATAACTAACTGTGAAATTAGTTATAAAATGGGTAAGACAAATAAAATTTACTTTAGTTCTCTTGCTACTTCTTTTCTTTTAATTTTTGCTTAAGAAATAATTTATATGCCCCAATCAGCAACAAATTTCAAGTGACAAAATGTCAAACCCCAAGAAATTTGTAACTCGTTGTAGCCCTGTTAAAAAAAAAAAAACAAGATGTGTAGTACCTACTAGGATGCCCTAGGTTTACCCAGTGTTTTCATCGAACAAACCTAATGTTTGTTATGATTTGTGAACCATCTTCTCTAATGGGGGAACAAATTATTAAGGTGTTGATGTTGATTCGTAAGGGCAAGACGAATAGTTATAGACGACCCACTCTCAAGAGATACTGTATTGTAAACATTGATCCTATCCAATGCCTTAAAGGGGTAATTTTGTTATCAATACTTGGGAAATTGAATTTAAAACAAATAATGTTGACTTTAAAGAACATATAAACACCTAGAATGCTAACTCAAATGAACTTGCTCTAGTTTATAAAAATGTCTTCACTTTCCAATAAATAAATAAAAAAAAAAAAAAAGCTAGGTATATTACGAAACATGGGAAAAAACTGAAATGGTCACACTTCACATTTAATTTCAAAAGCAGCAACTTTTATTAAACGATATGATAACGATAGTCTATCGCAGCGGAGTGCAATGCGATCAGCAACAGCTCACCACACCACACACCATACAGTATCGCATTCAATCGCATCCGCAATGGATTCTGCAGCGCTAATGACGCCTGTACTATAAGTACACATAGCAGCTACACGACGTATGCATAAAAAGAACGACAGTTGACCTGCCATGCCATGAGGCATGAGAGCATTCCAGCAATAAAAATTCAAAATCAACACATCTACATATGCAAACGCCAGCAGAGCTCATATATATATATATATATCTATAAATGCCATCATGGCGAGCGACGGCACTCCTATTCCTATCCGCCGCACATTCGACTCACTCCACTACCTGCATTATAAGTTCATGCTACTAAATCGATTGCCATTGCATGACAAGGCACATACACATTACTAATCCTATACGAATATCCGCACTCATCTACACAAACACACAAGTAACATTATAACAACTGCGGGCTGCCAGGGGACAAGGCATTAGGCAATGGCATGGCATAGCACTATAGCAGCAGCACAGCACAGTACGAGTACGATAAGTATGGGACGAAGGAAGCAGTTGGGCAGAGAATAAACGGAACAAGAGGTGGGAAACTATAGCTTTTGCTGAACAGTGGTGAAACATCGCGCACAACTCTCATACTCTTACAAAAAGACTAACACAAGCATACATTCATCGCATACGAACGGATGAAGTATTAGCAAGCACTGACAAACCAACGAACGGCGCAAATAGCTGTGGTGTACGGGAGGCAAACGTTTTCAGCGCCCGACTTGGTTCCTCTACATTGTTGTTGTTTCTTCTACCGAAGGAAATATGCAAAGCCTGGAAAATGAAGAAAGACACAAACGTTTCATCTTTTTATTTTCCTCTCTTGTGTGCTGACGAAACGCTTGAGTTTTGTTGTTTTTGCCTTTGCTTTTGCTCCTCTGCTGCTGCCATGCCACCGCTGCTGCTGGCTTGTGTGCTGCCTCAGACTCCGACCAATTCTTCTTATAGCGCCCCTCTCAACCAACCACTTCCAAAATGCTCCTAAAACTTCCTATGCCTGCTGTAGCCTGTCTCTATCTATCTATCTGTGCCATTGTAGATGTCATGAGATGGCTATGGCTAGCTCAACGACTAAACTGACTACGTCGAAGGGGACTTTTCTGGCTGTTGGATCTGGATGGCGATGGTTCATTGTTTTTGTTAGAAATTTATTTGCGAACTACTAAAAAGTCAGATTGCCGTTGCTGACTGAGACTCGGACTTGACAAGACTTAAGAACAGCGGCAGCAGCAGCATCATCATCGTTGGGTGAAATACTTGCCTTGCCTCGCCGCGCTGCTATGGTACGACTTTTGATACCAGAATATCTATATCCATACATACATATATGCAGGTATATATCTCTATACCTTCCTTTCCTATATTTACAGTGAGTCACAAATGTATTTGAGAATCCAATGGGACTTTCTCAGGAGGAATTATTGATCTAATTACGTGTACGTTACGCTTTGCCTTACGTAGATTCTCTGTGCTGTGAGCAAAGATGAATTTACGAACAGCAGAAGTGAATTGGATAGTGAAAAAAGTTTCTTTTGATGAGGGAATTCCACATTTCTGCTCCCTCAACAAGCACTGGATGGAACTGGAGGAGATGAGTATTAATTGATCGCACAATTCTCCTCTATCTCTTTTCGAGGCTTTTGAAATCTTCAGCGAACAATTTCTTTTGACAATATATGTATGCCCTGTTGTTGGTATGTTTTTATTTCGGTGATTTTGGGTGATATTCGTGTCTAACATTTGATCTTGATGCAGCAGAGATGTTAATTAGGAAAATACCCTGGGCAAATTTTGAATAGTTGGGTGAGGAGAAATTATTAATATTCAATGCAACGGAATGATGAAATGTCAAATGAAACAAAACGTAAATACGTACATATTGTATGTGCTTATGTTAGGTATTATTGTTGTTGCAAGGAATGAGGGTGCGAATTTAATTCATATAAGAATTTCAGTGTTAATTTTAAACAATAGATTACCTATTCAGAAAAAAAACGTTATCAATAAAATATTCCATGAAATAGGTAGGTAGGTATACCTAGTATGTAGAGAACCAATCTACACTAGTTCATACAGGTAGGCTAGAGTTGCATTTGCTCTATGTAGTATTTCTAATACCAAGTGTGTCTCTATATATACTGAGAAACAACTCTGTATACACTTTGTTTACGCTCAGTGTGGAGCTCATTGGAGCTCAATATTCAAAATTGCGAGATATTTCGCGGTATAGATACTTTATTGTAATCTGACCGTAGTTACACCAAAATCATACGAACCTTTTAGAACCGAATTTTATACTGCAATGTTGGCTGCAAGTTTTTCTGACATTTATTATTTGAAACTTGTCAAGTTTAAATGTCTATTTCGTTTTTATTTTGCATATAGACAGGTAATTCATAATATTTGCTCGCATTTTGTACGTGCGCGGAGCTTTCTCATGTTAAATAACAAATCAAATGTAAGCTCTCTCTAGTTAATTCTCAGTATTGTAAACTGCAAGTGTGTCTCTGAAATTCTATTATTGCAATATCAATATCCTAATTTGAAACCGCAAGTCTGTCCCCGGTATAACAGAGTATCACTACTAACTACTGTTGTAATTTGTAATATAATTCGCATCTCTCAGCAAGAGATTTCCGATGAGTGTGTCACGTGTTCCAATAGAACCAAATACTAATTTATAGGTACTATAGCTTATTTATTTCTTTCTTAACCCTCACCCCCTCAATATGGGTACATTATGCAGTTCTTTTCTTTAAAATAATTTGTGTACAGAAATTTTGTAAATAATTTCCTCATGGATAATGGAATATTTTTTTATGTTTTAAACAAAAATGCAAAAGGAATTAGAATTTGTCTTTTGTTTATGCATGTTTTAGCAATTTTGTGGATTTTCATCCTAAAACGGATTGTATTTACCTGGATAGAAAATTTCGTGTGTAAGGGTCTACAAAAATAGCAAATTACCATCTATTTTATATACAATTCTACTATTTATAAAAATATACATACAATGTAAACTAGGGCATTTTTATATACATAATTTCTTACTTTGGTTTCACAATAACAATGCGTGCCGAAAACTTTCGTTTTTTTTGTAGTGCTGAAATCTCTCGGTATTTCTGGTACTACGAATTTGTTGTGCGGTATAGATTGTCGGTTGACGAAAGGAGCCATTACTATAGGCGGATGCTTTTAGGAATCGATTATCTAAGTTTGGATGTATACTTGAAGGTAGTGACGATTTGAAAGGAAATATATACCTTCAATTGAAAACGAAACATCTGATGAAGTAATTAGTGATACAGAGGTAGAGGTTGGAGATACTCAATTGGATGAGATCAGTGCGGATGAAAATTCGGGCAACGAATTAGAATCGCATGATCCTGAACGATTTTTCATTAGACATAACCGTACTAAATGGAGCAAAATCCCAACAGGAGTACCTATGTACATGGAGTTCGAGCACATAATAATATTTTGCGGTCGACTGAAATGGGACCGGTATCGTCAACGAAAAATATGGACCCACCACAAATTTTTGATTGAGATATCATCTGTCGGTATACAAATCGAAAGGCACGTAAGACGTACGGTACATGGAATCGCGAAAATACCGACAGAGTTGGATGTTCTTCGAAAGAATTGTCAGAAGTAGGTTGTTGGCGTATTTGAATCGATTCAATGAGATTAATCGTTTTATTCGATTCGATAATGGGAAAACTCGAGAAGCACGGCTGGCGATTGACAAATGCGCCACTATATCGAATATTTTCAAAATGCTGAACGCAAATCTACTATTTACTCTTAGAGGTTGCACTAAATTCACCTAATATATGCCATCAAAACCATCGAAGTATTGTATCAAACTGTAGTGGGCATGCGACCCTAAAACGTTTTCTCCGTTGGTGGTTCAAACTTACAAAGGAAAGCAACCTGATCGCTCACGTGAAACTCTTCGTTGAGTTTGGAGCTGCAAAATCATATCTCACAATATTTTCTAAAATACCTCGGATTTTCGGTGAACGGATCATAAAAAATTTTGTTTTAAATATACAAAAATACTGGTCGAAATATCACAACAAATAATTTTTTCACATATTTGCCATTTGCCACTCATTTGATATCGCTGAATTTAGCTGAATAGCAAATATCCGGATACATTCAGCTCTACTTGCAACCCAAAAAGTAAAAGCTAATAGAGGCCAACTCCTATAATGGGAGAATAATTAAATTCACAAAGAATGTCAAGTATTTGGGAGTTAATTTCAACACATTGCTGCGTTTCGATCGCCATGCCCAACCAGTCATTAGAAAAGCTAACCACGCCTACAGGGACGTACTTTCCACAATAATTAAATTCTTGCTCTATAAGAAACTAATTAGGCCAGTACTCTCTTATTGTTTCCCCATATGGCACACCATCTCTTCAACTTACATGGAAAGCCTCAGCATACTCAAAAGGAAAGAGCGTGCGGAGTGCCAACTGCAAACACTTCCCAAACAGGGTAGTCTACGAAGCAGCCAATATTACTTGTACTTGTTAAAACTTGCGTAGAAACAAGTTTCATACAATCCCTAACCATCCAAATACACTTATAAAAAATTTGCCGGACCTTCTTACACCGGCAAATTTAATTATCCTTCACTCCTGCTCTTAACAAAGTCTGAGGCTAGAGACATCTACCATTTACATGATGGTAAAATAAGTTTCTGCGACCACAAAGTTGATAGTGTGTAGCGAGCATAAGGCTTTCAGTGTCAATGTAACTCACAAGATGAAGGAAAACTATAGACTTGGTCAGAAAATCCAAAACGCAGACCTTTGTTAGCTTCGGGGATGAGCTTGATGGATATCGGAATTTGGAACCAGTAAAGCACTCTGATGCCTGATTTTCATTTAAAATTAGTCGGGACTTTATCTTAACAATGAATCATCGCTGAGCAGCCCCAGCAAGCCAACAATGTGATTTTCATGGCGACTTATCTCTTTGAGCTGTCAAAACAGTCTGAATAAAGTGTAAGTGTAATGTGAGCATGTCCGCAGTGGGATGCGCTCAATTGCAGATTCTTGGGAAGATCTCTAGGAGCACTTGTAGGGTAGCACTCTAGGAGCACTTGTAGGGTAGCACACTTGGCGCGCTAATAGGGAATATAGACGGAATCAAGATAAGGGCTTTATTAAAAATTTCAGTTTTTTTTAATGCGCTCCGTTTAATTTTAAATTAAATTAATTTTCAATTAACCGCACACTTCAACTGACTACTAAAGAATGAAAATTCTGCTGCGTTTTCAGATGCACCTTTTGACAACAAAAAACAGATTAACTTCAGCCTAAGCTGAGAGAAGAGATCTGCTTCCGCAAAGCTTCCTTTGGCTATGATAAGAGAGGTCTTTGGAAAATATTGAAACTTCTGCAGCGTTTTCAGATGCAACAAAAAACGAATAAGCCCAAACTTAGGGAAGAAATTTGCTTCCGCAAAGATTCCTTTGGCTATGGTAAAAGAGCGCTTCGGAAAAGATATATTCTGGCTATATTGTGGAAGCGCTTCCCCTGACAAGCGCTTGACAAATTTCCCGCTGGGTAGGTAATACTACCATGTTTCAAAGAGCAAGAGTTGAGTTTTCGTTACGTTTTGTTGACTGATTTAACTACTAAATTCTGTATCCATAACCGTTTTCCGAGTTGAGTTCGTAGCTGAAATAACTCATATGAAAAAATACACCGGCAATAGTTTACCAAATCCTAATTCAAAATCCAACTCAACCCGACTGGTCTTATAGAGTTAATATGGATTTAAGGAAAAACAAGTCAACTTCTATTTCCATGAGCATGAAACGCGCATGAAGACAGCAATGAAGACGCAATAATTTTATGAAACACCAAAATTGAATGATAATAAACACTTAATTTATTTTTATTAATAATAAAAAACTTAAAAAAGTCGCTGAACTAGCGCAACTCTGAAATTTTTACTTTCAGAAACGTCAGTGAGATTCGAACGTCAGAGAGTGGTTTATTTACTCACTCCATATACCGCTTCCTTGTTAGTTAGTTGTCTATTCAACGGGTACATACGAATTATTTCAGGTAACAACTCAGTTCAAAAAACAAAACTTAGGGAAAATCAACTCTTGCTAATGGAAATCGAACTAAATTGAAAAATTAAAAACTCAACAAAAACACAATTCCTTACACTCGAAAAAAATACGTACGTAATAAGTAGATTATTTAGGAGCATGGTAGTTATACAAAGAAGTTGCAAAGCAACACTCGGTTCAATATTCAAATTCGAATATTTAAATTCAATTATTTAATAAAAATACTAGTTATTTCGCGTAAGTCGCTTTCGAAAAAGCAGTTGATTGCTGGTGGGAATCAAAGAAATTTCGAATTAGAAAATTGGTAAGAACGGTTGAAATTGAAACGAACAAATGGATAATCAAATGACGTATGCACCCAATTAACAGATGAATCGGCCATGTAATCTTTGTACCATGATTTAGGAGCACGTTCCCAAAGCGTAATCACGCCACGGTTAACTATACATAATACGTAAATGTACATATATAGATTGGATACGATTATTTGATAATTGAATAGTATGCCAAATTGGATAGCGAACATTCATGTAAATGATGAAATAATAGGTCTGTTCGATGAAAATACCGGGTAAACCAGCGCACCATACTAATGCTACACTATCTTGTTTTTTGAAAAGCCTAGGACTACCCCAAATTTACACTAAAAATTAAGAGTTTGATATTTGTCACTTGAGAACTGTCATTTGATTGGAGCATATAAATTAATAAGCAAAAATTAGAAGAAAAGGAATAGAAAAATAACTAGAGAAAATTTTATTTCTCTTCACCCATTTTTATAAATAACTTTTCACAATTAATTATACTCAGAAGACCTGTCAGATAAATGTCAGATTCAACTAGGGTAATCCTAACTTCAAATAACTTGTTGGATGAAATGAACAAAACCCTGGGTAAATATGCTTTACACGGTGTTTTCATCGACCAAACCTAATTATTGAATACCTATTGAATATTAGCTAAAATCATTGTTCATTTTATGCACCATTTTATTATTTTCCCATTACTGTTAACATTAACTGAACCTTTTCACCTCACAAATAAGCAAAATGGTGAACTGTATTGTGGAAATATCATACTAGCTTCGTGGCCCATATACCTTGAATCATACTCATTGAAATTTAACTGTGTTCAGCTATTGTTGCCCGCTCCGGGAACAAAATCAAGCAATAAATGTTCCCTGATGTAGCTTTTGTATTACAGGTACATTACATATATAAGTTAAGAAATGAATTAATCACCCAATACGATATTAGAAAAAAAGCTAAAATTACAGGGCTGTCATATCAAGGCCAGTTCCAATGGCCTACTGTACAGGGAACTCGTGAATTTACTGCGAAATAGAAAAATTATAATCGGCTTATCAGGCAATAGAAAAAGCTTTTGAAAGGAACCTGATGAATATCGAAAAATCACAAAGCGGCTCTGAACTTCTGCATTTCAGGGGGTGGGGAAAGGTGCAAAAATAATAAAATATAAACGGGTCGTTCAATATAGGGTACTCTTGCAAGTGTCTTAGTTCAAATACCCTTCTGGATATTATATTAGTCAATGTTCTACAACAAATGAAAACCGGACAGGGGAAATGACAAAAGGAAAAAAGTAAATTTGTCTAGTATTTGTTGGCTACAAAGGAAAAGCGCATGGGGGTCAAGAATGTGTTTTAAATGACACGATTTCTCAAAATGAAAAGTCTGGCGAGATAAAATTTTTTACCTGGATTAGAGGCGGGGGAGACAGGGTACACCAGGTACTCATCAGATGAATTTCTACACGGATTTTTGTTTCCCTGACCAAATAATCAACTTTAATTCCGTATTTATTAAATTATTATTCATGTTAAAAGAGAAATAAAAAAGAATAATATTATGTTAGTCACTCATAATAAGTTATGACTGCTTGATGAATACGGTTGGTCTAAATGGGTGTTTTCGTTTTTTGCTTCCAAAACTTGACTCCGAACACATAGAAGATTGTTAGGGCGTGGCGGACACCATCGGATTCCAATATGGCCTGACTCCGAGGCTTTGTTCAATGGACCAATAAACGTCAAACAAATCGTATAACAAAAAATACCTACTGACTGTTAGATAAAAAAGGTAATTTCCGCTAATATTCTTAAAATTAATTTCAGATTATCACCTACCATGCTAAGAAAAGATTCAACTTGATTAATTCAAACAAATCTCAAAAATTCGTTCACTGAAGTAAAGAGACTATTTTTTGTGATTAAATTCTAAAACACTAATACTCCTAACAAAAAGCAGATGCATAGGGAGCTAACTCTGGGAATATAAAGCTGCAAACAAGAACACATAAATGAAGATCCCGGGAGACATGAGAGTCACGACTCCGACAACAAGAGCAAAAGTTTACTTTCTTCGGTTTGGGGCTTGTATTGGGATTGGCAGTTAACTCCGAAACAGATAAGAAAACATCCAATATTGCATGTTCATGGCCCTCCAAGCTTGAGTTGATCAGTCAATGATAGCGACCTTTTCCCGGACCTACTACAAATCGATAAAAGGAGGCTCAAAACAGGTCCGACTCAAAGTTGACGGTCTTGGCTTTTCGATCATGGATATGAATTCGATTTTAGATTGTTAGATCTTTGCGCACAGCACAAAAGATTAAATGAGTTTTACGGTTCAGTGTTTTCGTTTTCGTCTTTCGACGTGCAAATGGTCTAAATGAGATATTCGATTCTCTCCTAAGAAAAGACAACGTATGGTTAAACGAGTGACTCAAATCGACCTCTCCAACACTGGACTGGAAGAAGTCTTCAGAAGAGAAGTCATAATCCCAGGTAATAATGACAACGATGACATCTTTATTAATTTTTGTAAGTGTCGACACATCATCGGATGGATGAATGCGGCCAAATTGACCAGATGGAGTATTGTAGTGAGATGTTTCAAGTTGTAAATAGAAGCAGATGTTGGAAATCACCATCACTTTATTATAATTTAACATTAAAGTAAAGATCACCATAGTGAGGAATAAGACACAAAACAACGTAATTAATCGGAGACTACTCTTGAGATATTACAAAAAATATGGTATTCCCAGAAAACCTCTATCAGAATTCAAACCAGTGGGATGTTTCAACGATGCAGACCTTAATGTGGTTGCAGCAAACACATCATAGACACAGCTGAAAAAAGGTTTGGTTATATTCAAAGCAAGTGACAGGTAATGGATTACAGATATATTGAGACAAAAGCACAAGAGTATAATAGATAGAAATCTACCTGCGACGATCCGCGTTGGCGGCCAGAGGTCCAAAACAAATACTCTCAGCTATACTCTCCGCAACATCCGCCGTGACTTTTTTTGCAAACATGACATCAGAAAGACTAGATCGTTCTCGGCAAAGTTATCTTTAAAGTAAAAAGTGATAAAGAGTGAGAATGGAAGAGCAGCTTCAGAGATGCCAGAAATACTTCTTCAAAGTACTTAACCGGTTCATCCGAAAAAACACGAAAGCGATAATATTTAACCTTTGCGACCTTTCATATAGAACAATGGTAAAGCAGCTGGAATAGGACACATTCCGTCGGAGCTCTTAAAAGTTGCATATAAGGACTTTCTTAGAAAGAAGTAACACAGGGTTTTCAAACCCATCACTACGACTATATACATAAAAAAAAACATTTTTTTTGTTTTTGTTTTGTTAATTCACTATCTTTTCTTCTAAAATCTTGTCACTTACACCCGTTTTGTTTACCTGTTATTGTCTAACTTTCACGAAATCGATATAATGTCCTTCTTACAACCTGTAGGTTATTTTTAGCCTTTTTAGCAATCGATGAATGCGATTGTTCTTTAATTTCTAATCAAATTCGCTTGTTAGACATTTCGAAAAATATGCTAGAAAACTAAGTTACTGCATTTATTTCACAAAGTAAATGAGTCTTTTAACGGTTCGTATTTATTTGTTTATAGTGGGGTACATAAAATCATGGCCTACAGTAAGCTACAAAAACGTGCATTACTTTCTAGGACACAGTCCTTATGAACTCCAACTAATTAACTACTATAGAAACAGAACAGAGTGATAAAAATTTGATTATGGATTGAAATTACTTTTCAAAACTAGAAATTTAATCGGTCGTGGAAAGTGAAAGGAGATTATTCAAGTTCTCTTTTTTTGTTCCCGCGCAAAGATATTTAGTGGGAAATAATATTGGTACAATTTGGACTCAGCATAAAGGGAAATTAAAATTATCAACACAGTTGGCCAACTGATTAGGTTCACCTTTTAGTTTTTTTATTTATTTTTTCTTCTTTCTTACTTGAAAACAGATTTTGCAAGTGGGGACAACTATTCAGTGAAGGTTTATTATAATGCAAATTGTGCCTGCTCTTGTACAGTAAAGAAATTTTGGTTGTTTTGGAAAGGAAAGAAACTAACGCAGATGAGATTGGGCTGCGGTCATATATTGGACAAAATATCTTCAAAAGTACTTTGGCAACACAGTTTTAGCTAGAAATTATTTTTCTTGAATATGGAGCGAAACGGAACGCAAAAAAAAAACAAAGTATGGCTACCAAATACAAACAGATGTTTGATGTCATCTGTCAAAATCGTGTTAATTTGCATTGTGCTATATAAATCTACAAAAATCTTCGAAAAAATGAGTGGAAAGGTTAGATTTGAATTACAATTCGTTAGATATATTCTAAATTTGATATAAGACAATATATTTCTGCGGATACCAATCTTTTAGATACTAATTTGTGGATAAGTTATGACGTCCATATATTGCCTCTAGGGCTCTAGCCCGTCTGAGTCAAATGTTTTTTTTTGTTACAGAGAAAAGTGGATTCCATTAGATAAAAATGAGGAAACTTTAGAGTTTTTTTTTGGTTATCGGATGGCGAGGAGTCCGAAGATTGTCACGAAAGCGATGAAAGGGAAAGTGATGCCATTTTCTTGCAGCCAAATCAATCAGACATTGAGGATATTTTAGCTTCTCCGTCATCTTAATTCAAACATTAATGTGCCGATAAACCATAGTCCTGTGTCGTTATCCATTTCTGATTCTGATGATGACGATTGGAAGAAAGTACTTTTCCACCATGATGTAACAAGTTTGATGATATTCCTCTAAAGTCTCACCAGAACATTCCAAACAGAAGAGGTCCTCATATTTATTTTGATATTTTTTTTCACCGAAGAAGTTTTATCTCTAATTGCAGAGCAGACAAATCTATATGCTGCCCAAAATAAACAAAAAAACTGGGTAGATGTCTCCAATGAGGAAGTACGAGATTTTTTTTAGGAATGTTGGTTTTGATGGGGGTGCACCCAATACCCAATATTGATTTGTATAAGTCAACAGATCCATTTTTTTGCATGAGAGAAATAGCAGATGTAATGACTGTACAACAATTTAAAATGACAATGAAAAATCTACATCTAAACGACAACACGAAAATGCCTAAAACGGGAGAGCCTCAATATGATAGGATTCGGCCACTAATAACCTCAATGAATACTGCTTTTCAAAAGGTAGCTAGGAATACTAAATCTAAAAGAATTGATGAACGTATGGTGAAGTTCAAAGAGCGCAGGACTTTGAAGCAGTATTTACCAAACAAGCCGATAAAAAGAGGCTTCAAGATATGGGCGAGATGTGAAAGTAGCACGGGTTATTTATTTGAATTTGGTGTGTATATGGGAAAAAAAGACAACGATACTGAATTCGGATTAGGAGCTTCTGTGGTAAAGAGTCTTTGCAAAGTACTTATAGATGAAAAGATAGAAAACGCACTTGTTACATTTGATAATATCTTTTCTTCGACCGAATTAATGTAGAGCTGTATGAGAATAATATATATATGCTACAGCAACAGTTAGATCCAATAGAACTAACTTACCTCGGACACTAAAAAAGCTGATGGCCAAGAAAGGTAAACCGAAACTTTGTAAGGGTTAATATAAGTGGCGGGTTAACCGAAATGTGGCTTGCTTTACATGGATGGACACGAAATTAGTTAACAGTCTTAGTACTGCCTTTCATTCTAAGGATAAAGTAACATGCACGAGAATGCAATAAGATGGGAGGAAACAAGATGTTCCTTGCCCTCTGCTCAAATATGATGTATACCACTAATTTTAATTTCTGTAGCTTCAGTCGTTTCTTCTGCCTTATAAAGGGTTAAGGTGTTTGAAAGAAGAGCACTTTAACAGATAATCAATATCATCAATATCCTTTTTAAAGATTCTGAATATTACAAGAAAAACAAGGAAAGAAGCTAGGATTGGTCTAAATCAATTCTTACGTACACTAGATGAATGCTCGTATGTACGTGCAAGTTTGATTGTTTAAGTGGCTTGGCGGTTCGTCGGACAGTAAAAATGATTATAGCCAATTTTATATTCTGAAGAACTTTTCAGTACAATAAAAACGTTTTAAGCTCAAAATACAATGAGCGCCACAAAACAATTTTGAATCAATGGTTCTACACATTGTAAAAAATGCACAAATTCTTGCCACAAAGCTTAGGTATTTTTGCCCAAAATGTAGGGAATATTCCCTAAAATTTAGGCGGGAAAACCTCCATTTTGGGGAAAATTCCCTACATTGTATGGAATACTCCCTAATTTTATCGATAAATACCTAAGCTTTGTGGCAATAATTTGTGCAGTACATTTAGAATTACGTTTTCTAAGACACTACGGTAAGATTTTTTCATTATATTGCATAGTTCCTTTTTTATAAACAATTTCCTGATGATTTCCACATGGAATTTTCTAGTTTGTGATTGAGCCATTTTTACAAAAACCAACGTATCAAAAAAATCCTACGTACTTCTATTCTTATATATAATCGGAAAAACTTTGGTGCCTCATCATAACTCAAAAATTATAGGAGCTTTTGGTTCGGTCGTTGAACTTCCAGAAATAAAGACGTCATCGGAAAAATGCTGCACAGTCGCAATTTTGACGTATATCGTCATGAAAAATAATTTTGTATTGCAAATTACATGTATAATTGTATAATAAACACCTTTTTTGTCAATCCGATTTATTTTACGGTTTCGCTGGAAAAAAATCACGAAATATGCTTTTTTTTTGCCTAAAAGTTTAAGGGTAAGAATGCTTGCTTTAATTATTATCCTGAATTTTTTTATTCATTTTTAACACTTCACAGTTTCACAAAAATAATTAATATACCTCAGCGTGTTGCCCGATTTGAATTTACTATTTTTATTATAACGCTGTGTACAAAATTGCAGAACTCTATGTCGACGCGTTCTAAGGCAGTGTTCAAATATAAATAATAATGAAAAACGAAATTTTTGTATGGCAACCCTAAGAGCAGTTACCCCATTTGTCCCATTTTTAAAACTTAAATCTAAAATTTTTTTTTAAAAAAAGACTAAGTAAACGCCTTCTCGATTTATCGAGGGGACGGACCCACAGACAGACGGACATGCAAATATAAAAATAACTTTTAATCTTATGCGTGGGATCCAACCCATTTGGCTATTTCTATGGGTTACAAACTGAATGAAAAATTTAGTAAGTACCTACTCTATAAATTTAATCTAGTATATAAAGGAGAATAAACTGCGATCACCGAGAAGAAATTCAAGACTTTAAGGAAAACCTTTCAATTCACCCTTCGACAAATTGTCGCTATTGCAAATATTTCTAGAGTAAAATTCATCCAGAAAATAAAAAAATATGGACTCACCGACATGAAAGCGTTTTGAACTGAGGAAAAAACAGCTTCTAAGTTCTAGGATTGAGATTAGACTAGATTTCGATCAACACTATTTGCGTTGATATAAGGAATGGGAAAAGACAGTTTTGAAAAACGTTTCTGTTTAGATGAGCAAGAGCGATTTTCTTATGACAACTTCTACGATCTTTGGCAGGAACCACGATATTTAGTGCGACGGCACAGCAAAATCTAACGACGAACCCGGTGGATATTTTTTTAGATATAATAAAAAGAAGTACAGACTATCAAAATTTACAGAAGGTTACTTTAACTGGTAAAAATTAATATTAAGAAGGTAATACCGAGTGATAAGTACATGATCATGATCCTATACATCCTGCAAGAGTTGAAATTGTTAAAAACTTTGAAATGGCCTTCTAATTCGTGTGATCTAAATATAATAGTAGCTCGCCAAGGCTTAACTTATGGAAACGGTAGACTTTTTACAAACAAGAATGCATGGAGTGAAATTCCTTTAGGTTTATGATTCCAACACAAAGAACAAATTCTCTAAGTTGTGAAGCTGTGAATGTCAAAAATACTCATTATTAACTACTAAAACCTTTATAAAGCTCCAATATAAAATTTTTAATTGTTTACCTTCCTGCTATTTTAAGAAATTTTTTTTCGTGAACCCAAATAAACCTTCTTGGAGGTAAACATTTCTTTACAGTTTCCTAGTTGGTAAAATAACCTGGAATACCTGTTAAAGTGTAAGATTTACCTAGCTTACATAATAAGTTAAGAGATTTATAAAACCTTTCACATTTTTAACAAGAAAAACAAAAAGAGAAAAAAGTGAACCCAATCAGTGTGTAAACATGAATTCAATCTGAGATATTTTCCTATAGAAAATAATGGGACAAGTTTTGAGAAGTTATCTTTCCCCCTAAGGTAGAAATTTAAACATTACAAAAATTTGTATAAAAACCTTCGTCCCCTTTTATACGGTGAAGTTAGCTGCAAATTATTTCTACCAGAAAAGAATAACTTGAGGATGTCTGCCCGTACCTAGAATTGGACTACAAAATTTGTGCCAAATTAAATAGCAAATCCAGTCCATGTTTATACAATTAATTAGTGATTGGCGAATATTCTAAAAATAAAAAAAAAAAAATGAAATTTTGAAAATTTAAGTTATGGTCATTTAAATTTTCTTTTCAAAAACACGTTATTAACAATAGTTCTTCAAATCCTATATATATATATACCTACATATTTGAAAATGGCTTGAAAACATAATTAATAGAAGAAATTTGCCTACCCTTAGGCATTTGTTTGTGTTTTTCACTAGATTTGCGTCGATGAACAAAATATATATATAAATGTGCAACTATGTAGTTCGATGTATTCATGTTGAATATAGCGAAATTTTACTTCTGAGAATTTTAATTTCAATTCTTAATATTTCCATGAGCAAACGTGCGAGTTAATTGATTCTTTTAAAAAGTTCACGAGACAGGAGCTTCTCTTAAGCCGATCCCACATAATGTGTGCATCTGTCAAATATTTGTCAATGCGTCTCATTTGACGAGGTGTGTGTAAACGAGAGACATTGCCAAATATTTGACAAATGCACACATTGTGTGGGACCGGCTTAAAAAATATTTGTCAATGCGTCTCATTTGAAGAGGTGTGTGTAAACGAGACACATTGCCAAATATGCACAACGAGGCGAGACGAGCCGATGCGAGGCTAGGCAGTTGAACGAGACGAGGTGAAGATACATCTCGAGGTGTAGTACTCACAACAAGGCGTTCAGTTTCTTGATAAATCGCGAAGTGAAAGTATAAATTATGTCATCAGATTCTGAAGAAGAAATTTTGTGTTTGTGAAGTAGTGCAACTATATGGTTTTTTTTTCACATAAGTGTACTTTCCACTGTTTTGCTGGCCAACCGATAAATACAAAACGTCTGGAATTTGGCGAATTTCATCCACATATTTGACGATTTATATACTGATCCTCACAGATTCTTCCAGTATATGAGAATGAGTAAAGAAACCTTGGATTATATCAAAGAAAAAATCTATAAAGATATGCTAGCTATCAAAATTAGCGCGTTGCTATGAACACTCTTATAGTACAGCGTGCAAACATTTTATTTCTTCAACTCGCCTCGCTTCACCTCGTCACATTGTGCGCGTACCGTTAGTTAGATATAGAGCAAGCTTATGTTATGTGCACATGTATCAATTTCTCTTGAAAGATTTTTGTCTGAAGTAAAACTAAAGCAACGACGTAGATTAAATCAGATGACTGTGGTCATTAAATTCCTTACCTCTGGTTTCTACTTATTTTAAAAAATTGCTATGATCAAATTGACCCAAATCACTACTTAATTTACACCAAGATACACCGTCGAATCCATAAAAATGATTTGTTCTAAAAATTGGAAAAGAGTGGAGCAAAATTCTCAACAAAATCCCACAAGTAAAGTTCAAGGTATGCCAGAGACATGAGGGCAATCTGAAAATCCCATTTATGTAATCAAAGTACATAAAAAAACATTCGCGAATGCTAACACTTTTTTTTTAATTTTAAATTTTCCTCTCGCGATGAATCATGATACGAATGGAATCATTCTTTATTTGCTGTTTAACGTTTCGCAGTTGCTGGGAGAATGCCTCGGCCTGGCCAGAATAAAGTCTAATTAATGGATTAGACAAAATTTCCCAAAGTATTTAGATTCATAAACAGCTGCAGCAGGCCTAAGGCAAAAGGGATATTATAAAAGAAAAATGTTTGGGAGACCCCCCCCCCCCCCCCCCCCCCCAATATAAGAAAATGTTTTTGTTGACAACATTCTGAACTTAACGATCCGTGATTGTTGCACTTTTTTGATTAATTTTACTTCTCCTGGAAATATCCATTGAGCTAACGTCTTAGAACACCAAGAAGGGGTTGCCCGATTTAGCCCATTTTTGAAATTTTATTTGCTATTAGTATGAAAACACAGTGTACCAAATTTCAGCTTTCTATGTCGACGTGTTCTCAGGTAGTGTCCAAATATATCGTGGAAAATGAAATTTTTGTATGGCAACCCCACGAAGGAGTTGCCTGATTTGTCTCATTTTCGAACTTAATTTTACTTTTTTTTTTAATGTCCGTGTACAAAATTTCAGCTTTCTAGGTGAACGCGTTCTCGAGTTATCGTGCGCACGGACGGACGGACGGACGGACATGCAAAAATCAAAATAACTTTTAATATTATGCGTGGGTGTGCAATTCATTTTGCTCTACCATCATTATTTCGAGGTGTTACAAACGGAATGACAAACTTAGTATACCCCTATAGATTTCATCTAGGGTATAAAAAAACTTTGAATTCTTTAGCTAATTTTGTTAATTTTGAATAAAAACCTTCGGAATGATAATTTAGTGATTATGCCTTGGACTTAGCAGTTCATAAACGTATTAATATTTAAAAAATGAATTGTGCTGTGTGGGTGCTGTTTGAATAATCGCCAAAATAATCTCGAAAAGATGTTTTTCAGGCAAGTTGAAGTCCTGAAATTAAACCAGAAGTTTTTTTTCCGCAAATATGTACGTCCGAAAAAAGTTAAAAAAGGATAGGAAAACAAAATTATCAAAGTAATTGTTCAAAATATTTCTTTGTTTATGTTTTAGTGTTCCCAACTTTTTTTTTGTTGTTCAATGTGTCAGTGTCAGCAGCAGTTCACATTTTGTTTTATTTTAAACAATTTCGCCAAACCCCGATTCAAAAATATTTCAGATTTACTGCTTCCATGAGCATATAGCGAAATATATAAACAGAATTTTATCACATAGTGGGAAAATCAGTTCTTCGGGCTTATTGCGCTTCCTTTAGTTATATGTTCTAAGGCTCACATATATCCAGGTTTTATAGCCTATTATGAATTTTATTCTATGCTTTAGTAGAGGGTTCAATAAATTGATACCGACTAGATGTGACTGGGAGGGAAATGAGGGAATTGAAACAACAGACATATCTATTTTTACAGAAGGATCAAGGACGAGGGAAGGTACAGCATAATGAGTATACTCTAGCAACTGACACTGGAACAAACCATATAGACTGCCAGAAAAATGCAGTATTTTCCAGGCAGAGTTGGTAGCAATGCACCCTCTAAATGTACAGGCGGCTATTAAGAAGTTGAACATTGTCAAAGCTAAATGTAGTTATACAATCACAGCCTATTATAGATTTCCACCCTATGCAGGGTATCTGGTTCCATAGGAATATTAAGGGCAATGAGATAGTGCATGAGCTAGCAAAAAAGGATTCTGAAATGGATAGTTCCCATGCAATACTGTATGTGAGAATACCGATAGAATCCTAAAAGGCGACAATACCAACCATAGCTACAAAACGGCTAAGCATTGGTGGGTCAAATCGGGCATTAAGAGTAAATTGCGGCATGCATTCAATAGGAAGAAAACAATGGAGATCCTTTGAGCAAGCAGAACGGACGCTAGGAAATTGTGATAGTCGGGGTAATAATAGGTCATTGATGACTATGCTCGGAAACTGAGTCCAGAGTCTAACGATTTCTGTCGAAGCTTTTAGGTCATTGATGACTATGCTCGGAAACTGAGTCCAGAGTCTAACGATTTCTGTCGAAGCTTTTAAAGTTCCTGAAGAAATCGAATCAGTTCGACATGTGCTGTGCGAATGTCCTGCTCTAGCGATTAAAAGAGAAGTACATACCAATACTTCTTCTCGGAGCTAGGTGAGCTGCAAGGTACAGAGCTTAGATGTACCCAGAGATTCCTGAGGGAAACAGATTGGATTTGGAGTTGTTTGTTTTTTTTTTAAAGGAAAGATTTCCATCCCCCTATACGGGGCAAAATGGAACCGACAATAGTCTAAGTGAACTCATATTAGCGACACCCCTACAACCTAACCTAACCTGTGTTGCAAACCAAATTTGATCTACCTTTTTTTTTTTACCCCAAACCACAGAAACCTTTTTTGGTGCTGCCGTCAAAATGTGTGGTGCGGTATACATCGACAACAAAACTTTTTCACATCCAAGTGATCATGGAAAACATTTTTTATTTGGTTTATTCCTATGAGCTCATAGATTTCACAATATCGCAATAAGTAAGTAACTCGATTGTTATCCGTTACCAGACTATGCATATCATCGATGTTTTCGCCGGCAACGACCGCAGAAGGAAGACTTTTCGAAACTCGTCACTAAGAAAACTGCTACGACAACAAGTTTTGCATCTCATCTATAAATAGTGTTTACGTGTGGTGCTTCATTCTAAAATCACTGCTGAAGAAGTAGGTGAGTCTAGTATGCTAATATAATCGTGAAAAAAAATGTTGTTTGAAAATGTTCACAGTTTAATTGTATTTTTTCACTGAAATCGATTTCTTCAAATGCAGACCAAAATTAGAGAACAAATAATTTTTCACCGATCATTTATCTTCTAAAAAAATAACATTTTGCAAATATTTTGAAGTTAGATTCATTTCATTGAAATGTACTTAGATCGCAAGTTCAGGAGCAGGAGAGGGCAGCCTACATATTGTGGATAGAGTTATGGAACACCGGTTAGATATTTTTTTTTCGCAATTTAGAGCTATTCCACTGTTTTAAAAATGTTTTCTTTTCAAAATGAAAAACGAAGATATCTCGATCTCGACAAATAAATAACACTCGCAAAGGTGTTAATTACTTTGGATTACCATCAATATAAAAGGGAGCTTGTCAAGATAGTCTCTCGAGTATATGTAGTTATCATTGCATCGAAATGTGTCATATTAAGGAGTACACAAATTAAAAAACTTTTCTCCTTATTTTTATTCTCACATAAGACTGACGGGTACTCATTTATGTACACCATAAGAAATAAGTTGAAATTTCATTGTAGAAATTTACAGATTTTTTCAGTAAATTTACGTGAAGATGTAAGGGTAAAATATGTAATATTCCAGTAAATCTGTAATTCTAAGTAGAAATTAGCATGTGGAACAAAAAATCATCGCTTCTGAAAGAAGCACATTTTAAACGCTTCTGTAGGCATCATTTCGAAGCTCTTGGAGAAGAATATTTACTAATCTATCCAAAAAAATAAGCAAAGGCATAAGTAAGTAACTCAAGAGTTTCTATAGCCATCACTTGGGAACAAGATCTATAGGTTATTTGATGAGCTCCAATAGAAGTGCAACAGGGGCTGATTTCATCTAATTTTCCACGAATCTAAGCTGTGGATTTTTCCACATTTTTAATGTGTAGTTCAGAGTGATTAGAAGTGTAATCTGAGTTTGGATCAAATTTCCTCGTTCTCTACTTATAAAACATATAAAAATAAAAATAACGCTCTAAGAGTCTAAGTAGTATACAAAAAATTTAATATTTATAAGATTTACAGTTTGTTCTTCTGAAATAATAACCGCTGCTTTTCATCATCCCAGCTCCTTGTCACAAGTCGTGCTTGCAGTGGCAAGCGCCTTACTACGTTTCTTAGGAAGCAGTGTTGAAGGCCTTTAATGGGATTAAGGTAGAAGCACTATGATTGTTCATAAAGGTTATTGAAGCTTTTGAAAAGACACCAGGCTCTATATTCGGTTTTTGCACAAATATAGACATATTTCCGTTTTTAATGCGTAATATTTTACTATATTCATAGGGCTAACCCACACGCTTCAGGTCTATCAGGGAGGATTTTCTTCCTCTTGTGCTTAGATGTACCAGCACAATAATGTTGCTCCACGGTAGCTCCTTATATGATTACAGAAAATAATTGTGAGCGTGTTCAGTTAAGCTACAGTTTTTGATATAAACAATAACTGCATCACAAATTCACAGCATGTAATGATAAATAAATTATTATATTATCATCTCAAATCACAGGTAAACAACTTTACAGCTGTCCGATCAGAAATGTAGTATTTTAAAATGGTCGAATCAATTTCCTTTCAGTAGATTGGTATGCGGCCCGTCGAAATGTGGCATTTCGAATGTTGTCCTACCCCCGAATGCCTCTAACCAGAAAAGGGTGAAACGTGTGGGCCCTAGCATAGTGTTAATTTTATATTGGGGACTTGAATAAGTTCTCGCTTTCTCCAGACAGGTGGCGTTATCCTTGCATTTTTCCATGGGGCAATACTACAGCTAAGTTCATCGAGAAGCTCGGCCATTGGGCTCCAAATAAGACCCAGAATACATTCAAGGCCACAGGTCACTGGATACACGCTTCTGAAGCAATGTAAATGTATCTTGGCATTAATATTTCCAGTAAGTTAAGCTAGACATATCACATCTACTCTGTCGTCAAAGAAGCATCGAAATGCCTTGGATTTTTGAAAAGGTGTAAGAAATATTTCAGTCCGTCAAATCTAGTGCTCCTCTAAAAGTCCTACATCAGAACTAGAATGGAACACAATTCTCACATCTGGGCCGGGGCTGATCGCACAGTCTTAGCTTCATTGGATATTGTTAAAAAGAGAGCCTTCAAGCTCATTGGCGATTTGGCAATAACTTGTCATATCGACTCACTTGAGCACCACCGCAATTTTGCATGCCCTTCGCTCCTTTAATAATAATAAAAAAAAAAAACAGTTACATTCGCGGCCACAGGCCACAAGTCACGAAGTGACCGTGCCCGCCAAGTTTGATCAAAACTCAAATTTTGTGGCTCGTGGCACCCGAACTACCTACAATGAAGTATATATAAGAATGGTAGGTTATTCAATATGACGAAGATTTGTAAATAATCGGAATTTTGTTTAGCAGTGCGAAAGTTGTTTACCTGTGAGAACTATTTCATATTGGATTGTAATAATTCTGAAAAAAAAAAAAAATTAAATGAAAGAAAAATACGTTTATGTATAAAAAGAATCATAGCTTCTTATGGTCAGTCACCATGAATGTAACTACTTGGCTTCAGCAGTCGCCAGAGGTCCCAAGTGGCTTGTGGCCTGTGGCTTGAGGCCGTGAATGTATTTTGGGCCTAATAGTATACATCATTCTGCGAAAGTGTAAACAACCAATTTTTTCTTAGTATTAAATTAGTCAAGTTTTGTGACAATATTTGCGGGGAATCTTATTGCATTATTTTTTTCGAGAAAAATCTGCAGCTGAAGAACATAAAAAACCCTTGTGGAGACTTACGGCGACAATGTCCTGTCAGGAAACAACATGCAGAGATTGGTTTATTAGATGCATCAAAAATAACAATTTTGAGGTTAAGGATGCACACTGAAAAAGTCTGCAGAATGAGAATTGAAAGTATTACTCAATAAAGACCCATACTCATGTTAGAAGCAAAATGAACTTACCGCATTATTAGGAGTTGATCTTACAACAATTGCTCGAACGGCAGAAAAGGAAATGGCGATGAAAATTTGATATAGTACGATAACCCGAAGCGTAGAAAAACGTAGGGCCGGTCATACATCAACATTGACAGGAAGACCGAATATCCATGGTTCCAAGCTCATGTTCTATATTTGCTGATATCAGCTATGGGTGTCGTGTATTATGAGTAGCTCAAACCTAATGAAACCATCACGTGAGAACGCTACCGACTACAATTGATACGTTTGAGCCAGACATTGTAGGAAAAAAGGAGCGAAATATGAGGAGAGGCACGCTAAATAGATTTTGCTACATAATAACGCTCAGCCATATGTTGCAAGACCGGTCAAAACCTATTTGGAAACGCTCAAATGGGAAGTCTTACCCCACCTGCCGTATTCACCAGACATTGCTATTTCCGATTACAACTTCTTCAGATTGAAAACACATTGCATGGCTGAGCAGCAGTTACATACATTCATATGAAGATACGAAAAATTGGGTCGATTCTTGGATAGCCTCAAAAAGCGTATCGTTTTTCCGACGTGGAATTCATATGCTGCTTGCTGATAAAATGAGACAGTAGTGGCCAGCGATGGACAATGATATATTCTGTACTATATTTTTAAAATAAAGCATTCATATTCAAGAAAAAAAACCAGCGAGAACTTATTCAAGTCCCCAAAGGTAAAATGCGTACTCATATTTATCGGAAAATTACGTAAAACCACTTACTTTACACTACACTGATTGTAGGCAAAAAATACCTACTTTCAATGTAGTAAGTTTTTCTTGCAGTGTAGGTAATAAATCATTTTTTATCCCTGTTACCTTAAGCTGTATCATATGTCATCCCAATTATGTCGTCCAACAAACTATATACCTACCCAATATATACAAGTACGCTTTCAATGTTTATGTTCCTTTAAATAATTTAATCAAAATGAACCGATTGCTTCCGTTCGAGCAGATCCATCTGTGTGTGCGAAAATTCTATCCTATGCCTGCACATTCCTTGAATGATGTGCTGCGGTCTGGGTCTGGGCCCAACAACTATACTATTTGGCATCATTGTTTGGTTGGGCCTGCTGACTATATACGAAGTATGTTGGAAAGTGGAGAGCTGTGACTGCTTCGTCATTTGCAATTCGTAGCCATAAATCACATCTCATTCGGTGCGGTCGTCGTGGTGCTACGTGTATTACAAATTCCCTTTATCCTTCATGTGGCTCTGGAATTCAAAACTCGATTCCGTAAACAATGAAAGCAAAATCTGATAACCGTTGGTGAAAGCGAGGAAGTGCAGTCGGGGCCATTGACCTAAAAATGAAAATAGACCATGCCTCTGACTCCTCTTGAACGTACGTACGTACGTACATACGTATGTACAAACATCTATATATATATATATATGTGTATATGCACGTTCCTATAAAACGGCAAGATATCGCATTTAAAGACGGGCAACAGCAGCATTTCTATTTTCTCTCCTTTATACTCCATACATTAAATGGGTCACGGCCAAGGACGCTCGGCACATAAGCCATTATCGTGTATATAGAACGTTAAGTAGCGTACCCTTATAAAAAGTTATTGAGTTTTTTTTTCTCGCTGTTTCATATTTATGAATGGCCTGTGATATTTGTACTGATGTTCGTATGTAAGTACGTATGTACATGCATAGCACGCGCTGCCAACATATATATATATATATATGAAGTACGGCATCGGGCGACCAAGTCGTTCGTCGTCAGGCACAAAGCCTTCGGAGACAAAAATTAATGATTCATTTATTCAATTAATTTGTTTAATGAAGAGACTTCTACGTGTGCCGGTATATATACGCGTGAAAATAGCTACTGAAAGGAGGCAGTTTTTGGGTTAGGCTAAGGAGGTCGAGGAGCGCCCGGTAAGAAGGGCCCGGCTTTAAGTGTTTTGTTTACCTTAGAATCAATGACCCCGTCCGAACGCATGCTGAATGAAATAAATAAAACAAGAATGTCAGCAGCAACAACAGCAACAACAACAACAACGACAGCAGCAGCAGCAGCAGTACAGCAGCGACTATAGGGGAGATTTGCATCGCGTCGTGGTGATGCCGAGGTGCACGAGAAAAAAATAAAACTAGACGACGACGAGAGTCACGTTGACTACACAACGACCGTGAACGTTCACTTTCAAGTTTCCGACAAGTTTACGGAACCTATAGAAACATTATATATAGAGGAAATACATAGCACATGACGAACGAACGGATCTTTTGTTCTTTTTACAACTTGATAATTGAGTAGGTAATGCGCTTCTGTAAAATATTAATGTGGGAAAGGGGGCGGAAGGTTGGTTAACTCGAGTTCCCGCCAAGTTCTCAAACCTAGGTTCTTTTTTCTTTTTTTTTTAATCAAAGCTATTCATGCAGGTGAACACAGTTGTGTATTTCACATGGTTTCCTTTGAATGGTAAATCCAGACGAAGCGATTTCTATTTATTTGTTAATTCTACCCACTCACTCCTCTTTTCATTTCGAATTTGTTTATAATCAAGGTCAATCGTAAGGTCCCATTAACTCTTTTGCTCTCGCTCTCAAATTAAGCTTTTGTTGTTGTTGTGATGAGTGAACAAGACAAGATTATCGTTGGAGGTCTAGTCCGGAATTACACAAACCTTGTGCCAATGGGGGTTAGATTTGGGAGTAACATGGAAAGCACTATAGTCGGATATGTATCCCCCCCCCCCCCTCCCCTCACCACATGGAAGTATCACCCTACCGCAAATATTGCTGACTTCATGGCTTTTGAACATACCTGGGAAGTCCGGGGTGATTCTTTAAATTGAGCTTAATGTCGAGCGTTCTGGGCCCCTTATAGCGGGGATTAAGGAGCGTTTACAATGACAGAGTAGAGTGGAGTCACCACCAGATTGCATTTTCTCTCCTTTTCTCAAGCTTGCACTATCATTTGTGTATGCACGCTACTCTGGTAAAAGCTTACTCCACTCCACTCTGTCATTGTAAACGCTCCTTTAAGTTCATGGCTATAGAGCTTTTACAATAAAAAAAAATCAACTACTATGGGCCGGCACACACAGTCTCAGAAGTGAACTGACTTAACAATAATGACTTTTGATTTTCTTACAAGAACAGGATTCAGACAATGGAGTGAGCGTAAGTATACTCTACTTTCTCTCTATCGCTAGGTAAAGTCTTTGAAGAGATGAGTCAATACAACAGTACGATTATACGAGGATTGCTATTTCAGTTTTGTGGTTAGGCTATTTCCTGCAAGATGTCGCTTTTGGAAATGATATGATCGGATACTTTGAGGTTTCTCCACAGGGTTAAAAATGTAATTTTGCTCAAAAATGGTATTACCTAACACGGGAAGATTTTCTAGACATATTTATTATTATTTTAAAGACGGATTGTCTCGACAACAGTGATTGCAAAAACTAAAAAGCTATCTAAAGATTAAGTACTATCCTTGGTCAAAGTAGAACGGTGATACATCCTGCCACTCAATGTCGTTGCCCTAAAAACTATCGAACTTGTACGGAGAGGGACAACCGGTAGACCTTCAGAGATTATCAAATTATCTATGACCCTAAAGGTATGTATCCATCGGAAATTTTTTGGCGCGCAAACCGCGTCTTAGCTGGAAACTAAGTGTCTATAGTCTACACCAAAAGAAGCAGCGCGCTCTAGCATCTTGCTAGCTCGCGCGCTAATGGACACAACGTTCGCATGGGTCGTTCGATGCGTATTTGAAGTGTATCCACCGTGCATGATGCTTCTCAGTGAGCGAGTTAAGATGCCTACTGCTACCCGCAATCTATTTGAACGCAGATAAGCTCGATTAGGACTTGCAAAAGTCACCAGAGTACTCGGTTCTCGCAGTTTTTATGCTTACCATTTAAAATGGAAAACAACTGCTTTTCAAACCTTTTTAATTTTCGTCTTTCTTAGTTTCCTATTCATAGAGTCAGAGAATTCGATGATGATGGAGTAGCAAGGTATGTTCCATCTGAGCACAACGTCACTAGTTGCCAAATTTCCAAGGAAATGTATGGGAAAACATTATTATTATTTTTTTTTCATTTTTTGCTGCAACCTTTTACTGCACAATTACCTATTTAAAAAAAATCCTTTGCTTAACTTGTATTAAATATGCACTTATAAACTCAATTCGATTTATTCGCTTACGATTTCTTAACAGCTGTAAAAATTTTAGCAACTGATGACGTAATGAAAAAAGAAAGTGTTTCTCTCATACTGACATGGAAGATACCTTCTTACTCTCTATACTATGGATGATTATGAGATCGAAATCGAGTATAGTAAACGGATGACTGTTTTGGGGAATGTACCGTCAATAAGCTTAATGAGGCCACGTGTGGAGGGGACAGACTGCATGTAGCAGTACTCTTCTCTGAGTGTGAAACGATAGCAAAGTAATGACAAGTTAAGAAGCTGTAGAGCAAAATTGGAAAATTTCAGGTGTTTCTTAGAATGAAACAAGTAATTTCATATGCTTTCGTCTTTTGAATTAATGGGGGAAAAGAACTTGGCTGTGCACTATTGTAGTGCAAATAAGCCAACGAGTTAAAAACAAAAATCGAGAGAACGTAGGATTACCCGAACGACAAAATCTTATTGAATCCCTCAAAATCCTATCAAACTATTCATAATAATGTACATCAGATCACACTACCTCCCATTTTTAAGAAGAAAATAAATTTCGCTTTGGCCTAGATGCTGAAAGGAGATGTGAAATTCCTCTCAAATAAAATTCTCATTTTTCCCGAAAATATCAGAGAATCCAGCATGAGTTCTCCCACTTAATCTCTTCATAGCACAACGAATGTAAACAGAAACACGTGCTGTTCAAATATCATAGGATTACAGCAACAACATGTTTACTTTTACAGCAACAACATGTGTCCAAACATTATCAATATAACATGAAAATCGGTTTTCACAAAAGCGCGGGAGCATTTTATGAGAGTAAAACATGAAAACTCCGCCCCTTCTCATTTATTTACGAAAATGAAACATTTGCCATTCTGTCTCGTTGCATTGTTGTTGTTATTCATAAAAGTTTTAAAGATAGTTTGATTTTTTTTCGATTTTTTTCTTTCTTTCTTCCTTTTCTTGCCGTGTGCATTTTAAATGTAAAACACTTTCAGGATTGGTACAAATGTATGTAAAAGTGTGTAGAGCTTAAAGGCGAATATTCCGAAAAACAATAAAAAAAAAATCTGCAAAACTTAAGTAACTTAAGCAATCTACGTACAATTGCTTGGCTTGTTAAATTTTTCAAACATATCTGCAGGATATGCCAGTTAAGAAAGTAAAGCTCTGCCATTGAAAGATTTTGCTCATTCAGAAAGCAAATGTCATGTCATGCCTTAGCTCAGCCACTCTGTGCAAAACTTCGCTATCGAGCTTTGGTGGGAAAACATAAGCCAATGTTCTCCGAACCATATCTTCTTCAAAAATCTGGGAATATGACAAAATCCAGAAGTTTAAAATCCAGAAGTGACAAAATCCAGAAAAATTACAAAAATCCGGAAATTACAAAATTCAGAAACGACAAAATACATAAATGTCAAAATTCCGAAATTGTAAAAATTGTTATAATTAAAATTTTGTTTAAACATTTTTAAAAATGTCATGAACTTCGCTTCTCAATTCTCATATTTACAAACCTCGATGTTGTTATATTAATCTGTGTTATTGATATAGTCTGATGGAAACCTAGCATCTTTGTGAAACATAGGTTAACCCAACAATGCCTGCACATGGGTCACGATTTGTGATCGGCGGTCAAGAGAGATAGTCAAGGTCCAAAATCCATGATAATTCGAGTTATTAAAATAAAAAAGTTTACTACATTTTGGAAATACATATATGAATTAGGGTTTATATGATATCTAGGTCTGTGCCTATAGCTCTTATTTATTATTGAGTGCGTAAATAAATGAATGTGTGTGTTGAAGGGGTAGTGAGGGGTGAATAAATTAAAAATATATATAATTTGTTTGTTTTTAACGTAAATGAAAAATTTCCGAGCTCATGAAGAATTCAAACTAAGAGGAAATTCAGAAAAAAATCCAGAAAAGATATTTGCGATAGCGAATATCTTTTCTGGATTTTTTCTGAATTTTGTCTCTTCTGGATTTCGTCACTCTGGATTTCGTACCCAACCCCAAAAATCGACCTAATGAAAATTACAGCTTTTTACAATTGCCTGTAACACTTCCTTCAGAGTTCTTAGCTCCTTGTTTTAATCTTACTTGCCCAAGAAAATCCAGCGGTTTCCGAGAAAGGACAGTATTTCGTTCGTTCGAAACAATAGTGACAGAACTCAAAATATCCCTTTTTACGTTTTAAAGTTCAAATTGATGTAGAAAAATTAAACTTTTCAACCCAGCGATCAGAGAGGGATCTCATCAGTAAGATAACCTTATTCTATAGATTCTTTATCTATTAATTTCCAGAAATTTCCTGACTGGTGATAATGATGTAACAAATGGTTATAAATTTTAAGGCATTAAGATCCTTTTTCTATTGTGTGCTATGCTTAAATACAGGGAAAGTGACTCACTTGACTATCAGAATAATGGAAATGAATCCATCTTTGGAATGAGCTCAGCATAATTGCCAACACTTGAAAATTTGCAATCGTGCTAAATATACGTTCGATGTCTCAAGATTTTATATGAAATCATAAGTTTGTCATTCCGTTTGTAACGCATAGAAATAATGTTGGTAGAGCAAAATGGATTGTACACCCAAGCATAACATTAAAAGTTATTTTGATTTTTGCATAACTCAAGACTTACAGAGTTGAAATTTTGCACATGGCATTTAAAATAAAACAAAAAGTAAATTAGTTCGAAAATGGGACAAATCTGATTACTCCTCCGTGGGCTTATACAAAAAAATTGTTTTTTACTATATATTTGGACATTGCCTGAGAACGCGTCAACGTAGAGATCAGAAATTTTGTACACGGCGTTTTCACAGAAATACAATTTAAAAAATGAGCTAAATAGTGCAACCTCTTCTTGGAGTTGCCATATAAAAATTTAGGTTTCTTACGTATACTGTATAAAAGTTCTTCAGGCTATGAAATCCTATCCTGTTTGCTTGGTAAGCGGCTGCGCGTTTTGTATGACGTGTTGTACGTTGTCTGTACAGTTTTTCTGCTATTTGTCTCGTAGTTCCTGCAGAATTTGACGCTACTCTCAAAATTGCACGAGAATTTCGATCATTAATCGCTCAAGGCCTTCCAGGACTTTTCTCCTTTCCATAATTTTCGGGGTCTTGAAGTATAGCTGCGGTAGCACACCTACTTCTATTTAATATTTTTGTTATTTTAGCAATACTCATATTTTCACTTCTTTTAATTTTATAATAGTTTGTATTTTACTGCCAGTAAATTTTTTACCGCGATCCATTTTAATCAAATATTTAGCACAAAAGGAATTCTTAATACTCAAAACATTGCACAAAGATGTACCTAATTCACAGAAGAAATACTGATAACACTTGTAAACCTGTTGAATATTTGATCACCAGATGTTGAATGCACCAGCTACCTCCCCTGTCGTAGAAAAATTCTTGGCAAAATGAATCAATTGGTAAAAGGATCACTCATATTGATTTCTTAGTAGGTACAGGTAAACGAATTTTACAACATGACTCATTAGTTCAGAGAATCGGAATAATTTCAGGGGTATCGTATCTTTTTGACGCGGAGTGTATATGCGAAAAACCATTTCAAAAATGAAACTTGAACAGATGGGTGATCATATGAAAGGTAGGTGCAGGAAAGAGTTTCATAAACTACCAGGTGCATCTAGGACATATATAAATAATATTCATCATCGAGAATAGTTTGATGATGCAAATATTAATATGAATGAAGGCTTTGTTGATATTGAAATTCCGGATAAACAAGATGAAGAAGACGGTACAAATAAAGTGTTTAGTAAAGGTGCAATATTAGAAGCAAGATTTATTAATCTGGAGGCAGTATTAAAATCACCCAATGACTGAAAGAATCTTCGGATTAAAAGATTAAGATGATTAAAAGAAGCAGCCGTCTTCGGAAGAGAACGAGATAGTTCGTAAACTGAAAACGAAATATAATCAAGCGACAGAGGTGTAAGGTCAGTTATGATGGTTGGTATTTTAATATCATACTATACTGGTAAAAAACTCTTATTTATTATTATAGATTGAACGAAAAAAAGGACCACGTGCTAAAGCGTTTAATTTTGGAAAATTTTATGAAAATTTATCGTTATTTTATAGAAAAATTTTTAGAGAAAAAGTTTTAGAGACTATCCAGGATGTTCAGGGCTGAGGATTTTTAGAAGAAATTTTTTATAAAAAACCTAATTGAAAGCATTACGTTTAGGCAATGGACATTTACAGATCAATCGATAATTTTATCGAACGCCTACCATCCTTACTTTGACATAATCGACGCTGGAAAGCATAAACGTCGTAACCGACCAAAATGTCAAAAATACGTTATATACACCATTTCAATCAGAAAAAAACTCCATCGAATGGTCTTGGTCTCTTATCTCTACGATGAAAATAAAATAATTTACGCCATTGAAAACGCCTGTACTTTTTCCTTGATTTGCAGTAATAGGGTCAAAATCCGCTACTTTTAAACGCGTGTTGCTTAAAGCAAAGGAAGGTTTGCTAATTTTTAAGCGAGTTACATACAGCATCTGAGGTTTAACGGCTGGAGAGGCTTACATCATTTTTGCAGATCGCAAAATGATGACTTCTGTTATTAACTCTCAACATTGTTCGAAGTTACTACATTTTCAAGGACTTATTGATTATGACAAGTAGCTTCTAATGCATTTTGTTATTGCTTAGTTGTGCATAGGAGATGCAGTTAATCTATTCTTTTTAACTTATAGATAACTCAGAATACGGTGTTACTACGTTAAAAGAGTATTAAATAAAAACTTAATAGTAACTACAGCCTTTTATTTTAACTACATGTCTTGTTCTGTGCTATTGTACATCAAAAGTTAGATCTTGTAATCATAGAACTTGGATATAGCTCACGTAATTATATCATACAAATAAATAAGGTATATTTGATATAGCATTTCAGTTGCAATAAGTTTTTTAACATTGATTTCATTCCAAACATTACAGCTATTCAGATACAGCATTCCTGAGGTCCGTAAAACAAAAAGCGGATTGCTGTAACTGAAAAAACTAATACTTATACTAACTTTAGCGTAATTCTACTTATTGCAAATTGTTGATATAATTTTTAAAAAAATCTGTCCAAAAATAGCACTTCTATCACTAATAGTTTAGAAGTTATGATTTTTCTTCTGATTTTGAAAAAGTTTTTGGGCTCTAGTCAAAAGTTTCATTTTGGTCGGTTACGACGTTTATGCTTTTCAGCGTCAACAAAATAAATATCTTCATAATACAAAATGTAATGCAATGAGGAAACACCGTGTATAAGGTCTATTGGATTTAATGCGCCATGAACTCTACAGTGGTGTGGAAAAGAGTTTCACTAAATTGTGACCAAATGCTTGACGTTGGTGTAGCATAAACATGTTGAGTTTATAACAAATATGAGTTTAATTCGTCCAAACATTCTTAGAAAGAAGATATTTTGGAAAACAGTACATTTAATCAAATACGACCTTAAACTGATTATGTGAATATTGAAAGTTTCTTCTTATTCTTCATAAATTGATTCTGAAGTCATCTTCATTATTACGAGTTGGGAAATATCTGGAAATTTATAGATTTCTATAGAATCCAGAAAACTGTCAACTAGCACCACTTTCACAGATAATTACTAACTTTCGTGTAATTTTCAAGAAACTGATGGCCCCTATTCACTTACAAATTATATCTGTAGATATGCTTAAATTCCGCCACATTCTAAAAGTTGTGAGTGGGATTCCCTTATGGGAAAAACAAATTAACACTTCAAATTGTACGAATCTGCAGTCTAGGTAATCTGTGAGCGTATGTTGAATATATTTACGATTTGATTGTTAAAAAAGTTTATAAGGAATTAATAGAACGTTATAAAGCTACAACTTATTCTGTTAGCACAAAACTTCATAATTTTATATGTGAGTTGCTTTGTCTGTGAAGCAACCAATCTTTCATCATGTAAAACGTTGATTACTTTTCACTAGTACTTCCGATAAATGAATTATTATTACTAGAGCAGCAATTCTCTTTTTTGATTAAAAATTCAACCGAATTGCATGATAAATGTTAACAAACTAATTGCGATATGGTCTGAAGACCCAACTGCTGCACATGTGTGCTAATCGTCAGTTTATATTAAGTTGTCTGTCGTGTCAAATTTTAAACTTAAGATGTGATTTGATACTAGTGGGTGGAGGAAAATAGATTTGGACTGAAAAATACCATCTACAGTCTGAAACTGCAGTTAATTTGTTAGTGATTAAGAGTTTATTATGTGAAACTTTCATGATTTTTTTCAGTTAGGGTCATAAGTTGAAATTTTAATATGTTTTAGTTGATAATATAAGGTAGAAAATAAAATAAAATTAATAAAAATAAAAGTACGTCTTGCAGAATATTCAAGCATAACGGATAAAATCCTTATTCTTGATATACCTACTTTTTTGCACATATTTTTGAGATGCTATTTTTCTTAAATAGATTGAAATTCTAACTTTCAAATGAGTTCTATTTCACAGTTCTAGTATGAATTGCAAAATATGTATGAATTTTGAAAGAATACCAGGACAGTATTTTTTCAAAATTTTGAAAATGTTACAACTCGCTAAATACGCAAAGTATAGAGAAATTTTTTATATTTGTTCTCACAAACCATCTAACTTGTAAAATTAAAAAAGAAATATATGGGTGATGGTCATGTTATACATGTCGCCCATTTGAAATGGAATGACCCTGTATTAAGTAATGTCTTAATAACTATATAAGAGAGGTTGCTAAGGTAGTTGGTATCCCATACTGTTCCTCATACGAAACAAGTTTTATTTTATTAACATTTTAGATATGATAGGGACTGTCAATTAGGAGTAGTATTACACCTTGAAATCAACAGAAAACGATAATGTCCCACCTCACTACTAATTCATTAATTTTTGGCCAAAGACATCACCAGACCAGTTATAATGGCATATACTACCACCCTATTTACCAGATATGACCCTATGTGACTTCTTCCTGTTATTGAAGATGAAAAAGACATTGAAAGGATAATATTTTGCTACCATAGGGGAGATAAAGGTAAAATCATTGAATTAGCTGAAGGCCATATACAACTTTGCATTCTATAAATGTTTTGCAGATTAGAAACAACGTTGTAAATACATTACATCTGTTTTGAACTACTTTGAAAGGGACTAGGTATATCAATTATAAAAATAATTTTTGATTTCTGTTTAACCCTTTTATAGTGTACTTTAATACAGTTATGAGACAACTATCAGTACGTTTACATGAATACTAGAAGCTCAGGTAGGGCGGTTGATTTAATTAATTCCAATTACTTGACTTGCATTTTGCTTGAATTTAATTTTCCAATTACTTAATTTGAAATTTACGCGTTGAATCAGCGTTTTCATGATATTTTGATTACTTCAAGCATACTTCAAGTATTCATGTAAACGTACTGACTGTCTCTTGTGATAGTATAAAATTCAAATTCATTACAAGAAAATAAGAACAAAATCTTACACATACCAAATAATGAACATTTCTTAAATCACGAATATTTGATCGTATCCTGTGCATAGAAGAGGACTTTTAATTTTCTAAAAAAAAATTTACACACTTTTATAAAAGCAGTCCATGTTAACATAATTTACACCACTCTAGTACGTTATACATTATTTCACGCGGTATGTATTACTAAAAACGGTTGCTGCAGAAACTTTGGAGATTAATTAAATTTATCTCAAATCTGGAAATTTCCAAAAAAAAACAAACGCCTAGGCTTATGCAATTGTAGCACGAGACTATACTACCGCGATGAGAGATAACAACAATAAATTGTTATCGTCAATAAAATATGTATGTAAGAAAGAAAAAAAACCATTCCCGGCCAACGATAATTTAAACACTGAAAAATTATCTAGAATATTGATAAATTAATGGCATCGTGGGAAGCTTCGATTTGATTATACATGCATAGGTGAGTGGGTGTGGTTTTGCCTATACTATAGTATAGTTCGCCCCCACTATCAACAATACAGCGCGCTTCAATTAATGCCCAGTTGTGCATTCGATCGCCTGCCTGCCGCAAACTGCACCAAATGCAAAAGTTTTTTGTTTTTGTTTTTGTTTTAAATAATTATTATTATGCTGCTCGTCTGTACAAATCAGAACAATTATTCAAAAGAGATTAAAAATATTTAAGCCTCCTGCCCGGGTAGGAAAATTGCTGCATAAAATTTTTGTAAGCTTGCGTTTGTGTCTCATAAATCAATACAGAAACATAGGGCAGAGGGGTCGTCATCATCATATTCACTACTGCCGGTTGGATGTGCACAGGTAAGTAACAACGACAGTGACATTAATTGAAGCTCTATAGTTTGGTTGAGTATGGCAAATAATGTTATATGTACCTACATAGGGTGTGAGGGATGGTAACTGTGAGTAGCGAATGAGAAAGAGCGAGAGAAAGAGAGAGTTGAAACGGTGGAATGGCGAAAATATGGAGACGGGGTCGTGATGGTGATGATGATCATGATGATGACGACGACGGTCAGTGGCAGTGAGGTGGGTAAATTTTAATTCATCAAAACATAATTACCTGATGTGGTGATGGTGACGCTTGTGGCGGTTGTGGGGACGGACTGGGAGCATGACCTGGGCTGCTGGGTGGTGGTGGACCGCCATGTTGCGTCTGATGAGGGGATGCGGGAGGATGAGGATGCCCTCCTGGTCCAGGACTAGCAGCTGGTGAAGGCCCTCCAGGTCCACTAGGCCATGGTCGATTGGGTTCAGGATACTGGAAAAAAACCGAAAAACCAAGTAAAATTAATTTTGGATTTATTTAAATGTAGAATGTTGGGGGGGGGGTGGTGGTGGTAGGCAGCGTTGTGTGTTTTGTTATTATTATTTTTTTTTTGAGAAGAGTTCATGGTGAATTTTCCAATTTATTATACAAATTCCTACATACATGTATGTATGTATGAAAGTTACATTCGAATGCAGTGATTTTTTCAATAAAAACGTTGAATTCAAATTCTGCATACATTAATATCGTGGTTTATGATGAAATAATAAGACATTTTTTTAGCTTCACCCGAATGAAATTCATATTTTTTTTTCTCATAGCTTGACAGAATTAAATCAACAGAAAGAAATTTATAAAGCCAACTTTGTTTTGTTACAAATATTTGATCTACATTTTTTATGTGTGATTTTGAACAATAATTATTTGAATCTATATTTCTAGTAGAAATTGCTCACAGTTTTACCTTGTCTCTTGCTCCGCATACTAATTGACTGAAAAGCATCAAGGTGTTTCCAATTCAAACATCCCGATGAGCATTCATTAAATCTCATTGCAGGCACTGACATATATAAAATGGACTGCTGATACTACTGAAATTGCTTACATTATTTGAATTATTGTGGGATCACTTTTCTTTCTATAGATGTCCCTTTTTGGTTTAACTACTTTATTCCGCTGAACTACAAATAATAAGTTCTATATAAAATCCATCATAGTCCAGTTTCAGTTCAATGGTTTTCCAAATGAATATATAGAATAGAAATAGATGGTAATACAATATTTGTAATCCTTTCTCTATCCTCCATAGGGGCAGGTAGACAAAAATTGCTTAATTTTATTTCTTTAAAAATTAAGTTTAAAAAATATTTGATGTTGTAGGAGAGCTTCCAAGAACAGAAATAATTTCGAGTGCTTCTGCAATTTGTTGAACTTTTAATATGAAAAAGTAAAACTTGAAATTAAGATAATTGTCACACCCTGCCAAAAAAAGCTGACCCATATGAAATAGAAAATCAGGCAGTCCATGTTATATATGTCAGTGATCGCAGGGTTCATTGGATATCATGAAACTGCTCCCTATATACTAAACCAGCAATAAATAAATATTTATTCTTGTATCACCGTGTCCGATGAGATTTCTAATAGGAAAATTTGAATATTTTGTGATTTATTTATTTATTTTTTTAAATTAATTTTTTGATTTGTTTTTCCGCGGTGGGTGGTGACACATATGCTGAGCAAGACGTTATGCTCAAATCCTTACGCCTTAGTTTGATTTGCAACTGGAGTTTGAATTCGGAAAAAATTATGAAATCAATCGTAAAATCAGATTCTCATTAATAACCTCAACGTGACACTCATTGACATGCTCATTAATAAACTCATCGTGACTCTCATTATGTACTTTTCGAAGTGTTCATCTATTGTAAAATGCATAAAAAAGAAGCAAAGTATACATTTCTAATTAAGTGAAAGATATGCAAGATCACATACACACTACCTATGAATAAGTAAGTAAATGGGTTTTCCCTCGGTTTTGATTCAAACGCGAATAAATTTCATCAGGACTTTTATCTGATTACTCATGAGAAGCTCATTGATGAGCTCATCATGATTTGTCTACCAGGGTATAGTTACACACATACTTATGTCCTCTCTTTGCTATTTTATTTTAAAAGGAAGATATAGTCTCGATTTTTGCAACTGCCACATTCGTTTCGCTATTATTCGATTTTTACAACAAAAAAGCAATATTAAGAATATAAACTTAATTCTAAACTTCCATCAAAAATCCAAAGGAAAAAACTTAAGGATGAGTGGCATCAGTTCAGCTCGTAAAACTAATTATTCTATTGATCCTGATGCTAACAATAAATTTCTTCTATCCTGTGTTGATGCGACTATATCTCATTCTTACGAAGCTGATAATTATTTTTTTGTTCAGCCTCAATTTTTAATTTCTCTCGAGTCACAAATGAAGATATTTTTGCTATAACAAATAATATCAACTCCTGTGCGATTGGTGGTGATAATCTAAACCCTCGATTCATTAGGATGTGCTTGCCCTATACTCTACCCACACTCACACATATTTGCAGCTCGTGTTTAGCTTCTTCTAGCTTTCCTATGCCATGGAAGGCCGCTTAAGTAATTCCAGTACCTAACTAAAAACACTAGCTCACATTGTAATAAGTTTCGGCCGATAAGTATATTACCATTTCCCTCTAAAATAATTGAGAAAATTATGCATTGGCAAATTTTTTCATTATTTATTTTCGTGCACAAGTATCAATCAGGGCTTCGACCAGGGCATAGCTGTACATCTGTTCTCCTTAAAATGAGCAATGATATAACGCGTGCTGTCGATAAATCGGAATTATCGATACTAGTTCAAGGCCTCTGATAGACTAATTCACACGAAACTTAAAAGGAACTTTAACTTCGCTTCTCATTCTGCAAAATTCATTTATGACTACTTGAGCAACAGATCACAAGCAGTTTTTGCAAATAGATCTCAATCCTCCCTTCTACCAGTGGTATCTTGTGTAGCTTAGGAATCCATTATTGTCGCCAAATCATGTAGTATAACACTAAAAGCACAGCACATTTTTTTGTGATATACAATTTTCTCAGAAGCCACAAGTATGCCGTGAAACAAAAACAGTTCGAATGGTTCAGTCTGGGAAAATCACTGTAATGGCCGGTTCACAAGAAAAATTGCGGAAGGAGATTGCGCGAATTTATAAAGAAAATAAAACTAAATCTAAGCTAAGTATCGCAAAAGAGATAAGAGTGTCGGTTAGAACAGTTCAAAGCGTTATAAGAAGTGTTAAAGATCTTCTGCCTTTAGAGGATAAGACAAAATCGGGTCGTCCAACAGGTCCAGTTAACAAAAAAATGGAGTCTCGTGTCTTGAGGGAAATTGATTTGAACAAATCATCATCGATACGCGATTTCGCTCGAAATTTGAAAACAAGTCACACAATGATTCAACGTGTGAAGAAAAGAAACAAGCTGAAGACGTATAAAAAGCAAAACTCGCCAAAAAGAAGCAAGGAACAATTATTGGAGAAAGCAATTTTGCGAGCTCAAAAATTCTACAACGGAATTTTAAAGAACTCTGACAGCTGTCTTGTTTTGGATGACGAATCATATTTTAAAATGGATTTTTCGACACTACCAGGCCCCCAATTTTATACCGTTAAAGCTGGTACAGTAATTCCTGATACAGAAAAGTCAAAAATTTGGACCTAAAATTATGGATTGGCAAGCCATTTGTCAATGTGGCCTCAGGATCAGGCAGTTCTTCACAAAAGGGACAATCGATACAAAAACTTATGTCAACGATTGTTTGAAAAATAGGTTACTACCATTTTTAAGACAGCATAGACGCTCTATATTATTTTGGCCTGATTTATCTAGCTGTCATTATGCAAAGCACACCGTTGAGTGGTTCAATAAGAACAATATCGATTTTGTGCCAAAAGAAGTGAACCCACCAAATGTACATGAACTTCGACCAATCGAACGGTATTGGGCTCTAGTGAAGAATAAGTTACGAAAAGAAAGTAAAGCAACGAAAACCATGGAAGATTTCAAAAAGGAATGGCTTAAACAGTCTGACTAAAGAGTGGTGACTAAAGAGGTTATTATGAACTTGATGGAACGTATTCCTGAAAAAGTTAAGGAATTCTCTAAAAAATTTGTGTTACAGACAATTTTAAAAACATTATAAACTATTGAAATTTAAAATTGAAATTGAGTTTTTTTAGTTTATGTGACGACAAGACTTTTCGTTCCAGTCCTTAATCTGTACCTTTATGCTGATGATGTTCAATTGTATAGATCTAGTGTACTTGGTCGCATTGAGGATTGCATCCCTCTGGTAGATGAGGACTTGGAGGCTATTAACTTGTGGTCCTGTAATAATAAACTAAGGCTAAATCCCTCTAAATCTAAGTATTTGCTTATCCATAGGTGTGAACTTAATTCGAATGGTTTTCCGTTTAGCTTAGTTGCCAAAACGGATTGTGAGGCTAAAAAATTAAAAATTAATAACGGTCAAGGACCAAGGGGAAAATTTAGTTAAGAGAAAAAACATAAATTAAACACGGAATAAAGTGAAATTTTGAAAGAATGGCGGGGGGGGGGGTTTTAGATATATTTATTACACGCAAATAGTAGGACTGACTGGGAGAGACCATGACGCATGTCTGGAGATTGAGAGTCCAGCTAGGTCAAAATTGTGTCTGAGAATATTGAAATAAATAAGAACCAAACCCGCACTGTACACCTTAATAAACATACATTTTTCTTTAAAAAACATTCATTTATTGAAATTGACTCACAAATTGAGTTGAGTTATCTTGTTTTAGCAGTAAGCCGACGATAATATGCTAGGTAGACACATACTATATAAAGAGAAAGAAATATATAACTCATGAACTTCAGTTTTGTTTTTAGTTAGATTGTGCAATAGAGAATAAATGTTGATTTCACCGGGGCTAAATGTAACGGGAGCTAAAATCTAATTCCAATTTTTGATGGAAATGAAAGCTTCATTATCAATTAATTATAATGCAGCATTACCAATATAAAAAAAAAATTACTCATAATGGTAATGATGTTTTGGCTAAAATCATGGGAAGCGCCATTAAATGTTGCAGGTGAAAATAATAAGATTAATTTTCGGTGCAAGTTTCAAAAATTGCTCAATTATTCAAAATTTTGAATTCCATTTTGTGGACATTTCTTGAATTAGTTTGTATTTATCATTGAGCTTCTATGGTAGGCGGGGTCAGAATAAGATTTCTTTGATCACTGGATCGAAAAGTTCAATCTGTTTGTATTTTTTTTTTGCATTTAGAAATTTTTTTGAAATTATTTTCAGTGCCACCGAAATAGTAACTTTTTGTCGACTACAAGTCACTACCAAAAACTATTTTGTGTCACACTCTACCAAAATTTGACAGTTAACGACTACGCGTGGTCATTCACTTCTCACATTGAATATATCAAATAGTTGACTACAATTGACTACGGTCAGGAGGATAGTCAAACGTAATCGATTTGACATAACTGCACTACGGAAACGACTACGCTACGCAAAGTGGCAGTGAACACGCTCAATGAATTTCAATTTAAGCGACGAAATTTTTTTGATTTTTATTTATCAATGTTGGGCTTTTTCAAGCCGTCACTTCCCACTGCCAGTCACAATTCTTATTAATTAACAGTATGGCGTTCTTCAGTTTAATGAAATGCTAAATTGACAGATTTTATTTCAAAATACATACTTATTAGAAATGTAATGTTGTGTTCTTCTTGGCTTTTTATAAAGATTTGCGACTGTTTTCATTAGCTTTAAATAAAAAGATTTTTTTTAATGTTTCTTAAAAAAGGCAGCAAAGCTGCACAAATCGTCTGGAAAATTTCCACAGTAATTTTATATTTTTTTTTACCTAACTCTCCAAAAAAAACTAATGTCAAATTCTTTTCAACGAGCTCTACACCGGTGCAGTGCAGCTTTACGTGTTTTTTTTTTTTAAAAATTAAAAACAAAAACACGTAAAGCTGCGCTGCACCGGTGTAGAATTTGTTGAAAAGAATTCAACGTTAATCTTTGCAAAATGTCTGCTATTGTTATAGGTTTGCTTCTACTGTTTGCTGCTAATGGTATTTCCGTAAATGCAGATTTTAATTCTTGAAATATTGGTAGAATTGGCTTTTTTTAAATGGCGCTAGTGCAGGCGCAACTGACAAAATTATTCCACTTTGAATGTTTCATCAATATTTTCTGCGTTTCATTTTTCACTATTATTAAATTTTTCAAAAACGTTCTGGTGTTAAGATTTTAGATCAATTAAAATTGAAGTATTGCTTAAAGCTATCAATTTTAGAAAAACACAAAACTCATTGTTACTACATGCTATAATTAATTAATTTCAAAATACTTTCAATTTTTAAATTTCCCTATCTAAAATCTGTGGTATTAAGCAGAGCCCTTTATACTTTAACGGATGTCCAAGACGAGTGCGGGCACAGGGCTGGAGTGTACTCCAGAGACTGCCAGTGGCACGAGTCGTATGGTGTATTCTTTTCACCTGAACTGAACCGTCGGTTCTAAACCTTAAGTGTTTTTTTCACAACACTGACACAGAACTGGTTCCGAACGTATGCTCCTTTCACAGCGGTTCTATGTTCGGTTTCTGCACTGGTTTTGAGCTTCCTTGTTCCATGAAAATTTGTGGTTACGGTTCGGAGCTAAACATCAAATCGGAAGTATTTGATGTGTGGACATTTTGTGAAAATACAATTATTTTCTTGAAGTGGTTTATTTTTTTATTAAAATCATAAAGGACGAACATTTTCGGATATTCTACTTTCTTGCATTCTTTTCAACTTGTCCCCATTCGGGACAGGGCTAAGTTCGGTGTAGATCTTACAGATTCTGTTTTGTTGAAAAGAATTTACCATTATAGTAGTTTTAGCATTTATTTGCAGAGAATCCGCACGACACATCTGCATATACACTGACAGATAGGTAGTCATTAAAGCGCTGGATGCTGCTCTGGTTAAATCGAAATTCGTGCAGTTATGCAAGACTAGCCTTGAGGAATTGACTACACAGCACAAGGTACAGCTAGGTACCTGACCAAATGGATATCCCAGGTAATGAGATAGCTGATGAGTTGCTCAAAAAGGGCTCTGAAATGGATAACTACGCAGCGATAGCTTATGTGAGGATCCCGAACGGCACATTAAAGGAGGAAATCATCTAGGGCGCCTATAATAAGACAAGCCTCTGATGGATCTACAGGGAAATCACGAGGCAATTGTGCCCTGCATATGACAAGAAGAGGACAAAAGAACTGTTTAATGGTAGCAAAACATATACCAGGAATCTAGTATCGGATTATGGGTTATTGGGCCATAGGAGACCATGTTAGGAGACTGGTAATAACAGTGAACGATTTCTGCAGGAGCTGTAAGAATTCGGAAGAAATCGAATCCATCCAACACGTACTATGTGAGTACCCCGCTCTAATGAATAAAAGAGGTAAGCTATATAAGTGGCTACTTCTTTTCAAATCTGGGGGACCTGCAAAGCAAAGAGCTCAGATGCATTCTGAGTGTCCTAAGGGAAGCAGGATGAATCTACTAGGGCGATTTTAAAGATTTTCCCATGAGGCCAGGGGGCAAAATGGATCCACAGGTGGTCTAAATGAAGCAGGCTCGGCACTTCTAGCTGCACCCCTCTTACCTAATCTAACCAAACCTAAAGCAGAACCCCATATGTAAAAAAAAAAATTGGGTTTTATCACCAACTAATTGAAGAGCACAACTCAAAAATCAAAATTTGTCTGTTTTGTTAACGATTCAACGTAAAAATAACTTATCACGCTCAAACAACAAAACAATGGCAACAATAACAACTTGATAACTTAAATGGACTTCATACAATTTCAAAAACAATACTCAGTTATTTCTTAATTTCGCTATTTTGAAAAAAAAAGTCCAATTTTGACATGTGTCACTTTTCTTGCCAAGATACGTATGTATTCTAGGAGCTTCAGAACCATATTGAGTTTTGCCATCATAACTTTTGCTACAGTTTGCACATTTTGGCATTCAAAATTTATTTATTTGACATATCGGGTTCTGCCTTAGTATACCTACCACCCATATACATATAACTTGCTTGACTTATCTTGTTATTCTTAAAAGGTGGAAAACACAGCTACCCGTCGCCGGTATAAAACATATAAGCATATAAAGATTTTTAATATTTACATACATACATATAGCTTTTTCATACCAAAACGATCAAAATAATCAATTCTCAGCGTCCGACAACGTCCGATTTAGATGAAACTTTCAGAATTAGTTATATTCAACCTATATTTTTTTAGTCTGCGATCAACGGTCTTGGATACAGGGTGACACAAATTTTAAATTCTCATTGTGGTCGTGTTTTTTAATTTTGCTTATTACTTGGGATCGGGTTATACGTTTCTTGTATATAAATTACATTTGTCAACAACTAGGATTTATATTTATTTAATTATTGTCAAACATAAATTTTCATACAAATACACCTTTAATACTTTAACCGAAGCCACGTATTAGATCAAGATCATCAGGAATAATATCGATACAAATGTTCCAATGTAACCACAAAAGAAAAAAAAAAACGATATTTTGAATATTGAGTATCCCATATCCCTTGCCTTCCACTTACAGGATAGTTATTGATGACAGCTATTCAATTTAACTGAAGAATCATTTATTGTGTCATGTGCGATAATTGTAAAGATTACTATGATGATGAGGACGTGTAAAAACAACACCTATGACTGATATCCGTATAAGGGACATCCATTCAACAACTAATGAAGATAATGTAGGGATGTCAATGTGACCGACATTCAATCCTTCAATTATGGGATATATGATATAGGAAAACATTTCAATTGTGAATAACCTGGGAAAATCGATATTTTAAAAGAAGAATGTTACCTACTATGCGTATACTTAAACAAGGTATTTACAAATAAAATTGACCAATGTGATTTTGCGGCCAAGGGTTTTTGAAATCGTTTTAAAGTAATTTCATGCTCCTGATTTTATATATGATATAAGATATGCTTGATTGGCTTTAATTTATGAGATAAGGTCACCTCACTCAATTGTTCTAGGAAGATGAGAAAGAAATAGTAGATAAGAAAGATATTTATTTTCTTAGTTTGATACAAAATTTTATTTTTGCTGAATAAACGGTATAGTTACATACATATTATGTGAAAAAAAAATTATGATGAATGTGTACTATATTTCTTGTATGGACAGAGCTACAGAAGCTCCAAAAAGACTGTCCTGATGGAATCGTTTACAATGTTCTTCACTAAAATCGTCCAGATTATCCGGAAACCTGTCCAAGTATTGCTATATACAGGAAATGTTTCTTTTCTTGACCCTCATACTAAGCATCCCATTTTTTGAAAAATTTTCGACATTCTTGATAATTTTTTGCTTTATAATTTCCTAAAAAAAATTTTACAGCTTAGGCAGGCTAGGTATTTTGTGAAAATCTAGCTTTTTTTCTTAATCACCCTCTAACTCCTAGTCCCCCCCCCCTAAGGGGAAACACCCTGTATAGTATATTTGTCCCATTTTCGAACTTAAATTTACTTTTTTTTTTTAAAGTTCGTGTGCAAAATTTCAGCTTTCTAAGTTATCATTAGGACGGACGGACAGACGAACGGACATACAAATATCAAAATAACTTTTAATATTAAAACGGATATTATAAACGGATTGACAAACTTAGAATACCCTATAGATTTCATTTAGGGTATATATAACAATCGTCTTTATTGTCCAAAATCATAAAACGCTGTTTCATCAGTCCATGCTTTATATGCAGTGGTGGAAAATGATTTCTTCTCTATTTATCAATGGCTCATGACAATGGCAATGATATTGGTAGCTGTCCCTACGTGAAGCAATGATATTTAGTGTATCCACTTTGGTGGCCCAGTAGTAGCTTACCATTTTTAAGTCAACACAAACGGAATAAATATAAAAAAGTAAAATAGTTAGAATTGTTCTAACAATAAGACCCCAATTCTTATGATACCCTAGATGAATGCCGGTATGTAATTTCGTATGATCACCCACCCACCCACCATCAGCGCAAGTTTGATCTTTGAAGTGGTTTTTCGCATATATTTCTAGAACGGTTCGTCGGACAGTAAAAATTAGAACCAATTTCATATTCTGAAGAACTTCTCAGTACAATAAAACTGAATAGAATTGATCGTTTTCACAATATACGTAAAAATCCTAATTTTTATATGGCTACACCAAGAAGGGGTTGCTCGATTTAGTTTATTTTTGAAATTAAATTTTCTATTTTTATGAAAACACTGTATACAGATCTATACGTTGACGTGTTCTCGAGCAGTTCCGATTAACTAAGCAAAAATCGACAACGAAGAAGTATCAATTTGACTGTGTATTTAGTCGAGGTAGCCGCCTCAGTGCAGCAGTAGTCGTCGAAGCTAGAGCACGTCGCTCGCGGAGTGATAAAAAAAAACCAAATTACAAGCACGTGAGTAAAAATTTTGTTTGATATTTAAATTGTTTTATAGCTTACACGCTCATGATGTCTAGTGGCTTTAATTGAAAGTATATGCATTGGTTAATGGTGTTTCTAACTTTTTCTTTCTGTAATTGGAATAACTTTTTGTGGTGAGTGCTTTAAAAAGTAAATGGCGGGTTCACACACAGCATAGTGGGGTTAGACAATAGACATACCATATTTCGTTTTTATTTCTGGTTATCTACACCCGAAAAATTAAAAGATTGAATACATCTAAAGATGTGATGGAAACTGCATGCAAGGAGGTTATTTATGACGAAGCTTAAAGAGAGGAACACCGCTGAAGAGCTTCGTGGCTGGAGCGAAACATCCGGAAAAGTCTTCACAGCACCCCCAAATAACCCATCTCACCCACTTTCACATATTACAGTTACCGAGAAGAAGTAATGTCCAATGAAACTACACTTTTATAAAACTCACCCTTTCACTATATAAATACATGAAAATTCTCGGAAATTATTGGGACTCACCACCTATCATCCAAACAACACTTAATATCTTTAATAATTCTAAGTTCTTGGAGATCCAGTGAGATCACCCATATCATTAAAAGTTTACCAGTCATAAATTTAACCTCAAATGAGCTAATTTATCCAATTTAATTTATTATGTACGAATGGGTCTGATTCAGCCGTAACTCCATCTCGCCGAAAATCTTAACATTAACGCGAATATTGACAATCGTGCACATAGACAGCTATGCTTTCATCCGAAACATAGTATGTGTTTTAGATGTCTGCACCATTATGCCACATGTAGATTATTTTAAAAATTGTGAATTTTCTTTTTTTCGTAATAAATGGTTATTTTTTTTAAATTTTGCTTTTTTTTTGAGCTTATTTATTACTTTATTAAATTGGTATACTTTATTAAATTGATGAGTCAATCAACCCTGGGCATGGGGTAAATAGACTCACGGGGAAGCTTTTTTAAAATGGCAAACAATACTTGAAAAGTTTATAGTGAATAAAAAAGAGGAACTATGTATATTAAGAAACCCATTGAAGCAATCAAAACAAAACTGGCCCCGGTCTGACCTAACCTTAAATCTCACAAAATGTATTTTCAATTAATGCTCATCATGTTAGTAAATTGTTAAATTCTCAAGTTTGGAGCGCAATGGGGCGTAGAGAAGAGAATTTGTTGCGTCAACAGAAGTTATTTTAAATCAATTAGAAAAGAGGTAAAGAAATTTTATCGGTCAAATGATGACCTCTGGCGGTGCAATTTAATAAGATTTTCCGACATATTAGAACACATTTCTGAGATTATTTGCTCGATATTGTGACAAAGGTTAGCCCTCAGTTGATGGATTTTTAACATGAAAAAATCCAAGCGGCTTCAAATCAGAAATCAATGTGACCTGATTCGGATATTATTCCCTCGAAAAATCCGTCCTTAAGAATTTCGACTGTAAAGGACCACTGTACAATGTCGCCCCGGTAACAACCATGGCATTTCTCTTTAACATCATAAAAAATATATAAAATGGTGCAAAGATCACACCAGTCCATATTAATGTTCTGTAAAACCCGGGTTTTCATCCGGGTACCCGGATTTCACGGGCAAGAGTCGATTAATCCGGGTACCGGATTTTTTGCAATCGGGTTGTGAGGAATCGATTTGGTGATTTTGTGTCATTTTATGGCAAAGCATGTCACTGATGCTAAATGTACTCACTCCAGGTAAGACAAAAGCAAGTGTTTCGATTTAACCTTATTACGTTCGTAAACAAAACTTTAATTTGAACGATATAATCATAATCGCACTAAACTACTGTCACTACAAAATATATGTGAATCCTTATACATTTGCATACATAAACTTATCCAGAGCTGTTTCGAGTGTTCATATGCACACGTCCCTTTAGAGATATGGAAAAGCACGCATAGCGTTGAGTTGAAAACAAAAATCGAGAGACCGTAGGATTACGCGAACGACGAAATCTTCTTGAACATCTCCAAAATCCTTTCAAACTATTCATAATAATGTAGATCGGGTGTACATTGACGGTAACCCGGAATCGACAATTGAACATATGCGGGTAACCGAGACAATTAGTTCAACTAGCGCTGATACTGTCACTCTATGCGGATTTATATACAGATTCATTTCATGGATTAAACTCAGCTTCTCTGATCACAGAAATACCAACATCTTGAGTACAACTAACGCGACGTCTAACTACGGTACCTAGATTTTTAGCCACACTCTTCCTTCAAGCATCAATGTTTCCTTAGCTACGAGTTGTCTAAGTTCCGCCAAACTTTGGCATATCTTGTAGACTGTGCCCCTTGAAATTATTAATTGCTATCAAAAAATATGAAATTGACGTAAATGAAAGATAAATTTTTGGAAATAAATCAAAATTATAGGTTGATACATAAAGTCAGTCTGCAAAAAAATTTAACAGTTACATTTACTTTGTACACACTGACACAGTTACATATCCCACAGAAATGCTTAGATGTCAACAGTTGTACTAACAAAGTGATGTATGAGATGAGCTCCTACCAAACTCATCCCGGCTATACAGGTTAAACACACCAATTCGCTTCCATTTAAGGACATTGCACATTTCTAAAGTACAAAATGCCGCGGGTTTCCGTGTTAACGAGGACCGGAGGTAAATCGAAATTTTCCGACGGGTGGGCAATAATTCAAATTTTTGTGTTTCGTGCTTATACCGTGCATGTAATGAGTAAAAGTTAGATATACAAACAGAAAAAATTTAGTGAAGGTGTTAAATAATGAGAAAGAACTCAAGTAAAGAAAAAAAAAATCAATCACAGTGCAGAAAAATAAAAAGACAAAACTTAATTAAGTCAAAGTGAAAAGAAAAAAGTTAGTGAGCAGAAATCGATAACTTCGTAAGGACAAAGCGGAAGAAAAGTGTTAAAATTGGCGGAAAATGTCAAGTTATACAGGAAAATATAAGCTTGAACGACAAAGTTAGTTTCGATAAGGAACAGAAAATTCTGTCAAGGTCTTTCGTGCGTCGATTTAAGCAGACGTGTAACACGAAGGAACTATCCGAAGATGAACTCACCCGGGCAATCGAGGAAACTATTCTCTACGAAGTAAAATTGTAGCGGGACCCGGAACCGAGCAAAAATAACGAGGATAATCATCCAGTAGAATTCATGGATGCAGAATATTTTGACGATGGAGACAATCAGGAAGGCGAATTAGGTACTTCGACATTGACTGGCAGCGGCACATCATCTGGCGAAAACTACCAAGTAGTCGAAAAAACAGACGACCGCGTTCCCAGCTGCCAGGAAATTCGGAAAAAAGGGTTAGCAACAGATCAAGGAAAAACCGCAACCAGGAGACACATCCCGCAAATTACAGAGGCTGCCCCAAGTAAGTATAAGGAGCTTATCGACGAGTCGGCACGGAAATATGTACAGCATAAGGCTTTTGCCCAAATTCAAGTATGCACAAAGGAAGCAAGGCCCAGGTCCAAGACTACAGCCAAGCCAACACCCTCTACACTCAATGCTATGGGAGCAGATGCGTTCAAGATGCAAAGTCACTTCTTGGTTGTGACCTATTCGTTCTTATGGTTAAAATCAATGCTCTCCTGCCTAACTATGGGAAGCCGACCTCCATTCCAGAAAGACAAGGTGTTTATCTGCAGTTCGCGAAACCCCGATTCCGGTGAAACTCTTCTTCTGTTCTCACTTTATATTCCGTGCCAAACCCCAGTCCCCGAGTACATAGTGATCTAAATGTGTTGACCTCATATATACGATAGTTGGAGGCGATTTTAACGCTAAACATAGCCTGTGGTACGATCCCACAACCAACTTAGTTGGAAGAGGAAAATCTCCACAACACATTTTATCACTGTCTCCCAGAACACACAAACGTTCCACAGAGCTAACCATTTTTTAGACTTTTTCCTCGCATTAGACAACCTTATGAACATTCTTCCCCAAATTAGGAATCTTATCTGCCAGGCCCATATCGCAGACTCTGACCATTTAGCAGTAGAACTCAACATAGCTCTACAATTAAATGTCTGTCGACAATCATTGACGAAGAAACGCGTAACTTTTTCGATGAGCAATTCCGATAGAGGTTAAGCTTTTAGCCACGTCCGCGAGCTTTTAGAGAAATTAACAAAGTGTGTAGCAGAAAAGCAACAACTGTTTAAACTCTCCTGAGTAGAAAAGCAGCGCCTTCGACAACTACTTTGAGTTAACCTTCATAAACTCGCCACTAGCACATCTCACTAACTTCCACAGGCATGTCCTAACCGAGGTGGAAAATTTTAAGGCGCAAAGCTCCTCACCAATTTCGGAATTTAGCCTGGAAAATCTGGCTGGAAATCCGAATGACCGTTCACCGCTTCGTCTTGCTGCCCTTATTCGGTCAATCAACAATAAAAGGTCGAATGGCTCATGGTATCCCGAACCTTATAAACCGCAAGCTACCACCGTTGGCAATCAAAATGCTAACAATAATCTTCAACAATTGTATAAATAATCGTTACTTCCCAACTGAAAAATGTCCAAAATAATACCAATTACGAAAATGGCATGTTCTAAAAGCGTCTCCGAGTTCACCCCTTTTTAACTAATCTCCAACTTGGGCAAACTTCTGCAAAGAAGATGGAGCAGCACCAGCAATTTGGACTCAAGGCTATGCATGCCACTCTGCCCCAACTATTAAAATTTCACACTGATGTGACCCAAGCCCTAAAAAAAAGACACACTGTGACCTGTTTTCTTGATGTTGAGAAGGTCTTCGACTCCATCTGAAGAGAAGGTCTAATCTCCAAACTGATTAGATTTAATTTCCACTCTATCTCATTCGGATGTTAAATAACTTCTTTTGCCAGAGACAATTCTTTGTGGATATAAAGAAATGCTCATCTTCTGCCCATAAGGACATAAAAGCGGGTGTTCCGCAAGGCTCAGTACTACGGCTCTTCCTCTTCAACCTGGTAACTTTTGACCAACCGCAAAATAATGGCGGGAGTTACAACCCTTCCCTGTGCGGGTGACTCACTAGTGATCATATTGCCAAACTTTACGAATACTATCGTAAATGGAACATAAAGATTAGCGTCCCTAAATCGAGTGTTTACTCTGCATCCAAACTGCACGCTCACGCAGAGACGTATGTCAAAACGCAAGAAACATCGAAATCACTATCAATAATGAAGTGATAAAACCCACTAACACCAAACGCCAAATACCTGCGTATAAGTTTCTCAATGAATATCATGGCATACCAATTAAATCTGAAATTCTTCCGTCTAAGCCGAAGAATTTTCGGAGAATAAAGCGAGCGGACTAACCGGGAAATCATTCATCATAGAGTTAAATGAGCAAGGAGTGGATGTGTCTTCGGTGTCACTTAGAAGACGATCTTATGAGGCAAATTTAAGATGTAACCGACCAGCAAAGAAGCAAAAATTTACGGAAAACATGAAGATGAAATGATTACATTGGGAAAACATCACAAAAGCCAACATTGAAGCTTGACTGAAAAATGGTAGTTATGAGCAAGAGCATTACGATTGCTTTTGACCCATATCTCTGTCAAAAAATACTGATTTATAATTTTTTATTTTAATTTTAGGTCATATTTAGAGAATGTCGCTTAGAGGCAGTTACCGAAGCAGCTAATTTTGTTAGAAGGAGATGCAATGAACATTGTAAAGAAGTTCTCATAACGACGGTAAAAGATCCACGTGGAACTATTATTTAGAGTTGCATTGCTGGAGAAGGTCCCCCGTTCCTCTTTATTTCGTAGGTGGTACGATACGTTCAGAAAAATATGAACGTGTTCTGGAAACAACTCATCTGCCATATATGGACTCTGTTGTTCAGCGGATCTCTCTATACATTTATGCAGGACGGTGCACCATGCCATACTGTGAAATCTATTAAAAATTTCCTTTTTTCTCTCTGATCTAAGCCCCATTAAAAATTGTTAGTATTTTCAAAAACTAAAATTAGGTACACCAAATAATATCAAATATGTAATTATAATATAAATAAAAAAAAAGTCTATAAGACGGGACTCCTACGCGCCGCCACCATATGTCCCGGTGGTGCACGCCGTCTGATGGGACACTCATTTGTTAGCCACCGGTGAGGTGACGTACGCCGCCTGTTGGAGACTAATATGTACGTGAGCCAACAGTGGTACGCGCCGTCGTGAATGTATTTAAGAAATATGGAAGAACGATGAGGATATAAAAAAAAATGTTTAATAGTTGTATTGAAAGTATGCCAAATAGAAATAAATTTTATTTTCCATCATGTAAAGAAGTCACTAAAGCTAATTGTAAATACTAAAATTCAAGTATAAATATGACGTAAGTTTCTAAATTCAAATTCCAATAACAAATTCTATAAAACCGCTAAGATGGACCCTTTGCCGATTGACAAAGAATTGTGAACATCAATCGAGGAACGTCCAAATAATGAAAAATTCTACGATGAAACTTGCTATTCAAAGCAAGTTTGATAGAAAAATTAGTAATGACGGCAACATTTCATCAACATCATTCGAATAAGTAGGAAGTACATAGAAAATGCAAATGGATGGAAAATTTTTGTTGGTTCATTCCATATATGTATTTATGTTATAAAGGCATATTCAAAATACGTCGAAAACCCGATAACATTATGAAGCGTGTAACTGTTCTATCTATCCAAGAATATCCTTTGCTTTTGTGTTTTTATGCTTTTTTTTTCATTTTCCATTTATTTTATACTCATTAGCCACTTCGATAGCTCAAACAGTAAGAGCGAAAAGAAAATTCGTTATAACAAGTAAAAAGGCTAGAATTAGTCTAAAGCCAATTTTACGATACCGTAGAAGTAGATGAATTGTATGTAATTCCGTATGGTCACCCATCATGCAGGTTTGTTTTTGTGGTTTTCGCATATATTTCTAAAACGGTTCGTTAGGCAGTAAAAATGGTTATAACCAATTTCACAGAATTTCATATTTCAGATCGTTTTCACAGTATACGCAAAAATCCTAAATTTTTTAATGGCAACATCAATGGCCAATTTAGCTCATTTTTGAAGTTTTACTTATTTTTATGAAACCGCCTTGTGCAAGATTTCAGCTTTCTACGTCAACGCGCTATTAGGCAGTCTAAAAATACATAGTGAAAAATTTGTGTATGGCAAAGCTACACAGGAGTCACCCTATTATGGGACAGATCGAACTTCAATTTTGTTTTTAAAATCCCGTATGCAAAATTTCAGCGCTCTAAGTACACGCGTTCTCGAGTTATGGTGAGGACGGACGGACAGACGAACATGCAAAAATCAAAATAACTTTTAATTTTATGCATGGGTGTCCAATCCATTTTGCTCTACCATCATTATTTCTAGGTGTTACAAATGGAATGACAAACTTAGTATACCCTTTAGATTTCATCTAGGGTATAACAACGCGCCGCAAAGTTTAAAGTTTGATCAAACTTTGCGGCGCCCCAAACTGGCGTGACTTACATTGGCATTAGCTATGTATACAGGAAAACCATTCAACCTCATTTTGCGGCACGTAAAAAGCGCGTGGTGCTTATTGTATCTAGGGCTTAGGCTTAAGTCAAGAATGTGTCGATCCAAAATAAAATCAACGATGCCTCGACCTGATGTAGGAAGCCATCAATTATTTCTTTAAGCCTGAAACACAATTGGAGTTTTTCAGCCAGCTTGAGATTTGTTGACAATTTAAATCAGTGTAGAAGAACACAATTGGAGCTTTAGCTTTTTTGCCAGCATCAAGCTGGCTTAAGATTTGATCAAGTTGCAAATTTCAAGTCCAATGGCTGCCGCCTTGAGGGAAGTTTTAATGTTGCCAACTGTGCGAATGTTAAATATCAGTTGCGAATGTTAAATATCAGTTGTGAATGGTTTCTGTTGACACATTTTTCGAGAAAATTGAGAAGTAAAGGCTTAAACACAATTGCGACGTGCGACGAAAAACGACGACGAAACTCCTCTGTCAAACTTCTAAAAGCACAGCGTCTTATGCACCAAATTAGGACGAGCGACGAAGTTTTCGTCGGGATTGATCAGTTTCTGATTTTGTCGTCGTCGCTGCAGTACTACCAACAAAATTAATCGAATGAAATTGTGTTGGCATTCAGTTTTGTCTTTTTTAGGTGGTAGCAAGCCGCGGTAATTTAAAAAAAATAAGCTTTGAGGAAAAATTTATTGAGGAAGTACGAAATTATAGAATAATTTATGATTTACAAGACAGGCAAGACAAGTGGACAAAAAAAACGTGGTTTGCATTGATATTGTGAGGCGCTTAAATACAAATGGTAAAGTTGTGATATTTTTGGCATTTAGTTTGATTTTAATTTAGTTAATTTATGTATTTTATTTTTGGTCCATTGCATTTCTTTCTTCAAAATAATATAAAATATTCTCGATAAAAACAGTCAAAACTAGTAACAAATGAAATTTCAGTATCTTCTTCTTTCAAAATCGCCGCTCACCGCCTGTCGTTGGAATTATGTTCCCAATTTTTCGACTGTCTCTTTCGACAGCGAATTTTCCGCTGTCGTCTGTCGCTCTGTCGTCGCAATTGTGTTTAATTCTTAAACTCGAAACTCACCTTTAACTTCCACATAGATCGCATCGTTAATAAGCCAAACTCAATGTTAGGCTTTTTAAAGCACTGGGCAAAAGAATTGATGATAATTACTAAAGCTCTTTTTACCACTCTTATTAGACCCATTTTGGAATATGCCAGTTCTGTCTGGTCTCCCTCTTCCAAAAATCACTCCGATCGTATTGACAGCGTGCAAATGAGATTCTTAGTTTTTACCCTATGAGGTCTCGAATGGAGGGATAGACTTCATCTTCCTCCTTATAACGAAAGATTAAATTTAAAACAACTTCCTGCCCTTGAGCCTCGTAGAAAAACTTGTGATATAAGCTTTGTATTTCAACTTGTGAGGGGTGCATGCCTTTGATGCTTGAGAAAATTAATTTCAATTCACGATCTCGATACTTGCGATCTAATGACTTTATTTATTTGTGTTCCCATCGCACCAACACTTTAAGACTATGACTAGAATGTGCTGTACTTTTAATTTGAATTTCCATTCAATGGATTTTAATATTAATTAGACTCAAGTAAGAAGACTCCTCAATAATTGTTCTGTACTTTAGCTTTAATTCAAGTATTGTGTCCTGGGACCATTGTAGCCTAGCATTTAGCGAAATAAGTAAATAAATAAATAACAGTACCAAAAATATTCAAATAGAGTTGGTGAAAGAAGCAGTTCCTGTGAGACATAAAATACAAACTCAGTATTATTTTTACATATAATTGGTACATCTCGAAAACTATCCAAAAAGACATAATTACTGTCGTTTCTTAATAAAAGTTCTCACCATAAACAAATTAAAGTTGCAAATGTCAAAAAACGCCAGTTGTGTTCAATTCGGCTTTTTCAGTCAGCTTTAGAGGAAAACTGGCGATAAAGCTGGCTGTTTAAGGCTTAGAATTTATATGCATTTTGGAGGCCAACAATGGCACAAATGATGACTGAGTAAAAATTCTGCCCAAAACATTTTCTGTAAATTTCTAAGACGAAATGAATGCTATTGCTCATCTACACGTCTATGCTCATAAAAATTGTTAGCGGCCCAAGCAGCTGTTGTCGGCCTCCAATAATGCATAAACAATTTTAAGGAAAAAAAATTCTAAGAAAAAATTCTAAGAAAAAATTTTAAGGAAAAAAAATTCTAAGAAAAAATTTCTATCTTCCTTACATCAGGTCGATGCATGGTTGATTTTATATTGGAGCGAAGCATTGCTGGCTTCTTATGGCATCGAGGCGAGGCATAGTTGATTTTATATTCTAGTGTGGCGTTAGTAGTTGTTCTACTTCACTTTGTATGTTATTAGCTTGTCTAAGCTATTACGCCTTATCCTTTGAACCTCTTGTCCATACTGCAGTTGCAGAATTTTTAGCGACTGAGTGTGAGTAAAACTGTTCAAATTGGTACAAGTGGAGCCACCTAACATTATAACAAGGAAGCAATTTCGCAATCACTAGATAGTTCTATCACAAGGATATTATGTTTGGGTGTCCAATTCATTTTACTCTAACAGCATTATTTCTGTGTTGCAAACGGAATGATACAACTTAGTATACCCTATATAGAATTCATCCGTATAAAAACCTATGTGTAGAAAGAAACAAAATAAGTACAATTTACGCAACATTTACCTGATGTGTAGGGTAAGGAGATCTGTGATTTGGTCCTCCGGTTGGTGCAGGTGGTGTTGGATACCTCTGAGGGTATGGTGAATATTGTGAAGTAGCCGGTACTTGATTTTGTGGTGGTGGCGGACCACCTTGTTGCGGTGATGGAGGATATGAACCTGAGTTTTGTCCTGGAGGAGGATACGGTGATTGACCTCGTGAAGCGTTTGTCTAAAATAATAGAGAAGGAAAAAAAATCAAATATAAGGCAATTCGATCACACAAAATAAATATCAAAGTAAATATAAGTTAATATATGAATATTTTAGCCATACCCATTTAGTTTTTATGAATCAATTAACTTAATACTATTAGCTATTACAATTTGCAGTAAAATTAGAGAATCTCGTCACATCTTATGCAATTTTTGAAATAAATTCTATTTATTTTTTTATGAAAACGCCGTGTACAAAATATCAGCTCTCTACGTTGACGTGTTCTCAGACAGTGTCCAAATGCATATATCGAGAAAAACGAAATTTTTGTATGGCAACCTCACGAAGGAGTTGCCTGATTTATTTGTCCCATTTTCGAACTTAAATTTACCTTTTTTTTTAAACCCGTGTACAAAATTTCAGCTCATAAGTGCACGAGCATTTTGTTTTTTGACGATTGCTCACGCTCAAAGTCGTGGCGTGATCAGTATTCCGAACAACTCACGAGTCAGAAAGAGCAAGCAGGACACAAGCAAGATCGAAATATTCTGTTTTGTAAAGCAAAACAATTAAAACAAATAAAAAAAACTCAAACATGGTCGGCAGATCTATTTAGTGTGTTTGACGCATGTTACGAGTCACAACTCGCATAATTGGGACTCTCAGAATGAGCAATATTAATAACAGCTCATTGAATTACAAACTCACCGGTGTGAATACACTTAAAGTGCTCAATCAAGAACATAAGCCAGAAAATAACTTTTAACTTTAGAATTCAGTGGCAGATAAATTCTGACAAAAAATTTCAAGAAATTACGAAACAAATATGAACATAATAAATGAATAATCTTTGTCGGCCACTAATAGTGCATTAAAATTCTAAAGAATATAATTTATGCGTTTCGGGCAACTTTGGTGACACTTTCCAGGTTGTTTGATTTGATATCAAACGGAAGAGATTAACCCACTAAAACATCTCCATTACTAAAAATAAGTAAAACAAGAAATAGGCATATCTTTCCAGTTTACAATTAAACTTATTTCTCATTGAAGAAATCCTAGGCAAAACATCAGGTCTCTATAGTTTACGATGACCCAGATGACTTCAATCAACAAATGGCTAAATTTTCTTTTTTTTTTGCGCAAAAATCACCCATTAACTCTTGCTTCTTAGGCGAATTATGGATTCTTCGAAACTTCATCTTAATTTGATAACAAACAAAAAATGTACCTATGCAGCTATGCGCATTTTTCCACCCCTGCAATTTAAGTTGCAACTCAAAGTTGGGAGGTTTTTATTGCAGAGAGTATGTTAGTGCAACCCTGCGAGTGTTTTATATCTAAGTGCGTTAAATGCCAAAAAATTCAGACCCCGTTTTGTGACATTTTCAAAACATTAAAATTTCAATTCACTTTTAATTGGAGTGTATGTAACTAATACTAAAATTTTGAAAAAAGCAAGTAAAAATGCTAGAATTGGTCTAACACCAATTCTTATAATACGCCTAGCTAGATGAATGCCCGTACGTAATTTCGTATGATCACTCTTTGTGCAAATGTAATTTTTCATGTAGTATTTCGCATGTATTTCTAAAACGGTTCGTCGGACAGTAAAAATGGTTATTACCAAGTTTATAGGATTTCACATTCTGAAGAACTCTTCAGTACATTAAAAACGTCTAGCACTGATCGTTTTCACAATACACATAAAAATTTTTAATTTTTATATGGCAACGCCAAGAAATTATATTTATTATTTTTATGGAAACGCCGTATACAAAAGTTTAGACATCTACATTAACGCGTTCTCAGGCAGTGTCCAAATATATAGTGAAGCAGTGTTTTTCATGACACTAATTAACTGCAGCAAATAGAATTAGAGGTGACGATGCAGCAAAAAATTGCGCTACATCGTCATCTCTAATTCTAATGTTGCTCCACAACGTAGTGATACCAAACTAAGAATTTTGATTTATTCTATTGTAAGCCACTTAAAGCCGCGTCCACATATAACATACATTCCCCAAATGTTTAACAAACATTTGCAAGCATTTGTGGAATATTTGATGGATGTGGACGCAATTTTTCTAGTTATGTATTCTTAAAGAAGTTCCAATTGAATCCAAATGAAATGGAAAGCATTAGATGTTTGTTTTCAACAGCTGAAAACTAATTTTGGAATTTTTTAATAATGAAGTCTTGATCATGAATGAGAAATGGGACAAGATAAATATAATAAATTGAAATAAGTAAATTTCGAAAACCAGATGGATCGTCAATTTATCATTAAATAGACCACGACCACTGTAATCCTCTGTCTAAAAATTTGCTGTTCTATTATTTCCTTCCTCTTCGAAATTTTCCTCAAACATTGCGGCAAGTACTTTGCGCGGAGAGTACATGGTTAAAACTGAGCATTTGGAAAACATTTTTCACACATTTATTTATCCTCTCAAATGTTTGACAAACATATGACAAATTTTTTTTTATCCTTCATTTCTTGCAATCATTTTGCAAACCAACTTAGCTGCCCAATAAATAAAGTCTGTTTCCTTTATTTTGAAATGTTGTTCTCATGAAGAAAAAAGTGAAGCACATAACAAAAAACTGAATCACAAAAAAGGTGAGTACAATTGTTAACAAGTAAAATGTTAGAATTGGTCTAACTAAGACCAAATCTTATGATACCCTAGAAGAATGCCCGTATGTAATTTCGTATGGTAAGGTTCGTCGACAGTAAAATTTATTCAAACCAATTTCATAGGATTTCATATTCTGAAGAAGTTTTCAGTACAATAAAAACATGTAGGACTGATCGTTTTTACAGTATACCTACGTAAAAAACCTAAATTTTTATATGGCAACACCAAGAAGGCGTTGCACGATTTACTCCATGTTTGAAGATTTATTTACTATTACTATGAAAACACTGTGTATGAGGGTTCAACCCTCTATATAGTCTAATATATAGTGAAAAACGAAATATTGGTGAAGCTACATGGCGAGAGACTTTAACTTCAAGAGACCACATTTTCGATCTCTGGACACCCAGAGACTTTGGAGATGCAAAAAATCAAATTACTAGAAATTATTTTGTTCTCCGGCTTCGGTCTCCCGTCGTGTGTTTCAAATCAATCGGATTGCATTTCCATGCTCGGTCTCTAGTCTTCGAAGTTTGCTCATTTTTCGTCTCTAGATTTCCGGAGACTATTGTGTGTTCTGCTGTTAAGTTAACTATGGAGTGAAGTGGGCAAGGTTTTTTGTTAATTTTTATTTAATTTATCATAGGGTAACTCCATTGAAAATCGAACAAAATTTACACTTTCGCAACGTTCTTTTTTTACTGAAATTTAAGTTTTTTTTGTCGTGCGATGAATACTAAATATACATATATACTAAATTTTAATTAACTTTGAAACCCTTAAAATTTTCCAATTTTTGGTATGTGCAGTTACTACACATACCTGAAAGTTATATTAAAGAAATGATAACTTTGAATCCAAATACCGATCACGAGGCACGGTCTTTAAATTATTTCAGAGAAATTTATATAAAGAATGACTTTTATAAGAAAAACAAGTAAAAAAGCTAGAATTGGTGTAACACCAATTCTTATGATGCTGTAGATGAATACACGTACGTAATTTCGTATGGTCACCTATCTGTACAAGTTTGATTTTTGAAGTGGTTTTTCGCATATTTCTAGAACGGTTCGTTGGAAAGTATAAATGATGATGACCAATTTCATAGGATTTCATATTCTTTTCAGTGTAATTAAAACGTCTAGGACTGATCGTTTTCACAGTATACGTACAAATCTTAAATTTTTATATGGCAACACCAAGAATCCGTTGCCCAATTTAGTCCATTTTTGAAATTATATTTACTATTTTCTGTGTACAACATTTCAGTTCTCTACGTTGATGCGCTCTCAGGCAGTGTGCAAATATACAGTATAAAACGAAATTTGTATATGTCAACCCTAGGAAAGGGTTACCCGATTTGTCCCATTTTCGAACTTAAATTTACTTTTTTTTAAAGCCCGTGTGCAAATTTTCAGGTCTTAAAATATACGCGTTCCCAACCTATCGTGCGGACGAACTCACGGACGGCCGGACAGACGAACTGACGGAAAGTCTCAATTTGGGAGAGTAATGGCATTAAAGAAGAGAAACTTTTTTTGTCAATAGGGGGCTGGTTATTTTTGAAAAAAAATATCACACTTTGTTGTGTTGTCTTTTATCCCGCGTAAAGTGTTTGCATACATTTTTTTAAAGCTTTTTCACTTTCTTTCTAACAATGTTTTTCTTGACAATTAACACAGACCAAATATAAATTTCGTGAAAGTATACACTTCAAGAAGTGTCTCTGGAGACTTTTTATTATGGTCTTCAGAACCTAATTTTTTGATCTGATACAAGAGTCTCTTGCCATGTAAACATTTTGGAGATCTTAGATTCTGTAAACCAGAGACTAAAGAGCAAAGGCCTCTCACCGTGTATCATTTTTTTAACAATGTATAAAAATCAAATTTTGTTTTGATTAGTGACGAAGCCGTTTATATGTTCAGTGAGTATCTTTCCTTCATCCACAGTTGAGAAATTGTTAAAACACTCTCTCTTCGTTGGCATTATGAGCTGGTACGCTTAAACATACTGTGCAATCTTCAATACTTCCGTGCACAAATGATTAATTTCCATGTTTTTGTTTTGTAAAAAAACAACTGATTTTTAATTGCAGTCCATGGAGTGCAAAAACATCCAGTAAAAATGATTAAATTGTTGTAAAAATTATACACTATGCCGAGGAACAGCATGATCTTAGTAGAATGCACATGCCTACACTTCCCCTTTTCGGTAAAAGTTCCGATGTTTCCTCCTTTTAAAAATGAGTTTTACTTTTTATTAAGTTATATTCATCCTTTATATTACATACTTTTTGTTTTTCTTGTTGTTTTGTAAATTTTTATGTCTTTTTTTTTTCTCTCGTGAAGTATCGCCAAATTGGGTTATTTCCCGTATTTGTACGGTGGCATTTACAATTATTTTAGATACGTGAACAGACGCAATGCAGTATCGAGATTTTACATTGGTTGGGGATAGGGAGGGGGACATAAAACAAACACAGGTACACAAGGCAAGTTACACAAGCAAAATTGTCGTACTGCTAACTTCGTTACTGCGCTAAGACTGGCTGGGACCAGAAGGGAGAATTTGAGTGAGAGTAGAGTCGGTCTGACTGTCGGCATTATCAACTACACCGTACATACACAAAAAATTAAATTTTTGTTTAATTGGTTTCCAAAATTTTAAAACCCGGACAGTATAGAAAACCCCGCCCGAACTCTCCCCGGACGCCCTTCAAACTAGGACAAATCCGGGGAAACCCGGACGGATAGCAGCCCTAGACACAATGGATGTTGCTCTCCATTTCCAGATAATGATATTTACAATTTAATTTTGCTTAAAATTTTTATTCAAATTACATAGTTCATTTTTAAATTCATTTAATTTGATTCAATTATCGTCTCTAATACAGACACATTCATACATATCGTTTTCCATTAAAACTACATAGAAATAGAAACCTTTGGACTAAATTAAATGAAATTCGACAAAATGAAATTAAATATTTTTGATATCAACAAAATTTTCTACCAACTAGTTGACATTTAGTTAGTTACATTTAAAATAAGACTAAGTTTTTGCAGTTAATGTATAAAATTAGCTCATGCTTAATTAAATTTAACGCACATCGTCAAACTAGCAATTGGAAATCGATATCACTAGCTTGCACATACATATGTACAATATAACATTTTATACAGACAGATGCTGCAAAATATTAAATGCAATTCAATCGGTTGATTGAGCTCTCGCTTTTTATAGCTTAATCTCCCATGGTAATTCTATACGAAAAATATTGTTAATTAGCTGCCACTGCCAAAAATGATGGCTACTTAGAGCTACGAGTATAATAACGAAACCCTCCAGAGGTGCGTCTGCCAGTAATGGTTTCGTAGTGTTTCTTTTAAAGAAAAAAAAAGAACCAGTTAAAACTAGGAAGCTGTTTTCATACATCATAACCTCTATACACAAATTAGAGATGTTCGATCCGGAACGAACGGATCCATATAAGGAATGAACGGCACGGGTCCATAATTAGTGGAGCTGTCGTTCACTCAATCCTATGTTTAAACCAACTTATGCAAACTTACTGCTCTGAGCACATTACACTTCACCATTTCTGATTTGTAGGAACTTGATTAATTTTGCTCGTACACCCTTTAGAACATATTAGAAACATAGGAACGCGGGTATCATATAAAATTTGTGTAGGAATATGAATGAATCCAAAATTACCTCTTTTAGCTCAAACGGTAGTAATGAAGGGCACAGAATGCAGGAAAAAATTAAATGAATGCAAAAAAAAAAAAAAACAGTAACAATTGGAAACTTAGACATGAATGAATAGCAACGTGTTGAAATGTCGATAAATTTGCACACCTAGAATAAATGGATTGCTCCTTCATGAATTCTGCTAGATGTTAATACCTGTAAACTGCAATGTCCTTTTACACTAGAAAATTTAAGTCCAACGCAAATAATGGTACTGTCTTACATAATTCAGCTTATGTGTACATTATGGGCACATCTCTAATCCAAATGCTAGCTCCCTATCGATAGGGTTACCTAATTTTAGTAATGGTGTGGGCGTTTTATATAATCCTAATGGTCCAAGCACGGTTGGTTATACCTACAAGTGCCTTATCCTAATATATGACGACTCTGTCCGGACTGACTCTTCTTTCTGGACAAAGCCGTTGCAACTACTAACAATAATACTTTATTATTGTGATATGTTTAAAGATTATAAATCTTATTGAATACAGACCAACATGCTAAGGAAGTAATACAAAAATGTTCTTATAATTCAAAAAACAAGGACTAAATAATATTAAACAAATTCGAGTTAAATGTACCAAATTGAGAAAAAAAATGATAAATACTAAATAATATTAAGAACAGCCATGAATTGTACCTAATAAAGGTCCAGAGAGCTTAACAGTTCAAGAAAATCTCTACCTGTGTTCATGGCTACAATTATCAGAGGATAAACTAAGTAGTTTCGACAAAATAAGAGCGCTCCCCGCAATGAGAATGACAGCGTAGCAGAAGAAAGTTTAAACTTCTTTGAGAGCTAAAAATTGCAGCTTGTTGTAAAGATATTGTGGTCTCTTCTTATGAAATAATTTATGAAGTAAATACAAGTCACAATGAGCAAGATAGGTATCAAGAGTGTCCACGGGCGAAATTGACTTATATTGAGATGTGGGTACTGCAACTGTCAATTTACGACGGCAAAGTGAATCTAACTTGGGAAATACGATTGTGCCATATATAAAGTGGGGAAGAATTAAAACTACGTACCAGTTTCAGACGTAAATCTGTAGATAATAAATACCCACTGACTCTCAGCTACCTTAAGGAGCCATAACTTTGGTAACATGACTGCAGCATGTAAATTGTGTGTTCAGGGCTACACCTAAATTTTTCATAGATCTAGTGAAGGGCAAGGCAAAGTTATTTAAAATAACCCATGGTAGCTCTGATGCGTCAAGGTTGTTTCTATAGATCGGCATACACATAGACTTGCTAGGATTCAGTAGAAGTTTATTAGCTATCGACCAGTCATAAAATCTCGTTAAGGCTTCATTTACACGGGCAACACAATCTCCTTGCAACCCAATTGGTCTGTTCAACTATATCTACACATCATCACCATATACATATATGAATACTCACATCCTTCAGGCAAATCATTGATATAGAGACCGAATAGGAGAGGACTTAATATTGATCCTTGGGGTAATCCACAGGTGGAGTCTCGAAAGTTCGATATAGAGTCATAAACTTTGACTGCTTGTTGTCTACAGGTAAGAAAACCTCTGAAGAGGAAAAATTAAAGTAATTCAAAAGTTTAGAAAGGAGCCAATTATGATCTACTGACTAAAATTCAATAAGATAAGGATAGTTAAATCGTCTAGATCTAAGGATTCGATAATATCCGTTCAGACCTTCAGAAGGGCAGCTTCCACTTCGAAAACATGAATTTGAAGATGATAGAAGCTGATTCTGGTCAAGATAATAGGTGATCTGGTTGTACATGGTATTTTCGAGGACTTTGTTGAAGTAGCACAGCAAACTAATAAGCCTGTAATCATTAATTCCACTAGGACGAGGTTTTTTGGGCACAGGAACAATGAGGGCTTTTTTTCCATAAGGACGGGGAACTGAGAAGTTGCAAGACAATAATTATAAATATGTACTAAAATATCAGTAGTAGTGGGAGCAACCATCTTGATGAATCTCGGGGGGAGCAGATCATGCCCAAGTGCAGTAAATTTTATAGCAGACATTCCAAAGGGAATGTCAGTATCAGCAATCCAATTAAACGCAAAACCTTCGAAACGCCTATCATTCACCACTAGAGGACTATTAGGGACTATAAGAGTAGAAGATGCAAAAAACTCGCTTAGGATCTCAGCGTCAATATTGTATTGTGGAGGTTCGCAACACCAAGTGAACGGATATTCCTCTAAACATTTTTTTTATTGGAAGATCAGGATTCAATTTAATGCTATAAACAACTTCTTGACAGATCGAAGTTTAAGCGTCACAAGGTTTCGAGCTTTCTTGTGGCATTATAGGGTTGCGTGTAGCTTTATATTGACGCAGTAGTAGATCCCTTTCGGCGATAATTGAATGTATCTCTCCAGTTAACCACGGACAACGATGTAATAGAACCTTTCGCCTTCGAAATGGTACATGCGGGTTAAAAAGCTGTAGTAGTAGATTGCTTAGAGTACTGACTCTGTCGTCAATCGACTCCATTGAGAAAAGAATAGAATAGATTACAAAATAAAATAAAATATATGAATGCCCATGAATACACCCACCGTTCTGTTTTCAAAATGTAACAAGTTAGATGTTAAAGTGGTCTTTCGCATTTATTTCTAGAACGGTTCGTCGTAAACAATTTTAAGTAATTTTATACGTTTTCACATTCCGAATGTCTCAGTATATGTACAAAAAAATAACAAATATGGAAATTTTTGTATGGCAACCCACCCTTTTGAAGGTGCTGCCAAGTTTCACCCATGCTCAAATTCTACAATTATTACGAAAACGTTCTCTAGAAGACTCGAGCTCCCTAGCTCATTGCATAGGTACACTCAGGCACTGTCCAATTATAGGTACATAAGAGTGAAAATCGGAGCTTTTGAATAGCACCACTACATCCCATATGTGGAAGAGAGCTTGACCTTACTTTTTTTCATAAAATTGCTGCACAAGATTTCAGTTTTATAAGTCATTCTCGAGTTATCGTACGGAGAAACAGACATAAATTAAAATTTCTTAATATTATGCGTGGGTGTCCTTTCATTTGCCGTACATTGTTTCAATATTTTTACTGCTCACCGATTCACAGTAACTCGTAAATGTGGTAATTTTTGAGTAAATTTTGGGTAATTTTTGAGTAAATTTTGGGTAATTTTTAGTAAAAATATGTAGTGAAAAATTTATTTTTTCATTTATACTTTGCTCATGTTTATAATACACAGAAAATTTAAATTTGTGAATGGAAAATTTGCGAAAATATAATAACATTTCGATAGTAACATCTGCTCTTGTCAGTGAGTCTTATATGCGCGGTGATAACGAAAGTAGCCTCAGCATCGGACAAAACCCCTACTGCCAACCATGAAAGGTTAATCGCCCACTAGTAGGCTAGTAGATTTACTACCTCTGATCTAGGGTATGAAAAACTCATTAAATTTGCTAGCTTCCAGCTGGAGTAGTATAGAGTACCAGTCACAGTCATCAAAGCGTTCAGAAACAGCAGCCATAATTTCAAGCCGAAATCACTACCCCTGCCACCCAATATCTGGAGGATTGTCGAGTCTAGGTTGTCGGAACTGATCATGAATCTCCTGCTGGTCAAACCAAAGGGGCATCATTACCTTGTTTTGACTCCTCCGAGATAGTCAGAAGATATCGCGTGATCCGACTGTGAGAACCAGTTCCCCAAACATTTCGTAGCAATCATCACTAAGATGAGTGAAGCCTGGGAAGCCATAAAGCTAGTGCTAATCCTGAATAGGGATAATAAAAGACCCAGAGTGCGCATTTGGTTGTCCAAAATAAACGTACGACGGTGGAAGACTGCCCAGGGCCTTCGTCTAAGCAACCCACCGCTTTTACGGATGACTGTAAAACCGTTAAAGCGAAGCAAATGCAGAAAAATAATTCTACAACTTGAAATTGTTTCCGCAACATAATTGCATAATTTTCCATGCGACTGTAAAAGGATCGGATTTTTCGCAAATTTTCGACTATCTTTATAACCAATTCACCAAAAATGACATTTTTCTTTTGGAATCATTGAAAGTAACCTTTTCAAACAATGCCCCACAAGATACAAAAACAATTTAACAACTTAACATTCGTACGTAACGTCGTTTTCGACAAAAAACGTCTGTGACAAGCAGACGGAAGCACGGACAATCTTAAGATGGTTCCGTTTTTTCCTTTTGTTGTATGGAGCCCTAAAAACTAGCAGCGCCTGGCTCGACTATAAAATTGGCAATACCTCGGCCTGATGAATCAAGGCATAAGTTCCCTTGAATATAAAATCAACTATGCCTGGGCTAGCATTCATTTTTTCCTCAGTAATTTACTTGAAATTTTCTTCAGAATTTGTATAAATTATAGGAGTCGGACAGACAAATTACACTCCAAAATTCAATATATTATTCTAGGTGTATGTCGCCTGGGTGCAGGCCACAGACAAATTTTTTGAGCCAGATAAGTACATATTCATTTTTTCTTAGAGATTTGTTCGTTAATTTTTCTTGAGAATTTTTATAGCTGATAGCAGTCCAAAGGAGTTATTTTAAGATACCATATAATATATGTATGTACTTCATTCTGCTTAATTGCTCCAATGATTAATAATACAAACATATTCTACACAAAAATATTCAAATAGATTTATTTATAAGAACAAATGAATGGTAGCGAGTACGAGACGTTACTGACTTACACATTGGTTGTGTCGTCATCAAGCCGAAATGCCGATTCAAAAATCTAGCAAAATATGAAGACTTCAACCGCGGTGAGTTTGTTAAGAATGCACACCGTTCTAGTTGACATGACTCACGGTTTACTAGTGGTTAGCTTTAAGTTATGGGTTAAAATAAAATTAATTTGAAAGGGAATGAAAATAAAAACTGTAGGTGCATATGTACATATATAGGCACTACGGGCGCTTATCATTCTACTCCAACAGATGCTCAAAATATGCTTCTGCAACTCCTTCCTCTTGACCTAAACATTAAAAATCAGAAATCATGCAGTGCGGTCAAACTTAAAAGATTCAAGTTGTTGGACTTTTAAATCCTATAGCCATAGTAATTGTCTTTGGCTTATTGTGGTGTAGGACGATTTTTATGAATAAAATTCAACTTATCTAAATCTTATCGCATACTAAATCACTCAAGTGTTTTCCATGCGATGATGTAAGCAATTTTACATGTTTGGCTGCTGCTAAGACACGATTTAACGCCGAAGCTAAGCATTACACTTTTTTCAGATAGCCAAACTGCTGTTAAACCACTCGATCATATCCTCTAAAACAATGCAGTGCTGAGTGAACCGATTTGAGTAACAGTTACTCTTCAATAGGAACATTAAAGAATACGAACTGGGACGTAAATTGGCGAGACAACCCGTATCTTGTCCATTACGATAGTTCCTCTGAATGAAATTAAGAGAGAGACATATTCTCACAGCTAATTCAAGATAAAAAAACGTAACAATCTGACCAGAAGCAGAACAGTTGGCCCTGTTATGAAGACATAAGAAAGCTTGCGAGGCTCCTCTTTAATACACATTGCAGTATCTACGAGGAAGTAAGCGAAAAGGGTATCCTGACTTATTTCTGTAAATGTCCAACTGGTCCATACTACAATACAGAGCCAGGTATCGAGCTCTAGATAACTTCTCTCTCAACAAACTTTGCTTGGGAGACCTGGAGGTCCACTTCATGAGTTGCACAAAATGTTTGCTGATCAACCCCTTCATGCGGTCATATGAGTTAAGGTATGAAAACGGCGCTTAAAGTGCTAATTGGAGCTCTTGCAAGTTGGTTGGTGTTTCCCACGTGCACCAACCAACCAATGATTTGTTCTGTACAAGTTTTCTATGTCACGTGAAAAGATTTATCGTGCGTCATGGGAGAGATTGGTCATACTACCTAAATATGTATGTACATCTGTATCACTTACAAACAAATGAAAAATAGCGCGGTTTAGAAAAGGATAGAAGTAAATTTAAGATCGTTGTTGATTTAAAAGCTTAATGCTTTTCATAGTTATTCTTTTTTTTTTGGCATTCATTAAGAATTAAATGATTGAATGAAAGACCACGAAAACCAGATAAAAATTCAATTTCAGCAAATTTGAATACATATATGTAAATCTAGCAAATTCTATAATTACATTCACAGGACAAATGTTAGTCGAGTCAAAAAAGGGAATAGTATAAGGGCTATTCAAAAATGATTGCCTTACCAGGAGGGGTTGAGACAAAAAACCAGGGATGTAAAGGACTCACATTTTGACTCAACTCATCGCTCAACTCAGGATTTGAGTCCGCTCAACAGTAGAGCGGTGGTTCATCGCTCGAAATTTGAGCGGACTCAATCGTGAGCGGACTCATTGCTTGAATGGACTTGAGCGGGCTCAAGTCTTGAGCTGACTCACTGCCTGAGCGGACTCATCATTTGAGTTGAGCGGACTCAAATCATATTTTAAATAAGGAAGGAAGGAAGGAGGAAGAAGAAATGTTGGCTAAGAAAATTAGCAAAAGCCAAATTAATAAAATATAATATAATGAATGACTTTTTTATAAGCTTTTCTTATTTTATTGAAATTTCAGTTTCAATTTTAATTAAATCAGATTCTCTTTATGTTATTTAAAATATGATTTGAGTCCGCTCAACCAGTGAGTCCGCTCAAATTTCGAGCGATGAACCACCGCTCAACTGTTGAGCGGACTCAATGATTGAGCGGACTCAAATCCTGAGTTGAGCGATGAGTTGATATGATAAATGAGTCCGCTCATTTACAACCCTGCAAAAAACTACATGTTAATATATAGATACTGCGGATTCTGTTAAAGAAAAAACACGTGTGCTTCACTAAGGAGAATAAAGATAAGAGGAGACCATCAGAAATTTGAAAAATATACTCTAGTCTGTGGGTGGTGGGTAGCCTTCCGGTGTTCTTTCGATTAGGTGCAAGCATCGATCACGTTTCCAATTTCAGTAACGGTACTGTGTGAAGTCATAAATACAGTAACATACCTCTTTTTTGTCTCAAATGACACTTTGACCTTAAAATTTGACGAAATTACGAGTTTTTCTTTTATATTTCGATAGCGGTACAAGCTACAAGGCTAAAATTTTGTGCACGTATTTCGACATGAGCCGTTTATTTTGTAAGTGGAATAAGTCCATTTGGGTATAGTATTTCTATTTTCTTCAGAATTCTTTAGTAAACATAATTGATTAATAAATTTATACCATCTTTAACTTCAAAACACATAAAAGTTCATAGTTACATAGATCCTATAAATATTGTTAAATTTATTTTTTAAATGAATTTAAACTAATATATTCTTTGAAAAAAAATGGACTTATTCCACTTTTTATATGACTTAAAAACAAATTTTACATTAGTCCCATTTTAATGACAATAGAGCGATTTTTCTCTTTTTTTTTTACTTTTTGTTAAAAATTTTTACAATGGTGCTTGGTACAGTTATCAAACTTCGTGCCATCACACTTGCCTTCATAAGGCATATAAAAATTTTTGTATAACATGATTTTGAAGGAAAAAAATAAATACTCGAAAATTATTCTTTGTATATTTTTTGGTAGTCCTGAAAAGGACAATTTTTGTAAAATTTGCGTTATATAAAAGGTACAGAAAAACCATTCATATTCAATATTTACACAAAAACGACCCCTAAAAAATGACCCTTTTACAAAATATTACAAAAAAAACTTATATTAGATACCTCTATTTTCTGGGATTTTTAACTATTTGTATACCTAAATAAATGATTTCCCTCCGATCTTCAGATATAAGGATTCCATCTAATTAAGGAAAATACTTGGTCAGAAGTTATACCATTTACAAAAGCAAAAGTCGTTACCTTTAATCGTGCTCTGTAAGTTCGTTCTCCAAAAACCGAATTTATTATAAATTCTGGTACAGGATTAAAAGTGGTTATGCTTATGCCTGGGCTACTAAGAAGACGTTGCCACGCTTCTACACGATTTTATTTTTTGTTTTCAATTTGACAACGTGTTTGTTCTTTTGCGGTCTTTTATTAAACTAAATGCAATTTTTTCGAGCCGTATGAGTGTTCTTCAACAATGTAAATGAACTAGATCTTTTCAGGCCTACCAAAAAATATACAGAGTAATTTTTTTAACTCTTGAAAAAATAAATAAATAAAAATTACATAAAAAACTTTTATTTTGCTTATAGAGCCAAGTGTTAGTTATGATAGCAGCACGCTCCGTAGCTGCAACAAGTGCCGTAAAAAAAACCCCCCACTATCTAAAATCTGTTTAGCGAAAAATAAAGAAATGATAATTTGGTAATTTGGTCTTAAAATGTCATTTGTACAAAAAAAAAAGACCAGTTCTAATGATCCCTAATGAAATGTTGTATGGTCACCCATTTGAGTAATTTTGATTTTTGGAGTGGTTTTTCCCACATATTTCTAGAACGGTTCGTCGGACAGAAAAAATTATTTTAACCAATTTTATAGAATTTCATATTCTGAAGAAGTTTTTAGTACAATAAAAATGTCTAGGACTGATCGTTTTCACAGCATCAGTAAAAACCCCTAATTTTTATATGGCAGCAGCAAGAATGGTTTGCCCGATTTAGAACATTTTTGAAATTATTTTTTTTATGAAAATACTGTATAAAATTGCAGCTCTCTACGTTGTCGCGCTCTCAGGCAGTGTCCAAATATATAGTGGAAAAGGAAATTTTTGTGTGGCAACTCCACGAAGGAGTCTCCCAATTTATCTTATTTTCAAACGCAATTTTACTTATTTTTGAAAGTCTGTGTACAAAACTTCAGCTCTCTAAGTGCACACGTTCTCGAGTTATCGTGTGGATGGGTAGACATGGAAAAATCAAAATAATTTTGAATATTATGCATGAGTGTCTAATCCATTTTGGTCTACCATCATTATTTCTGTGCATTACAAACGGAATGACAAACTTAGTATACCCTGCAGATTTCATCTAGGGTATAAAACAGAGATACGCCAGAGACCACAGAGTACCGTTACGGAAAGTGACAACGCGATAGGTACCTACACTTAATCGGAAGTACATCCGAGCCCCCTCTTAATTTGGTGTAATTTACTATTTTGTAAAAAGGGGAGATTGGAAGAAGCTAAGTATAGAGAGATATCAGATATCATTCATCCCTAACCAACTGAAAACACGTCAGAATCTTGAGTGTTTCGGCGGGACAACGATGTTAAACACACAGGAAAAACGGTCAAATTCTCGTGGGGTAGTACTGGAATGGCCTGTACAGTTTTCGCCGGAACTAAATTCTACCGAGCATTATGTCAAAAAACTCAAACATCTTTAAAAGGATAGAAAAAGAAACTTTTAACTGAAAAATCAACAGTAATCAAACATGTGTGCAATGACGAGGCTTACTGCAACCACAAATGAAATCGTTTTCAAGCATATACATAAATGGGCTTTCTGTCTAGGTGGTCCGGAGGTGATAGTACTCACCTAGACAAACGAAAAATTGCATGGCAGCTGGGTCCTCACCAACCGTTTGGGAAATACAGGGTGATTTTTCACTAAACACCATGTACATCAAAAATATTTGCAGATTTTTGTCTGCCACTGTATGTATGAATATATAATAATAACAGTATTAATATTATAGGTATATATATAATATAATTAAATATAATAAAAGTCCAGACTCTGTCCGTAGTAGTCCGTAGCTCTGATGAAAAGTGAACGAGGAGTACACAGTGGATTTTAAACTTCCAGTTCCGCTTCTACTTCCGTTTCATCGATGCGTTTTAATTTCCCTGAAGCTGATGTTTTGAGATAGGCAGCCCTTATCATCATAGATGGCATAACAAAGCTTTCAAGCCACATACTCGGATGCACCAACAATCTTCTACAAGAAATTTCCGCAAATGAGGTGCCATTTGGAGGGAAAGTGGTAGTTGTGGGAGGCGATTTACGACAAACTCTACCAGTTGTTCCCAGAAGTACGCGCCTGGACATTATCGAAAGTAGCATTAAATCAAGTAGACTGTGCAGCATTACTCACAGCAAACATGTGTAGCGAAGGACATGATGAGCACTACAATAGGATATCTAAGATATTGGAAAAGGAAAACATTCACCAATTTCTAGACTCTCAACTGTGACGACATAGTCGTAATCCATGAAGCATTGGTTAATGGGGGTAACCTTGTTACATTGATCTACGGAGACAACATTCAGCATATTTCTATTGAGAAGTTAACCAAACGAGTAATCTTGGCTCCAACAAATTCTCACATGCTGGAAATGAACCAAGGAAATGTTGCCAGGAGATCCGACCATCTACTATAGCGCAAGTTCTGTCGCCGCAGAAGATCCTAGCGATGCACTAAACTTTCCAGTATGCTGTTGCAAAGAAAGGATTATGCAATGGCACACCAATTAGAAATTCAATCAGAGCAGAGATTATTTCCGAATGTAATCGAGCTAAAATAATGCTTATACCCGAATCGAGTTGGCTCCATCAGACACTACCTTGCCATTCATCTACGACAGTGATAGTTGCCGGTGAACCCAGCCTATGCGATGACAATCAGCAAATCACATGGACAATTTTACGTGTCCTTATCGCGATCCAGAGTATTGTATCAGGCGAAAGGAAACATTCGTCAAACAATAACAGGGAGAGCTGCTGAATGATGGAACAATCTTTACAAGAAATGTGGTTTTCCATAATATTCATGAAATGCTTGAAAAGTAATATATGTAAAATATGTGATCCCGTTCTAAAAACGGGCAACATTACCTAGTAATAAAATATGCATAAAATTTATCAGTCAGTCTAGTTTCCACTGGTATCTTTTTCCCTCCAATTTTTGATCAGTAGCACAAATGTCTGATTATCACCACCCACTTGTTGATAAGGCGTTCAACCGATAAGTTTGTGCGAAGAAGTGATAACTCTGCCAGGTTGGTTTTATTAATCTCGGTTTTTTCCAAACATTTCATTCATTTCGTTAATTTTCAAAATATAAAATTACAAGACTGGTTCTTCTACATTGAATTTTAGGTCCCATAGTTAAAGATTTACTGGAAATGAAGCGAACATTTTTTTTTAAATCTCACAGTTTTTTAAAATATTGTGCGTATTTATTCTATATGTTGATGTGCACAGAATGTTACGCTATGATCGGAACACCAGAAGCATGTTAGGGAGCATACGTCACAGTATTTTAACCAAAAATGTGTGATATCTGTATCCTGTATGTACGAGAACTTAACGAGAGTTGAAAAAACAAAATGAATCTTTATTGTTTCTAGTGAGCAGCAATTACAGCAATTTCCGGTGTCTATAGCGAAGTCTAATGTATGAGAGGGATTTATTACACCTGCGGCCAGATTTCGCGTTCGGGTAAGTATCAAAACCCCTGTCCTTAATAAGATAAGTTCGCGATTCAATACTTTTTTTTCCGGTTACTCTAATATCTCAATAGTTCTAATGTAATTTCCTGATGCTTGCATTCATAGTAAAATGTCCAGGAGTTTTTTCATGGGTGATTTTATTGAGTGATACTAGTGACATTTATCGAAAGGCTATTATTCTCAGTCAAGATCAAATATTGCACGTGGAAAAAAACAGAGAAGATATATCTGAAAAAATTGATATTTTAAGAGGAAGACTACTGCAGGGGAATCACGCGTAAAAATAATACAAGTGTGTTGTAAACAATTGTGTATATAAAAGATCGTGAAAATGATGGAAGAACGAAAAAAAGAGAAGCGAAAAAAGTTACAACAGAGATATAGCACAGCCTCATATTGAAAGGAAAGAATCAAATCTAGCGAACACAGTTCATCGAATTAAGGATGATCTGGAAACATGCGTAAAATTTGGAGCTGCTAAAAAAATAATAAAAGATTCTCGTAATTTGAAACGTTTCCGTTTAAAGAAAACCCTGCCTTTGACTAAATGACATCAGCAAGCTCAACTAGAACTCGCAAGGATCCACATGAATTGGAATATACAATATTTTCCGATGAAAACCGCTATTTTTTTTATGTTCCAGCTGGTTTTCCTATTATATTCATTCAGGAAAATGCCGAAATATTTTACAAGTGGGCACATGTCATATGGGCCATATACATAGGCTATGTAAGGGTATGATGACACAAAGTTTCTAATCTTAGTAAATTGGTTACAGAGAATATGGAAAGTACGACTTTCAGGGTTACCTACTGTATTACCTTAAAGAATAAACCCCAAAAAATATCGAAAAAGGATAAAAAATTATTGAAGATCGGTGAGTCAGCAGTCAGGAAAGCTTTTAGGCATTGGCATGAGTAAAGTGGCAAAAAATTATGTTAGAGAGCTTTGCATTTGCATCGATGGATTAATAATGGGCTGACAATTTAGCAAAAAGTAATTCGTATAAACTTGTGTAAGAAAGTACTTAAGAAATTTTAACGATTTACGATACCGCAAGATGACTGACTCGAAACTTACTAAAATCAGGCAAAATCGAAATGCAGTCGAACTATCTCAGCGGGAAATGTTGTAAGCACTTCTAAAGGGAAGCACTTCCACACCATAGCCTGAAAATGTATTTTTTAACTTGTGACTTATTCCAAGTATTTTCACAAATGAAATGAAAAATGCGGATCTCTTTTCCCTAATTTTCCAGCTAGGAATACCTGAGAAAACTTTTAAAAAGCTGTCAGATTACAAAAATTCTTTAGAATACTTTTAGAAGATTATTCAAGAGAATAGAAAATGTTGCTGACTTAACCCCCGATTCTATGTAAAAGATTGTTAAGAAATCTCTTTAACCTCTTAAAATCAGTAAGTAAGAGATTTTAGTAGAATTAGTATTCTACATAAATTTTATGGAGAAATTTTAACTTTAAGATGTTGGAGAATCTTTCAGCCAGCCCAGCTGTTAAAGACGTTTACTTTTCAAGAAGGAAGAAGACATAGTAATGTTTTTGGCTGTCATCGTCAAGGTCGTCAAATGGAAGATAAAAAGTATTACTATGCCTATTTATTATTAAACTTGTTAATTGATATGTAAGCCCTGCTTTATTTAAATATTGGAGTTGTTAAGGAACATAGGAAGACTTTGAGGAAGCTTTCTGCTATTGTAGTAAAAAATTCTTGACTATTTCAAAAAGCGGAGTGAATGGTAGTCCGTATTTTAAAGATGTCATTATTTGCCATGTTGCGCATAGTGAATGCAAAATAGTTCATTATTTTAACTGGGCTCTATCGTTCCAATCAGAAACAACAAACGGATTCCAAGTCATCCATAATGCTCCTCAGAACTGTTCTCTGTGCACCGCTGACAAACGTTACATTGTTTAATTATTTATATTTTACAAACTTACGTATATTATATAAATGTCTATCCATTTCAATCCAAAATTTCACGTATATCGAACAAAACAATTTCTGCGACTATAACCTCTTCCATTTACTGCCAGTAGAGATAAGAGATTTAAGTGTACCGCGGTAATGAGCTCTGATGTTAAGAAATATTTGACAGCTATTTTCGTTTGCTAGAATACCAAATCTATTCAAAAAACAAGTAAGAAACCTAGAATTGGTCTAATTGTAAGACCAATTCTTATGATACCCTGTATATAATTTTGTATCTGTGCAAGTATTATTTTTAAAGTGATTTTCGCATATATTTCTAAAACAGTTAGTCGGACAGTAAAAATTGTTATAACTAATTTCCTAGGATTTCACATTCTGAAGAGCTTTTCAGTACACTAAAACCGTCTAGGACTGATCGTTTTCACAGTATATGTAAAAATCCTAAATTTTTATATGCCAACACCAAGAAGGGGTTGCCCGATTTAGTACACTTTCTAAATTTTATTTATTATTGCTATAAAAACACCGTGTATCAAATTTCAGCTCTCTACGTCTTTACAGTGCCCAAATATATAGTGCAAACCGAAATTTGTGTATGGCAACCCTACGAACGAGTTGCCCAATTCGGCCCATTTTCGAACTTAAATTTACAAAAAAAAAAAAAAAAAAAAAAAAAAAACGCGTGCAAAATTTCAGCCCTCTAAGTGAACGCATTCTCGAGTTATCGTGCGGGTGGATAAGTGAACGCGTGCTCGAGTTATCGTGTGGATGGACAGGCATGCAAAAATCAAAATAATTTTGATCTACCATCATTATTTCTATGTGTTACAAACGGAACGACAAACTTAGTATACCCTAAAGATTTCATCTAGGGTATAAAAATCGCAGAATACCAATACCAATTTTAGCAAATGGGTTTTAACAGCCCCGTTAAGAGGATAAGAGTTCTCATCTCTTACGTAGAATCTGATTATTTTTATTTGATTTCTTGATTGACAAAAATCACTTTGTCGAAAGAAAAAAAAACTTAAGAGATTTTTTTGAAGTAAGCCGAATTTATCAAAGCACATATTTATAAGCAGATGTTTCACCAATCAACAAAAACTGCGACTTTAGCTAAACCAATACAAATAAAAACATGTTTGTTTAAGAAAATAAAAATAAAATAGCAACATACTATTGTAAATTTCAACCCGAACCATAGAAAGATTAGTTGTGTGTTTAATTAAATAACAGTGTGATGATTTCACTTGAGATGTTCGATGATCCAAAATTGATTGGTTGTATAGTTGCTGTTGTAGTTCAACTGAGCGAAAAATCTTGTGACTTCAAAAATAACAGCAGTAGGTATTTATGAGTATGACGTTTCACGGTACCATTCATGGTCAGAATATTTAGTAAAATGTAAACCTATATTTAAAGGAATAAATAGAAAATGCGATCAGAAAAATACAGGGTCTGATTTCTGGCGAAACAGTAAACACTCACATACAAATTTGAGCAAAAAATATTAGTTTGGCTTTCAACAGAACCCCATGGCCAATCGTTTAAAGTGGTCGGTTATAGTAGTATTTAGTAATCGTAAAAGGTTCCCACTAGCAACAAAAGTTTTCAAAAAAACGTCAAGAGGAACGAAATGTATACTTATAATGAATTTTTGACAAAAAAGAAACATTAGACTATATTCTGCAGAGCTATAGCTTCTTGTCCAAACGTGACAGCGCAACGTGTTATTGTGCGAGGTCAAATATCGTTTATGTCAAAAACCAAATGCAAAAATAATCACGAATCGGATACAATAGTTGTGTTCACGTACTTCTCGGGTGACTTCGTTCTTTGGCTTTTTTTGGATAAAAATGTTACTGTCAAAATTCGAAAGTACATGAACAACTATGTGTGTTCTTGGACAGAAAGCGAAAGTGACAAGGGCAAACTCTCAAGCTAACATAATTATACTTGAAATAGAAAAAAAATAAACATGTTTTACCAAGTGTTAAGAAAATTACTGTTGTAATACTATTTTTATTTAATTAGAAAAAATGGGGCCACAAATTGGTGTCTAAAATTAGTGCTTAAAATTGATGCGAAAATTTGGTGCCAATCATCACTTTGACAATTCCTACATTTAAATTTTATATTGGAGTGACAGTTGTTACACAAGTTACCCCGAGTTTTTCCTTGGGTGGATTTGGACTAATATCGATTTCCAAAAAAGCACGTCAATCAGTGAAAACGAGTTCAATGGAACAACTTTTAATGCAATGAGAATGTAATAGTAGCTCATATTCGTGTATATGTCTGATTGAAATTTTCTGGGAAAAACAACACCACGAATAATTGATGGATTAATAGCTAAAGATGGATATGTGATGCTCAATGACATGCAGTTGTGACATTTCTCATGTAGATTTGAGCGTTTTTCGGTGTAAAATCGTCGATTTTTCGAGTGTAGCACAGGGTCATTTGACGTACACTTTTTCTAGCAGTGCAGGTGAATGGAACGATATCAGTGTAGCGTAGCACTACAAGAAAAGTATAACACTTCTGCTAGAAAACATGATCAATGAAAATCGGTATAAAACTTTATAAAAGAGGAAGTGTGACGTCTACATATTTTCTCCTATTTGCTGAGTACGTGATTATTCTTTGGATGCTTTTGGGTGAAAATGTTATAATGCATTGACCCAAATCTGAGTACGTGAACTGACCTAATGTGTGAAAGAAAGTTTTCCATATTTTGTTAATCAAAAGAGCATTGAGCTAAATAAAATGCTACAGACTGATTGTAATGCAAAAAAATAAGGAGCCAATAAACGTAAAAATTTCGTCATGGAATCCATCATACCTTCAGCCATGTAAACCTATTGGAGTAAAACCCCATACATCCATCAGAATAAAATAAATAATTTTCTTCCTAAATATTAGGAGCATCCTTCTATTTCTGATAAAACAGCTGGACAACTAATAAAATTCCGATAAATATAGTGTCAAGAAGACAGAAAAACTGTGATTTTCTCATTGTCTTGTTGTACCTAATAAACCTCTTATGATATTATTTTCAAACTTCAATTATTATTCGATAATCGTAGTTTGAATTTTTAAATATGATTACAATATTTCGGAAAAGCGATAATTACTTTGGCGACTAATAAAAATTATTAAATATAGTAATTACTAATTTAACTAATCTGAAAATACTTCAAAAATACCTCCGTAACTAAATTTTTCCATGTAACTTTCAAAATATAAATTCGAACCCCTCGTCTGCCTGGGTATTCTTCAGTCTTGAGTTTCTGGTGCAAAGGAAATCGCCTGATTTTTTGTATATCTTGTAATTTCATTTTGCTTGTGGAGTAAGATACGTCTGGTCACAACATGCCCTGTTTTAGTCACTCGCGTACAAGGCATGTTCTTTAGTCAAGCGAGCTATCAAGTGGTGCTACGTGGTGCTTTTTTCTGTGTATTCCACGTGTTTGGTGTTACCAACGTAAATTTGAACTTGACTTTTGATGAAGATATTTCTATAGTACATATTTTATAATTTTTGAATTGTTGTTGTTATTTTTCATTTTCTTTCGAAATTCTTCATTGCATTTTGAAACGGTCTCGTCCTTCTTTAATGTCCTTATAATTGAACGAAGCTCTAGATAATTAGATAGATGGATGTCTTTTGGAACGAGGTCAATTATGCTTTGAATACGGCACCAGAGCCTTGGAAAAATAATGCGCCGTTTGTTTATAAATTGAAGAAGTCTCCTTGTCAAACACTCTCTCAGAAATAAATGATCCCTTTTGTGATGTAAGGTTACTCTTTTTGCCACACTACAGATATTTTTCACACTTTATATGAAATCATCGTTCAAATTGTGACCCCCCTACAATGTTTTGAAGGATGCTTCAACATTATGTTACACTTACACAACCATCAAAATCAATCAAGAATGGACAATAAAATTTCATACATCTACTTAAAGCCAGTTCTTCCTTGTTTGTTGTACGTTTATGGGCTTGTTGTTTTTTTATTATGTTTCGTTAGACATGAGGTTTTTCTATACGGTACACCGTTTTATGGTTAGTACCTATGTTTTTTCGCGAGTATCTCGAATATAGACGAAGTAGGCAGCTTCTTCTCTATTAGTTTATTTGCTTTCTTTGCTGTACTGGGTGAACGATTTTTGCTTTCACCTTTATTGCGCCCTTGCAAAGATTTTTTTTCCTTCGCATTGCCCAGACCGAAATAGGTATCAACCACCAATAAAAATAATTTAACACTTCGTTTTTCTCTTCCAAATATTTGGTAATAATTGAACCTGTTTAGACCGTGCCATTTAGGACTAGTTTTACGTAAGTCGACTTACGTAGAATTAATATGCAGTGATCTAAATATGCTGTATTACGATAAACTAGTCCTACTTTAATCCAGTATCTGATGCGGCATCGACCAAAAAAAATTAGTATTAAACGTAGACATTTACCTAACATATGGAAGTGTTTTCAAACTTGTTCATTAATAGAGAGAATTTTTATTTAGTTTTGGTGAAAATGAGTGGAATTAAGAAGGAACAAAATGCGAACTGGTCAGAAGAAGGTATTCTGGATGATTAAAAATTTAGAAATTTGGAAATTTTTTAATTTCTCCATTCTCTTCTCTTGTGCATGAGGTGTACAAATAAACTCAAAATATTATTTCCTCATTATCCTCATGAAATAGTAAGCAGATCTGACAAATTTGACAACTGTCAAAGCTTTAATACGTAATACGTAAGTCGACTTACGTAAAACTAGTCCTAAATAGCTCCGGTTTAAACGTACTCATTGTTTTGAGCACATCTTTCCATGCCTCTAAAAAAATGACTGTGACTAATGAGTAGAAGACAATTTGTCATAAAAGATAAGGAAAACACCAACCCTCCTGTACAGCTAATGTGATGAGTCTGTATTTCATTTTTAATGGGAGTGTACCGCTTTTCGCTTCAGTCTTTACATAGATTAAAAGAGGTCAGATAAGGGTGGAAAAACTAAAATTAAAACTAAAAAGCAAAAACTGTATTTTCCGACATCAATGCCGCACCGTAAAATAAAAAATGAATTGTGGTCAGATACGAAATTGATCGAAATTATTATTATGCGTGTAGGAAATTAAAATATGTAAATATACATAATATGGAGAAAAAAACATGTCTACTATTTTATACAGCGCATGCAATTTGAACCAATTACACAAATACAAATAAAAATTGATCACAATCCTTAGTTTAAAATGCATCCCTCCACATGGAGTTTATTCATTATATAATATATATCAAGCGAAAATATTGTACACAAATAGCATGTTCACCAAATTGTACATACATATATCTATCCATGTAAGGAACTCGAGTGTCTACTTATAATAAATCAAAACTGATTCGACTTGATGCAAATCTTAGGGCATTATGGAGAAAAGTAAAACAGTTAAAAATGAGTTGTAGTATGAGAAACAAAACATTTTGATTTTTACAAAATTTTATTAACAATGGGAGAAACATAATAAAAACTATTTTCAATGAACTCCAAAAATTAGTTACGTTTATAGTTTTGAATTAATAAAACCTTATAAATATCCTATGAGTTGTATCCTATATTATATATATACATACACACACGCATATATATATATACACACACACCCATAAACATACTGCATATATACATATTATAACTATCCCGAAAAAAAATGATAATTTTTTGTCAACACTCCTATTTCTAATGATATCGATAAGTACATTTTCTGTTCCTTTAGTTCAAATCACATTTATGGGGAAAACTGCTTGCAGATGGGCTTAATATTTTATTTCTAGAAAATATGTATGTAGGTAAAAATCTCTTATTTTAGAGTTCGCACACAAATACATACACATATAGTACCTATAGTCTATATATAAACTGGGGGAAATTTCCCTTGGTGTGCATTTGTATAGGATGATTGGATGAAAATGTAGAAAATCGATATAAGCTTCCCACGGGGTGGAGCTGTTGAGGCAACAGAAAAAAAAAACTATCTCATAAAATCAGGATGGCTAGAGACTGGGGTAGCCAAGGATGAGTGTCAAGTAGCGTTCCATTCTCTGTTAAATATTGCTTCCAAAACTCTCGCTATCATTAAAAGTTCATTTGTCATTTCCTCCACATTTCTGGTTCTGGTGCTTTTGTTATTCCATTCCTTTTTTAGGGCTTCAAAATTTTTATTATCTCCCTATTCCGTTGATGATTACAAACAAGGACGACTGCTGTATATTTCAGTATAGTTAGGTATATGTACTACCTGTTTTTTTTAAACTTGTTTTCGCTTAAAAAGAAGTGAATAAATTATGATGATCGCTTGCTATATCGTTATATACATACATATGTATGTACAAACAACACAACAAGAGAGATAATCATCAAGGAACGAAGAAAGAGTGCATCAAACTGATAGCTACATTGACCTTGAACATAATTTTTATTTATATTTTCGTTTGAGTTGCGTCAAAATCTTCCCTCCTACAATCTAAGGAAAAGCAGGATGGAAAAAAGGTTTAAATAAATTTATTCGTGTAATTTTTTTTTCTGCATTGCATAATTTAAGGTCAAACCAGTCATTGCAGGAATCAAAATTAAAGGCGGCTTTCAATGTACGTCCACTTGACTTTTCTTACATCTGGTGTTCACAATAATATATGGTGAGAAAAAAAATTATGGTAATCCATACCGACAAAACGAGCCTACAAATCGATTATGACGATTATTAGAAGAGGGTTCACTGTTCCCTAATAAATACATACATTTCGACACGCCGCAACAAGTTGAAATATTGCGATATAGTGCTTCTTGCTACCATACCATTTTTCAAGTATGTACACATATTCAGGTACTTATAGCTTAGAATAGATTGGCAGGGAAAATATTTTCAATGCTCGGGTTTTATTGTATACATACATACATATATATGTATGTGCATGTACTGTTAAGTGGTTAGTTCAGTCAGCTGAGTAATATAAATACAAGTGACTACCTATGCTAGAAATTTAGAAATTCTGCTAAGTGTTGTAACAAATTGAAAAGCGCGTTCTAGTGTACTATTATTACAAGTTAGCATATAATGTAGATTGTTTGCAAAGAAGTAAAGTATACGATCAATAAATCACGGTCCGCATCAAAACTGAACATAGTCGAAAAGGTTTTCGTGCATTTTAATCGGATTAAATGCAATTGAAAGATATATCTAATTTCCTAATTATAATGTGAATATTCTTGACCATGGACCGAAAATAACTGTTATTTTTTAGGAGTCAGGTATGTATACTTAAAAATTAAGAACAAATATAGTTAATAATTGCTAATTTATGTCTCATAATAACAGTTTTAACAGAATTTAGTTAGTCGTAATTGTTATTTAAGACATTTATTTATTTAATTCTTATGATACGAGTCCGAAAAGATTTTAGTTTTTTAAGTTAAGTTAGTAGACTTTTACACTTTTAATTCAGTGTTAATAGTTTGCACAAAAGTCTCTTCATAAAACTCTCAAAACAGTCTTAATTTTTTAGTATCATGATAGCGGTCTTAGCAGACGACCTTTATATTTTTTATTTAAGTCTTTAGTCTCAGTTCGTAATAATGTGGATTTAAAATTAATAATAACAGAGAATCTAAAATAAAAAGCGATTTGAGCACTAAATTGCTGTTAAAGCGCAATTTTTTTCTCTTCTTAACAAAATGTTTAAGCAATATTAAAAACAGCTGATTGATTTTAACTTCCACATTTGAGCTATTGCCCACAGTTTTGGCTTAGTTATCTCACTAGAACAGTGCTTACCAAAAGGATCCAAGCTTTGCTGATAGCTTCGGTATAGCAACTAGAATTCGGTTAAATTTGAGGTGGGTACCGAGCCACCGAGAAAATGATAATATTACACTCATATTTAATACAACATCCTATGGTTTACCGTAAGAAAAACTAAATTATTTGTGGACTACTGTGAGCCTCGTGACAGGATGTGTTATTCATACCATGGACGACCTATGAAAACATTATCACAAGTACAAAATGGAAGAAGACATTAAATTCCCGAACTGATTATTTCATTTCAAGTTTGTCAACAAATAATAATAAAATAAAAAGTATAAGGATACCTGTGTAAAAAGCACCCAAGGAGGCCTTACTGTAAGAGGCTGCCATCAGGATGAGCTTTATTACTACCTTGTTGTGGACTAACTATTAGTGCGCCTCAATACATTGAAAATTCTTTACGCACGGCTATATCTTGACGATGCGCCGTCGTTCGTAATGATTGGTAGCTCTAGGGATATGTTGACCTTAATAGCACCTCCTGATAGACCATTTCGTGAGCTATTATTACTAGGAATTCGGGTGTGTAGCAGACCCTAGTCTCTTTAGGGCAACCATAGTTATTAGTTAATTATAGGTGAAATACTTAGAGTTAAAGATAGATTTGAAGAAATAGTGGAATGTCTGCATAGATCTCATCGCGTAAAAAGCCCGCAGGTTATTCTGGGCCTGTCGCAGAGCTACATCGGGCTAAAAACCGAGGAAATCGAGGAATTTCCTGAACTTGTACATATTCATATGGAGCAAAAATAAGGGTGGCAAGCTATCTTGCTATGAAAGGCTCAGCTGCACCACTAGTCGGCAATCCGAACATTGCCAATTAAAAAAGCATCCTGCGTGAGCTCTGATCCTATTTGAAGGCTTTGTCTGAAGGAATATGAGGGTGCTGTAATGTGTTGTGTGAATGCCGGGCGAAGCACCTGGACACGTCGAGTATCTTTTACGACTTCTTTAAGCATGTCTATCCAATTTTTTACACAAGCATATAAAAATATTCAGTGACATATAAATAGTCCCGATAGTTTTTCGAACTTGATCGTATTTTCTGGGGGTTCCAAAGAATTTCAGTGGCATCACATTTATCTATACGATTGTGAAATTATTACCAGTTTTATGGGAGCAAAACAAGGCAGGTCTACATGAGCATAAAACTACGTTTCGGCCGGCATACTCGACCTTCGACAAAAATTTTTAATATTTAATATGGAAAGACTTAAGATTAAGCTAAACATTCGACGTATGATGAGAATATTAGTTATTGCGCTTGACATTAAAGCACTCCTGCGTCTGAAGACTTAACAAAGTTGCAAGAAATGATATCCAAACTAGAGTAATAACTGTTGATGCTGCAACCTTATTGAAAATTAAAGATAAATCCAGAAGAATAATTCTCCCTATAAATTCCGATGTGCCCCAAGGGTTTGTTATCTCTCCCTCTCTTTTCTTAATTTTCATTAATTATCTGCTCTTCCTTACTTTGTCTCTCTTCCTTACTATGTCTATGTATCGAATATATTTGAGAGTATATTCGTGTGGTTTACAGTACACTTACTTATCCAGTTGTTTTCTCTGGATGTAATTGCAGCTCTCCTACTCCGAGTTACACTTTAACCCAAATATTGCAATTTTACTTATTGACTTAGCCAAGAAGACAGAAATGGTCCTCATCTCTGAACTAAATTTTGGTCGAAAACGGTGGATCTTCTTCAAGCTTTACAAGAGCCCAAAGACTGAAACGGGGCCGATTGGGAAACTTAGGCTGATTCAACTCTTATACGAGTTGAAGATTGTATGCTTTCAGACAAGATCTTTACGTAAAATATGCCAAGTTGTTGGATACGACAAGCCCAGCTGTTGAGAATGGCACCGAATCGATTCATCACGGTCATCGCATACACTCTCAACTCCCGCCGCTATATTTTCTTCACTACGTGCTGGATGTGGTATATTTGGTCGCGTATTATCCAATAATGAAAATTGACTTTCAAATTTTTCGATGGTATAGCGAATTGTGCGTTCGGTAGGTCCGATTATGTGGACCATAAGTAGCTCTAAGCGCACGAAACACATTATTCGTAGACGTCCGATTTTCTTAATACAGCTACACGCTATGCCGGGCTCTAAGTCTTTCCATGATGAAATATCAAACAATATTGAGCTCTTGCAGTGGAGCATTTTAAGAGCGCATCAAAAACCTTTCGCAAGTGAACTTTTTCGCACCCTGTGTAATAGATATCAGCGTATAAAATGATTTACATACATATATCACTCACAACAAAGTTCTTCACTACTACTCTATTCTGGTGTATGTGATTTTCGTTGAAATTCCTTCGATTCCTTATAAATTCATATAAAACAATTTTCACACTCTTCCTGTGTTGTACGTTATAAAATTTTATTTATGGGAGGTTTCCTACTTGTTCACTTACAATATTTTGCAGGTTCCTGGGTTTTATAGAACTTTCTGCAATCGATATATTTAATTTTATGTACAGCACCAATTGAATCAAGTCAACTTGAAGTCTATCGAAAGTTCCATAATTCTCAAGTTGACTTGGAAGTCGTCTGAAGTTTTCATGTATGTTAATAGGTAAAAATCAGTGTAGTAGAAGCAGCATCAACAGCAACTTTAAACTAAAGTTTTAAAATGACGAGGCGACGCTCACTTGCGAACAACTTTAAGAAATTAGAAATTTTTAAGTTAGCAAAAGTTTAGAACTATATATTTGATTGCACTGAACTTTCTCATAGAGAGATTTCACTTTTTCGTGGGTACCCCCAGGATATACAGAATAAGGAGAAGTAAAAAAAATATAGATAAAAAGAGAACAAAGTTATTTGTTTGGGTTATTGTCCCGCGCCGGTTAGATTATGTACATATGTGGAATGTATGTTGAAAAGTGTTGTTGCTGCCTATTTCAAAGTCGTAAAATACAGAAGCATGTAGGAATAATATTATGTTTTTGGGTTGCTTTTTTCAGAACAAAGAAACGGGGACGCAACAAAGCGCACACGAATAAACTTTAAAGGTATCAACATATTTTGCCGCCCCTTTCATGAGAAAGCTTTAATATAGACATCACCTAGATTTGAAATTCATGTAACCTCGTTGAATTTAAAACTATCCCCAGATTCTTCTTGATAGAACTAGACTAAGGATAAGAGTAGAATTTTCAAGTGACTTATCGGAAAGTATCATGCAGAATGTTGTTATTTACTACATAAATGAGATTTACACGAGTTTTTTAGCTTATTAAGTAATTTACAAATCTTATTAAGATCAAGTGACGTGAAGCAATCCCCTTGGATCAAAGTATACCTACTTAAGGAAACCTGAACGTATCGCTCAGCATACATGTTAATTTACGTTCTTAACTATACTTCAGGAGAAAATACTGAAAGGTATAGTAGACCCAATAATGATAACTGAGGATCGTCGAAAAAGAAGTTTCCAAGATCCCTGACAGCGAATTGCTGATTTTTACTTATTAACTGTTCATCATAACACTGCAAATTACTGGAGCAACAGAAGAAGAGGTTTACGTATGGCCTATTAGGCCATCAATTCAACTTACATCAAGTTGATCTATAAATTGTGTGAATCGATTTGAAGTATTCTGCTTTATAAAGTGATTTTAAAAGCATTATATCTTCGATTCGACGCAAAAGGACAAAGTTGTTTGATCAATGGAATATGCGAAGATTTCTTTTTTCAATGATGTATTTAAGATCACTTTAATCTGTCTATTTTAGAAATTACAACGCAATTCAAGGTCAACTATATTCAGCATATTGTAGCTTACAAATGTTGGGAGTGTTATCACTTTCGAACCTATACATAACATCTACCTTAATACATATATAGCCTAGAAAGTGATAGGCAGATTCAAGTAAAACATTTAATTCTTGCGTAGATAGTGGGGGCTTTTAGTTACAAAAGGTTGAAATTTCTATTTTAATATTTTCTGAAATATTCTGAACCCTCAAAGAATTCAAAAAATGGTAAGTTACAGTCCTTAAAAATTAATTATTTAATAACTTTTTATCATATTTGCTTGACTCAATTTCTTTTCTTTTTGAAAACACGTCAACACTAATTTTTATCCTATCACAGTATATGCCTAAACCATATTTTTGTGAGTTATTTTCACCTTTTCTAAACATATTCATTAAAATTCTAACGAAACTTATTCACAGAAAAATAATTAAATATTCTTATAAACGATTTAACACTGTAAGATCAAGATGAAAACAAAGGCTTGAAAAGTGCTACATTCTATGCCCACCTTAAAAAAAAATCTTAAAATTGTAATGTTCACTGCGTTAGGAACCTAGGACCCATACAGATGTCACAATAGATCTCACAATTGAGAAGGTCCAAACTAAAAGGATATAAGCATATCCATTTTCGAATCAATTGGATCGTGTCATAATTAAGCCGTTATTTATCTATATAAATTACACTATATTACATTAAATCGCACCAAATTCTTACTTATCCCCTTGAAGGTTCATTTCAAAACGTATGATAATCATAAAACATTTTACATTTTCCTGAAAATTTGTCTAATTGAATTCGACGCGAATTGCTTTACTAAAAGTCGTTATTTATTGATCTAGTCATGAAATCTCGTTTGACAGATGTGGCATTAGACTGGTTCCGAAATACCAATTATAGCTAAAAATTTGTCTAGTTATTTACCTTGCATAATTCAGCTCCTCTGCGTTGACTTTTTGGTTGTTTTGAAGAATAAATTTATATAAAGTATTTCAAAGGGCTGGGCCTTTTTTTTTTTTAATATTTTTATGTCCAGATCATCAGCGTCAGAATTTCTTTTAGAAACACTGGCCCAGAATTTAGATAAAAGAGCTCCAATTACGATAGAGTGTTATCATTTTTGTGTATTGCTTCTATCATATGAGCTATTGTTTCTGCGACTTACGGAATGCTATTGGTTCTAACAGCTTTGCTTTTGTTACGTTTCTTTAGGCATGTCACTTATTTAGGCTAACTGATATCTAAATTTGAAAAAGAGTTTCACATTTTCATTTTCAAATACATACACGCTTTTATGTTCTACACACTTCTTCATACGCTTGAAAAAAATCTGCAAACATTCAGAATGGTGAGCTTTCCGAAGTCACCTTAGAAACGAAATTTTAACTGCCTTTTAAGAGGTATTAAATATAAAACCGCGTATTTTATATCTTATGAAAGGGAATAAAAAGAAAAATATAAATTGCCCTTAAATATGCCATTGCCATGAGTCAAACAACATTATCCCCCACTAGATTGTGATGATATACTGCAACTTGAAACTATTAATTGTCACTATTCATTACTTTTGATTAACTTTTTTTTTATCAATGTCAAAGTCTTCTTATCATCACCAATGAATTCCATAAATCTATAATTACCGTCGTTTTTTGATTTAATCACAAAATTCTTATACTGTCGTCAGCTAAAACAAATCCTCTTGGCTGAATATGCCGACCCCTACAGTTATATAACATAAAAAGACTCCCTTTTTGATAAATTCTTAATATAGTCTCGGTGAGATAATTCACGTGCTATGAAGCATGTCAGGTGCTAATCAATGAAAAGTGATCTTTACACGTACGTATACTACCTACATATAAATATATGTATGCTGCGACGGCGACAACATTATTCATTTATGCGGATTCATTTCACCTCTTTACCTCCTCCATTGTATGTAACATGATCAGTAAAAACGTAGGGATTTCAAGACGATGATGTTCCCCGAGTAAACTTAAGCTTTTTTCCACTTTATGTAGAGCTTTGCTTAGAGCCATTCTGAACGAATCTAAATGATGTAATAAAAAAAAAATGCAGCAGCAGCCAGAGCAGCACCACCATCAATTCAACCCCACTACACATTTCGCGCGCTCTGAAGTATTTTTGTTAACCGGCACAACCAATTTGTCATGCACCACGCTCTTCGATATCAGGAGAATGTGCATAAATTTGCGAAGCACTTGAAAGAAAACTGACGATAATCCGTGACATATGAGTGTTTAGAAGGAATGTCGAAAAAGAAGACCAGAATAAATAAAATTTGAAATGAGATACAATTTTAATTTTAAATTAATTTATTAATCACAGTTCCCCAACAACCATGTGACTAGATGGCACCACATCCAAGAAATTGATATAATGTCAATCATTTTATTCAGGTCTCCGACTTTTCACCTTTTTTTTTCTTTTTTTTTTCAATAACTGAATGAAGTTTTAAGGAATCACAGAATCGAAATGAAGAGACTACATACATTACGTAACTTGTTCATCTTGAATAAATCAACTTGCAAAGGTATATATGTATTTAACAACAGTCCTTAGTGTCAAGGACTGTTTTTGTCCCTCTTACTGTGAATGTCGAAGTCAGTCGCAAAAGGAACGACCGAAAATCAAAATCAATTTTTTGCATTTCGCCGATTTTTGTTTCTGTGATTCTATAGATTTAAGTCGGTTGGTATTGATTCGTCATCTATGCTGCATAATAAAAAATGATGATAAAGAAAATCATAATTTCCCATATCAAATTCAACAATAATCCCCCCCCCCCCCCCAGTTAATGACACCAAATTAATGAAACTACTTTTGACAAACAAGCAGTTTTCAGGTTGCCGCCGTAAATCTACTCACCAACAAAAAATCGCTAAAAACTAAAAATATATCCAGATACATGCACCACCTGCTGATTTACATATTATGTACATATATGAAACTTCTTTACACGTGTAAAAGAGGCTCTGTAATAGGCGTTGATGTGCCATATCGTCTATATGAAATTTCAGATGTCTATAGGATAGCAAATTTGTCCGCATGACGCATTTGCGACAGGAAACGCATCTTGCAACATCTGGATGAGACAGGCTGTGTGCCGATTTGTACGAACTTGTCACATAATATACATATGTATGTGCTAAATCACAACGCATGATCCATCGTCTGGATTGTGTGTTACATGTTTAATGTGACAATGTTCATAGACATCTTCAGATTTGCGCTGCGCAACATTTGTCCAGCTTGTTTTAATTGCCACATTGTAGAGTAGCACCGTTTAGGTGGCTTATACGGCACATGCAATGTGATAAATGATCGCGTCGTCTAAAACCGCTTTTATGTTAATCTCTCTCCAGCTCAAATTTTACACTGAATCTGCAGCCAAAATCGTGTGCAGACAGCTATAATTTTTACATACTATAAAAGAAATATGCCAAAAAGCTCCGAACAGGTTAAGGCTAAGAGTAGGGGGCAACTAGGCCAATAGGACCATGCGGACACCACGACTAGAGTTGATCTATTGTGTCCTCCGCTAAAGTAGTTAGGTTTTACAAGCTCGATTACTGCCCTTGGAGTTAGATTGCAAACCTAATGTGGAAAGATATGGTTTCTCCGGCGATTTCCAACTTTAATGCTGCAAGTGTGTCGATATAGATCGCTGTCGGTTTTGCCTATCTTCTTCAAGAAGTAACGGAAGGGGGACATGTCCAGTAACAGCATTAGTAAACAAATCTGAGCGACTATCTGCTAAGTTCAATTAGTTTGCGCGTCTGTAAAGGAGAGGGGATGAAGAATTCCTTCGCCTGTCTGATACCGAGCGCACTATGTCAGAGGAGATCCAGTTGCCTGCTTACACATCTTTGCAGGTCCAAGTGGATTTTTTGTAGGCTAAATGTAGGTTAGGGACCAGAATATGGACTATCGGCTCCGCTTTTTCATTACTGTCCACTCTTTCATGCCCAAGAATCCAAAGCGACCTTACCTTGTTGTCCCTGGCCAGCAACTGGAGTTTCGAGTTTTAGGTCCAGAGTAGTCTCGACTCAAAGTCTTAAAAGGACACGGCCAGAACAGCTTGACTCTCTGAATAAATGTAGATGCTAGATTTCTTGCAGCCCCTGTTTAAGCTATCCTCAGTTCCAACCTCTATAGCATAAATTTCCGCTTCAAGCTGAATGAAGTTCCATTTCTGGACCGACCATTCCTGTGCCTATTTTTCCATCCTTCCTAGATCCTTCAGCATACCATACATGGGTCAGTTGCGGGAACTGGAGCCCTCTGTCTAATACCTGACTTCTTTCGTTAATGGTTACCTGTTAACCACTTTTGAAGGAAAAATCCCTAGGGCCTTCTAGGTCTTTCCACACCGCAAGTGTGATCATCTGGCTGTTTCCTTCGAAGCATGCTAGCTAGATGTAGAGGGACTGTAGGCCAAGAATGGCTTTAAGTGCTCGTTGAAGACATAATATAAACCGTGGCATCTATACATGCATCTTTTCAAGTGTTCTCTTGGTGGCTGTCCACCGAACAATTAAAACATTTACTAACTCAAGTAAATTTAACCTATGAGAAATTATTTATACCTATGTACCTTTAGGTGTTTAATATTGAAAATTTCTTCGAACCGTCGATTCATAACCATGAAACATGGGTCCATGACTTCACACCTGAAACGAAGCAACAGTCAAAACAATGGACTCAAAGTGAAGAATTGGATCCTAAGAAGGCGAAGACTCCATCTACAGGCAAGGTCATGGCGTTTTGGGATGCGCGAGGGATAATTTTCATTGATTATCTTCAGAAAGGGAAAGCAATCAACGGCGAGTATTATGCGAACTTATTGAAGCGTTTGAGTGACCAAATCAAACAAAAAACAAAAAAAATTTTGTTCCATCAGACAATGTACCAGTGCACACACACGAGCTAAAAGGAGATTATGTAGAGAAATAAAGATATTTTTTCCCAAAATTTTTTGTGTTTTCTTTGTAAGGTCGGGTGCTTCTGGGACCACCCTCGTATATCGGTAGATTACCTTCTATTTACCGACACGACGGAAACAGTCATAAACTTTGCCTAAAACGTTAGCAACATAATTACAGCAACTTAACTTAGAGTTTAATATAATTCCAAAATTTCTAATAGATTTCAAGTAGGACAAGGTAATATTCTATGTGCCAACTTGTTTTCAGGTGACCAATCAAGCACTCTTTTTGTAAGATGTTTTTTGTGTGATAGGAAAGTTGTGAACAGTTGCTTAGCTGAGGAAGAGCCAAAGTAGACAATTATGGTCCACCGTCCCCAGTGTCGAATGCTTTACTAAATTCAAGTGCAAATATACATACATATGTATTCAACTCATTAAACAACAACAAGTGCCTTTAGATGAGCCTTTCGAACACCTTTATCAAGAAAATACAGCATACTATTCAGTCAAATGTCGTTGGATTCAGATGGAATTGACGTTTTTGGACTGCTCTACAGCAAAAGTAAATTGAGATGTCATGAAGCTCTATGCGCATGCTGTACACTTAGTTCAAGACTCTTCTCATTTTGTGGTAAATAAAAAGGATAAATTAAAATGAACTTAAATATTGTGGTGAAATATCAAAATATGTGACAAGAAGTATGTACGACAGAAGTTCAGAATCAGCATCTGGTGCATATAATATAACTTCATAGAGTACTTTGAAAACTTCTGTGCAAACTGGTCGATATTACTGTTGTAAATCACTTCTTCGAATGTATATAGGATGACTGCCAATGGAGATCGATTAAATGAAAAATTCGTTCTAATACCCTAGACAGACTGTGTCCATAATGACTAATTTGAAATTCAGTCATTTCAAGGAAATGAAGCTATGGACGAAAATTATTTCATTTGGAATGTCATTGACAGTTCCTCAATGTGAGTAAAGATCATGGCAGAGTTCAATAATTTAATTAAATGCTAACAAGAAAATCTGCGAATATTTACTGTAGTTGCAAAGCATTTATTAGAAGATAATTTTTGTTGTTGAAGATACCAAAAAGAAAAGAAACCGGCAAAGAAATTTCTTTCATTATCAGCTGATTGCTGTCACTGCTAACTTTATTGGAAAAACCTTCCATTTTCCAATAAATTCAGCTTATTTTAATGACGGTAGGTGGCACTTTTACTGCAACTTCACTTCACTAAATAGAGTAAAATTTGGTCCATTTGAAAATGAAGCGAAATGTTGCAAATGGGTCCTCGATGGACTTTATTCGTGCTGCATCATACTGCACATTTGACTCCATTTAATTAAAAAATATAGTCATTATGAAGACAGTCTGTCTAGGAGGGTATAAGTTTGGAATCATTATCATCCTGACTCGTTTCTCTGGCAACAACGTCAATGTTCTTTCCCCGTCAAAAAAACATATTTGTACGTCAAATGTACATTATGATCAGCCATGGTAAGTTAATGCAATTGTTGCAGAGATTATCTGCGTTTTATTTTTACCAAGTTTGAAAACAAAACTCAATCGGGATCAAAATTGCTCACCGAAGACAATTTCAACTAACAAGCAATATTCTCTGGGTGTTTTGAAACCAAGAGGTTGTTTATTTGGGAAGAATTTTTTTATGTATGTATGTATGTTTGTTTGTTGGAAAAGATTAACAGAATTCAAATCCAGGTCATTGGAGAAATGTTGATCCCCTCACATTTCCTCACATTCCCCCCACACACGACATAATAATGGAATTTTGTCAAGAAACTCCTTGGCTAATTCATCATTTTCTGCATATTTCACCCACCACTTTTCTTATCCAAAAAGTAACGAAGCAGAACTCTTTGGGTTCGGCGAGCTAGATGAGAAAAAAATTACACGCAGAAGACAGTGCAGTATAATTCCCTTGACTCTCTCGAGTGTCTTTGCCTCGCGAAGGTGCAGATACGAAGTCCTTTAACATGATTAGAAAAAAACTAACCAATTTAAGCAATAGGTACCAAGCAACAGTATAGATATTATTTAATTGTGAAAAAACAACAAGACCTTTTGGAGAGCTCTGTCCTATACATTACCATCTAACAATCTAACTCACTAAAAGAAATCTAAATAATGAACATTTCAGAAGGCCGCAATGGCTCATTTTATTTTCAAATCATTTCGCATTACTACCCGATAAAATAATCATTTTTGTCTCAAAAGCCAGAGGTAATTATTAAAAACAAATGCCCAGTTGAAACTCTTATGTACGTAATAAAACGATTCTTAATTAGTTATGATAATCCTTTATCCATATCTGCGTTTTAGTAAACTATGATAAATTTAGTGACATAGCTTTTTCTTCTTCTTCTTACATTGTGTTGAGATTGGTCGGTCACAAACAGTGGATCAAGTTCGAAAGAGAATTAATGAAGTTTATCTAGATACAACAAGATACATAAAAATACAATTTTCCTTTAGTCAAACCAAATTCTACCCTCTTGCTGCCTTCAACCGCCGATAAAAAAAAAGGTGTGTGAATAAAATAAATAACATCTGCGATATTCGACCTTGAACTCTCCGTTATTTACTTTGAAATTTTGGTGAGAAAGTGTTGCATTTTTTATTGTTTGTTGAAACAGTTTTTTTAAGCAAATTCAATTATTATTTTTAGATCTATTATTATTTATTTTAAGCTACATATGAATTCCAGAGAAAAAAAAAAGATTTACCTAAGACACAGCTACCTTCAAATTACGTAATTTATTTGGTATTGTAATTTTGAAAAAAAAATTTGATGTGACAAGACGAAATTTCGTATGAGATTTAATTTGATAAGTCCGAATAGAGATAGAACGGTTGAAAAACGTGTATACATGATTATTTTTACATTATACTCTCAACTGATCTATTTTTCCCCCACCACGAATCAATTTTTCTATATGTTTTTATTTGCATAGTTTGCACTGACTTGATTATGTCAAAATAAAAACGGTAAAATTTTCATAAATTTTATTAAATTAAATATGAGACTACATATGATGAATTTCAAGTAATTTCTACCGAAATCATCATCAAATTCTAATGATTTCAAAGCGCCAAAATCACAATTCTCTAGCAAAGTGCACCAAATATTTTTACATATTGGGTACCTATTAATTTATTAAGACTTAAAAGCAACTAAAGCGTATGTCTTTACGTTACATATTTTTCAGAAACTCTTGTTAGTGGTATGGCATTTGGTAGAACAATCTAAAGAGATTTGTAAGTTTTACCCGTGTCCATATTTCTCCATCTATGGATAGGTTAGCAAAATGAGAATTACGCCCACTACCTACAGATGTATTTCAATGCAAAGAACTACTTATTTAGTTTAAAGAGACCCATGCCCGAGTTCTTATACGGTATGTATGTATATAGAATAGAATAATCGTTATTAGTATTTAGAATATACTTTCAACAACGCTAACATTTTATAAATTCTATACATTTATCTTTAAAACAATTAACAGACGTTTCTCTTTTATATGTCTTCAGGTAACTTGTTGTACAACTGGAAGCTCTTGTATATTAAATGTAAAAGTTAGTCGTGCTTTTTAGTTTTTTTAGGATAAGAATTCTTGGAACTATTATCCTTCAATTTATTTTTCTACTACCTAACTCCATTACATCTCTCCTACAGTTTTGGCAAGGTAAATAAGCCTCATATACATATGTACCTAAAAAAAAAAAAAAAAAAAAACATGCGAATGTGATTGGAATCCAATCAAATAAGCTGATTATACGGAGTGGGTCATAAAAGTAACCCAACGTATAATCTGGCATTTTTTGTCGGCAAAACAGCAGCTTTACGCAGATATAAAGAAATCTAAGAATCCTTTCGCAATTTGACATAATATGAAGCCAATTTGTAATTCAATCCTACAAATCTGAATCAGCTGATGAGAACATTAGAACCGCTGTAAAAAGCAGAATTCAAAGAGGAAATAAATGTCCATGTTTAATAAACAAAGTTTTCTAATTGTGCAAATATTAGCATTTCTGACGAATATTTAAGAATTTCAGATCCAAAAATTACAACTCATCGGAAGTTACAGATTGGAGTTGTTTTTATCTGCAAACTGCTCTACTTTTATCTTCACACAAAAAATATTGCCCCGGAATATAACAATGTTCAGGTAAAATCTAGTAGAAATAGCTTACCTAGAGAAGACTGCTAAAGTGGTCCTTACATAAGCATGATACAAGAAATCTTGTGTTGTAATCATTTTCCCAACAGTTTATGGACATTAGGCAATATATCTCTTATCCTATATTTTAAGGAATTATAATTCTTTATTTCTATGGTGCGGATTTTAAGGAGGGGAAATGTACCATAAGAAAAAATACTTTCAGGATAATTACTGAAACAGGTTCCTTAACATTTCTATACCCTAGATGAAATCATTTGTCATACCGATAGCAACGCGCAGAAATAATGCTAGTAGAGAAAAATCAGTTGAATACTCACGCATAATATTAAAAGTTATTTTGATTTTGCATGTCCGTCTGCCCCTCACAATAACTCGAGAGCGCGTTCACTTCACTAGAGTGGTGAAATTTTGTACACGGGCTTTATTTAAAAAAAAAAAAAGTAAATTAAATTCAACGAGTAAAAAGGCTAGAATCTCTATAAGACCAATTCTTATGATACCCTAAAAGATGAATTTCGTATGGTAACCTCTGTGCAAGTTTGAGTGTTGAATTGGTTTTTCGCATTTATTTCTAGAACGGTTCGTCGTACAGAAAAAATGATCATAGCCAATTTTATAGGACTTCATATTCTGAAGAGCTTTTCAGTACAATAAAAATGTCTAGAATTGATCGTTTTCACAATATACGTAAAAATTCTAATTTTTATATGGCAACACCAAGAAGGGGTTGCCCGATTTAGTCCATTTTAGAAATTATATTTACTATTTTTATGAAAACGCCTTGTACAAAATTTCAAATCACTAAGGGGAGCGCGTTAACTCCCAGTCAGTGTCCATATATACATACATATGTATATTGAAAAACGAAATTTTTGTATGGCAGCTCCACGAAGAAGTTATTTTTGAACATAATTTTTTTTTTTTTTTAATTTCAGCTCTCTAAGTACACGCGGTACTCGAGTTATAGTGCACACAGACGGACGGACGGACATGTAAAAATCAAAATACCTACCTTTTAATATTATGCGTGGGTGTTAAATCCATTTTGTTCTAGCAGCATTATTTCTATGCGTTCGGAATGACAAACTTAGTATACCCTATGATTTCATCTAGAGTATAAAAATGGGACCAATCGGGCAACTCCTTCGTAGGGTTGCTATACAAAAATTTGGATTTTCACATTAGGTTTGTTCGATGAAAACACCGTGTAAATTTTCCCCTAATTTACCCGGGGTTTTGTGCACTCATCAAACAAGTTTAAAAAACACCGGGTAAATCTAATGTAATGACATTTCTCTGACATTCTCCTGAGCATAATTTAACTTCTAATTTCCAGTGATTTGTGAAAAGTTATTTATAAAATAGGTGAAATTATTAAAAATTTAAGAATAAATAAATATTAAAATGCACAAAAAATATTTCTCAGTTTTTTCTTAATTACATATTCTTTTATTAGCTTTTTTACATCGATATTATCGCCTTTTCTGTAACTTTACTTTGAAAAAAATTACAATTGGTTCATCTGTGACCAATTCTGACCATTTCTGCAAGAAACAGTTGTGCTGTACTATTTTCACTTTTATCATCAGTTGTTTTGTCACTAGGTATAAAATTAATAGTTTGGATGATCAATATCTACAGAAATGATTTTCTCTATCCCGTTGGCTTCTTCTCGAGCCACTATTAAACCCTTTAATGACATCTCATTTGAGAATTTAGAGGATTTCTTATATGTTGTTTGCTTCAAATCTATTTCTTACTAGAAAGGCAGATCTTAAGACTTCATCCATGTTCTTCGACCTTAATCGTCTCCTCAAATATTTCCTTATAATTTTCATTCGAATTTCCTATGTGCATATTATCGATGGGTATTGTGTCATCGAATTTCTTATCTAACTTCCTTATATAATCTGAATTTGGTATGAGCTCCACGATTTTTTCACTTTTATGTACAGCACTCAACCACAATCACCGAACAAATTCCATGTGACAGTTCAAAAATGACAAATGTCAAACGTTTACCCCAAGAAATTTTTAGTGTAAGTTCGTGGCACGAAATCAAAAACACCGGGCTTTCATCGAATAAGTTCCTGTAATCCCGTGTAAGCCCAGGGTTTTCAAAAAACAAGATAGTGTAGCCCGGGGCTTACCCGGTGTTTTCATCGAACAAACCAATTAGGTCTGTTTAATGAATACCCCGGGTAAACCTAGGGCTAGACTATCTTGGTTTTTGAAAAACATGGGCTACCCCGAGCTTACACTAAAAATTTCTCGGGGTAATGGTTTGACAGTTATCACTTGAGAACTGTCACTTGCAATTTGTTGCTGATTGGGACATATAAATTACTTCGTGAGCAACAATAAGCAGAAATTAGAAGAAAAGAAATAGAAAAATAGCTAGAGCACATTTAAATCGTCTTCACTCATTTTATAGATAACTTTTTACAATTAATTATACTCGGCAGAACTGTCAGAGAAATGTCATTACATTAGGTTTACCCGGACTGCGTTCCAAAACATAGCTACAGTTGACTACAGTTGACTTCAATCGTTTCAAAACCCATTAGTCAACTGAAATATGTTAGGTGAGTTGACTATTGTGCGCTATGAAGTCAGCTATAGTCAACTGTGGCTATGTTTTGGAATGCACTCCCGGTGTTTTAAAAACTTGTTCAATGAGTGCACAAAACCCCCGGTAAATTTGGGGAAAATTTACCCGGTGTTTTCATCGAACAAGCCTATTATTTGACTTTTATTGTCATCTAGGGTATAATATTATTGGTCTAAAGCCAATTATAACTTTTTCTCTTGTAATTTTAATACCTTAAGTAAACGGATAGATAAAATAAGGAACAATTCCCCAAAACCAATTATCGTAAAAGCAATTTGTGTAAAATTGTTTCCCAACAAGAAATTTGCTAAAAAATTTTGAAAAGGCATTTTTTTATTCTAGCCATCTACCCAATATTTAAGATATTGTAATTGGATTCAATCAAAATATTGAAATAAGTGTATTTTGATTGAATCCAGCTAAATAAAATTATGAAAAATTACAATTTTAATTTTCGTAATTAAGGAACAAATTTAAATAACGCTCAAAATGACGACAGATGAAGGGTCAGTGTCCAGTGCCCGGTTAAAGGAAAACAAGGGTATGTTCGATTTGAATTGTTAGCCTGTGACGTGGCGTCGGTCGTCAGATACCTAAGTTGCGATTCGTCTAAACAAAACAAAATTTGCTTTTCGGGCATGTTGGTATAAATTGATAGGAAATGTCAGAACTATGCCATAATAAAGTTTTCAGCGCAAGTACCTCCGACATAATGGTAATATCGCCGATATTTAACCACCATGTAGACAAAATATAGATTGAATTAAACCCAATCAATACATAAAGTTCTTATCTTCATCTTTTGTGAATTCAATTTTCAAAGATCTCATTGCAAGTGAATGCATCAAACTTTGACCATGACGTTAAGCACTCATATTTTCCTTAATTTTCGAGTAGGAACTATTCCTTCAATATCAGAATTCGATTCAAAGAATAACATATTCGTATCTGTATCATTTTTAAAGATTTTCAGACGAAACTAGTCTAAATAATGAAACTCTAGCTACTGTCTAGATATAAAAAGTAACGTTGCTTTGTATTCCTGGACCAGAAGGAGTGAACGGTTATGAAAAAGCGGACGAACTGGCTAAAATCGAGGCAGACAGTCCGTATACTGGTACTCGACATTCGGCCTACCAAAAAGCTACCTTAGAGAATTGCATAATTGGTACATTACTAGATGCCCCATGACGTAGCGTGTCCGTTATGAGGCACGAGAAGTAAATCTTAACTCTCATCACCAGACGCGCCAGCTAATTGGACTTAGCAGATCGGCTAGGCTTTTTCCTGACGCAATCACTGGGTATGGCCCTTTAATCATTTTTTGAAGAAGATAGGAAAATCCGACACTGAATTGTATCGACTATGCAGAGCAACATGAAACCTCGATGCATGTTATATGTGAGTATCCAGCGCTTAGATTGCAAATCACTGAAGAAACACTTATCTCTCCAAATAAGGTTTGCAATCTATATTTAAGGGCAATAACCGAACTTGTAAAACGACTCAATTTTGCCGAACCACTTTAAGCCCCATAGATCAACTCTGGTAGTGGTGGCCATATCGTCCTAGACGCCCAGTCGCACCTACGCTTAACCTAACCTAAGCTAACCTCGTTTTCAGCCTGTTATCTCTTGACATACCTACTTGTACGGAGACAAAATCTACGCACTTAATTTTAGCTGGAAACAGATAAATAGTCTCAACTGTTTTCTGCAATCGGTACATCTTTATATCCTATTCCATAGTCATTTAAAATATCAGCTGCTGTGGAACATTTGAAATAACCGATCGGGCTGAATTTAAACAGACTACCTAACTACTTAACTGCTATAAATAAATTGTTAATTGTAGCCGACAGAATTTACGAGCATCTCTCTCCTGTTTAAAGTTTACTCGGAGTAGACCAAGAACGCAAGTTGTGTCCACTAAACATAGTTATAATGTAGAAGAAAAACTGCTCGATACAACTATGTTTTCTTTTTGAATACAGTGACGTCTACAGAGAATGTGTGTTTAAAGAATTGAATCGCTTCTTCAATCCCACATGTCGTACCCCATATTTTTTTATAAAAAGCTGTAAAAAGGAGAAAATGGAAAGTTTATGAACTTTAGATATAATTTCCTGTGGGAGCCACAGTTTACAAGAAGACATACCCACATTTTTATCCTGGCATGCAGAACGCAAGGTGCCTTATTATTTTTTGACATTTAAGTCGTGATGTCACTTCGAATAACTTTACAGTGTATTATGAGGAAAATTAAAAAAAAAGATATCACAAAAACAATTGCCTAACTACAGTTAATTAATCCGTGTATTGTTATACATGTGCGTGTACATATGTTTGTACGCCTCGTTTATCAGGCTTTATACCGGCGAGTAGTCTGCCAGTAGAAGAGTTCTCTATGCACTGTGTTTCTATTTCCTTAGCGATCTCTCAGTATGACAGATTTGGCTATTGCTAAAAATGCCGGCCCATTCCTATGTATTAAATTATATTTTTGCAATTGACTTAGTTCTAAAATTTGTTCAGAATTACCATTAACAGAACGTCTTGAACGTTCACAGCGAAGCAACTGGACAAATTTTCAACTGTTCAGTTAAAATCAATTAACTGTTTTAGGCATTACCCAAATATTCTTTAAACAAGGACATCTATAATTTAATAAACAATTCACTGAGTTCGTATCAATTGCAATCCTTTAAATATAATTCGTCAAATCCTACTAAACAAGACAATAACGGCTCAAATGTGGTTCGACTCAGTGAAATAATTAGAAAAATTTCATTTAGTTAATGAGAAAATATGATCTTTTGTTGTGTATCTGTACTATATACACCCTATGACTTCATGTGCTGTTCTCAGTCAGAAATATATATTACTTAATATAATGCAATTTTAAATAGACTTACCGGCGGAGGAGTCCTGTATGTTTGCGATGCTCCCAATTGCGGACTATAGGGTCTGGGAGGTGGAGCCCAACTTTGTTGTGGACTATAAGATTGGGGAGTAGGCTGCTGTTGTGAAGATTGCTGCTGAGGATCATAACTACTTGGATATCTATGCTGAGGTGGGGGTGGTGGATGTGATTGAAGTAAGGAATTTAGTGTAGGTGTCGGTCCTTGAGGTGACTGTCCAGGAATAAATCGTTGTGGTGGTCGATTTGGAGCTAAGATCCCCGGAGGTTTTCCTGGTTGTAGTGGTGGATGTGCGTAACGCGCAAAAGGATCAGGCGGAGTATTTGGATCATGATGAAATCTACTATACGGATGAGATACTCCACCACCCGGGGGCCCATATGGATCATCTTTATTTGGATTATCGGTAGCATTATGCTGCTGCTGCTGCGGCTGCTGTGGTTGTTGTTGCTGTTGCATGGGAGGCGGATAATGCACCATGGAATGCTCAGTTCCGTACGGATTACCCTGAGAATCACCACCATTGTTCGGAGCACCACCGTGCATTAAGCTACCCTGACCTGATGGTGATTTGGTATTTGTCTTATCACTCATATTGGCAGTTATGCCTTGCATTTGTTGCATTGAACGTGAGTTAATTTGCTGCTGTGATTGCTGTTGCTGTGAATTTCTACCGGCGTTCGATGAATCAGTGCCATTTTGCATATTACTTGGACAATTTTTCGTCATATCTTCACTATTATTCACGTCGCTTAGGCTCTCTGTCTGCTGTTGTGCCATATTATAATTTACAAAAAGATCACCACTTATTTAGTAAGTCGAATTTGCTTTATCGACCATTTACAAACATATTTATTACATTAAAAAATATGTATACAAAAATCAATGGGTTCGGCGCAGAACAACTGCAACAAATACACGGTAATTCCACTACAAATCATGCTAGAGTCCGGCATTTGTTGTTGGATATTAATAATGCAAGAAGCTCGGGTACATTTGTTTTGTTTTCTATGTTTCTGATGGACACATTTTGTTAATAGCAATTTCTAAGAAATCTTTACCACTATTAGATACACTGTTCACTTGATATAGACGAAAAAAACTTTTATTCGAATGGAAAATCACTTCCATCATTTCACAGTCGATTTCACTTTCCGAGAAGCACCACAAAAGTTGGGGCATTCGTCGTCACTTGCACTTCATTAAATCATTTGTTCGCACAAATATCACAGTGGAATGTTGACGATCCCTTTTATGAATAAAAATATCTACTAAAATTGGAAAGCACAAATTATTTGTTAATCCGATTTAATATATAACCGAAACGTAGGAGAAATATTCGACACGAAAAACGCCAACACCCGAGGCCCAGTGGCAGTAAAAAAGAGTACCGCATAGAAATGGCGATTATTTTTAAACTTGATTTTATTCACTTATGTTGCATCAAAATTACCCAAAGAATATACTAACAACAACTTTACACTTTTCATTATTTTCACACATTATAGATTATATCCTAAATTAAACTGTTCACCATTATTTCCTATTTTAATGCTGAATTTTCACTTAAAATCCAATGAAGATACACGAAAAGATGGTTCCCGGATTCTTGCTTTCGGCTTCAACTTTTGCGCACACTAATACATCCCCAAGAAAAAGAGACAAGTAGATGAATATATCCATTAGCCTGTACAATTAAAAGGGAAAGAAAGAACTGACAGCACTAACAAATTCTACTACATTTTCATTTTAAAAACAAGTTTGTTTTTACAGCACAAAAATTTTATTTCAATTAAGCGCGCGCAATTTAAATATTTAAACCTTTATACAAACACAACTTTATCTTCTTATTAATTGTTTTCAAGATCGATAAATTTGCTGAACTCTCCTATATCACTATTAATTTTTTTTATTTTAGACTTTATTCAAAAAATGTAAAACGAGGTTAGAAATTGATCATTATTCACTCACACATTCACACACACGTACGCGAAATTATACACTGAGGTGCGTACAAGTACGAGACCTTTGTAACGCGTCTATAGGGAAATCGACTCGATTTCAAACAATTTTCATCTTTTTACTTAAACTTATTGTTAGAAACGCGAAAATCTTCACATATACAGTTATTTTTTCAATTATAATTGGTTTTTATAATAATTTACTCCGATTAAACTGGTTTTTCCACTATCAACTTTTCCTTCACACATCAATGACGCGACCAACATGGCCGCACATGAGGTTTTCTTTTTCAGACTTTAAACTAGTACAAAATCAAGTATAAAGCAAAGTTCGCCATTTTGAATGGTAGGTTAGAAAAAAAGCCGCTGTAAAGTTAGAATAATATCGTCAATGAAAATATTTCTATATTTACAAGATATAATTATTTTTTTTTCTGAATTAAGTTAAAAAATACTAGAATATTTTCCTTAAAAAAAATATCTCTAAATTTTCTTCAAAAACGTTATTTAATGATATTCTTTTGTTTTAAATCCCAACTAACATCAGCCGCCCGCCCCTGTACACTGTGTGAAATTGCTGGCAGAGAGTGCAACGAACGGCACTTGGCTTGACAACTTTGACAAAGTTGCAAAGTTTACTGAGATCTTTTGTGAGTTTTTGCTATTTTATAGCTAAATATAAAAACGCGTTGCGCAAATGTTCTGATCTTTTTTTTAACAGATTATTTAAACATAAAGTGCGTTTATATTTTGTATATTATCCTGGAATTTTCATGAATATTAGGAATATTTTGATGTAATATCACATATGTGCAAATGTCACTTACAGTAAGTACATAATATTTCACCCATAGTCGTCATAAACTGGGAGGATATTTAGCCACAGTGGCACAGTATCTATCAGAAAATATATAATTATTTTAATTTTTGTTAGTATTACTTTTTAGATCCATAGAAATTTAATAATTTTGATTTTTTTTTTAGGTTTTTCGCGGGGCAAAGCAGAAAACTACAACGAACGCTGGAATGACCGTTATGGCCAAGGTGACGACTGCCGAAATATGTGAAAATGCAAAATTAGCCAGGGAAATGGCACTTACTGGAAACTATGACTCGGCATCAATTTACTATGAAGGTTTGCAAGGAATGTTGACAAAGATGGTTACTGCTGCAGGAGATCCTCTTCGTAAAGGGAAGTGGAGCATGGTAAAACAATCTTCTGTTGCTATAAGAATTTCTTTATCTAAATGCCAGATCCTCTTACGCTACATCTATTTAGATTCAGCAGCAAATTTCGAAAGAGTATCAACAAATCAAAGCAATACAAAAAACACTTGCAGAAATGACACTGGATTTGCAGAGTGGGCAAATGGCATCAAGAGTTCGCACTAGGATTATGGAGGAGAAGACACCGGATCCATCATCATGGTTTCAACCTGATCCAGATATTTGGACACCGCCTCCTAAAGATCCTGACGTTTGGATGCCTCCTGCCAGACCGGAACAGAAGTAAGTTTTTTGTTTTGTTTTCACCTTTACGGGTAGACATATAAAATTTATAGATAGCCTGAGATCAAAGTCTTCGTTTTGTTATAAAAGTTATAGGCATCAATGCTATGCTAATACATAATTGATATGAAGATGAAATTAAAGGTGGGAAGAAAAGACCAAAGCACAAAAGTATGACTGGACATAACTGATACAACTTCAAGAACACATTGAGCGCGTGAATATACTTAAGTCGCATGTAGATGCACCCGCCATAAATAGATAGATAGGTTGTAAATAAATAGTTTTGTTTTTGCCGCCGTGACAATAAGAAATGTTATCTTTATTGACTATTGCAATGAAAACAAGTTAAAGCGTTCGTTTGTTGTTACTTTCGTCATCGTTTTTAGATCTTTAGAAAATATTAAATCCGTAAGTTTTACGGCGGTAAATCCGATTAACTATGTATGCAAGACCTTATTTGTATCAGGTACTCCTACCTTGAGATGGATTAATGTCGATTTCAATAGGACTTCACCACCAGCGTTGTACTGTTTTGGCAGTGCAACACTGAAATTGCTCGATGGGACAACTTTAATAGCAGAAGTGTAATACAAGGTTTGCACCGGATTTTTTTTGAAGTTTAATTGTCATCTGCTCTGTCAAAACCTTCGATTTCCCAAGCCCATGAAAGGGACTACCTATTATTACATGAAAGACTGATAATCTGTAGCTTGCTTTCTTATCTTCCCAACCGTAATCAAATAGCTTTCTAAAAAATTTTATCTTAACCGATTGACTACGATTCCCTAAACAAAAACTCTCAGCTGAGTAAAAATTTCGTATGAAAATGCGTCATGGTCCGATGAATTCGAATGAAGCTGCCTGCAGAGCAGATTCGGACTACGACTGCACATATACACATGCCAAATATTACTCAGATAAGAGTTAAGGAGCGCAAAAAAGTAAGATTACTTTTCTATCAAAACTATTTTTTTTATTTTGTTACGTAAGGTATATAGTAAATGTAACAGTTGATAAGGTAAGGTAAGGTGCAAAACCTAAAATTACTGGAAGACTATTTTCTTGTGTATAGTAGTTTAGGCTATATAGCATATATAAAATCAATGTTTAGTCACTTTCCAAAAGGAGGTCAGCAACGCGCAGGATGGCCGAATGTAAACCTAAGTAAAATTAAATTCACGTAGAACAGATCTTAAAATAAACTGCTGCCTGGCAGCCCGTCGTTGTGGCGAAATACAGTTTTCATTCATGTTACTTATGGTGAATTCTTTTCACCAAAACCGAGCAGGAACTGAACTGAACCAGAACCTGTCAGATCTACACCGAACTTAGCCCTGTGCTGAGCGGGGACAAGGTGAAAAGAATGCAAGAAAGTAAAATACCTGAACCAGGCCGGTTTTGTGGTGAAAAGAACAGGTAGAGACTTGGAACCTGTTTTATTATAATTTCAACAAAAAAAATAAATCACTTAATAAATTAATTCCGCACATCTATACTTTTAATGCATTTTTAAAATGTTCGTCGTTTATAATTTTAATAAAAAAATAAATCACTTTGACAAAATAATTTCACTTCCAAAGTTTGCACATACTGATAACAAATAATTTTGATTTGACGTTTAGTTCGGAACCGTAACCACAGATTTTCATGGAACAAGAAAGTTCAAAACCGGAGCAGAAACCGAACAGGAACCGCTGTGAAAAGAACATACGTTCTGAACCAGTTCTGTGTCAGTGCGGTGAAGAAAACACTTTGGGTGTAGGAACCGAACGAGTTATGGTTCAGTTCAGGTGAAAAGAATTCACCATTATACTTATACTTTGTTTGAAAGGGGAGAGTCGGTTAAAGAAAACAAAAACGAAGAAGATTTTGAGTTGAGTAGTTCACTAAAGCGGCCCAACCCTAAAAATCAAACTAACTTTGGGTCTGTTTGATGAAAACCCCGGGCTACACCGGGCTAGACTATCTTGGTTTTTGAAAAACCTGGGCTACGCCGTGCTTACACTAAAAATTTCTCGGGGTGGTTTGACAGTTGTCACTTGAGAACTGTCACTTGCAATTTGTTGTTGATTGGGACATATAAATAACTTCTTGAGCAGAAATAAGCAAAAATTATAAGAAAAGGAATATAAAAATAGCTAGAGCACATTTTATTTGTATTCACCCATTTTATAAATAACTTTTTACAATTAATTATACTCGGGAGAACTGTCAGAGAAATTTCATTACATTAGATTTACCCGGTGTTTTAAAAACTTGTTCGGAGTGCGCAAAACCCCGCATAAATTTTGGGGAAAATTTACACGGTGTTTTCATCGAACAAACCTTTGATTTTCGTCAAACCAGTGTCACACCGTCAAACAGGCGCGCACACACGGTCAAATCTGCGTGATAAAAATGGTACTGCAAATTAATAGAAAGCATAAATCTTCGACTAAATCAACTTCCATTTGTTAATTTTTTCACTTTTACCACTTTTTAAAATTGAACACACAATATGTCATTACGGACTGCGAATTAAGAGAAGGTCAAAGGTCAAAAATCAACTTCTGTTATTTTTTTTACCACTTTTTAAAATTGAAAACATTAAATTCAAGAATGTGATATCTATTTAAGCTAAAAATATCAATTTTTCGTATGTAAACTTCAGTCTCGTTCAAAAGCGTAAGTTCTTTACTTCCATTGTAGTTGAGCCTTAAGACAGCAATGCCTCGCTCCAATATAAAATCAACGATGCCTCTTTTCGACCTGATGAAGCGAAGGTCACAATGGGCGCGTTTAGATGGAGGCCAAACCGGTAAAAAAAAATGATTTTTTCCCCGCGTAATTGCAAACCATACCGAAGTGGTTGGTATTTTTACATTGTTGTGACCAAACATTATCAATTCTTCCAAACTGGTTTGGTCTCCGCCTAAACGCACCCAATTTTTTCTTAGAAATTTATCGAACATTTTTTCGTAAAAATTTACTGGAAATTTGTGACATGGCATACTGAAAATAACTCTAGTCGGCCATCAGACTGAATAAAAAAAAATTCAGCCGAAACATATTCTGTAAATTTCTAAGAAGAAATGAATGCTTATTGCTCATCTACCCGTGTACGCACATAAAAACTGTTAGCGATAGCGGCCTCCAATAATGCATAAAATTCGAATGAAAGAATTTCCAGTAAATTTCTAAGAAAAAAATTAGGGATTCCACACATCAGGTAATGGCATCGTTGATTTTATATTGGAGCGTTGGTTTACCGTTTGGTTACGTAATCAAGTCGAGGCATCGTCAATTTTATATTCGAGCGGGGCGTTAAAGTTTTTGTTCTACTTGCACACTGTTTGTACATAATTATTTAGTTTGCCTATACTATTACAGTCTAAAAGTGTGGTAAATACCCGATGTTGATTTTAGACTGTAATAGCATAGACATAGTGCATGACACTCTGAAGAAAAAAATTTCAGCAAATTTCTAAGAAAAAACGAATACTACTTATCTGCCTACCCAGGCATAACTTGTTCGAATCGTGTTATGCCACCAATAATGCATACGAATTCTGAAGAAATATGGTCGATTAAAGTTGTAAGAAAAAAATGAAGTTTTGCCTACATTGAAAACAATTTTTACTTGCTTGAGCACACGAATCAATCGAAATTATATAGGTACTATATTTTGGCTCATTACCCATGATTTATTTAGCCGCGTTCATTGACTTATAGAATTTTGCTACGAGAGCTCTTCTTATCCATCATTTTGTTAGTGTACAGCCGTCGACACGGTGCTGAGAATACAATATATTCTCATTACGATTTACGAACCACGTTCCACCATTAGGTGACGAAGTATCGTGAAATATATAGGAAAGTACGGTACAGAGAACACAATACCAAAGTTAACTTAACAACAAGTAAAAAAGCTAGAATTGATCTAAGACGAATTCTAATGATACCCTCTAGATGAATGCCCGTATGAAATTTCGTACACCCTTCTGTGCAAGTTTGATTTTTGAAGTGGTTTTTCGCATATATTTCTAGAACGGTTTGTCGGACAGAAAAAATGATTATAACCAATTTTATAGGATTTCGTATTCTGAAGAAGTTTTTAGTCTTGGACTGATCGTTTTCACAGTATACGTAAAAAACCTACATTTTTATGTGGCAACAACAAGAAGGAGTTGCCCGATTTAGTCCATTTTAGAAATTATTTTTGCTAGTACAAAGAAAACACCATGTACCAAATTTCAGCTCTCTACGTCGATGCGTTTTCAGGCAGCGTCCAAATATATAGTGGAAAACGAAATTTTTGTATGGAAACCCCACGAAGGCGGAAGGAGTTGCCCGATTTGTCTCATTTTCGAACTTAATTTTACTTTTTTTTTAAGTCGGTGTACAAAATTTCAGCTCTCTAAGTATACGCGTTCTCGAGTTATCGTGCGCACAGACGGACGGACATGCAAAAATCAAAATAACTTTTAATATTATGCGTGGGTGTCCAATCCATTTTGCTCTACCATCATTATTTCGAGGTGTTACAAACGGGATGACAAACTTAGTATACCCTATAGATTTCATCTAGGGTATAACAAGCTAAGAAGCAGGCGAGATTTCTGATTGTTTTAATTTAAAATGCAAGAAAAGGAAGAAACAAAAAAAAATAAAACTACATATATAAAAGTTTTATGAACAAAAAATGTGAAAGCGCAGAATACCTGCAACGAAACAGAATGGCAAGTGATTCATTTTCGTAAATAAGCCTCTAAGGTTCGCGCTAAGCTAAATTTTGTATGAAAATTTAGCAAGCTAAAAGATATTGGCGAAAATTTATCCTGAATTTTAGCGAGAGCACAAATCAGAGAGTAATTTGTTAATAATTGTTTTTAAAATAAAATTATATTAGGTATAAGTACTGGTTTTAAGCAAAAATGTAGCAAGTTCAATTCAAGAAGTAGGAAATTTACCTGTAATAAAATCTTCGGGTAAATTGTGAAAAGAACGATATTATGACATTGTAATTTAATTTTTAATTTTGTTACGGTTTCCACAAGCTCGTCTGACAAAAACTATTCTTTCGGAAAACAAAAATATTCAATGTTCCTTTCTGTGTGAAAGAGTTTTTGACAATACTGCACATGCAACAATTAACTTTCAATTTACTTTATAAAAAACACTAATAGTTCATATAAAACCCAAATCACGCAATAAAATAATTTGTATAATTCAGAATATTTTAAAAATAAAATTTATTTATAAAAACTCTTCTTAAGGCTGGGTCTATGTCATAATTGGGACAACTCGGTGCACAGTTAGCAAGGTGGGCGTGGCGTTAAGATTTTTGAATAAATCGCAAATTGATTAATGGAATATTTATTTAAACATCTAAGGCAACAAATTAACGTTTTCTAGTTTTTAAATTTGTCCCCCAATTTTTATTGAAAATGATTTAAAAATGAAAATTCAAATATATTTTTTTAATTTCTCTGGTTTGCGGAGCGGGGCTGCCACAAATTTGAACTAAATTAAATAAATTTTTAACATAAGCTTATTGAAGTTAATAAGCAGAAAATAACGGTTTTTGCGGAGGTTTCTCGCGTTGATAATACATAAGTTCATACCGCGATGCCTGTTACACATAATGTTTAAGCGAGCTCTTATCGTGTCCCAAGCCCGAAATATTATCTATATCCAAATATCAGCGGGAGGCCATCAGAGAATCCAGACATGCAAAAAGCACTGCACACAAACATAATGGATACATAGACACCAATTGTTAAACTTCCACACAAGAGACAACAAATTATAGAAAGATAAATAGTTCATGAATATTAATTAATTATTAGAAGCTATTGAAAGAACTGTTGCTGGTTATGTGGTATCAGAGACGGCATTCTGTACTGCAGTGAATCTTAGTAGTTGGTCACGATCGACAATTTTTATTTCATTACCCCTGTCACTTTTCCTGATGTAAAGTAAGCCGTATCTCGTTCGCGCTGAATGAATTTTGCCCCAATTTTCGAAGCTTTGGCGCCTCACGCACAATAGAGTTATTTTTCGACGTCAGACTTTCCTTAATAAAAATAGGACTAGTTCACGAAATTACATCACAGCACATCAGCTTCAATGTGTCAAAACTTTAATGAGAATACCTTGTATTCTCTACCGAGCGCCGTCGATATCTGGGTATTTCTTGTCTGTGCCAAAAGTTAACTGACTGTTTGTTAGTACATTCGAGTAAAAGGTGTTACACCGCGTAAAAAGTTTCGAGTTAACTGACAGGTCTCTTATCAGCTTGCATGCAAGTTCATTTAAAACAAGTAAAAAAGCTAGAATTGGTCTAAGTAAGACGAGTTCTTATGATACCCTAGAAGATGAATGTCCGTATGTAATTTTGTGTATGGTCACCTCTCTGTTCAAATATGATTTTTGAAGTGGTTTTTCGGAAATATTTCTAAAACGGTTTGTCGGACATTAAAAATGCTTATTAAGAATTTCATAGCATTTTATATTTTGAAGAACTTTTCAGTAGAATAAAAATGTTTAGGACTGATCGTTTTCACAGTATACGTAAAAAACCTATTTTTTTATATGTCAACATCAAGAAGCGGTAGCCCGATTTATTCCATTTTTGAAATTATATTTACTGTTTCTATAGAAACACCGGGTACAAAATTTCAGTTTCCCACGTTGGCGCGTTCTCAGGCAATGTCCAAATATATAGTGAAAAACCAAATTTCTGTATGGCAACCCTGCCGAAGAAGTTATCCGATTTGTCCCATTTTCGAACTTAATTTTACTTTTTATACCCTAGATGAAATCCATAGGGTATACTAAGTTTGTCATTCCGTTTGTAACGCACAGAAATATTGATGGTAGAGCAAAATGGATTGGACACCCCCGCATAAAATTAAAAGTTATTTTGATTTTTGCATGTCCGTCAGTCTGTCCGTCCGTGCGCACGATAACTCGAGAACGCGTTCACTTAGAAAGATGAAATTTTGTATACGGACATTAAAAAAAAAAGTAAAATTAAGTTCGAAAATGAGACAAATCGGGCAACTCCTTCGTGGGGTTGCCATACAAACATTTCGTTTTCCACTATATATATGGACACTACCTGAGAACACGTCGACATAGAAATCTGAAATTTGGTACATTGTGTTTTCATAGTAGTAGCAAATAAAATTTCAAAAATGGACTAAATCGGGAAACCCCTTTTTGGTGTTGCCATATAAAACTTTTGGTTTTTTTACATATACTTTGAAAACGATCAGTCCTAGACATTTTTATTGTACTAAAAACTTCTTCAGAATAAGAAATCTTATAAAATTGGTTATAATCATTTTTTCTGTCCGACCAGCCGTTCTAGAAAAATATGCGAGAAACCAATACAAAAAATCAAAATTGCTCAAATGGGTGACCATACGAAATTTCATACGGGCATTCATCTAGGTTATCATAAGAATTGGTCTTAGACCAATTCTGCCTTTTTCACTTTAAAAAAAAAAAACAGGCTGTGTACAAAATTTCAGCTGTCTAAGCGAACGCATTCTTGAGTTATCCGTCCTCACGACCAACGACAGACGGATGGATGAACATGCAAAAATCAAAATAAAGCAGGGTTTACATTATGATGACATCCAATTTTTACAGAAATTGTGAGGGAGATAGTTTATTGAAATTTAAATGCTGCGGAAGCAATCATCGCAATACCTCACACGTACAGTTCCCTCTACTTTTTATGGCAAAACTCGCAAACTGTCAAATTGTCTAATTGGAACTTGTCAAGCTTTTAATCGTTTTTTTGTAGATATTCAAAGACGGATCATGAAAAGAAGTATAATTTTACAAATTCTAAGATATGAAAGCACGAAGGAGTTCGAAGCAAAGGATGAGATTATATCGAACAAATTTGTCGCAAAATATCAGATGATGCTGTAATATTCAGTTCTACAATCAATATTTTGTACTATAACGAAATTTTTATTTATTATTTATTTCATATAGTAAACAAAAAGTTCAGTAACTAATTTGCTAATATGTAAACGTCAATCCACTTCATCCACTCAAGTGCTCACATGAAAATAGCTCCACTCCACTACCGAACTAACGCTGGTGAAGATAATTCCAGTCCGGTTCGTGTTCACATGACGGATTATCTCAAAGGCGGAATAATTCTAGCAAATTATAAAGGGAAAAGGACCACTGCAGTCAATCTGTGAACACACTACTCTCTGCTTGTGGACAGAACACTACCTCAGAAATAAGTTCAATATTTTCTATAAAGCAATATGTAATAACTTTCAATTTCGCAATATTTAATTACAAACTCAAAACTTACTTTTGTTTATTTCGACAAATAATTTTACTTGACAGATATGTATATGCCATAAAAGTATAGTAACAAAACAGCAATATGGCAGCTCCAGTAGTCGAAATTGACAAATTAGGGTTGCCAATAACAATGTTTTAGTTTCAGTAACTATAAAAACTCCCTATGCTTGAGGTCTTTTTATGGTTCCGGACACGCGCACAGTGACAAATCAACGTCCGGAAAAAAATCAGGACGCGTTTGCTTCTCTCGTCACTCGTAAATAAATTTCCGTATACGATGTACTATCTCCCTCACAATTTCTGTAAAAATTGGATGTCATCATAATGTAAATCCTGCTGAAACAGATTACACTATAGTGCTCGCACTGACATGTATAATATGGACTGACTACGTTAATGGAAATGCACTGCAAAAAGTGGGCTCACTGCTATATTGCTTACTCTTTCGGTCTAAGCACCGAGTACCAACTGAGGAGAACTGTAAACCACAAATAAATAAGTGGGTCCGTCGAAATAAATATTTTTAAATTAATTATTTAGGCTTATTACTGATAAAATTGTGTTACCAAAGGCGATATATGGAAAGATGTGCAGACGAAATTCGAAACATTTTATTATAATCGCTTTTCGAGCTACGTGCTCATTTTTTAACTTCCCGCCAATGATTTTTTCCAATGTTGGCACCGGCGTAAGAACTTTTTTGACATAAGCAACTGAGCCCACATGAAATAGAAAGTTAAGCCGTCCATATTATATATGTCAGTCAGTGCGTGACGCGACATCGCGGCAAATTGAACAGTGAAACTGTTCCGCTGCGCTGTGACACAGATTGCAACAAGAGCGCAGCAGGGTAGATACAGCGCTCTTATATTGGTACTACATATTTTCATGAGAAGTTGCCTACCCCAAATATATTTTTTTTGTTGGTACCACTGAAAGTGAGCAGCAAATTTAGGATTAGAAATAACTACGCTTCAAAAATTTTCGCAGCGCTGTCGCGCCGCGTTCAATGCGTGATGCACAATAGGGAACACATGTTCTCTAACATTTTGTCCCGTTGTCGCGTCGCGCACTAAAGTGTAATCTGTTTCAGTCTTAACTTAAAATTTTATGCATGGGTGTCCAACCCATTTTGCTGTACCAGCATTATTTCTGTGCGTTACAAACGGAATGACAAACTTAGTATACACAATGATTTCATCTAGGGTATAAAAATAACATTAGGCTGAATTACATTAATAAAGCCGACGCCGGCGTGGTCGTCGTTTTATGTCACGCCGGCGTCTTCATCGGCGTGGTCATCGACCGTAACCCCCGCAAGATACAAGCCATGAACAAAGTCGAAAAAAGGGAGCAGCGGGCCGTTCAGCAGGCGACATCCACAGTCTTCTTCCTTGTCTTACTGAAGGAGTTTTTCATATAAAAGTTGCTTGTATTTTGTTCAAACGCTATAATATCCGTAAATTTGTTCTACATGCTATTTTTTTTAGAAACTATTAGAAAGAAAACATATTTGGCTGCAATTTGTTTTAACTTCATTTTGCTGTGGGAGCGACAGTTTTGGGCTTTAGGACCTGTTTAAGATGAAATTTTAGTTTTTCCTCCATGACGAGTATACAGAAAGCAGTGAGAGTGAGCTCTTACTGCATGCTGTACCCAGCACGTTAAGGCCTTTTAATGTGTCGGTGCCTTCGGAGACTTCATGGCTTGTATCATATTCCGGGGGTTACGCATCGACTCATCTCTAATCCTAATTTTAGCGATGGCGCTCCATTGCTGCCAATATGCAAGATCTAAACCTATTATGAAAAACAAAATGAAATGATATTTGATTTTATATTCAAGAAGAGGAAAAATTGTTATAAAAATGAGAACTTAAAGTAAAAGAAAATAATTTTATTATTTTTTAACAATTTTATTGCAATTCGGTAAATTTAATGTATGGCACTGCCGCCCAGTGGAGAAGTTCAATGTCCGGCATTTGACGACGACGTTCTTAATGTAATCCAGCTAATTGAGACGTAAAGTTTTATATATGCCTGCAATTATAGCAATAAGGGAAGTAGGCGAATCGGAAAAACAGAAGCTGACAGCTCAATACGTGAACAGCGTTGCAATTGCAGGGCGGGGTGCTATCACCTCGGCCACAGTATACCCAGGGATTACACGAGATAGTACAGCTTGCATGCAAGCCTCCCTTCCAACGCGATTTTTAACTTGACAGCAGAAGGCAGTTCGGTTGATGTCTTATCATATGGCAGGATATTCATACAGTAGAACAGCTCTGTCAAAACTGTCACATGAGTAGAATCTTTCTATAATGTGTTTATATTTTCTCTTTCAACATTTTTAACTAGCATACTAGTAAAGTTGTAATGCAAAGGTTCCTATGTCCTATGTGAACCTAAAATGGAAGAAAGAGAACTTACAGCATCCGCAAGCTCGTACCAGAGGAAAAGGGGCAAGCAAAACTGTTTTTGCAAGAAAAAAAGAAGCTAAAAACAATTTGTTCCAATTCCCATGCCATTCGGCTTGGTAGAACTGTGAAACTGTCACAACATTATTACAGCAAGTTTGTCTGTTACACTGAGCGCGTTTAGGCGGAGACCAAACCGGTCAAAATTACCAATTTTTCCTCCGCATAATTACAAACCATACCGAATTGGTTGGTATTTTTACATGGTTGTGACCAAACGCTACCAATTCTTTCTTCCAAACTGGTTTGGTCTCCGCCTAAACGCGCCCACTGTCCATGGAACGAAAACCACTTTACAATCAAACAGCTGTTCAGTAATGAAACAATACATTTGCAGTACCTACTTTTGCCGAGATGTGTATTTACATTAAACTAATACTTCTCCCAACCACGGTGCAACTAGCTACCGTTCGCCTATTTACTTCTGTATCATACTTAATAGCTCCCTCTTATGGGAGAAATTTTGAGGTTTTTTTGTAATTAAAATTCAGACGCGTCGCCACAGATGAAGCAAAAATCTCAAAACTTTTCAACGCATCAACAAGGAGCTGCGATTTGGAAGTAGCTGCCTTGTAAGCTATGCGAAATTCCAATCTTGTGACTATCAGAATGAGCTTAACACAAGCTCGCTGCATGGACACGTTTAATAAATAATCGATTTGAGCGAAAAGTTTAATGTTATCAGCATAAATCAAGACTGCAGTGCCTCAAAATAGATAAAATGTCGTCAGTAGATAGAACAAAAAACAGCGGGCCCAAGTGACTCAATTGAGGTACGCCGGATGAAGCTTCAAGACTCTAGAGATGGAATGTCAAAATAAGATTTGATATGTTCTTTTATCTAAGTAAGACTTCGTCCATTTAAGAAATATTAGAGGAAACCCATACTTTTCCATTTTAAAGAGTATCACGGAGTGAGATAACTTGTTGAATGCTTTACTAAAGTCAGTATAAATACAAACTGTCTGATAGCCTTTTGCAAACCCGCCAATGGTATCCAAGACAAATTCCAACAAGTCAGTGGTTGTAGACCTGCCCGAAATAAACCCATTCTGGTTTGAAGAAAGCAAATTCTTGCACCATGGAATTGTGCAGCTGTTGAGTGTCATCACATTGCATTGCGTTCGACCTACAAATATTTTTACAACAGGAAATTGATAGCTGAGAGTAAATGATGGATTCGAATAATTTAGGCATTCAAGATAATTTTGCAATAGGCCTATAGTTAGAAATTTCACTTTTACTACCTTTTTGTGCATAAGTATGATAAAAGAATCTTTCCATAGCCGAGGGAGACAACCACTATTAAGCGAATTTTGGAAAACAAATCTCAGCGGAGCTGCAAAGTCATGGCAGCTTGACTTACAGAAGACTGGACGGATCCCATCAGGACCCGTTGTGAAGTCATTTCATCCTAGTATATCCTCTTGTGTAATTGTAGGGATAGCGAATGAATCGTTATAAGAGTCGTTCATATGACTGAGGTTGTTATTTCGAGGAAGGAAATTTGACGAAGAAAATGCATTGTCAAAAAATGAAGCAAGTTATTACAATCGGACTCTTTTCCTTGCATTTTGACGCTCATCTTCAAACCAGCTTTTGCGGTTTATCTTTTGTCATCACTTGCACCAAAGAACATATAACTTAACTTCACTTTGCTGCCTAACTGCTTGTTAGCCATCAATTCCTATCCCATCCACTCATCTTACTATTCACCGTCTGTTCTACTGCAGTGCAATGTAAATGAAAATAGTCTCAAATAAAGTATTCTTGATGAAACCGGTTTCCTAGGGAAGTTTTAAAAGAAGCAAAGAGAACACGCAATGTAATGCTTAGGCATGAAGCGGAGTGCAGGCGCTGGTTCTGGTCCCACTCGCCACCGCGATGAGTGGGGGGTTATCAAAAAGCAGAGTTTTTGTCATAATATTACGACCCGTCATATAATACTTTTCAATATACGAGATGCGTATACTTTCGGTTAGATGCTCTTTGCTTGCATGCAATACTCTCAAAATTCGGCTCGCACACAGCAACCTTGATATTGTTCTCTTGCAAGCTGTTAATTTCCACTAATCTTTCGATTTCACTGTGTGAAAGTTTAACCAGAAAATTATGCTTTGTCCGTTGTAGGGCTCAGTTGGTGGTAGTAGAAGTTGTTGTTGATTTAAATCACCTAAATAATGATATCATGCCTATGAACATTGATGTACACTTGCTGTGGTGTTTCAGGTGTCTCTCCTATTCGGCTCATCTGTCACCAATATTTTTGCATCTTGCAAGATCATCAAGTCTGTGCTGGATTTTTTTCGAATATGTAGATAAGCTTCAGTTGATTAACCTTTTAGTCGACTTTTACGACAATCAGGGCATACAATGGGCTTATTTAGTCCTCCTTTCCATACGTTGATATATCAGTCACATATTACAACATCGTAATGGTTTTCCATTGATTATCCTCAGTGAGACTTTGATCGATACCCGAGTTGTATTTTTCATAACATCCCGACGCACGCCTACTCTTAAACGCACCTACATCCATAAATTCAAATTTCTTTTGAACTCCCATTTATCACATGACAAATTTATTTTTACAGAGGACGTGCTGGTAAACTAAGTGCTCAAAAAAAATTGGATAAAAGATCCCATGTCCCACAAAGAGCCTCAGGTGTTAATAAGAAAAATTTCAACTTATCTAAGGGCAACGGTTTAAACGGAAGAGCTTCTACAGCTAAAGACAAGAAAACATCTATAAATACAACAGCAAACAATACCGAAAACAATTCACAAAAGGAAGATGATACAAAAGAAGAAGAACCACCAGAAGAAGAGAAGAAATTCGAGGCAAGCAGTCATATTGAAGCCGAATTGGTAGACATTTTAGGTTAGATTTTCTAAGAGATTCGAGAACTTTATATTAATTTGTATTTTTCGAATTTTTAGAGCGTGATATATTGCAAAAGAATCCGAATATTCATTGGGATGACATAGCTGATCTACATGATGCAAAAAGACTTCTAGAAGAGGCAGTCGTTCTGCCTATGTGGATGCCGGATTACTTTAAAGTATAACTACAACTATGCACACTTGATATTTTCTATTTATTCACATATTCGTTTATAACAGGGAATTCGAAGGCCATGGAAAGGTGTACTTATGGTAGGTCCTCCGGGTACTGGAAAAACAATGCTAGCTAAGGCAGTCGCAACAGAATGTGGCACAACATTTTTCAACGTATCCTCATCAACATTGACATCAAAATATCGTGGTGAATCTGAAAAGATGGTGCGATTACTTTTTGAGATGGCACGATTTTATGCACCCAGCACAATATTCGTAGATGAAATTGATTCGCTTTGCTCTCGGCGCGGATCTGAATCCGAGCATGAAGCTTCACGACGAGTAAAATCAGAGCTCCTTGTTCAAATGGACGGAGTCGGAAGTGATGAAACTACAAAAGTAGTTATGGTACTCGCAGCCACAAATTTCCCATGGGATATTGACGAAGCTCTCAGAAGACGGCTAGAAAAACGAATTTATATTCCTTTGCCAAACGACGAGGGTCGAGAGGCATTGCTTAAGATAAATCTGCGTGAAGTCAAGGTGGATCCGAGTGTTAATCTGAAAACTATTGCTAAAAAGCTGGATGGTTATTCAGGGGCTGATATAACGAACGTGTGTAGGTAAGTTTTAGTCGTTTTTATACAATATATCTCAGATTAGATAGTGATTTAAATAACTACATATCTAATACCTGAACATTTCATTTCTTTGCAGGGATGCTAGTATGATGTCGATGAGAAGAAAAATAGCTGGTCTCAAGCCTGAACAAATACGCCAATTGGCAACTGAAGAAGTTGATCTACCAGTCTCTACACAAGATTTTACGGATGCTATGGCGAAATGTAATAAGAGTGTGTCTAAACAAGATTTGGAAAAATATGAAAAGTGGATGAGAGAATTTGGATCCTCTTGATGAATATCATTGAAAATAAATGGTAGACGGAAATCGAGTAGTAAATCTCCTCTTCCCTCACAGTTGAATGAAGCGCGCATTTAATGAGCGAATGTTGCAGTGCAATTATAAATTTTTTAGATTTTTTAGTTTTTTTTTAGATATTTAATAGCCGTTAACACATTTAAGTTATTTTGACATAGACTTAAGGATAGACTGTCATTTTTGGAAGCCACAAGAACTTGAAGAATGTTTTACAGAAAATGTAATCTATTGAAAATGGAGTAAGTTGGTTAAATATTGTGATCAGACTGTATATAATTTTATTGAAATTTTATAATGAATTAACATTAAAAGTGAATTTTAACAAAAAATGAAGTTTTGATTGATGGTTATGTCTCAAGATAACAAAAACGGACCTTATACCTTGACCAACGTTGATTCTGTGGTCCAGGTACCTTATTCTCTGTTCATCTGAATCGAATCGAGTGTATAAAACCATTACTATATTTCCTGAGCCACAGTTGAGTTTGTGTTAAGATTCGCTGGTTGAGTTAACTCGATGCTGCTTCCATGGACGACTTCTGAGTTGACTTGACGGCTGAAATTTGCTGAACTATTCTAACAATTACTTACACAAAACCCAACTCAACTCGTCTGGTTTCGTGAAGTTAACACGAATTCAACCAAAATCCTCGAGAAAGACTTCCCAAGCCATGAAACAGAAATTCATGTGTGTGCTGGTCCGATCCTTTAAAATGTTCTATATTGATACTTATGGAAAAGTGACTAGACATGGATTTTATATATGATATAGAGCCCAAACTACTAACCACAGTAATTTTAAACTTTGCTCCTTACCTTCCCAAAGGCTACACTTTCTATATACCCTAGTTAACAAAATAATAACATAGTTTTGATTAAAAAGGAACCTTACCATTTTACACTTAATAACTCCCAGGTGAATAATAGTTGCATAGCCATAACGTGGAGAAGTTCCAGGGTGATCTATGAAAACATGCCCAAATATCTTCAAGTCCCGTTATCTCGGAAACAGTTAGTATTTACCCCCATCACCCATAGAATTTTTTACTCGTAACAGTGACCATAGATAAGAAAAAGAATATCTACATCTGGGTATATCTTATCTGTGGCATGACCTTTCAAAAGCCTTCGGGTTTTACACCATTTACGGGACACCCTATATAATGGCGAGCAAGCACATGATACAAGGTTTTTCGGAAGCATCATGATGCTTACTGCTCGGTTTGGAAAAGTACAAATTTTAATGCTTGCTGGAGTAAAAAATAAATATATGCACAAAATAGCTCCATTGCATTTTTTTCTAAAGCAAATTAAAATTAGAGAAAAAACAATACTTGGTATTAGGGTGTAATGTTTATGTAAACAAATTTCAATTACAAAAGAGAGATTGCAAAGTTCCTATACCGCATTTAATGCTTTCATTTCGCCTTGGAGATAGGCTAACGCGGGGATTAAATAAGTCAGTAGAACTGACAGTGGGCGGGTTCACTACACTTTGGTAGCGTAGTCGTTGTCGTAGTGTAGTTCTGTCAAACTGTTATGGAAGTATGTTGAGTGATTGGCTTGGACGTGAAGTCCAGACTGTCAGCATGAGCTGACAGATCGCTCGGCGGACAGCGTTGACTGCAACGCGGCCCGCTAACTCGCCTCGTCTATTGGCGGAGAGTGTGGGGAGGTTCCACGAAAAGCCTGCCGCTGCCGCCTGCCATATACCAAAAAAAATTTCGTGCCTACAAACTAAAACGCCGGCAAACATTCGGTCCTGAAGGGAGCCTTACGTCACTTACCTACATCCACATCGAAGGCGCAGATGGTAGGCCTTCATTGCACGCCCCAACCACCCATCTGACTCTGAGGGCGTTATTTTCAGAGTCCCTGGTAGACCTGTAAAGAGAGAGACTAGCTGACCTAGACGACCTTCACGTAAGAGGGCTCCGGGAAAACGAAGGAGAAAAAAAATAAAAACTTTCAACAATTCATGTTCACGTTATAATTGAAAATTTTAGAAAATAATTCTTTAACAATAAAATTTTGTCTTTTTACTTTTTCCTGTCTTTCTATATATGTATATCGATATTTGCTTATAAATCACTTAAAGATTCTGTTCCCAATAAAAAGAGTTTTTCCTTTAATGAAAACAAAAACACGTTCTCCTCCCACATTTTCTGATAAATTGTGATGCTGGACGTGAACGTATGGATACATGTATGTTTTTTTGTTTTGTTTTTTTGTTTTTCTAAAATTTTATATCTAAATATTCCATTTATTATTCTAAATAGGTTCGACCACCAAGCCAAAGGCACACATCACAGCCTAGAGACTGGTTACGTGCGAAACTTAATAAGGCAATAATTCAAGGAGCTCCTCTCATCTCATGCCAAAAATAATATAATAATAAACAATTTCCTTTTAGGAAATTATAAATCCTCAAAAATGATTTCAATCTCACTAGTTATTCAGATAACTAGAAAAGATAGCGTGTGCCATTTGACTTATATAACAGTTTTATATGAATGAGAGATATGAAAAGAAAAAAAACTTAATTGGAAATGATAAAATTCAAGCGAACTATCAGGCCTCATTATTATTACTCAAGCCATGAACATAAATTTTCTTCTTTTTCAGAGGCTTGCAACAACTTCCAATCCTAAATTTAATTAATTTAAACTAATTATAATATGTCGAAAATGAATTTAAAATAAAATTAACTTCGTACTAATAATTAAAATAAAAAGAAAATTAAAATTAATCCATTTATCGCCATACGTTCTTTTAAAAAAAAATTATTCTCTGATATGTGAAAGTGATTTGAGATTTTGTGTAAAAGAAAATTACATGCATGTGAACAATTGAACTGGAAAAATTATGCAACAAAATAATGCATAACTAACAAATTAATACCTGGATAAGGGAGAGATAACCATAATTTCCTTTACAAACTTTGAACGAATGTAGCTAACTCTGCGGAACTGCTTACCTCATTTGTGGACTTATCGGAAAATTTCTTTCAAATTTCTTTAAGAAACGTGAGTATATTATCGTATGTTTCTTGATCTTTATATTCTTTGTTGTATAAAATGTGTAGACCGGCAGTAATAATCCGTTCAATATGCTGTAGAATCTCTTGTGATAAATAGGACACTCAAATTTCGGTTCAACACCACATTCCAAACGTTTATGCCAATTTGGACCATGAGGACGGGCATTTGAGCTACCACAACGTAGGCGAGTAAATGCGCCCCATTCACTGGTTCTGCTGCCACTTGGGCTGCTAGCAGATATATTACCCTTACTATCACCGCTTCCACTTTTAAGTGGTAAATTGATTAAGGCACTACCGTTTGTGAAGGTGAGTGGTGTGCAGGCAGTGGCCGCAATGATATTTGTTGTGGTGGTGATTGTGGTGTACCTGTTCCACCCTGACTTGCTGCTGGTAAATTAGAATCAGGGGCTGCGACAGTTGCAATCGCTGCTGCAACTCCAGCTGCATGTGCAATTGACGATTCTCTAACAGATTTGAGCTGTTCTAGCTGATAGTGATGGTGGCGGTGATGGATTTATTTGCTCCTGGTGATGAGGAGAAGATTTTTTTAAATTGATAATAGGATATGCAGGGATAAATATTATTGCGAACTTACGTCGTAAGGGTTAGATTTCCCGCCGATGCCGTTGAAAATTGTTGATTTTGTTGTCTTCACTTTGTTCGCGAACTTTCGATTTCACGGTTTGATAAGACAGATCGATTGTCTTCTTCTTCTTAGCTGACAGGTACGAGCTTTTTCGAGCTAGGGTGCGTGCGGACTGTCGGTATGGCATACTTGCTGCAGTAATTCTCCGTGTAGCGTATTGCTATATGCAGAACGCTACGACCATAACAAAACCGACTACGATCGATTATCCTCCTGAGCGTAGTCGAATGGAGTCGACTATTTGGTACATTCATAGTGCGGAGTGAACGATAGTCGTAGTCAAACGTAGTCGTTTTCGTTTACTGTCAAAATTTGGCGGAGTGAACGCTCGGTAGTGATTCGTCGTCGACAAAAAGTCACTATTTCGGTGGCAGTGAACGCGCCCACTGACACTGACGCAGCCTTGTGTAAACCCCTACTAACTAGTCTTTTTCACTGGCTATTCAGTAAATTGTCAAACGTAAAATTAAAATGGCGACAACTGAAAATAAAAGGTAGATGTTTTTGTTTATATTTCTAATCTCTTCTCTTTTGAGTGGAAAATGACTAAAGAGTTTAATATATACGAATGTTATGAATTCATCTGATATACCACATTCTAAGGCACTTCACATCAAAAACAAGAACAGAAAAATGTAAACCGAAAAACTCAATTTATTCCACTTTAAAACAAAATTTTTGTTCCAATGATTAATAAAATCCAGAGAAATAGGATAAACTAAGAATTTTACTGAGAAAATAGTTACATTTATTTCAGATTTTGAAGAAAAAAAAAACTTTTTCGGCGGAAAAATTCGTCCGATAAATCATAAAAGTTGTGTTTTCTTAAAAATTCTAAGATAAATATACTATTTTATTAGTAAAATTAATAGTTTATCCTATTTCCCATGATTTTATTAATCATTGAAGCAAAAATCTTGTTTTAAAGTGGAATAAACTGAGTTTTTCGGTTTATATTTTTTCGATTCTTGTGTTTGATGTGAAAGTGCCTTAAATGTGTTAGGAATCGTTGTGTGATGCTCAACTCACATATGTCTTGTTGCGACCATGTTAAGAGAATATTAAATAATGTTTATGGTGCCTTAAGAAGACTCTGGCTTTCGGGATATCTCCTCTCCACTGTTGCTAAACTTAGGATAGTAAAAACCCTGCTTATACCGCTTTTCACTTATGGAAGCCTTGTTTTCCCGGCATTAGATCATAATTGTTTGCGTAAATTGAATGTGGCTTTTAATCGTTGTATTCGTTTCATTTATGGGTAACGATGATATGATCATGTAGTCCTTACCGAAACATAACTCTGGGTTGCTCCCTAAATACGTATCTTCCTCTTAAGGCTTTAATATATTTACATAAACTCGTGAATACTTATAAACCTGATTACTTATGAGAACATATACAGCTTGCTCAATCTCCAAGGCATTATTATTATTATTATTGAAGAGACGTTTACGTCTCGAATATCTGGCAACGAACGCAGACACATTCAACTGTACATGGCAACCACTATCGTCGGTGCAGGATGGAGCTCTTGTCTTTCCCTGGTGAGAACAGGCCACAGCATTTGCAACACTAGTCCACGGGGCTTCTCCTCGCTTAGGAATCGTTGCACGTGCTGTGGGAAGGACAAGCACTCTGTTAGAGATGCTAAGCTGGAGGGATGATGAGAGCAGTTTGTAGAGGTCTATGATACTACAGCCTACTCTTGCGGGACTCTATAACGGTATCGCGTAAATTTTTCGTTCGTTCGGTGATTTATTTTTAATTCGGTTTCGGTTTCGGTTCTAAATTGCAAAATTTTTTGTTGAAATTCGCTCGTTTAGGGACATTTTTATTAGTTTATTTTGAAAATTTGGAACTTCTTGGAACTGCCACTTACCCAATTGTCAAAATTGGGACTATTAAATTTTTTGTACATATTTTAGATCCTTTTCAAAATTCTTGTGTCCGTTTTTTAGTCTCTTTTGAGAATTTTGTGTCATTTGTTTTACATTTTTGTGTCTTTTTTGAAGGTTATTAGTTGTTATAATTGTTTTAAATATTATTTTTTGTCCCTATTGACTTTTTATACCATTTAGTTTAGCTAGCGTTTTTTTTACACTTTGTAGAGCCTTTTTCCACGTATTTTTAAGAAATTTTTAAAAGAGCCAAACAGCCAATAATAAAAGAGTCATATATACATAAAAAAAAAATTATTATTATTAATTAATATTAACTTAAGCAATTTTTATACTTTTCCTTAATTTGCGATGCAGGCCGTTTAAAAATTCGTTAGTTACATCTTGTTTAGAGCGTAGTAGTCAAGCCGTTCGTTCTTAGGTATTGTTTGAGTGCAAGGAGGAGTGCGTTCGTGTCTGGTATACTTTCAGTAGATCTTGTCGTTATGCCTCGTTTAGTAGTCTCTGTAATTCCCCGCACTCTAGAAAGATGGTGGTCCGCCGTTAGCGCAACGTTTTCACAAAAAGAACAGGAAGGACACTGTAGTCTTTGAAAGAGTTGTTCTTTTACTGCGAAGAAGTGCCCGAGCCTGACCCTGGCCATCTCAATCATCATCCGTCTGGGGAGATCGATCATATCCGGTGGTTTTAAAAGCCTGTGGTGGCTTGGCAAAAACGAGCTTGAGTTATTCCATGCCTGCAGTCTGAGCTCGTCTTGAAGTTTCCTACTCTGTAAAACTGCCGCTTTGTAAGCCGGGGGATAGATGGGGAGTTCGTCACCCATAGCAGTGAGTTTGGCCAGGCAGTCTGCTCTTTCATTGCCTGGTATGCCTACATGGGCAGGATACCAGGCGATCCAAATTTTGTCATTTTGCAGGGCTGCTCTGACATTTTGCGCCAGAATGTTCTTGTTACTAACGTTTTGAATAGCTCTGACGGACGACAGGCTGTCGAAGAAGATCACCGTGACGCCCTTTTGGTTGGCTGCCCAACTAGCTGCCTCCCATATTGCTGTTAGCTCTGCAGTGTAGACATTGCACCAACTCGGTAGTTTTCGACAGATTTGTATCTATCCATTTACATTTTCCGTGGTTACTGCTAAGGCCACAGCTGAGTCTATTTTAGATGCGTCGGTGTAGGGGGAGATGTCGGCCTGGAGTCTGGTTCTGGTTTCTGTGTGTAGTCGTCTTTTGCAGTCATTGTCCAGGTCTACGTATTGTCGTTCGTTTGCGATTATCTTACTCGTTTTGATCCTACATGGAATTGGATTGGTGTTGTATGGATCAAAAGGGATGACTCTGATGGACATGGGGGAGTTTGCCACTGACCTGAATAGGCCGGATCCGGTGCCTGTGGTCTCTTCTGATCAGGAAAGGGCGGGGGGAACCTGCATCTATAAGCAGGCTCTCAATAGGCGTACTGCGAAGAGCACCTACAGCCGTTCTGGCTGAAGTGTTGATTACTTTCTGGATTTTTTCGTGTTTTTTTTTGGTGGAGATTCCATAGATGGTGACGACGTAATCAATCCTGCCCATGATCAGCTGTCTGACTATCTGGGTAGGTGTGGATAGCGGGGGGCCTGCATTTTTCCTACAAATGACTCTGAGAACGTTATTTCGTTTATTTATATCCTCCACTACCATGTTGTAGTGTCTACTCCAGTCGAGTGTTTTCGAAATGCACAGACCCAAGACCTTGAGCTCGTTTTTTAGGAGGATAGAAGCTGTATCGTAGGTTAATTCGATTACTCGGCATCTCCGTCTTTTACAGACATGAAGAGCTTCTAATTTATTGATGGCAACCTTAGCAACATTAATCTCAGACCAGGCCGAGATCTTTCTCAGGGTCTGTGCGAGGATAGAATTCACGAATGGTGGGCTGCCAGAAGCGTAGCATTCAGAAATACAGTTTTTCCGCCGTACTGCGTGCGAGCCCTAGGGAGGACAATTCTGTGGTTGCTCAGGGCGCTCCAACTAAAACGTCTGGTAATATAGTTAGGCAATAGTCCATATCTAGCCTTAAAAATGTTCGCTCGCAAGTGTACAAGGAAGAAGCATTTCAAGGAACTGTGGGGGCACATGTGAACCTCATTTGAAACCAAAAACGTATCTTGCGCAGGCCTTGAATGCATGGAATAGTTTGGAGAAATTTCCATTGGAGATGGAGAACAGGACTACGTCGGCGTAGGAAAGAACCGGAAGAATCTGGGCTGAGAAAAGCCTTGTACGGGTGACTAGATCAATATGCTGGGAAGCAGCATAAAGGGAGCGTAAACCATAATACACCCTGGAGCAAATCTTATTTATTTGCGGTGCAGAAGTGAGACCTGAGTCCATGATACTTGTCTTGTCTTTGCATTCAGTTCTCTTTATTATGACTGGGCCTGTCGCGTCACGCGTGTGGTGTGGGCTTAGTTTCACGATGGTTGGTTGGTACGCTACTTTAATTTCAATTTTAGTCTTCTATGGTCTGTCAATGTGCAATAGCGTGGTTAATCCATTGTCTAATGAATACGGAATTATTCAGAATTTCATTTCATTGTTTTTTATCTAGCCAGTACATACATAGCATTAAGAAATCAATAAAAAGTTTTCAGTGGTTAGAGTCAAAAAAGCTAAATATTTTCTACTTAATAAACTACAAAACGAAGTGAATTCAAGAATTGGGACATAGTATTGTTGCGAGCGTGGCCTTTGGTTCGTTATTTAAAACACAATATTAAATAATTAATATATAAGTTCTTTATTACACTTAAATCATATAAAGTTCACAAACATTCATCTAATCAACTCAACTCTAATTATCGCTAACACTGTACTTTCAATTATCGCAATCTAATTACACACTATCGCTTCTTTATTACTTTCGCTTCTTAACACTGCAACGTCTAAAACAAGACTCTTTTTTCTGGCGATGACAACTGTTATATTTATACCCTAGAAACACTCCGGATTATTCTGGAGTGTTCTATTCTAAAAGCTTCTTGACTATTCTATTTGTTCTATTCCTGAACTTTCATAATCGATTCTCCGAACCTGAAGTCATTTACTCTCCGAACCTGAAGTTGTTTATTGCCAGTAGATGTCCCAGTTGTCTCTTTCTATTGCACGTAACACTGCCCCCTTCTTAAACTTGTTCGTCCCGAACAACAGGTGGTCCACGGTCTTGATGCTCGTAGTATTGACACAAGCGGTCCAAATGAACAATTTTGTGCTTGCCTCTTGTGCCACGCTGAATCCTGTATACCACGTCATTAATTCTAGTTACTACTGAATATGGTCCTTCCCAGTGTTGTTGCAATTTTGGAGAACGTCCCTTACGTCGTTTCGGGTCGTACAGCCCAACAAGATCACCTTCGTTAAATCCTGCGGAATTAGCGCGTAAGTCATAGCGGGTCTTCATCCGATCAGTATTTATTGCTAATTTCGTCCTCGTGGCCTCGTGTACATCGGCTAATTGTTGTTTGAGCTCCGATACGTAGTCTTCTGGTAACTTTTGTTCACCTCTGGGGGTACCAAATTTGAGGTCGCTAGGTAAACGCATCTCTCTTCCGAATATGACTTTAGCTGGGGTTTGTCCGGTAGTACTATGAACGGCTGATCTATAAGCCATTAGGAATACAGGAATATGTCGATCCCAATCGCGTTGATGATAGTCAACTACTTTCTTTAGATGCTCGATCAATGTTCGGTTGAAGCGCTCTACCATGCCATCAGATTGTGGGTGTAGAGGAGTTGTTCTAGTTTTTCTTATTCTCAACATTTTACACATCTCCTGGAAAGTCCGCGATTCGAAGTTCCGTCCTTGGTCCGAATGAAGTTCGTGAGGCACACCAAACCTACTGACCCAATTCGTTATTATTTGTTCCGCAACTGTGGTTGCCTCTTGATTAGGGATTGCATAAGCTTCAGGCCATTTACTGAAATAGTCAATGGCAACTAATATATAACGGTTACCGCCATCCGTTTCTGGAAAAGGTCCAGCGATGTCTATAGCTATCCTTTCAAAGGGGACTCCGACATTATAATTATGCATTTCTCCTCTGCTTCTGTGTTGCGGCCCTTTGCAAGCAGCACAGACAGTGCATCTGCGGCACCACTCCTCCACATCTTCTCGCATATGTAACCAATAAAACTTTTCTCTTATTTTGGAAATGGTTTTGTTCACTCCCAAATGTCCTCCAGAGGTTCCACCGTGCATTTCTTCTAGAACATCTTTGACATTTGATGCCGGCACGACTATCTGGATTCGGAAAGATTCGCCATTAGGTGCTTCCCACTTGCGTTTTAATATACCACATTCAACATGAAGAGAGTTCCATTGAGCCCAGTAACTTTTTAGCTTCTCACTCCGTTCCGAAATATCCTTCCAGTCTGGTCTTTCCATGTCTTCTTTGCAAGCAAGAATAGGTGAAATGTCCGGATCTTCTCGTTGTGCTGTTCGTAGGTCCTCGTTGTCCCAACCTGTAGATGGCTCCACGGTTACCAACTGTATAGTTGCTGCTGTTTCTTTTTCTTCTATTCGTGTGCAATGTTTGCACTCAAGTTTACATGGACGTCGTGAAAGGGCGTCTGCATTTCCATGGATACGACCTCTTCGGTGTTGTATTTCAAAATCATAAGCCTGGAGTCGCTCTATCCATCTCGCCACTTGTCCCTCAGGATTCTTAAACTGCAGAAGCCATTTAAGCGCTGCATGGTCGGTGCGAAGGATGAATTTCTGCCCATAGAGATATTTATGAAAATGCTTTGTTGAACTTACAATGGCAAGTAGCTCCTTTCTTGTAGCACAATAATTTTTCTCTGACTTTGAAAGTGCTTTGCTATAGTAAGCTACTGGAACTTCTTGACCATTCTCCTCCTGAGAAAGCACTGCACCAATACCTTCATTGCTGGCATCCGTGTCTAATGTAAATGTTTTTCCCAGCTTTGGATAGTGAAGTACTGGTGCCTCACAGAGCTGTTGCTTCAAATTTTCAAAACTTTCGTTACATTTATTCGACCATATGAACGGCTTTCCCTTTTCGGTAAGTTGATTGTAGGCTTCTTGCTACATCTGCAAAACCTTTCACGAATCGCCTGTAGTAGGTAGCTAAACCAAGAAAACTCCGTAATTGATGTTTGTCCTTTGGTGCTGGCCAATTTTTGACGGCTTCTATTTTCTCTGGATCGGTTCTTACTCCTTGTGATGAAACTATGTGCCCTAAATATTTAACCTCTTTTTTAAATAGAGCACATTTACTCGCACTGAGCTTTAATTTTGCATCTTTGAGTTTTTGAAGTACATCCCGTAAGTTGTTTTTATGTTCCATGAATGTCCTTCCGATTACTATTATGTCATCCAAATAAACAAGACATGTTTTCCAGGTTAAACCTCGTAGAACACATTCCATTAGTCGTTCGAATGTGACTGGAGCATTACATAACCCAAATGGCATTACTTTGAATTGCCATAAGCCACTGCCAACTGAGAAAGCTCTTCAAATCCAGCGTGGAAAACCATTGCGCTCCGGAAAGGGTATCCAATGTGTCATCAATCCTTGGTAATGGATAGCTATCTTTTCTCGTCACGTTATTTAGTTGGCGGTAGTCTACACAGAATCGAGTGTTGCCATCCTTCTTCCTAACCAGAACAACCGGCGATGTCCAAGGGCTGTTAGATTCCTCTATGATGCCTTGTTTCTTCATGGAGTTCATCATGTCTGAAACTTCTGATTGTTTGGCTAATGGCAATCTTCGTGGTGTCTGTCGAATGGGTCTGGAATCTCCTGTATCGATTCGATGCTGGACAAGATTTGTTTTACCATAATCATCATCATTCATTGCAAATAATTCCGAAAATTCATCGATCACCTCTTTGGCATCGTTGTGTTGTTGTTCACTTAAGGCACTGGACGAAAGAAGTTTCTGAACCTGTTGGGTAGTAGCTGGTATAGTTTTTGTCTCCTTGACATTACTACCATTATCTAAATTGACGATTTGGTAAACGGGTTCACAATTTCCAATTATAGCACCTTCTTTTAGTTGTACCTCGTTTTCGGATGTGTTAAGCACTCTGACTGGAATTAATGTTGCACCTTCTGCCTTCACTAAAGTCTTGCCAACGATGATGTTCGATGTAACTTTTGTGGGGTTAGGCTCCACCAGATAGAATCGGCAGGTCTCGATGTCATCAGTAAGCTTTGTCCATATTAGTGTCTCGGAGCATGGCGAAAGAGTAATATTTTCGCAAACCATCGTCCTTACTTTCGCAGGATGATCTGCTTCTTCTCCTAGTTTCATAGGAATTTCTATGTTGCCATATTTGAGAATCCGCTCTCCGACATCCAGATTTATTTTGTATGTGGTCATGAAGTCTATTCCAAGAATGCAGTCATCCATTATGTCTGAAACCAGGAAAGTGTGAGGAAATAGTAGTTCGCCTAGTTGAACATCTAAAGTTATTTCTCCAAACACCTGTGCTGCCGCTCCAGTTGCTGTTCTTAGTAAATATTTGGTGGTGTTGTGAAGCCATTTGTTCTTAACAAGATCTGCTCTAATAATTGATCTTGAAGCTCCAGTATCGATAGTAACTGCGCAGTCATTTTTTCCTACACTTCCATATATAACAAGACTGCTATTATTTCTCTGTAACTGACTTACTTGGATGATGACTTCGGGGCTGTCGATTCCACCAACCAACTTCTGCCCCACGAAGTTGGTATTTACTAGTTTTCCGACTGCTCAAGAGGAGAGACGATGCGACTAGTCGTTGTTTGATATCTAGTCTCTCCACGAATTGCTTGTTCCCTGGCTCGACATCTTTGGCATTCTTCTTTCCCCTCTTCTTCTGGTGATTCCACTCGTCGACGTTTTCTGCAGTCTCTTTGAAGGTGCCCTGGTCTATTACAATTCCAGCATCGAGGGACACCACGTGAAGGCGGGCTCTGTGATGATTGCACTCTATTACAAGTACATTCTTCCACTGAAATTTCTCTCACTCGTACTGCACTCCGTGAAGCTTGTCTGGCGGATTCGTATGCTAATGCATAGGCTAGTGCTTCTGCTGTTGATTTCTTTCCTGCTAGCCTTAATGATTGTTGTAAATTTTGATCTGTAATAGCGTTCACAAATGCCTCTATCGCCACTTCATTGAGAAAATCCGCATTCACGCTGGAGTATGACAGATGCGCTAATCTTTCTACATCTGCCTGCAGTTGTTGTAGTGATTCGCCATGCTTTTGAATCCTGTTGCGCAACTGTAGGCGATATACTTGCTGCATGTGCTCATCTCCGTAACGTAATTCTATCGCCTGTACTAATGAAGAGTAATTACGTTGATTTTCAATCGGTACAGTTTGTAAGAGTTCTGACGCAGGACCTCGAAGTGCTAACACCAGAGCTATAGCTTTGTCTTCATCATTCCATCCATTTACCTCTGAAGCTGCCTCGAATTGTCTCTTGAAGATATGCCACGAATTTTGTCCATCAAATATGGGAGGTTTCATTCTACCTGCACCGGATATTTCAGTTGCTCCGCTTAGAGGCTGACGATGCTTTATTCTTTCCAGATCTGATTTAAAACTGTCAAGCTGCTCGGTGACTTTTTGTTGAGCTTCCGCCACTTCCTGCTCGATTCCTTCAATTTTCAAATTTTGTTCGTCTAATGAGTTTTTCAGGAAAGTCTTCTGTTCCTCCAAACGAGTTTCTAGACAATTCTCCAGAGAGATCTTTTGTTCGTCCAAACGGGTTTCCAGAGATTTCTTTTGTTCCTCAAAATCAATCCTTTGTTCATCAAAACGGGCTTCCATAGATTTCTTCTGTTCATCTAAACGTGATTCCAGAGAATTCTTTTGTTCCTCGAGAGAATTCTTTTGTTCGTCGAGAGAATTCTTTTGTTCGTCCATAGATTTCTTCTGTTCATCTAAACGTGATTCCAGAGAATTCTTTTGTTCGTCCATAGATTTCTTCTGTTCATCTAAACGTGATTCTAGAGAATTCTTTTGTTCCTCGAGAGAATTCTTTTGTTCGTCCATAGATTTCTTCTGTTCCTCGAGAGAATTCTTTTGCTCATCAAAACGGGCTTCCATTTTACTCATTAAAGTACTCAAAAGCTGTTCCATGTTCGTCGCAGGCGCTTCTTCAACTTCGATTTCTTCCAAGTTCTCTTCGAAAACAAATGTTTCAGGATTCTTTCCTTCTTCTATCAAAGATTGTCTAAGTCGCTCGACTAGAACTTTCTTTATGCCTGTCGTTTGTAATGACCGGTTTCCTAACTCCACTTTCAAATCCTGCGTTCGAAGCTCATCCACTTTGCGCCCCATTATTTTAGTAATTCTCTTATAGATGAATATAAATTATTTTCCAGAACTTTCACAATTTAACACAATTTCTCAAAATTGATCACACTTTTAATTTTTCAGTCAATTGCCACCACTTTATTTCTCAATTATATTTCACTTCTGACACCAGTTGTTGCGAGCGTGGCCTTTGGTTCGTTATTTAAAACACAATATTAAATAATTAATATATAAGTTCTTTATTACACTTAAATCATATAAAGTTCACAAACATTCATCTAATCAACTCAACTCTAATTATCGCTAACACTGTACTTTCAATTATCGCAATCTAATTACACACTATCGCTTCTTTATTACTTTCGCTTCTTAACACTGCAACGTCTAAAACAAGACTCTTTTTTCTGGCGATGACAACTGTTATATTTATACCCTAGAAACACTCCGGATTATTCTGGAGTGTTCTATTCTAAAAGCTTCTTGACTATTCTATTTGTTCTATTCCTGAACTTTCATAATCGATTCTCCGAACCTGAAGTCATTTACTCTCCGAACCTGAAGTTGTTTATTGCCAGTAGATGTCATCAGTTGTCTCTTTCTATTGCACGTAACACTGCCCCCTTCTTAAACTTGTTCGTCCCGAACAACAGGTGGTCCACGGTCTTGATGCTTGTAGTATTGACACAAGCGATCCAGATGGACGATTTTTCGTTTGCCTCCTGTACCACGTTGAATCCTGTATACTACGTCATTTATTTTAGTTACTACTGAATACGGTCCCTCCCACTGTTGTTGTGATTTTGGAGAGCATCCCTTACGTCGGTTCGGGTTGTATAGCCAAATAAGATCACCTTCATTGAATCCTGCTGAATTCGCACGTAAGTCATAGCGCGTCCTCATCCGATGGGTCCTTACTGCTAATTTCGCCCCCGTGACCCCTTGTACATCAGCTGTCCGTTTCAATGAGGCTCTGACATTACACTTATACATTTCCTTTCTGCTGCTACGTGGCGGCCCTTTGTAAAAAGCACACACAGTGCAACTGCGACACATTTCTCTACATCCTCCCGCATATGTAGCCAATAAAACTTTCCTCGTATTTTAGAAATTGTTTTATTCACTCCCAAATGTTCTCCAGATGCTCCACGATGCACTTTACCCAGAACCTCGTTGACCTTTGATGCCGGCACGACTATTTGCATTCGGAACGATTTACCGTTATGTACTTCCCACTTGCGTTTTAATATACCGCATTCAATATGAAGAGAATTCCATTGAGCCCAGTAGCTTTTCAGCTTTTCACTCATCCTCGAAATATCTTTCCATTCTGGTTTTTCTATGTCTGCTTTCCAAGCAAGAATAGGCGATATGTCCGGATCCTCTCGTTGCGCTGTTTGCAAACTCTCGATGACCCAACCTGTTGATGGCTCCACAGTTACCAACTGTATAGTAGCTGTTTTCTCATTTCCTTTCTCCCAGCTGTAATGCTTACATTCAGGTTCCCACTGACGTTGTACCAAGGCTTCTGCATTTCCATGGATACGTCCTTTCCTGTGTTGGCTCTCAAAGCCATAAGGTTGGATTCTAGTCTCCCTAAGAATAGTTTGCTCTCTAGCTCGCCAATTTGGACATTCTTCTCTCCCTTTCTTTTCTGTTGATTCCTTTCGATGGCGTTTCCTGCAGTCGCTTTGAAGGTGTCCTAATTTATTACAATCCCAACATCGAAGAACACTACGTGAAGGGGTGCTCAGTGATAACTGCAATCTATTGCAAGTCTGCTGCTCAGCTCGATATCTTTGCAATTCCTCTTTCCTCTCTTCATCTAGAGATTCCATTCGTCGGCGTTTTCTGCAGTCTCTTTGTAGGTGTCCTGTTCTATTACAATTCCAGCATCGAAGGATACCACGCAAAGGTGAGCTCTGGGATGACTGCATTCTATTACAAGTACATTCGTCCACCGAAATGTCTCTCATTCTTATTGCACTCCGTGAAGCTTGTCTGGCGGATTCATACACTAATGCATAGGCTAGTGCTTCTGCTGTTGATTTCTTTCCTGCTAGCCTCAATGATTGTTGTAAATTTTGATCTGTAATAGCGTTCACAAATGCCTCCGTCGCTACTTCATTGAGAAAATCCGCATTCACGCTGGAGTATGACAGATGCGCTAATCTTTCTACATCTGCCTGCAGTTGTTGTAGTGATTCGCCATGTTTTTGAATCCTGTTGCGCAACTGTAGGCGATATACTTGCTGCATGTGCTCATCTCCGTAACGTAATTCTATCGCCTGTACTAATGAAGAGTAATTACGTTGATTTTCAATCGGTACAGTTTGTAAGAGTTCTGACGCAGGACCTCGAAGTGCTAACACCAGAGCTATAGCTTTGTCTTCATCATTCCATCCATTTACCTCTGAAGCTGCCTCGAATTGTCTCTTGAAGATATGCCACGAATTTTGTCCATCAAATATGGGAGGTTTCATTCTACCTGCACCGGATATTTCAGTTGCTCCGCTTAGAGGCTGACGATGCTTTATTCTTTCCAGATCTGATTTAAAACTGTCAAGCTGCTCGGTGACTTTTTGTTGAGCTTCCGCCACTTCCTGCTCGATTCCTTCAATTTTCAAATTTTGTTCGTCTAATGAATTTTTCAGGGAAGTCTTCTGTTCCTCCAAACGAGTTTCTAGACAATTCTCCAAAGAGATCTTTTGTTCGTCCAAACGGGTTTCCAGAGATTTCTTTTGTTCCTCAAAATCAATATTTTGGTCATCAAAACGGGCTTCCATAGATTTCTTCTGTTCATCTAAACGTGATTCCAGAGAATTCTTTTGTTCGTCAAGAGAATTCTTTTGTTCGTCCATAGATTTCTTCTGTTCATCTAAACGTGATTCCAGAGAATTCTTTTGTTCGTCCATAGATTTCTTCTGTTCATCTAAACGTGATTCCAGAGAATTCTTTTGTTCCTCGAGAGAATTCTTTTGTTCGTCCATAGATTTCTTCTGTTCATCTAAACGTGATTCCAGAGAATTCTTTTGTTCCTCGAGAGAATTCTTTTGTTCGTCCATAGATTTCTTCTGTTCATCTAAACGTGATTCCAGAGAATTCTTTTGTTCCTCGAGAGAATTCTTTTGTTCATCAAAACGGGCTTCCATTTTGCTCATTAAAATACTCAAAAGCTGTTCCATTTTCATCTCAGGCTCTTCTTCAAATTCGGTTCCTTCCAAGTTCTCTTCGAAAACAAATGTCTCAGGATTCTTTCCTTCCGCTATCAAAGCTTGTCTAAGTCGCTCGACTAGAACTTTCTTTGCACCTGTCGTTTGTAATGAGCGGTTCCCTAGCTCCACTTTCAAATCCTGTATTCGAAACTCCTCCACTTTGCGCCCTATTACTGTAGTAATTCACTCACAGTTGAATATAAATTATTTTCCAGAACTTTTAAAATTTAACACAATTCCACAAAATTAATCACACTTTTAATTTTTCAGTCAATTGCCACCACTTTATTTCTCAAATATATTTCACTTCTGACACCAGTTGTTGCGAGCGTGGCTTTGGTTCGTTATTTAAAACACAATATTAAATAATTAATATATAAGTTCTTTATTACACTTAAATCATATAAAGTTCACAAACATTTATTTAATCAACTCAACTCTAATTATCGCTAACACTGTACTTTCAATTATCGCAATCTAATTACACACTATCGCTTCTTTATTACTTTCGCTTCTTAACACTGCAACGTCTAAGACAAGACTCTCCTTTTTCTGGCGATGACAACTGTTATATTTATACCCTAGAAACACTCCGGATAAATGTGGAGTGTTCTATTCCAAAAGCTTCTAGACTATTCTATTTGTTCTATTCCTGAACTTTCATAATCGATTCTCCGAACCTGAAGTCTTTTACTCTCCGAACCTGAAGTTGTTTATTGCCAGTAGATGTCACCAGTTGTCTCTTTCTATTGCACGTAACAATACCAACACTACTGCACTCAAATTAGCTCCGGCCATTTTGAAATTGCGAAAATTCTGATCGGACGGCTGTATAATGCGATTTGAGGTGATAATATAATAATCATTACATGCCTGAATTTGTGATACAGTTATTATTTATATCAAACACTGTAACTTGTTTGAACACGTACACAAATTGACCTCGGTAATCATATAGGGAACTAGAGCGTAGCAAAATTGTGATGACACTTTTGAGCACAAGCAAAGTATATAGAAGATAAGATATTCCCATTACAATTTTGACACATGGCAGCTGATAGCCTGTGACGTAATTCTGTGACTAATATATATACATTTTTATATGAAAGACAGAGAGAGATAGAGAGACAGTATTCTGTTCTCTGTACCGTGCTTTCCCATACATTTTCACGATATTTCGTCACTAATGTCAGAACGCGGTTCGTAATTAGAATATTTTGAATTCTCTGTACCTTTGGGCACAAGTATAGCAAAATGCGTGTGCTTCGTTCTGTAACGTGTGGCTTGGCCCTTAGTTTGGTGCAATTTTCACCTTAACCTCAACAATTCTGTTTGTTTACATTTGTAATCGGGTGCTAAATAAAGCTCCGCAGTGAAGTTAATTACTCTAATATGTAAATGTATAAATTTTAATATATGAATATATATATATTTCACAACAATATCAATAATAGCCGCTGTTAAAGCCTAGTACGCTGTTCAAGCGAAAATTTCGCTTGCATTCGGGACATATAATTCTACACGGAAAAAAGTTGTGGAGAAAATGTAAAATAGAAGTGGAGAGTAAATGATTCAGAAATTATTGTCAAGGAAACTTAATGTCAAAAATTTTTGCGATGGAGATTATAAGCAACGAAATCATAGACGAAATAATAATTGAAGCATCTCTTGTTTTGCACGATTTAGTGAACAAATCTTGTAAAAGGCTGCCCTCAATAAGAGTAAATCCTTATCTCAAGCAGCGGAAATCAAAGGGTCGATTTTTTTCAGATGTAAGTTCTTCAAAACGTAAATACGAAAGGATACGCTAATATAAAACTAAATTGCAGTTTACAGATATGAAAGCAAACATAAAAACTTTTCAGGAAAATTTCCACATGACCAGAGGTGGTTTTGAACGATAATATATATATATATATGTATATATATATAAAATAAAAAAATTAAAACTTTATTAAACTGGTTTTTTCACATACTTTCTTTTCTTCGTATTATCGGGGAGGAAAGACAAATCCTGAGAAAATTCCCAATCTTGAGCTTCATCGTCCTCAAAACAAGGATGCTCTAAAATTCCTTCACAAGCACTTCCTGACTTCTTTTGCTTTGCAACTTTTGTATGATATCGTCTGCTTCCATGCTTTTCTGATTCCATTGATATCTTGGTGTAATGGATCCTGTAAATTCCAAATTCCTCGTGTCTCTTTACTAAAGCCGCCAAAGTTTTTTTTCACTCGACGTAAAATTTATCCTCTTCCTCTTTCTATTTACAGGATGTTTAATTCGATCATTTTCATCATTTTCTGCCATTTTATGTACTTCAGACATATCCGGATCAAACTCTTCTAAAAATTCTATATTTTCCATTTTAAAAATTTTAATAAATAACTAAACTGAACTAATCACGTAATCTCACAAATTGAATAAGACTAAACTGACATAAGTAATACACCTGAAATCACAAATTAAATATAATTGCCAAAGCGCCAAACGTCAAACAGTATCAATAATTAATCTGTCAACTTTTCCGTGCGAAATAAATGCCTGGATATATAAATCGCTGCGGAAAAATGTCTCCACTTCATATTAGCGCCATCTGCATTCCACGACCCAACAATTGATTTTTTCGCTTGAACAGCGTACTACTTTACGAAATCTCAAACCGAAATTTTCGTGGCACTTTTCGCCCACATTTTTTTTTACATAGATTTTGTATAGGAAACGAAATTTTCGCTTGAACAGCGTACTAGGCTTAACCTTGGAAACGTATTGCACGATAGATCTATAGTAGGAACAGGACGTCGCAAAAATATCGCAAGTAGCTGCACATTTATCTTGTCTTATTTTATTTTTTAAGCTATGCAGGTCTATTTGCCAGATGCACTTTGTGGACTATGCTATATTGTACTGTACTGTGCTGTACATTAAGCTACTAATTCTATCTTGTTAAATTTTATATTCTATATTTTATACTGTACTATATATTAAGACTAATGTTATCCGCATTATTTTATTATTTGTTTTGCCAATATGTAAATCTACTATGTAACTTTCTAAGATGTGCCCAGCGCTATGCGTGCCTTTGGCACGGGTACTCAAATAAATAAATGTTTATGTTTATGTTTATATCGTATCGACACAGATTATAGTTTGCCACAGATTAGGTATTGCGCTCGTTAACAAGGGTCAAATTTCGAATGTTGAATTGCTTTTGTCCCGAGAATTAATAATATGTAAAGTGGTGACTAGAAATCCACCTGGTATCCTTATTAAATGTCAGTTCAAGTTTAAGTAAGAATTCCATACCTATTCCAAATCCAAAGAATTAATAACGATAAAACTCGTCATTTCCTTTCGTTAAAATAAAATTAGCTGAAAACAAAATAATACTCAATCCATATGTTATATATTTCAATGGTTTGTGAAAAGGTTTTCCTTGTTCACTTTCGTGCTTTTTTCGTAACCACCAGAGTATTTTCAGCTTTTCAGCTCAGCTGAGCTCAAATTTTTTATTGTCGTTAAAAACAAACGTCTCGTTGACATTTCTCGTGCTGTGCGGGTCTGGTACTATTCTTGTTCTATTCTAGTGTTTACTTGTTTGAAATTGCATCGTATTTGGCAATGCGCGCGCAGAACGTTGCAAATTCACATTATTCTTTCATCAATTATAAATTTTTATTAAAAGAAGGAACTCGTTCATATTAGCTCACAAAGCATTTGCGCCTATGTTTTTGCAGACTTCTTTTCATTCAGTGTAGATCAAAATCAATTTGCCCAAATAGTGAATAGTTAACGTAAAGTGTATGAGAAAAAGGTTTTGCTTGCTTATTTTCATGCGTTTTGTTTTGTGAGTTCCATTGTACCAAAAAGTTTTATAGAATTTACTTCAAGTAAAAAGTTCTAATTTGAATAAAAAAAGAAAATTGAGTTAATTGAAGATCTGTAAATCTCACCAGTGTGTTCAGCTCAAATACAATAAATGTCATCATCGAAGCAATAGTAGCAATAATAGTGTATTCTCAAGTAAACTCGTTTTTCAACGGGATTATTATAAATTTTTTTGCAAAATCAATAAGAACTTGTGTGCGGGCTATATTTATTCCAGTTTGTAGTTGAAATTTTTCTATGAAATATACTTAGAACAATAAAGAGCTGCTTTGTGTGTTAATTTTTCCGCGCTAAAAAAAAACCTTCGCTATGGTTGGGGCAGTTTTTTAGCATCGTTTGTTAGTTTTAAATCGGTAAGTTGTAAAACTCTAATATTTTTTACTTTTTTTTTGTAAATAGGAATGTTCGAAATAAAGATTACATCTAAATTAGATTATTCTTTACATTTGCTCTTTACAATTTTGAAGCCAGGGAAAAAATAATAGTTTAGCCGATAGTTAAAGCTAGAAGGGAAACGATAAGTTTATAACTAGAAAAATAAAAAAAATTGATTATTGTGCTATAAATCCTAATTTTTAAATGTAGATATATTGTAAGTAATACATCAGCTGTATAAATAAACAAATGGAATAAATAAGTATTTTGTTTCGCATCAAAGCTTAAAGCACCCAAGAATTCGAATGAAGCAAAAGCGGATGAAATGAACCAAAGTTGGTAAAGTTACCTTTTAGAAAACTAGTCAGCTCTCAGCTGTTCATCTTCTAAATTTTTCAACCTGTTTTTAAATATTTATTCAGTCTGCTGGTTTTTGCTGTTTATGAGCCCACGACAAGGGGTTTTGATATTATTGTTTTCAAATTAGCTTTTCTACGTAGCTAGGTAGGTATACAACTTGCATATGCTGGAAATTTCGACAAGGTAATCATTCCTCTTCATATCAGATGAATTCTTGTGCTTAAAGCCTGCTAGACCCTAGCTCCGACCCGATAACTTGAAAAAGTGTTAATTTCTTTTTCAACTTTATTAAATCTCTCATTGGACATATGGAGATATTTATATTTCATGACAAATACTGCAAGTCAATTTTGGGTGACAATAGCGATAACAAAAAAATATATGCGTAAGCTATTGAGTTTAAAGACTGCAAAAAATGAATGAAATTTCTATATAGAAGAAAACCAAAATGGTATTCGAGTCATAAGATGGGAGTGAATCTGAACGTAATACTACCTATACTCAAGTTCAACCATAAGTGTTCTTTGGTTACCTACACTAAATGGTAATCCATTTTGTTTTATAGTACCTATATAGTTATGATTAATCTCGAGTCCAACCATAAGTGTTCTTTGGTTACCTACACTAATTGGTAATTCATTTTGTTTGATGTACATAGATAAGTTTAATTTTAAGTTCAGGCTCAAGTGCTCAGTGTTCACTAGTTGCCTCTACTAGATATACTATTTAGTCGCTAGGACCCTCTATTACTTGACGCCATTCTATTTACTTTATATATTTATTATCCGGCAACATGTTATATCATACTACAAATCATACTACAAATCATGCTACAAATCATACTAAAATTTTTATATTCTTGCTATTGTTTTCATTCTTATTAATTTGCTATGGAATTATAATTTTTCTTTTGCTGCTCTAACGTTGCTCTATGCTACTATAGCTGCTCTAAGCCTCCTATACCGGATACCCTACTCTTAATTCTTTATGTTCAGTTTTGCTATTATATGTTTGTACATATCTACTATGTAACTCGCTATGATGTGCCCAGCCGTCAGCGTGCTTTTGGCACGGTTACTCAAATAAACAAATGTTTATGTTTATGAATTAAGAGTATTGATGTATAAAACAATTTGAAAAAGTAAAACACGAATACTAGAAATTGTAAGATTTGTTTGATATTCCAAAATTTTCAGTAGGTATTATAAATTCATGTGGAAAACTTTTATCATCTCGGGACTACTTTTTGTGCTCTGGGGAATTTTCTGTTTTTTAAAGACGTGCATTAACTGGTTTATAAGTAGGTACCAAGTATTTCAATTTGGAAACAAACGTCTTATTAGGTACTTAGGCAGCGGAGACTTCCTGTCCTGCCGGACGATTGCTTTTGACATCGCCTTTCCTTTAACTTAATACTTATTCATATATTTTTTGGCTCTACTTCACATTCAAGATTTTCAATTTATTATGGGCTTTTGGTCTATATAGTTTTATATAGGCTTCGAATCACTAAGTTAAAATTTATTCTCACATCAGCGATTTCATATAACCAAACTGAACGCCTTTCACATTGAAGCCCTCTGATTTGAATGAAGTTCGAAGGGATGATAAAGCATGTAAAACTATTCGATACATCCCCTAATCTTGTTTTGCCGCTCGACACATTCCACCCTCACCCTCTCCTCTTGGGAGCGGTAACATTTGAATTCTGGATAAATTTGGTGGGAAATGAGTCAAAAAATATTTGACGATTAAACTACAGGAATTTGCTGTAGTATCTATAAAAAGAATTAATTGATATCAAGCGGTTAAGAATTGTACTTTTAAAAAAATATCGTTTTTTAACCAGGGACGGCGGGTTTTGAATTTTTATATCAAACGCGGATTCAAGGAGGAGGGGTCAAGGAGGGTATGACTACGGCTGTTGATTTTCGAAGCTTTGGAAGTATATTCGAATAACGAAGCTTCGACTCCAAAAGGTAGAAATTCGAAATTTCGAAGCTACCATGTAACCGATGTTCAACATTTGTAACGCTATTTTTACATACTTCACATTGAGCTATGAGCTAAAATTCAGCACACTAATAGATGTTTGCACTTTTATATTATATATTAATGATTATAGGAAGGTAGACGAATTAGACCAATTTTGTGCTATTTATAGTCCAACTCGGTATCTTACAGTTAAGGCTTACGGATTTTTGGACAAAATTTCGAAATCTTTATTATTGACTTCATTTGTTAGTTAAACTTAGTATCCAGTTAGAGTAAAATGTGACATTTTTATACAAATTCTTGCGCTGGTAAAATTTCAAGTAAATATTTTGCTGATGATTTTACTAGTGCAGTACGAAGCTCACCAATATAAATTGAAGTTTCCCTCTTTATAAAATAGATGGCACTATAAATTCTCCACACATTTCACTAGGCATTTTAATGCACGAAGCATTAAATGAAAATAAATAATGGCATTTCTATTTCTATGACAATTTCCAAATCGTTTTTTGATTGATTGAAGCGTTCAATTTCATCATAATATAATAATTAATTACTTTCTTTTCTTCAAATTAAGTCAAGATCTTACCAGCAATTTTAATGTGAAATATTTGGAGATCGCGTTAAATTTTATTTTGTCTTAACTCGATAGGTGCTAGGCTTTATCGTCAAATCTTCTAATCTGATCGACTTGAAACTTAAAATATTTTATAAGATTAAACATTTCCGAAACACTAGAATGAATAAATAAATGAAATTATTTGAAGCTTGAAGTCGCAACCTTCGAATTATGAACATTGCATGAATGCCTCAACGTTTTTGAAGCATCGAAGAATGAAGAATTCTAATTCGTATGCACAATGTAGGATGACGCTGTTATTTTTTCGGCTAGATATCAACTTTTGGAGCAATCTAGGGGCACGTTTAACAGAATTAATAAATACTAAAACTAAATACCAATACTGCAAGGAAATGTTTTCAAGCTACGAACAAATTTCTGAACGTGATTTAAAAACGTCATTTACATTGTTACTGTGAAGAAATCTGTAGGGTATTATGTGTTTAGTACAAAGTTTGTTACGCTGAGTAATAATTACGCTGCGATTGCTGTCCATTGGTCCGTACGTCCTTTTCACCACCATTTTTAGTCGAGTCTGACTAACAACGATAACGTCCCCATTTTAAATTTTTATTTTTTGGTCAAGGGGAGGGGGGGGGGGTTGAGTGCCTTAAACATTTTTTTAGTATCGAGTGAGGTGTATCGCTTGAAAGAGCTAATTTCAAGGACTCAAAAAACAATAAATAATTTTTGGTGATCTGGTTTGGTTATGAAGATATAGCCCAAAATGTGGCGGGGAAACACGAAGCTAAAATTTTGATATTATTGATATTCATAGATAACAGGAATACTACCGCTATTTTGTTAGTCTCATAGTTGCTAAAAAATATTTTTGTGTTAATGTGTGCATCCAAATAGTAGGAGTGACTGGCAGGCACCACGACGTAGGCCTCTGAGCAGACTCCGCTGTGCCGCTGATGACTTGTGTCTGTCGTGTCAGCCAGACAACTCTTACAAATAAGATCACTCTTACGTCCATCTGTTGATAGCAGCTATAAGCTTAAATAGCTTATATCTTGAACGTAGCCATGTAACAATACATTTTGGTCAATGAGATAATAGGGAATACCATTTTGAAAAACGGTTCTGAATTTATATAGAGGTTGGTGTATTGTTGCGTCGCTAAAAAGTGGTCAAAATGTTTCAAAAAGCGGTAGTACAGAGAAAAAAGTTTGTGGGATAGAATATGACGCGTGAGATAAGTTCTCATATTCCAAGTGCAAAAATTTCCATTTATCGATGCGATAATTTGTCATTCATTTTTTAAAGATGAGTATCTGCATTATTTTTCTGCATTATTCGCCTTTTCTAATTGGAGAAACATATGTAGGTATATATATAGTGAAATGTTTCTAAAGTAGACCAAAAAATAGTAATTTTAATCTTCCTTAAATAAATCTTATCGAACCTAATCCATTGTCTCTTAAGGTATAAATTACATTACTGTAAATATATGTTTTCCTGCTCAATGCTCCGCTTTGGCTTCTTTGGGAGCACTTTCGCCTGATGTTATCCATGGCATGCTCTGTCGTTTTGTCTCAGGACTGGCTTTGCATCAACGGAGGACTTGAACACTCATACACTCTTCCCCGTAAACAAATGAGAAGTCAGCGCATATCAACCATCGATATGTTATAAAAACTCGGATGACTGCTCTTATTTAGGCTGAATCACAAATAGACATACTCTTAAGTAAAGTTACTTAAGTAAAGCGCCCTTCAAATTAAACAGACGTACCCAAAATGAATTTAAGGAATCGATAAGGATCTTTCGTTAAGTTGAAATGTTATATTCCTTGTGTTATAATATTGCCGTAAGTAAAGTTCAGTAAGAGTTGCTCGTTACGTACGGACGCGTATGTTTATCCAATGATATTAAGGAATTATTAATGAAATCGGTAACACTATTATTATTGCATAAGGTGTACACAATCACCTAAAAATCATAAAAACCACATCAAATGTGCAAAACTGCAATCATAGTAAACTAAAAACAAAAAAATCGGATGAAAAATATCTTGCATTCTCTCGCATTGTTGCTTTGCCAGGCAGTAGGCACGCAGACCATGCAATCCAACTTCCAGAAATAATGTCTCACAAAACAAGTGCCTGCCGCTAGATGAAAATATACATGAAATGAATGCAGAACATTACCAAACCCTTACGCACCTACTCAAAACCCTTGAGAATACTTCACAACCTATGAAACAGACTCCCTCGCTAGCACATTAGAGCCCCAACGGAGTCCTAACATTCTTATGTAAAACTGACAAAAATTTGATTTGAATAGCTTCTCCGCCCTAAACTACTATTCATACAGAAAAATGGTGTTCTGATAATCTTAAGCTTGCTTTCTTATCTTCCGAACCGAAATAAAATGTTTATACCTTTCCTAACAAAATTATTAAAAAAAAATGTATCTAAACCAAATGACTGCGATTCCTCAAACAAAAACTCTCAGCTGAGTAATCATTGTATGTATATATGACCGTAGATGGCACAACAACTAGATTTCGTATGGCATACCAGAGCAGAGTATATAGATTGTAAAATGGGTAGTACCAGAAGACTATTTTCCTGTATGAATAGTAGTTTAGTTAGTTTATAGCATATATAAAGTCAATGCTTGGCCTTTTTCCATAAGTATCAATATAGAATATTTTAGAGAACGGACACCCAACGCACACATACAGATTTTTGTTTCATCGTTGCAGGAATTGGAAGCATCACATGAAGCAAGCGGAAGGCATAGATGCATGGATTTTCGTTGGACACATAATTTCTTTTTAACATTATATGTCACTAGGCGGGAGCAATAGAAAAGTTATTCTACAGCTTCCTCCAAGCTTCCATTGGAAGGGCTGACAATTTTTTCCGCTGAGTTCCCTTCCACCGAGCTTCAATGCGACTAACATGTATGCAATTGAGAAAAAGTATTTTGCTTCCACAAGGATTCCATTGGAAGGCCTGACAGTTTTTCCCATCGAGAAAAGAGCGCTCTATGAGCTTTTTGGATAGTCATTGCAGTGCTTCTTCCTTGATCTCATAAGAGGCCTTCAAGACAGAGAACAATAGTAATGCGCTTATGTTTACTCATGATTGTTTATGGTATTAAATCTTATGAAGTTGATTAAATAAGCCAATATTCGCCTTTTTATTCTCACTTATATTAACCAAAACTTCAGATTACATACTTCTAACCACTTTGAACATCGCAATAGTGGAAAAATCCACAGTTTAGATTCGTAGAAAATTAGATTAGATCACCCCTTGTTGCACTTCAATCTGCTGGAGCTCATCAAATAATCCTCTATATAGCTTCTAAGCGATGGCTCTAGAAGCACTTGAGTTACTTGCGCCTTTGCTGATTTTTCATGATAGATCAGTGAATATGCTTCTAAAGAGCTGAGAGAAGCGCTTAAATTGTGCCCATTTGAGAAGCGCTCGGTTTTCGTCCCAATGGGATGGCTTGGGAAGTATTCTCGAAGGTTTTGGTCTACTCGTCTCCAAGTTCCTAAAGCCACACACCATTACGACAGAATAAAGAAGTTCATTTCAAGCTTTCGGGTTTTCAGCTTTGATGAGTTACAGCTTTAATATTTTTCAACTGGAGGTAATGTGGCACAGGGTGCGTAATTGCACCTTAATGGTTAATTTTTGAATATTATTTCTTGGTTATCGCTTAACCATTATTTTATTATTTTTTTGTCATTCGATATCGATAACTTTTTAATTTTTCCTTAATACTAAGATTAATTTTTCGATTTTTATTTTATTGGCAAAGTTCCAAATCATTTGCCTGTACACGGTTTCTGTCACATAAATTATAACTGTTATTATTGAAAAGAATTAAAATGGTTAACTCTTATTTCATAACCAAAACGAAGAAGTTGTGAAATAATTGTTAAGCGTTAATCTAAACAAATTAGTCGAAATATAACAATTAAAGTGCAAATTTTATCACATCGCATCCTCAATGCAAGACCATCACAATTCAAAAATTGTAGGGTAAACGCACCAATTCGAGTCCATTAAAGGAGAAGCCATCGTTACAAAAAGGGTTTTAGTGGAATTTACTTAATGTCGATGTTTAAACTTTTGTAGTACTTACAATCGTAAGCTGAATATTTATCTTTTAATTTAAATTAAAAACTCGAAACACTTTCTAGTCTGCATAATAATTAAAAATATCGGTGTATACGGAAATCACCAGTTTACGTCCACCAAGGTGCCAATTCGCCTGAATTGTCCCATTTTCGAAACTTAATTTACTTTTTCTAAAATAAAGTCTGTGTGCAAGATTTTTGCACTCTAAGTTGAAGGCTTCTCGAGTTATCGTGGTATGACGTAAGTTATATACATTACCGCGTCTTTGTTGCCGTCTGCCCCCCCCCCCCCCCCATTCTCACCATCCAATGTGTCTATCATTTTTAACATTGAACATCAAATATAATTCTCACCTGCCACACCAAAAATTAGCCTTTATGAAATCACGTAAGTTAACCGGTTTGTTTAAGTCCTTCGAGGCCATCTGGCAGCACCCTCCACCACTGGAAGCCAGGCAGACTTCCGAATAAGTTATCAAAAATGATAAGAGAGTATGATAAGATGGAAAATTTTGTGTATGAAATGACGTAAGTATTTTGTTCGCCAGCTCTTGGTCTAATAGTACAACTTCTCATTCAAGAATACTTTTTTGAGATGTGGTGGTTTGCACCGGGTGGTGCGATATGTAGATCTTGTAACAATTACGCATCCGCGTAAACTGAAAATGCTGGTCACACAGAAGCAAACGTTTTACTGCCTGCTTGAAGAGCATTCGATTGTAACTATAACGAGCGAAAAAAGATTAATTTCAATATCTTGAAAAATCTAGAAGGAATTGAAATAAATTTTAATGTAGTACTTCTTCACCACTAAATAAAATCAAACCCCGCATATCTTCCAGGGATTGGTCAAAACGGTTTTTTGCAAATGCAGACAGCATCAATACTGTAAGTAAGGTAAAAGATTATGATTAGAGTCAAGTAGGGCGCCGGAATCCCTTCCATAAATAAAACTTATTTTTTTGAATAGATATCGGCGTAATCATTATACAGGGTGTCCTGTAGGCTACGGATAGGTCATGCTTAGACAAACAAAAAATTGTATAGGTGGGGGGAGTGAAATCGTAACGGCTTGCGAGATAACGGGACTTTAAGATATTTGGGTATGCTTTTATAGATCACCCTGTAACTTCTGCACGTTACACCTTATGATGATGACTTAAACTTTGGTAGATAGATAATCGTTGGACATTTTCAATGGTCTATAATTTTTTAGCTTTAAAATAACCTATCACACTCTGTACCCAAAATGTAACCGTTTCTGCGTTTTTTGCCCTTTTTCTTTAGCATATCCAGGGAAAATGGCTGAAAAAGTTTAATAAGTGCCAGAAAGTAGGCAATTATCTTTTGGAAATGACCTTTTTCAGTCATTTTCGCTGGAGATGCTTAAGAATAAGTGCAAAAAACGCAGAAAGGGTTACATTTTCGGTACAGAGTGTAATAGGTCATTTTAAAGAAAAGATTCTGGGCTTTTTATATTCAATATGAAAAATTGATATTGATGGCGTGTTTTTTGATAAAAATAGTAGTTAAAAAGAAAACAAGTGAAATTTCTAAAATTTTAAGGTTGTTGAGCCATAACTTCAAAACAGAAAGGGCGACGGAAAAAATTTATAGACCATTGGAAAGGTCCAACGATTATCTATCTACCAAAGTTTAAATCATCACCATAGGGTGTAACGTTCAGAAATTACAGGGTGATTTATAAAAAAAACATACCCAAATTAATTTTTTCAATTCTCTGCCGTAGATTGAAAAATATGATTTAATTTTGAAAAGTCTTTCAAAAGATTTCTTTTTTGTCCGTTCATTTGTTAACAAATTCCATTTTTCTTTCATGGTTAGGAAACTATTTTAGCATTTCCTATTATGTTAATTCTTAAGCGAATTGCTTATTCAAGTCAAGTTGTTCGGTGCAGTTCGCACTCTTTAATTCGTCACCATAGCTGAAATTGCAGACATGGGACGAATTTAGGATTGTTAGAAAACTGAATAAACAAAAAACTACTCACGAGATTAAAGCATTTTTGTTATCCAGGCTAACATTCCATATTGTCTTGTTTAAATACACGAAAACTCTACCATGTTTATGTAAATGTATAGGTTAAATACGGCTCTGTTTTTTTTTTGTATAGAATTCGTATACATAGCGTACATCATACATAGCGTAAAGGCCAAAGAAATAAAGAGTTCATCTAGAAACTAGGTCACTGGGTTTATTGAATTCTCACATTTTTTATATGTAGTCATCTCAGTATAAACAAGATAACGATTAAAAATCAAGGACTTTTGTTTATAGACCTACATACATATGCATATACCTTCAGAACTCATACATTGCATATTTCCACTAGGTATACAGAGGATAGGTAGAGTTTGGTGCCGCTTTTCCTGAATGAAAGCCTACAAAGAAAATAAAATAAAATAAAACATTTTTAGAAATTCTGCTGCAGTAATTGATCAGGAGCATAACTTTTCAAATGTTATGAAGCGTCTTACTTCTCATTTAGAGGCTGTACCTTTGTATGTCTGGTATAAGATAATTTTTTAACTTTTGAAAACAGGATTATGATGTCATGTTCTTGTTTCTAGATTAATGTACAATACATGAATTATTTAAAATAAATCGAATTTTTATTTTTTAGGAAAATTAGTTTGGATTATTTTTTAAGGGGTGTGGGAGGAGTGCAGTCATAATGGATAAGAATGGCTTATTTAATTTTTATAGCCTAGATAAAATCTAAAGGGTATACTAAGTTTGTCATTCCGTTTGTAACGCATAATAATGAAATAATGCTGATAAAGTAAAATGGATTGAACATCCAAGTGTGTGCGCACTATAACTCGAGAGCGTGTGCACTTACAGAGCTGAAATTTTGCACACGGGCTTTTAAAAAAAAAGTAAAATTAAGTTCGAAAATGGGACAAATCGGGTAACTCCTTCGTAAGGTTGCCATACAAAAATTTCATTTTTCACTACATATTTGAACACTGCCTGAGAACGCGTAACGTAGGGTGCTGAAATGTTGTACACAGTGCTTTCATAAAAATAGTATAAATATAATTTCAAAAATGGGCTAAATCGAGCAACCCTTTCTTTGTGTTGCCATATAAAAATTTAAGATTTTTACGTATACTGTAAAAACGACAAGTCCTATACGGTTTTATTGTACTGAAAAGTTCTCCGGAATATGAAAGCCTATAAAATTTATTATAACCATTTTTTCTGTCCGACGAGCCGTTCTAGAAATATATACGAAAAACCACTTCAAAAATCAAACTTGCACTGATGGGTGACCATACGAAATGACATACCGGCAGTCATCTAGGGTATCATAAGAACTGGTCTTAGACCAATTCTAGTTTTTTTTACTTGTTATAACAAAAGTTTTAAGTTTTGCGAATTTGCAATTGAGCGACTCTAAATAACCGTATAACGGGGTATGAATTATGAGTTGGTTAATAACCGGTTAACCGAGCTATTACGACTTCTGTTCTAAACATACAGACTTGGGTTGAATTTTCAAACTGCTTGAAAGAATTTAAGTAAAAAGAAAATTACAAGATGCCAAGTCCGGACTGTCGGGTGAATGTATCATCAATTTCACTCTTGCAAAGGTCAGAAACTTGATAATTCGTGATGCGGGGTGGGTGGAGATGAATTCGCCTTCTTGGCCGTTTTTTGAAAAACATTAGTGTACTATTCAGTATTGACCGTACGATAATTCAGTTGATTCAAAAACATTGGGTCTCCGAAAATTCAAAGGTGATTGCCGGGTAGTCTCTTTACTATTATCAACACAAGGAATGTAGTTTGTTTTGGTTTTTGGGCAGGGTTAATTTTGGCCCTTTTTTTTGTTTAGAACGAAGCCTGACGATACCCAGCAAACATTACTATTAGAGATCGAATCGGAAGCAACTCGGTCAATTGAAGTGTGACTTCGATTTCGAATTCGTTCTCGACTCAATCTCGAGTCGAAAACGAAAGAAATGGAACGCTAGTTCCAATCGATATCGATTCGTCTTCTTGGGCCTTTTTCGAAGATTTTTCGTGTATGGGTGCTATATATAAGGGTCATATGTATTCGAGATTTCTTCGTAAAAACTACTTGATTTCGAATTGGATAAATGAAACGAATAAACTACAAATGAAAATGAACAAGCAAACGATGAGAGACTTTTAACTTAACATTTACCAAATGCCAATAGCACGCTAGCGTTGTCATGTCATGCACAATCTGAGAAAATCATGTACCTACCGACTATTATTTTGAAACATTTCGTAAGAAGTAAAAAGGTTTTCGCAAGTATAGAGAAAATAATCAAGGTGCCATGATTTTAAATTCTTATACAAAACGCTAAACCTGCCAAACTTTGTCCTGAAATTTATCAAGTTCAATTCATGGTAATTTGATTATTTTCTCTATATGTATTTTCAAAACCATTTCTACTTAAGTAGCTCATTTCTGTAATTATCAAATAGAAAAGATCTCAACTCCAATTCTCTGTTTCACGTCAACTTTATGTCATTTTCCACAACTGTGTTTCCGTATGAAACTACTATGTATATATATTTTCTATTATGACTACTACAGAACTCTATTCACCATATGATTAGACAAGTTGAAGTGTTTCTGTGCCACGAGTAGAGTTTTGCTTCTCTATCAGTTGAGAATATTCCAAATGGAATTCCTGTTATTGAGTTTGTGGAAAATATTTGAAAATTTTCTTCCAAAAAGTTACAATAAACGAAAAATGAATTTAAACAGGAAAACTGAACCACCTGTAAATTAAAATGTCTATTTGTTTTTATTTTTTTTTCAGAATATTTACATACTTCTTTAACTGTGAACAATGACAGCATACAATAAATTAATAGGCTTTGACATTTCATCTTTCTCAATTGCTGTTTCAAAATCGAAGGTTCCTCTTTATCCCATACAATTCACCAGACCTTTCTCAACTACAGAAACGTCTAAATTCAACTAGTAGAGTAATGGCTGGTGAATATTCTTGACGTCATCGAATAGAGAATTTTCTCAGTTGAATATACAGAAACGAATTGCTGCACCCCTCAAATCTATTCAATTCGCAATCTACTGTGCTCTGCAGACCACTGCACCGACCAAAAGAACACAGCTTGTCTATCCAGATATCGAGATTTAACTCTTCTACCTGGGGTTATGTCAAAGAAAAGACTATAGGCAAGTTAACCTACATAATAAGAACTTAAGAAGCAGCCGAACAAAATTAGAATTTTTCTTGTTTTCAAGAAAGAAAGAAATATATATCATGTACTTTAGTCTTTTGCATGAATGGGAGAAAAGAACTTGGCTATGCATTATTGTAGTGCGCCTAAGACAACGAGTTAAAAACAAAAATGACAGAACGAATGATAAAATCTTCTTGAATATATGTATTCGAAATCCTTTCAAACTATTCATAATAATGAATTTTCACTTTGGCCAAGGTGATGAAAGATATGTAAAATTTCTGTCGAATAAAATTCTCATTTTTCTCAAAAATATATCAGAATCCAGCATGAGTTAAACCTGAAGGGATACTCTATGATGCAAAGCACAGCATGGTAGAAAGGAGATAGGGAACAGATTAGGGCATATTTTAGATTTAGATTTAGATTTATTAAAGGCTTAACGTACAATAAGATTACACATATTTTTAGTACAAAGAACGTTGGACTAACCAGCTTACTAAAAACTGAAACTAAATACTTTAAATAAGATGTAAAATGCATATGTGAAATATAAAATAAGACATAAGTAAAAAAAAAATAAAGGTTTATATAATACAAAAAGATATAATATTAACAAACAACAAACTAAAATCACAGAAACTATATACTAGATCATTGCCAGGACCACCTCCTTCAGAACGGAAACATTTTAAGTGGTGGCAGTGTAACTCTGTGCCATCAACCTCCAGAACCTATCAGTCGAGCTCACACGCTGAGCACAGTCGGTAAATTATTCCAGGCACGAATAGCTCGAACAAAGTAAGAGTCCTCCATTATGGAATGTTGAAACCTAAGTATCAATAAGTTGAAATGTCTTCCAGAATTTAGATATTCAAGTTGGTTAAAAAGGTACCGAGGCTTTTTGGAGTGTATAATTTTGTGAAGGGATGCAAGAAGCCTACGCCTTAAATATTCCATCAAGAGACAACCAAGCAGATGGTTGCTATGTGGTGAAACATGATCAAATCTTCTTAGGCCAAACACAAACCTCGTACAGTCATTGAATGCAACAGTTAATTTCATTGAGCATACAGAATCCAAGTGACAGCTGGCTGTAAGGTAGGGTAGAAGCAGGGACTTAACTAGCATTGAACGAATGCTAAAAGGTAAAATTACAGAAGACAACCACAACCGTCGAAGACAACCATAAACTTTTCCCAAAATATGACTAATGTGATCACAACATTTCATCCGGGAGTTGAGAAAAACCCCTAGATTTCGCACACGATCAGTAAATTCAAACACTTTATTATCCAGAAATATAGGCGGTAAATCAGAAACTTCAATCGGTCGTCGATAAAATGGAATGCATTGGCATTTTTGGCGGTTCAGTTGTAAACCATTATTAGTCGCCCAACTCGAGACATTCGTCAAGTCAGAATTTAAACGGTCGATGCAATCCTCCATTAGACCAATGGGATGACCAATATATAACTGCACATCATCAGCATATATGTGAATTTTACAATCCTCAATAACCTCAGGAAGATCATTAATATACATGCTGAAAAGCAAAGGGCCCAAAATAGATCATTGAGGCACACCACGAGTAAGAGGCAAGGCATCAGAAAAACTGTTCCCTATCCTTACACGCTGAAACCTGCCAGACAGAAAACTGCCGATAAGGGAAACTGCCGATAAGGGAAACTGCAGTTGAATGAAATTGAAAGTTTGTGGACAACTTTGATAATAATTTAAACTGTTCCACATTCGCCACAGTTCGGGAAAAAAACATCACGGAATTTTACTGTAGGGCCGAAAGTAATTTGAAGGATGAAAGGATGTGCGCGGCTTGCAGCGCGAGTATTACGTGCAGGAATTATTCTACAAGGGATCAGATTAGATATTTCATCAGAACATTGACCATGCATGTAGCGATAAAGGAGCGAAAGGCATCTAACATTGTGGCGGTGCTCGTGCGAGTCGATATGACAAGTAATTGCCACATCGCCAATGAGCTTGAAGGCTCTCTTCTGGACAAAATCCAATGAATGTAATGATGAATTCTTTTCAACAAAACTGAACTAAATCAGAATCTGTCAGATCTACACCGAAATTAGCCCTGTCCCGAACGGGGACAAGTATGAAAGAATGCAAGAAAGTAGAACATCCGAAAATGTTCGTCCTTTATGATTTTAATAAAAAAATAAATCACTTCAAAAAATAATTGTATTTTCACAAAATGTCCACACATCCCCATTTTAATTACAAATACTTCCGATTTGATGTTTAGCTCCGCCACAAATTTTCATGGAACAAGAAAGTTCAAACCCGGTGCAGAAACCGAACATAGAACCGCTGTGAAAAGAACATACGTTCGGAACCAGTTCTGTGTCAGTGTGGTGAAAAAAAAGCACTTTAGGTTTAGGAATCCAATGAGTTACGGTTCAGTTCAGGTGAAAAGAATTCACCATAAAGCTGTGCGACCAGCCCCGTCACCTATACGGGAACTATATTCCATTCTAGGTCTGATATAGGACTTGTAGAGGAGCGCTTGATTTGACGGGCTGCAATATTTTTGTTACACCTTTTCAGAATTCCAAGACATTTCGATGCTTCTGTGGCAACAGAGAAGATCTGATCTGTCCAGCTTAACTTACTGGAAATATTAATGCCAAGAGTGCTTAGTGACGGTGAATCAGAAATTAATGCTACATCAAAAGAAATGGGTGTGGTTAAGTTATGATCTTGTTTTAATGAGATAAGACAGCTTTGGGTCTTTGATGCATTGAATTCGACGCGATTCGCTTTACCCCAAGCGAGGATATTGTTAAGATCGTTATTCAATGATCTAGTCATGCAATCTCGTTTAACACATGCGGCATTCCCCCTGGATTCAGCAAGAGTGTCAAAGGAGTAAGCGAAATCAAGAGTACTGTCATCAGCGAAACTATGGATGTGATGGAAAGTAAGGGAAAGCAGATCATTAATGAAAATTAAAAAGAGACGGAGGGATTTCAGAGTCCTCGGGCACACCGCCATTAATATGGTGAGGTTCAGATATAACGTCATCTAATACAAACCGTATTTGGTTATTAGATAAAAAAACTTTCAATCCATAGTAGAAGAGGAGGGGAGAGACCAAGTGCTGTAAGTTTGACTAAATGGCCAAGATGCCAGGTTCTATCAAAGGTCTTTGAAATATCCAGGGCAACAATTTCTGCCTTCCCTAAAATTGTGAAGACTACGGTTCCAACGTTCCAGTAAGAAAAGTCAGCAAGTCTCCAGATGAGCGTCCAGTCGTCCAGAAGCCATATTGAAGATCATTGATGAGTTGATTAGTTTTTCGATACTTCATTAATTTGGAGTTAATGATAGATTCAAAAACTTTTGAAATAACCGAATTGATTGCAATTGGTCGATAATTTAAAGAATCGCTCCTCTCCTTTCTTGGGAATATGCTGAACGTGGCGCTAGTTTCCAGCCAGCTTTATAGCAAAACAGAAGCACGTGCTGTTCAAATGTCCTAGGATACAGCAACAAACATTGAGACAATTTTCTAAATATTTCAGAAAAAACGTGTTTTCACAAAAGGGTGGGACCATTTTATGAGAGTAAAATCTGAAAACTCCGGAAATCTCTCCTGTTTCCTAACTTGTTGTTATAACTTTGCTATAGGTCTACGTCAATGAAGAACAAACAATTACATCACTCTGAAGTAGTGATGCCAACTTAGGAATTTTATCCCTAGATATAGAGACATTTTTCGAATTTAGGGATTTAGGGATAAAAGTTTCAAAAGCGACGATATTTACGGATATTTTGTGCACTAAAAGTTTCTAATAATTTATTTGCTCCAAGCTACAGAGAACTTCTGCATATTGAAGAAACACTAGCACAGAATGAGAATGGCTGGAGTAGACTTAATTTTCATGTCAATGTCACATACATTTGCTTTTAATACCCACCTCCACTCTACTCTTCTGTTGTGTAATGAAAATATGTAGCTTGTAAAAATGCCATAGCTCAGATTGTTCGTTTTTAGATATATATTTTTTAATGGTGTTTTGGAAAAAAAGCTCTCCATTTCTACTGTTTCAAGTTCAGTACGACAAAAAGATACACCACAAAAGAAACGAAAATCTAGAAATGATCTTTACGAAAAGTAAAGTTTCAAGAAAAATGGCTTCGTTATCCAGAATTCAAATGTTTTTAATATTTTTATTGTACTTTAACTTTTACTTTTTATAAAAATCAATTTCAAGGTTGAATTGCAAAAGAGAAAAATGATCTGGCATGTTTTAGTTTGGCAGGTCGGGTTTCATTAAATTATTGGTAAGAGCAAATTGCAGAGATATACTGCTCCTAAAAAGCATCAGAGTGTTAAACCAATATCGCATTATTTTTCTGGTTCGCCTAAACAAAATGTACAAGTAGCTGAAACTGAAATAAATTTGTCTGACTTTTTTTTGCGCAGCATAATGTAGCATTTTCAATTGTTGATCATTTGTCACCCTTATTAAAGGAAGTTTAATTTGCTCCAGGAAAATTTTCGATTTACAATTAAACAATATTGCTAATTAGTTTTTTAGGTACTGGGAAGATTTTCGCATTGAATTTTTATGCTCATTCATCTGTTACTGTAAAATTATTGCAACAATTATTACTTTGTGATCTTATTTTATTCTGTTTTTTGTATTTACATCAGTTAAAACAGAAAATATACGCTCCGATTCAGCATTTGAATGAGGTAAACTCAAACAAAGTCCGGTTAAGTTTGCGATATTTTTGAATTTGTATTTCCCCCTAGCAAAGCGTTTACATACTATACAAAAAGCTCCAAATTTTGCCGTTGAACTGCATCAAACTCACAGGAGATTGTTTATTGTATCTTTGAACATCAATTCTTTGTTGTTTGTAAATAATTAATAAGTAAATAAATAAATATATAAATAAAATTTATTTATGAAAACACAAAATAATACTGTGTTTTTTTTTATTTTAGAGTTAAGCCAATTATTTAAGGAATTCTAGGGATTTTTACAAGCGTTACTGCTCTGAAGGACAATATCAGAGCTGTCATCAAGTAAATATAGCCGCAATGGTGTTAAAAAGTTATACAGAATTTTGTTAAATATAAGATTAACAATTTATAAACAAAGCCGAGGTGGGCATTTTTATACGTTATCGGTTTCCGTATTTAATCACAGTTTGTACTTCATATTAAAATCAAAATGATTCCGCTTTTCTAAAAAAAAAAAAATGCTATACAATTTTTTGCTTCTTTTCAGTAGCTCAAATTTTTGTTGCAATTATATACTGTCGCCTAGTTTGGTATAATCTCTTTAAAAAAACAGAAAAGAGGAAATGCAGTACATTTTTGTAATAAAGTTGCTCCCATTGATTAACCATGCATGAACGATGAACCCAAACACTTGTTGCCGCAGTATTGACTATAATAAATATGTTCTACATAAAAACAGTACAAATGAGTACAAATTAGTAAAATCAATATGAAATCAGTACATCTACTTGGCGCTTTATGTTGCACAGCGAAAACTGAAAATTTATAATCAATACAGTATTGAATAAAGCAGTATACATGAATAGCCACCAAATAGATATACTTAATATGACCAGTCAAGTCTTATGATGCATTTTTAAGCTCAGCCTATTTATAGCACATCTGGAAAATGCGTACTATATACCCGAGACATAATCAGATCATTGCCCTTTTTATTTTTACAAGCTTCGAAAATTTTATCGTGTTTTCAACTATGTACTAGTAATACATATAATTATATGAAAAGACTCAAGTTCATTTTCCAGTATGTATATATATATATATGTGCACGTTTAATGCTCTCCTTCCATCGGCTTTCCTGCTCTATTTTTCTCCAAGTGCAATTATTACAGAGGTTGTCTATTTTTAGTAAATACTTGTGGGAACTTATATCGCCTTGTTTAATCAGCTAGAGAAGCGAACCATTGCGGCGATGCAATAATTTAATTAAGTTTATTATTTTTGAACCTCAAAGAACCTCATTAAAGTTTAAATGATAAATGTGTGCACTGAAAAACAATTAAAAAAGAAAAACGCGTACATTCTGTGTGAACTCTAGGCCAGATGATTCAATTTTTTCCTTTCTTTTTATTAAATCATGTTTATTAAAGGCTGGCTACATTAGTCGAGGCTAAAACCGCAGAACAATTAATTTGCCCTTCTCTAAAAGGAAGTAAGCTTATAAATGTGAACTGAAAATTTTAAACCATATCCGGGTAAGTATTATGAATAAGATTCGAATGAACATTTATGATTGTAGCACATATGGAAGAGCTTTGTTGCTGGCAGTGAAAATATATTAGATCATCATTAGATCAAGACACCTTTATATATAGGTTACCCCTATCTTAAATAGTTCTTTTTTCTAAAGAATATTCATAGATACATTTTGCACGTCCAACATTCATATGGGTAGAGATTTGTAGTGCCTTAGTCTTGAATGTGACAAATATTCCAAATAGGCCATTTTACTACATATGAGGCGCTTACACATTCATAACAGCAAACAATATTTTTTACCATCACCAAATTAAACCAGTTGCTGTCCAGTTGTCCAATTTTGTTGCTGATGGTACTCTGCAGTCTGTAACTATTTTAAAATTCGAAACCGAACTATTCGTGTAGATACCACAACAGTAGATTACTTGTTGATATGATATGGTCGAATCTGGCGAAAAATGAGACAAGCATAGTTTTATCTCAAGGTGTACTTTCTTGTATCGACCTTCACTATAAACCTCTTGACATTTGATGTGTCATTAAATCGACATGATTTTTTACCTATGAGTGCAACACGAAAATTGTCTTTTCATATAGCGAATTATAATACTATCAACGAACATCTGACTTCAATTGACTTCATCAAAATTTTCCGCTGATGTTCAACAATTTTTTTCACTATTCTAGATAATTGCATAAAAAATTTTGTCCCAGTTATAAAACCAATACATGTAAAGTATCCACACTGGTATAGTCGTGAATTAATCCAAGCCTTAAACGAAAAGGAAAAATATCGTCGGGAATATAAATGCTTGAAGCACCCTAAAAACTACAAGAGTTTATCATTATTTCGTTAATTATCCAAAAATAATTTGATTAAAGAATGTTATAGAAACTATTTGAATGAAATCGAAAAAACTTTACACAATAATGTCAAAGCCCAGAATATACTCCAAAACAATGAAATCATCAAACTGCCTTCCTACTGAGATGTATTACAATGATACAATTTCTAATACACCCCAGGATACTTGTACTATCTTAGCTTACTACTTTAAAACTGTATATTCTGACAACATTTCAGATAATAATCATTCAACATGAGGCAATGCCACAACAAGTCCTTCCTCTCATCCCACTTTTTTTTCCTTTTCAATACGTTTCCAATTTATCGTTAGGATGTTCAAACTGTCATTCAAGGTCTTGATTTAAGTAAGAAAGTTGGGCCGGACACCATACAGAACACTTACCTTAAAGAGTCTTCTATTCAACTTGTCACTATAACCCGCAGAGCCTACCCATCTGCATTCAAGATATCGTACATTACTCCAATTTTTAAATCTGGTGTTCCTAAATCCGATCAGCAAAGAAGATTGTCACCATAGAGATGGGCTGTCAAGTCGTTCAAACCTTTACAACTCCTTGCGTGATGGCATATTTCCGGCGTTACTGCAAGAATTGCTGGATAATACTAAGCCCCTTATCACCGAGATATTTAGGGCCAGTATATGTGCACGGGATATATTCCCAACGCATGGAGACTAACCAAGGTTGTTTTTATACCAAAAGCGGGTAAAAAACCACCCAGCGAGGCAAAATCATATAGGCCTATCTGTCTGATATCATTTCTCCTGAAAACTCTAGAGAAAATAATAGACAACTATATTCGGCTCAAAAGCTGTCCATTCAATGCAAATCAATATGCCTACCAATTCGAAAAATCCATCGAAGACGGTCTCAGCAGTCTGGTAGAGACTATTGAGAAAGCCTCACAGGAAAAGGATACTTTTGTATGTTCCTTCATGAACATATAAGGTGCATTCGACAATATTTTCTTTGACGCGATCAAGAGGGCATTCGAAGATAGAGGCATAGAAACCTGCATCGTCATATGGATTGGCAGCATGCTTGAGAAACGCTGCATAACAGGTATCCTAAGCGGCGAATCCACAACAATCATGGCCACTAGAGGCTGCCCGCAGGGCGGGGTTCCATCAGTGACCCCAATTTCGTTCTACAAATTTTAGTAAACCACAAAATATTCAAAAACAAAAACAATGCAGTTCGATAACTAAATGTTATTGCTTAAAAAAACTGAAAAACAAATAACTTCTCTTTAAGTTAATACAAAAATAAAATAACAGTTATTTTATGTTACATACTGAGGAACTTCTTGCCAGTCTTTATAGAAAAGTAAACAAATAAGAACCACTAAGTATTCGGATTATTTTCGCTAGAGCTCGAAAATATTATAAAATGTCGAAACACCTACCTAAAAAACTTACCTCACGAAAAAAATTACGTAATTGGGCGCATGGGGTCACACTTCAATATAGTAAAAAGCATGCGTACGTTGCAGTGGCTCGAGTACGACGATTTTCAAAATAGTGTTCTAAGACGAAAATCTACTGGAAGACGCAAGGTCGAGAGAGAATGCGTTTTACATTCTTTCGCAGTTAAAGTTGCTCTGGCCCTATGCGCCTACTTAAGGGTTAAAACCCAAGGACACGCTGATGACATTGTCATCTGTATTAAAGGAAAGTTTGAATCAGCTTTACCCGAGCTTATGCAAACTGCCTTCAACATCGTCACCAGATGGTGCCAGAACATGGGACTATCAATAAACCCAGGCAAAACAGTGCTAGTCCCTCTATTAGGAAAAGGAGCCTCCAGATCCCATCTCCTAAGTTAAATGGAATTGCAATAGAATACTCCAAAGATGCAGAATATCTAGGAGTAATCCTAAACAGCAAGCTTACCTGAAATCCCCACCTTAAAATGATTTCTAATAAAGCCATGTGGGCATTCAGCTCATGCCACAGACTTTTCGGGAAAATTGGGGTCTGAACCCTAAAATGACCCTATGGATCTTCCAGAGCATAGTCAAACTCATACCTATCTTACGGGGCAAAAGTTTGGTGGCCTAAAACATTGCAGGCAACCACCAGGAGAACCCTTGATAAGGTGCAAAGGATGGCATGTTTAGGCGCCACTGGCGCCTTCACATCGTATCCTCACCGAACACTTGAAGCCATTCTTGGCTTACAGCCACTCTACATCTTTATTCAGAGGGAAACAGTGGCTAGTTTGCTCCGAAAGGAAAGGCCAGTAAATCACACTTCTTCAAGTGTGGGTCATCTAAATATCTTCGAGCAGGTCAACATTAACGAGCTAGATGCTCCAGCAGATACTATGGCCAAAAGACTTTCCTTTGAAAGAGGTTTTCAGGTAAATATTAATGAAAAAAGCTAGATACTAGACGAGGCCCACGACGAAACCAAGTCTAGTATACTGACGGATCCCGGAAGGATGGCAAAATAGGAGAAGAGGTGGTTCGTCCAGAAGTGGTCAACTTAAAGAGGAGAGTCTACAGTTTACAGTTTTTATAAAAAAAGGTTATGTTACCGACCTTTTTTCAAAAATAATAGAGGTTAAATTAAAAAAAAAGGTCAGAAAATCCGAAATTTTTCATAATTCTTGACGGGAGAGGGGTGTGGTGCTGATTTAGCAGTCGTTGGAAAGTCCATGAAGTTCTGCATACAATGAGCTCTTAACTGTGGCCGTACGCCCGTACCTTTTAAGATACAGGGTATTTTGTGAAAAACTATCTTTTTTTCTTAGTCACCCTGTAACTCCTAAACGGTTGATATCCCCCCCCCCCCCCCCTGCCATACAATTTTTGGTTCGTCTAGGTGAGTACTATCACCTCCCGCTCTATTGACCTCCTAGTGGGAAACACCCTGCATATGTCAATGATAATAAGACCAAAAAGGACAATTACAATACATCAAAGAATAGAACAAAGTATTTAAAATAGACACAATGCAATGTATAAACTAGAGCATAAGTATAAAATTATTTACTTGATATACTACGTACAATAGAATAACAATTTAATAAAATTTGAGCAAGATCAACAAGCTACATATTAACCGATGCGATGATCACAAGTTAAATTTATGACAATGAAATCATAAAGCTACTTACAGATTTTTGAATAGAGCACCTATTGTCAGCAAAGTCAATCATGCCACTACAAAGATTAAATTGGCGAATACAGCGACTAATTGGACTATTAAGGCAGTAATTTGTTCTGTGAAGGGATTCATACAGAATGGAGAAGTATATCAAATTCCTAGATGGAATGTAAAAGTGAATGTGCTCGAGCAGGGAAGGAGAGACAATTTTATAAGCCAACAGATCTCTTATGAACATAAAATTGCGGGTCTTCCGTCTGGTAGACAATTTTTGTAAGTCAATTAATTGGCATCTTGCATGATACGGAGGTAGATCAGCACACCAGTTAATGTTCCTCAGGGCGAACCTGGTGAATCTCCGCTGAACGCCCTCGACTCTATTGCTATGAACATCATAGTAAGGATCCCACAAAACAGAATAATACTCAAGGATTGGTCTCACCAAAGAAATGTATAGAGTTTTGAGTGTATAAGGGTCCGAAAATTCTGCAGCCCGACGCCTGACGAAGCCAAGACGAGAGTTGGCCTTGCTCACAATGATATATATATGGTGGGAGAATGACATCTGGGAATCAAGCAAGACCCCAAGATCAGATGAAAGATATTCCGTAATATTAGCTTCCTTGTTCCATCTAGAGTCACTCGGTCCCCGTTGTTAACTACTACTGCCAGGACCAATTTGCGGTATAAGTCCCCTTCTTACAAAATCTAAAAAAACTATAACGACATATTTAACGAAATTGACATCCTCGATTTTAGTCTCTGCACCTTTAAAAAATCATTAGAAATGAGATACAGACTCCCTTCTTTGAATAATTACTGCACTACTCATTAAATATTTTTTCCCCTGTTCTCGCAAAATTATATACAAAAAATTAAAAGGAATTAAAGGATTTTTAATGATTATAAAAAAAAAAAAACAAAAACAAAAAATAAGGACTATTAACGCATTAAGTGCATCATTCAAAGTCGCTTAAAATAACTTAAGGCCTCCACCCTAAGCCCCGCAGACTCCGAAGTGCCCGAACATGAACAGGGAGATTGTTCCAGACTCTGACTCCATATATAGGATAAAATGTCGGGGAACCCAAAAAAATAGCGTACGTTGTGATGAAAGAAATTCAATATTATCCTTAAGGAATTCGGCAGAACTATTATTGATTATATTGTGCATCATAACATATAAAACTAGATAGTCCAAGTAGTGATCCAACTTACATCCAAAAATTTTCTTAGTTACAGCTGACACGTGATCATTACTCTTGAGGCTAAAAATATACATATCTAGAGCATGCATTGAAAGCCACTTTTAGTTTTCTACGATCTGAGGCAGTATACACAAGCTCTGTAAGTAATAATAGGGACAATCGGAGCCTTAATGAGACGTTCGCGTAGCAGTCTGGGGGTATTGCCAAACCTAACAGGGTTATACTCTGTACACTCAACCTTCTCAACCCGCAGTAAACTTTAGACACAGTAGCATTGATATGACTGTGCCAGGACTAGTCGCTATCAATAAACATACCTAAACTCTTAACAACGGTATAATATTCGATAACATTGCCATTTAGATAAATAGATGGAAAGGATCCAATTGAACATCATTAGCATACAGTATGATGGAGGAGTATTTAGGAACTAACACGATATCATTAATATGCAACATAAATAAGAAAGGTGCTAATATTGACCCTTGTGGGACACCCGATTGAAGAGGTAACAGTTTTGACGAGAACGCATTCAAGACAGTAGATGCAGACTGATTAAAATTAAACTAAGTTACCAATTTTTGATAATGAATATGAAAATTGACAGAATCGCAGGCATTGGAAAAATCCAACAAGCATAGTATTGTGGCCTTTCGCAGTTTAATATTTCGTCTAACAGATTCATTAAGATGTAATAAAGCATTAACAGTACTGTGCTTAGATCTAAAGCCACAATGCTGCTTTGCTATCAGACAATGAACCACCGTATAAGTCCTAATCTGCTCATAAAGTAACCTCTCTAGAGCTTTAGATAGTACTGCAAGAATACTTATAGGTCTGTGAAGTCTTGTGGCGCAGAGGGTTTAATTATCGGATAAACCTTTGCAATTTTCCACTGGAACGCAAAAGATGATGTTGTAATGGCCGTGATAAAAATTTGTATCATTGGTATAGTTATAAAAGCCAATATGAGCTTAAGGAATCGTATATCAATATCATCCGAGCCTATTGCATTTGATTTGATCGAAAAGCAAATGGCAATGGTATGGAAAATATGTCGGAGAGATTTTCATAGTTTCAGATCCCCAAAACAATGGTGGAGGATCCAGAAGCTCAGAATTTTCCCACAAATACACAAAGGAGGACTATTCTAGTACACGGATGGATCTAAAACTGAGACTGCAGTCAGCGATACGGTGTGGAGCGACAATCCTATAGGTTCAGCACAAAACTAAGCATGGGTGAAGTCCAGACGGCCAACATGAGCTGACAGCTCAACCCGGGAACAGCGTTGCATATAGGGCGGCATGCTAGCACCTCGGTTATTGCAGGATTGTTAGCGGGGTGGGTAACCCAATCCTGCCGCTGTCGCGACACCATTAACAAAAAAAAATTCCTGCCTTCAAAAAAACAAATAAGAATCACATCCTGTCCTGAAGGGACGTTAGTACCATTTACCTTTACTTATTGGGAAGACATAGCTGGTATGTCTTCATAGCCGTGCCGCATCTACCCAATGGCAATATTTTGCGATGTCCCTATTAACTTACCTGAGCTGAAAATAGCTGAGGATCGGACCTATCCAACCATTGTCCAGAGGGGTAATATTTAAGAAAATCATTAAATTTAAGATTTCAACTTCTCAGATTATGATATTAAAGCTAATTGGACGTTATGAAATTTTACAATTATTTCATGATATACTGACTAACTTTCGAATGGCACTAACCATCTATGCTCGTCTCTCCTCGTGTCAAGCACCTTGGAATCTACCTTGAGGAAAAAGTTAATGCGGCTATGAGGGTCTTCGCTCAATGCAGGAGAGCCTTTGGCTGCACATGGGGCATGAGGCCGAGGGTTGTGCAATGGGTGTACACCTCGGTCGTTAGACCCATGCTTATATATGCCTCCTGTGTGTGGTGGCCGCGGACGCTTGTGGGGACTTTGATTCGGCAGCTGGCGGGTCTCCAAAGGCTTGTCTGCTAGGGAATTACGGGCTACATGCGATCCACAGCTACTGCTCCTCTTGAGGTCCTACTTAATCTGCCACCCCCTGGATCTTGTCATTCAGGCAGATGCCAAACGGCTGTGTGCAGATTGCGCTCATGGGGATGTTGGAAGGACTGCTGGACTGGCTCTTCTCATTGCTCTCTGGCGTATAAGCTGGACTTGGAAAACCCTCTGGCCAGTATGCCACGTGATGCGATGGTACCTGAGTTTCGTTTTGGGAGTCGCTTCTCTGTGAGCTTTCCTGAAAGGGAATCGTGGACTGAGGGAAGTACCTTATCGAGCTTTCCCCGGTCCGCTCTAAAAACTTTCACCGACGGCTTTCTCACTAAAGATGGAGCTGGGGCGGGTGTCTTCTTTGCTGAGCCTGATATTGGGATGGAGTACTCACTTGGAAGACACACCACTATCTCCCAGGCTGAAGTCTTCACCATCTCAATGGCAACGAAGTTAGCCCTTGATATGCAAATCAAGGGGAAGGGCTATCTTGTCGGATAGTCAGGCAGCCTTGATGGCTCTGAGTGGCCCTCGGATAACATCTAAGTTAATGGGGGATTGTAGGTCGTCTGTGGATAAGTTGTGTATCCCCATCAAGGTGTCCCTTCTGTGAGTTTTTGGTCACATGGGGATCATGGGGAATGATAGGCCTGAACTTTTAACTTAGCCTGGCTCTGATTCTCCGTTCCCCGGACCCACCGTAGGTGTTGCCACCTTGAGTATCGGGTCTCTCAACAAAGCGGATGTTCATAGGAACTGTGGTTGGCATCATAACCAGCCACAGCTCACTTCACGCTCATCAAACAAGGATGGGAGTCGCTGTCAGCCTTGAGTGTCTGTCCTGCCTGGAGGGAGAGCCTGAGACAACCGAACACTTTTTGTGTGCGTGTCCGGCCTTCGCCCGGAGCAGGCCCGATACTCGAAGATTTGCCCTTCTATATGTGGATGAGCTGAAAACCATCCTCACCAAGACCTGATGCGCTTCGTTAAGAGGACAGGAAGGTTTTGATGAATGGGCCTCTAGCAGGACAGCACAACGGGCCGGTATGGCCTCCGCGCTTGGGATGGGATGTCCTGTCCTCCTGCATAAAAAAAAAACATTTATTCATTTCGTTTCTCTCATGTGGGTAAATCATCAAAAATATATGCGTTAACGGATTTATGCTACTTAATAACCACAGGAAATTATTCAACTCTGTCACGAAAACGCGGTTTAAACCTTTCTTAAATTTTTTTTCTTCTAGCCGTAATTCTTCGGCAGTATATAATGGGTGATTTTTTTGCTGTTTGGTTTTTCAACGCTCTGTTTTTGACAGCTCAAGTGTGATTTGTGACATGTGTCAAAGTTGTTCAGTTTACATTGCCATTTCATCACGGAGAGACTTTCACCCGAACAACGCTTATAAATTATTGAATTTTATTATCAAAATTCGTGTTCTGTGAAAAATGTGTTTCGGCGACTTCGACCGGTTTTATGATCGTCATAATAGCCGTACTGAGCAGGCTATTCATAGTGTGACCAAATTTCGCACCGATTTCACGTTATTGGACATCAAGCCACCCACCCGTGTGGGTAGAGTGCGTACAGAAAAAAATATTGCTACTGTAGCTGCCAGTGGTGGTGAAGATCGTGATGTGTCCATTCGTTACCGTTCGCAGCAACTGGGATTGTGTTATTCCACTACGTGGAAGATTTTACGTAAGGATCTTGGTTTGAAGGAGTATAAACAACAGCTCGTTCAAGAACCGAAGCCGGGCGATCTGCCACAGCGTCGTGTTTTCGGGTTCCTTACCAGAACTTTATCAATAATAGTCTATGGACTGAATTTTTGAAGTATATATAAATAAATCTAAACCAAATTTGCTTATGATAACTGTAATATTCAAACAGACCGACGCAAGAATACATAATTTTATAAGACTTGGTCGTATTAGTAAGAGTTTCCTTATAAGTTAACACAAAAGACATTTTTATCCAACAGCTATGAAACAGGCAAAAAAAGTGGCAGTTTTCCTGTTATCTATGACCCAATGCCTACTAACACTGATAATATCAAAATTTTAGCTTTAGAACCTAGAAGGTAAATGGGGAAGGGAGATGGTATTTTTTCGTATTTTTTGAATCCTTGAAAGAAGATCTTCAAATGATACCCCAAACGATACAGCTTTTGTTTTGCATAATTGTGACTGTCAAAATATGTGTGCTTCACAAAGATCTAACATTCTGCCAAATTTCAAATTCCTACGTCACGTAGTTTTCGAGAAAAACTTCTGTGACTGACAGACAGACGGGCGTATGAACGATCTTATAAGGATTGTGAAAGTCAGTTAGCAATTAAGGCTTTTGCATATTCTGTAGCGAGATCAAATCTTGTGTTGGAGTGCCAATACGTTCCTCATAAGTCGGGTATATCAAATCTGAACTGCTCAATCTAAATATCGGCGCTTCAAGGCTTTGCGGATTACAGCTGTTCCGTGTACTGCAAAAACGACCGCACTCAAACGTGTATCTATTCTATGTATGTATTTTGGAAATATTATGTTTTTTTTTGAAGTTTTTGAGAATCAGCAACAAATTTTTAGTTTTAGTTAATGAATTGAGATAAAACATAATTACTTTGTCGATTGAAATCAAAGTGGCAATAGCTTTTATATAAATTTGCAAGCTATGCATAGTTCTTTTGTTCATAATATTATACATATTCTTCGCATAAGTTTAAAAAAAGTTCCACTCTTTCTGATTTATCTTTCATTTAAATTATTAGTTTTGTTTTAAACTAAACTGCAGCGCGGCTTTAAAGCACAAACACCAATTTAAGCCCGCCGACGAAGTGCCAAAAGATGTCGATGTCAGAATTTAATCGGTTCCATTCCACTCGGTGCTCACATAAAACCAAATCTACATCACTGCCGTATTAAGCCGGTCTAGACTATTTCATTCCAGTTGGTGTTCACTAGGCGGATTAAGTCATTCCGGAGCTGGATAATCCAGTCCAGTCCGCTTCATGTGAACTGTATATATGGGGCACGGCGTGCACTAGAGGAGCATTTCGAGACAGAACTATGCAATGCGTTTCATAGTGAGATTATGTCAATGAAAAATTTGAGGGATTTGAATGTATTTAGGCGCTTAGCTGATCTGATAACTGGTCACTGTCAACTGAAGAAACACCTAATTTCATGGCCATTGATCGTATTCAAGTCTTTGTCTGGAGAATGATGAGACTGTTTTATATGACTTGAATGAATGCATAGCTATGCATAATGTACCACACAATTTACCACACAATTTACCACACATTGACTTCTGTAAGCTGGTGGTTAGTCCACTGTGCGGATAAATCGAATTGACTTTAAAGATCGTTTTTCTAGAAATATCGGATTGCGTTTGGGATAAATGCAGGCTTTCTCAAGATAAGTTATTGAACATGTCTGCAGGCCTCCATTTCAGCAACTGCTTCATTTCATTTATTATTATCGAAGATATTTAAGAAGCAATGGAATGTTAACTTTTCCCTCCACTTATGTGTTTTCGCATCGTTTTAAGTACCAAAGCTCTAATAGCAGTTAATTTTATCAATAAATTTATTTTCATTGTTGTTTTTCCACTTGGGTAAATATTTTTTCAACGATTTTAATTACGCTTCAAATAATCAGGTCGTAAATTATAGAACAATTTGTCACATAAAGAAAAGTGTCCGGTGAATCATAATAATTCATTCAGTTTTAATGAATGTCTTTATTGCATCCAATAACATACGTATGTAGATTAACCTTAAGTATTTATGTTGAGTAATAGTAATATTAATAACAAAACAAACCACGAATAAATATTATCATTGGTTGGTTGGTTGATGGTTTTAGTCGTGTGCCGCCCTTTTTAGCAACAACTCCAATTAAGAACAGCTGCATCTTTATAATGTTATAGAAGGATATGAGTGAGTTTGATTGGACGTGAAGTCCTGACTATCAACCGCCGCTGATAGCTCACTGCGTGGTCCGCGTTGAATATGCAGAGTGGCACGCTAGCATACCTCGGCTATTGGCAGCAGAGAGTGCGGGGTGGGTCACATGAAGACATTACACTGCCACACTCTATATACAAAAAAAAAAAAAAGAAATCGTGCCTACTACGAAACGAAGCACACATCCGGTTCTGAAGGGACCCTTTAAATCACTTACCTGTAAATAATGCGAGGATTTGATGTAATGTCCTTAGATGCCAATTTCCCAGTCACCCTTTGACATTGTGGGCATCATTGTGTACAATGTTCGTAGTGAACCTGTAAAAAGTGAAGCAGTGGACCTATACGACTTTCATCCTAAGAGGCGCCAAGAGCGAGGAGAGATAACTCAGCAACTACTACCACATTCTATTAGTAGCTTTCTATTTTATAACGTAAACTATGTTCTCCGGGCATGAGTAAACTGGTATGAAGATGTTGACGTGATCCTTATATTCTAGTTAGTGTTCTTGGAAATGACCAATCACTTTGTCATGAGGCCCGGTGGTCAGGATGTATGTCCACAATAAGTCTGCCCGAGTGTGAGGAAGCCAAGTTAATTAACGCGAGTGCGGACTTCCCTCGTACGAGGTAACAGTAAGGGCTTTAAAGGAAGTTCGATCTTATGGGTAGACAACTTCTTAAACAGAATCCCTTTTAGACAACCCTTTATACTTTATTTCCGAAAAATATAACTAGCCATTCTTTCCATAATGGAAGTATACTACAACATTTGCAAAAGCGAATCATGTTTAACGAGAAAACGTCGGACTAAAATTTATATTCATATGTATGCTATGAATAGGGGGGGGGGGGGTAGACGGAAGTCGGCTAAGTAAGCATAATTCATTTTATTTTTATACCCTAGATGAAATCTATAGGGGTATACAAAGTTTGTCATTCCGTTTGTAACACCTCGAAATAATGATGGTAGAGCAAAATGGATTGGACACCCACGCATAATATTAAAAGTTATTTTGATTTTTGCATGTCCGTCCGTCCGTCCGTCCGTCCGTCCGTCCGTCCGTCTGTCTGTCTGTGCGCACGATAACTCGAGAACGCGTACATTTAGGGAGCTGACATTTTGTACACGGACTTTAAAAAAAAAAGTAAAATTAAGTTCGAAAATGAGACAAATCGGGCAACTCCTTCGTGGGGTTGCCATACAAAAATTACGTTTTCCGCTATAACTATATTTGAAAACTGCCTAAGAACGCGTCGACGTAGAGAGCTGAAATTTAGTACATGGTGTTTTCATTATACTAGCAAATAACATTTTAAAAATGGACTAAATCTGGCAACTCCTTGGTGTTGCCATATAAAAATTTACGTTTTTTACGTATACTGTGAAAACGATCAGTCCAAGACATTTTTATTGTACCAAAAACTTCTTCAGGACATGAAATCCTATAAAATTGGTTATAATCATTTTTTCTGTCCGACGAACTGTTCTAAAAATATATGCGAAAAACCACTGCAAAAATCAAAATTGCTCAAATGGGTGTACATACAAAATTTCATACGGACATTCATCTAGGGTATCATTAGAATTGGTCTTAGACCAATATTAGCTTTTTTACTTGTTATATTTTGTTTCCTTTTTGCTTTTTTTTCGGTTGCACATGTAATTTCTAATTAACGTAAACGCTAAGTTAAACCAAAGAACATATAACTTAGCAAGAAGCTTCATCTGGCCTCTAAAAATGCACAAGTTGTATGCTTGCTTGTTAATGCGGTGTCGGGAGGTAACAGACGGGAAGAAGCAACGATTTGAGACTGAGAGAATATTGCTCTGTTCTCTCTTTCTCTGCCACCCCATAGCTGACACACGCCGATGCCAGTCATGCACATAGTTTCATGTTTCACTTTGCTGTTTGACTGCTTGTGGACCACCAATTCCTAATTATACCATTCGCTCATCTTTCATACTATTCTCCCTCTGTTCTAGTGCAATGCAAGGTAAATGAAAATTCTCTCAAACAAAGTATTCTTGATGAAACCGGTTTCCTAGAGAAGAGGTAAAAGAATTAAAGAGGACACGCAATGTAATGCATGGGCATGATGCGGAGTGCAAGCCCTGGCTCTGATGCTATGCTGAATTGCTGAATGCTGGTGCTTTGACGACTCGCCGTTTGCCAGCAGATAGTTTGCGTAATATTTGTGAGAGCGGGTCGTAATATCACCACTGGGTGAGTGGCGGGTCGTTAACAAGCAGAGAGTTTTCATACAATTTGTGAGAGCGGGTCTTAATAGAAAAAACCTGCCATATTTTTCTATTGGATTTTCTTTGATTAAACTAGGTATTTCAAAGTTCTAGGGTAAAAGCTGCCTGTGGCACATATAACATCTAGGTGTGTAATTTCTTATGCTTCGTGTGGAAAGGTTAAGTTGAATTCTGCTAATAATCAGTAAAATTAATTTTTTTTCTGCTATAACCTATAATGTCCGCACAAACAAAAATCTAAACCTTTGAAAACATGACGAGCCCCTCTATGGTCCATTAGGTAATTCTACTACTACACGGCATTCGCAAAACTTAACTACCCCAGCTGGAAACGGTTCATGCATGAAAGTAGATATGCAGGAATTTGTCGAGGAAATCAGTATCGTTGAAAAACATGTGTACCTTTCTGCAGAAAAGCAGCGAAGCCCGACATTGAAGTTCGAATCATGTTAGGACCAGGGTGCCTGCATATACCCGATTTTTTCATTCTTATCTGGTTGGAATTTTATGATAATCCATTTGCGTAAACGACGCTGTAGGTAAAAATTTCAGATTAATTAACAAGCCCGTGCATGAGTGTTTCCTTTTTCCGTTTTCGACTTATAATTTGTGTAAATTTTGTTGCAGCTTTTAAGTTTAAATCAAATTATTCCGTTGTTTTGAGTACGAGTGAATATTAAAAAGTGATTTTCTTAAATTAATTTATTATTATTATTATTATTATGTGAAATATACGTGTAACTCTTTTAAAAAACATATTTTGAATTACCCAAATTTCCAAATATTTTCCTGGTATTGCACAAACCGATTAAACTTCCTTTTCTACTTTTCTGCTAAGGCGCTACTATTTAACTTGAATCGAGTAAATTCGAAACGACTTTTAATAGCTGAATTACAAAAGAAAATCTAATTAGAAATTTAACATGAAATTTAGCTTTAAGAAGTGTTTCCACTTTACTCCATTCACATTACATAGTACAACCCCTAGGATCTGAAAAAATTGATTGGTCGTCAAAATTTTCATTGGTGAATATTCATTGACGTTTTCATCGATGATTATTCATCAAGTTTTCTTCGAAGTTTTCATCGAAGATTATTCATCGACGCTTTTGTCGTGTCCCAAAACAATCCAACAACGAAAACCAAATAATTGATGAAGATAAACGTTCTTCAAATAAAAACAACACTCAAATTACTTTAAAATATACAATTCTTTATTAAGCGAGAACTGACCTATCTTAACACTTCAAGCATTCCAAACCGAACGGAAATTTGATACTATTATAACTGAGTACTGAATGGCACTGGCCAGACCAGACATTGGTCTTTTGGGCTCCAATATTCGGAAGTAAACTTTTACTCACAACGAAGATATGTAAACAAACAACACCAACCTTGTCGTTTGTTCTACCCGTTGCAACACCACCTGAGTCACTTAATAGTAAGCAAATGGCATTATATAACAATCACCATGCGAGGTTAATTAATATCGTAATCGTCATTTGCTCTACTAAAGCGCTCATCGCACCCAGCTGTTGGGCTAATCAGCAAAATAACCGACGGTCGCAGAACAATACCGTGCAAGTTTATTGTTTAGCAATTGCTGATTATTTTGCCAGAATGCGCCCTTGGCGGTTGGTAGAATCTTCCGTATATTGGACAATAACACTTTCACTGAAATTTGCTCCTGTAGAAAGGCATCACACCCTGCCTAGGACATTGTGTGTTAAATTCAATATGGCTTCGATGCGGTGTTGCATCCGCTGGGACGCCTTATGGATGTATGAAAAGTGTGTAAGTACTCACAAATTTCAATAATCTTTGATGAACCCGAGGAGGCCTCCTAGAGTCTTGTCTGAAAGTTCTGTGTAAAAGAAATTTATCTGAACACTAATTCCTAGTCATCCATTACACGGCTTAAAGGTACATTAGGAGCTTAGCTCTTTCTGTTTCGTAATCTAAAACAGCTGCTTCCCATAACTGCGGCTCTGATTACCAGATACCGTGGCATTAACCTGATTAATATTAAGAATATAATTAAAGTGTGTGGACCGCGAAACATGGAATCTTACCCCTGCCACACCTTCTCGTGCGTGTTCGTGCATTCCATTGGCTTGAACGCCGTAAGGATCTTTTCTGTTGTCTGGGTGATCTCCTAACTTCCGTTAATTAGATAGATCGGGCACAATGGTCATGTCCTTGTGGTATATCTAGGGAGATATGGACTAAGGTGCTGGACTTCTACTGGAATTCCTGTCCGGATGTGAATGGGGCTTCGTATAAGGCGATACGTTTCCACGCTTATATCTTTTTATAACCAGGTTCTGGACGCAAGCTCCCAGTTTCTGTTTAGAATTCTCGCTTTCGCACTAGTAGAGTCCTTTTTGCGTTATCGTTTCCGTTAACTATTACCTAGTATAGGGGTTTTTCTTGGAAATATGTAGGAATGTGGAAATTTTACCTTTGGGTGGGGACGAATCGGTTGTTGGTTGGGGCACCAAACTCTGGGTTTATTAATAACGCTACTTTAAACACTGGCTGCGAAACACAAGCACGCCGCCAGAATTTTTGACAGGCCGCGTATTTAAGGCAGATCGTTTTATAACGTGTCATGTGATGAGTGTGTTTCATTCCGCCGTTCTTCTTGTTCTTTCAGATGTCGGTTGTACCATCAGGTGGAAATTGGTAGCATAGTGCACCGTCTAAGTTGCGACTATAAGACTTGCTAGCCCTGTCTGTCACACAATCGGGTAGAAATTTGTAGCATAGTGCACGTTGTAAGTTGCGAATATAAACTGTCAGCCCGATGCCTGTTGCACAGCCGGGTAGAACTTGGCAGCATAGTGCACCGTGTAAGCTGCGACAATAACTCATGTTGCTTGGATGCGGTGCAAGTTGAATGCGATATGGCTAAATACACAGAATCTTCAAAAAATAACCAAAGCAATCACTTAGAGCTCAAATCTTCTTAATCTTGCTTGCTACGATTAAAAATGATACGTTTCATGATTTAAACTTAGGATTACGATTTTCAGTTTATTCCACGATAATTTTCCGATCCAATCCTCTTGTTCCCCTTATGCTGATTCCTCGAAAAGTGCCTTCTTCTTTCTCCTTCTGACGTTTCATTCATGCTTAGCTCTTATCTCAATAAGTGGTTGGATGTTTTCGTCATCGTTAGGTTTATGTTAAAGGTGGGCTCGGATGTATAACTCCCACATACATGTAACGGACAAGGGTCTCCTAGCAACTACGGCAGTGTGGATTGAGAAAGAGTACTCAGTCTAGCTACATATTTCCCGATAAGATAATGACATGTATAAACCACAGTGACTTTGGCTATACCTCTCCGGGGTCTGTATATGTGTGCAGCGGTTTTACTATTGTTACAATAAGGCCATGTATTTCTAGACGTGATCCAGGTTGTTGAATAACTTGACAACCTCCACCACGTTTAGAATTATATGGCATTCTTACTTACACCTGGAATATATGTTTTTCTTTGCAACGCCCAGCGGTATTAAGATTTGCTTCGCTTGGGAGTAGAGCCGAATCTTATGTATAGTCAGTTCGTCAGCGGATTTAGTCAGTTCTTTATGTTCACGTGCCTTGGAGCTTAGCGGAGGGTAACGGTATGTTATGTTGACTTTCCAATACCGTGACTTTTTGAGACATTGTCTCACAAGCTTGACGGTTATGGCAATCGAGTCAAGGGCGCTTATGGCGAATCGGTTGTCGTTGGAAAAGCCATGACGTTCTGCTTCCAATGAGCTCTTAACTGTGCCCATACGCCCTGTATTTTGTAAGATACAGGGTGTTTTGTGAAAAACTAGCTTTTTTTTAATCACCCTGTAATTTCTAAACGGTTGATATTGCTCCCCCTGCCATACAATGTTTTGTTAGCCTAGGTGAGTACTCTATTATTGACCTCCTAAGGGGAAACACCCTGCATATGCTACATATTCTAAAGAAAAAAATTTCCAGTAAATTTTTAAGAAAAAATTGAGGACGTCCTTGCACATCATGTCGAGGCAACGTTGATTTTTTTATTGGAGCGAGGCATTGCTGGCTTACCCTTTGGTTACGTCAGCAAGTCGAGGCATCGTCTTTAACCGTCCAAACAACTCGTACATTTTTCTCCGCACTTCTTGTTGCCGCGACATATTACTTGCAATGCAACTGAAATGTTTTTACTGTACGTACCTCACTGAAAGTACCCAAACTGTATTCATAAATTGCAGAGTAATAAAAATTCAACGACTCTTTTTCTCAGAAAAAGTTATCATCGAAGTTTGTCTCATTTATTTTTGACACACCTTAGTTTGTCTTGGCATCATAGGATCCCCCAGCTAACAGAAATATCTCTTGCTGTGTTGGTACATCCACCAATACCATCAAATCTTGAGGTGATTTTTCTGGATGGGGAAGAAATGTTGCTATGAACCATACATAAACGCTGCTCTTGGTTTGTTATTCTTGTTGACGTAATATTACTAAATTTGTTTAATCTGAAACAATATACAAAAACAACGACTAGTATGCATACACATAGTTGCCCGTTTTTAAAACGGGATTCTATCTTTATTATATATAGGTATATATTTTTTTTTAATTAAAAACAAAAGCTGCTAGGATTCGACTTTGCTTAAGATTTTAAATTTTTTTTTAATTTTTTTTTAAGTTTATATATACATACGTGTGTATATTTGCCAAAACGTTTGCATGAGCGCGGGTAATTTTGAGTTCAATTATGTTTTAAAATATGACAATATCATCAGTGTACCTCCAGGGGCCTTAAGTCCGGCCTCTTGGTTAGGCTTAACAGCTCATCTAAAACCGAGAGCCACAGTAGTGGTTATAAAACTCCGCCTGTGGGCAGCCTCTAGCGGCTCTGATGGTTGTGGATTTTCCGTTTAAGACACCTGTAATGCAGTGTGTTTCCAACATATTGCCAATTCATTTGACGATTCGATGCCCCTATCTTCGGTTACCCTTTTGATCGAGTCAAAGTGGCGCCTTGTATTTATGCCCATAATTCCACAGATTCTTCCGTTGTAGACAGAGTGATTATAAAAGTAAATCCAGAGTGATTATTTTCATCTATTTGAATTAGCTAAACAACTGAAATATCTCAGTGTTATCATCATTTTAGGCTCAAGCCAGACTTCAGTAAATATAATTACATACACATACAAGTATACATATATCAGTATGTGGACCCTTTGTTGTTTGCATCTCAGTTTAAAACATATTGAGATACTTGAGAAAGATCGAAGGACGATTTTAAACTTTTATCAATTATCTTTTTGTTCAGAAAAATAATATTTTTTGATTAGGCTTTTTAAAAGTTGTGCGATAAAACAAGCCCCGTCAATGCCCGATAACCTTCTAGCGGAAATATTTATTTATGAAGTGTGCTCGCAGGCATCGCGATTAAGATGCTAGTGAACTCGGAAATTGTATCTGCAACCAGCTACGGAGCTGGAATGGAACAAGAAGTTTTATCAGATTACAAGTTTAAGACGTGCAATGTCACGTACCGGAGATCAGAGACGCGTGACAATTTTTAAACTAAGTATTATTAATGCAATTAGATCGCTTTATCCCGTCGAGAGTAAATTGAATTTGTCAACGGTAGTTTAATCATAGCAATTGATGCCGCTGCAGTAGTGAATTGACCTTTTATTGTTGATCTTATATACGTGTGCGGTGGATTTGACGATTGTAATTTTTATACTTTTGCGCTAGTTATTATGTTGGTTGGTTTACCAAAGATAAAACGAGCTTCTTCTACATACATATTATATATATATATATATATATATATGTTATGTATATATATATCACGACATAGTAAACGCACACTAAGTGGGGAAGTAATTAAGATTGTTCAAAGCAACTTTGTGGAGTTAAGAGTGAGTCTGCCTCCTCCTCCTTTAAACTGATAACCTCCGGACGATTATCAATTTTCATAAAGTTATTATTTATTGTTTAAAATTGTCCGAGTTGAACTAACGCTTGATTTAATCGGAAATGTGTGTGGTACAATTTTCAATTTATGCCGGTCCTACTTTAATAAAAAAAATTATAAAGAAAAACACCTGACCTTAATTAAGTGTGATATTTTTTTTTTGTGGTTTTGAAAGAGTTATTTTAATTTTTGTTTTCCTCAAAAGTGAGCTCGTTCATAAATATTTCCATTGCCACGTGTTCAAGTTGATAATTTGTTAAGTAATAAGTTTTTAATTTTGATGAATATTTTCGTAAAATGAAATTTTCAAGTCCAAAAGTCCAATATAAAAACGAAAAATTAATTTTAATGTGATTTAGCAAAAATACCATGTAAAGAAAGCTGTGATTCGATTTGTGATATAATTCATGTGAAATTTCTACATTTAAAAATTGTAAGAACAACTGTGACAAAGCGTTTAATATTCATAATTAAATATAAATTAAACATTAAAAAGAAGTGTTATAATTGTATGATTTGAGGCTTACAGAATGGCAACATTATCATCAATTCTTGTATGTATAGTAAAATCTTTACGTGTTCTAACTATTATTTATTATGTAACTTTAAATTATAGCATTACTTTTCAATAATTACAATTACTGAATATTTTGTTTATTATATCACGTTACTACATCAATTATTTATGAACAAAATAATACAGTCAAACCTGGTAAAAGTTGGCGACCTGCGATGCAAACAGTTTTGTCCAATTTGAACAGGGGAATTATTGTATTTTAAATTGAATTATTAAATAATAATTACTTTAGTTGCATTTAAAAAAATTAATTAATTCAGTTAAGTGGAAAAAAACAACATATTTAATAAATTAATAAATAATGCAAAACTAACAAAAGACGAAGAAATTAAAAATAAAACTTTCAAATTAGATTGTTTTAGAAATTAATTCAAATTTGTTGCTTTAAAATTTTTGATTTTACTCTATGCAGTTCGATTTTGATTTTTATATTAAGAACCTCCAAAATTAGGGACGGGATTTTATCGTTCAATTGACTCCAATTCGCATTCTTTCACCTGTATGTTAGCAAAAATTGTTTTGGTTACAGAATTATATATTTTTTTAAATGCTATCTCAAATCTATGAGTACCTACCGCAAAAAGTGACGCGTGAATTTTACTATTTAATTCGTACTGTACTGTATTTTGTACAAGATTTTAGTACAATTTAGAGAACAGTTTGAACAACTCCGCAGAGTGGCCAGACACGAAATTCCATGTACCTACATATGTTACATAATATGTAAGCAAGAGTGCGAATTCCAGTCAAACGAAGAGCAGCGCGCCAGAATCCCATCCGAGGTGAGATTTAAGATCAGAAGCGTATTCAACCCTAGAATCTACACCCAGGTACAAATGTACCTTTGCTGAGAAAGCAATTGCAATTTGAAAGTGAAATATTTGTCGCAGCAAGTTTAAATTCCATGATAGCCTGAAATATATCTTTTATAGGGATCTAACGTTGAAAACAGAAAGATGTTTGTGTTGATATTATGTCTACATAGCCATATGGTCTTGCATGTCGGAGTATGTATACCAAAGGTAATGTATATTCAGGAGCCCCATTATGGAAACAGAGGCGTTATTTATACATACCTCGACTGTATAAAAAAATTGGGAACTAAGAAATAAACAAAAATGATCTTGAATCCTCATAAATATTTTCGTTTTCAGACTATTCGGCTGAACTCGATTGAGATGTAAAAATCATTTCTTGAGAATATTATTAGGGTTCAAGATGGGTTAGTTATTTTTATTTCCTAGTCCCTATTAGTCGCATAGGTAGGTAAATACTAGCGCACTAAAAAGATTTTTCTCAAATTGGCTGATTTACCTCCAACTCGGGGCCAGAAATTTGCTAGCGTGGACGTTGCGAAGTATCCAGTTATACTTTTGGTGTATCAACCATAGGATCCAGGTGTGGCGTAGATTTTAAGAGTTAAGGGTTATGGTGTGGGGAGCAGGTACAGCGGACTCTTCCTCCTGGATTGCATTATTAAAATGTAGCGCATCCAAAACAACGAAGTTTGGATTATACGAACTTAAGCATGAATCTGAATCCCTGATTTTCGTGTGAAGCATTTCATTTCTAATATGTCTACTTAAGTATAACTTATATTTATTTCGTCACGCGACCCACTGTGATTCGAGTAGAACAAGCAAGCTGGACAAAACTTGTTTTTTTCGATTCATATGTCAACAACGAACATTTATATGTAGACTTGTATGTACTATGCACAAGATAATATATATAATAGTAAAGGAGTTTTGAAAAATTAATATTAAATTTAATATTGAAATTAAGAAAAACCATCGTAGATAGGTACATACATACTACTAACATCTAATAAATAATACAAAAAATAAAGCAATAAAATAACAAATTTACAATAATATATAGTACTTATATACTTGTCCTATAAATAATAAACTAAAATAAAACAACTGTAAAATGAAAACCAAAATTGAATCAAATTTGCAATGCACAGATAAACTATTTCTGTACATTAGGATTTATAGCAAATTAAGTATAATTATTATCATCGTCATAATCATCATCACTGTCTTCTGCAGTAGAATCATGTATTAAATAATCCTCTTCATTAACAGTATTCCTACTAGCTAGTATACTCTGACAGAGATTAACTGAAGAAGGAATATGTAAATGTAATACTTCCGAAGTTAATGTGTCAGTTCTTTTTCTAGGAATATCCCTCAGGCTATTAATTACAGGATCAGATGTAATCAGTGACATTGTTAGTAAATCACTATTCGTGGCAGTATATGACCGCTTCCGGAAGTTATGCTCATTTTTAAAAAACTTTTAAGAAGCAATAAAAACAATAAAAAAACAAGATTTCCACCTTTTTTTGCTTCTTTTATTTATTTGGTGTTGTCTTCCACAATTAAAATATAAAAATACTTTTCTTATCTATACCATGGTTTCGGCTGTTTGTGCCATCCTCAGTAGACTCACAAACAGCCGAAACCACGGTATAGATAAGAAAAGTATTTTTATATTTTAATTGTGGAAGACAACACCAAATAAATAAAAGAAGCCAAAAATGGTGGAAATCTTGTGTTTTTTATTGTTTTTATTGCTTCTAAATTTTTTTTTAAAAATGACTGCATACCACAAAATCTCTTCCAAAATCACAAATTATGGATATTATGCTCTCGACATCTTCTGCAATCTTTGTGGCGAGCCTCTTCAGCTTCTTCAGAGATATAACCATAAGGAGAATGGACGACTGGATAACTTCCGTACCGTTAACTAAAATTTTGTGCACAGTTGCCGGCATATCGTATCACAAACAGTGATTTAGATAAAGTGCTCTAGTCTCATTTGCAAGTTTCTCAAATTTTTTCAAATTTATGTCATATCCAGAAGATCCTGCTCTGAGTAAAAAACTAAAGTTTTTTAATAGTGATTCATCCAATCCTGTAATTTGACGACTCAATTCGGGATTCCCAAAAAACCTACGGGCAGTATTTCCATCGTTTGTTGAACCATATCCTTGTTTGGATTTGTCTACAAAGAGCCCCATTTTAATCTTAATCCTGCTTTTGATTTCATTGAACGTTGTTTCACATTTGCTTTATCAACTTCATCTCTAAGTTGCCATTTTTTTATGTCAAGGCGATAGGTAATGCGTAAAAAAAATTCGAAATATCGAATCCAGGCATGCAATGTAGACAAACAAAAAACCAAAATTATCCTTATTGCTAGCAAACTCTTTAGCCTCATCATTCATATTTATAGGAGTAGCTCCGCACATGTAGAATTTTTGGGATGAAGAAAGCATTTTTTTTATTTATTTCTTCCAAAAACTTTATCAGTTTCTAATACAGAAAGTTCATTATTTTCTTTGAAAAAAATAAACTTAATAGGTCGACAATGCATAGTCGACAAAGGTCGAGGGTTTTGCCAAACAATGTCGTCACCACCATGTAAGCGAAGCGAAACAAACGAAAATTCATATACAAATAATTCATCGGTATCGCTACTGTTGGCGAATTGCTGTTTATACGTGCTATAACCGGAACTCCCATCACATCCCAATTTACTAACCAGTATGAATGATGAGCTAAAAGGAGACAAATTGTTGATGACTTCAACTTGTGCAGTTAAAAGACATTCAGCCGTTTTATCAAAATTGCTTGTAGTTTGATTTCTGTATGCGTTTCTCTCACAACAATCTGGTCCTCAGGAGGACAACATGACTTTTTAGCTTTCCTAACACTATAGTACGATGGAAATAAGTACCTGATGTCCCACTTTTATATTCCACTTCCGTGTATGCTAATAGAAATGGCTAGTCGACCTTAAATCGACGTAATAAGCCAAAGCTTCGTCATTGGTCAAGCACCGACTACCACTATCCGTAGCCTGGCCTGCTTGTGATATTTAATCCTTTCGGTGTTGATGGTTGCAGTTTATGCCGATATATTTCAAAGTTCATGTCTTTCCCACTCAGCCAATCGGAATATTTACTGAAGAATCGTTCCTGATTTCTTCCACACGAACACCATTTTTTAGCCAATTTCGCAGAAAATCTGGAAATTATTACTTTATTGTCTCTCATTGAATTCGCAGTTATATGAAATAAATTGAAACAGATGAGAGTTTCCCTCATCCTTTGATTGATTCACCCAATTTTCAAATAAATGCCTTTTTGAAATGATGTAAGCGTACCTAAACTAAAAAAAAGAATAAAAAGTTAGATGTGCATCATTGTCGCAGCTAAATTTTATGTCATTTAAAAAGTTAGAATGTACCTACAATAACACATAAAAATTAGCTCGGGGACATAAGGCACATTTAGTTGATAATCGTTCAAAATTATAAAATCGGAAAGAAATTATGTTTTATTAGCGATAAATGTTTTTATACTTTTTTTGTACATAATTGAAAATTTTTTTTTCAATTTCAATACAAAATAAAATCCTACTTAAGGCACTTTCACATCAAACACAAGAATCGAAAAAATGTAAACCGAAAAACTCAATTTATTCCACTTTAAAACAAGATTTTTACTCCAATGATTAATAAAATCATGGGAAATAGGTTAAACTAATAATTTTACTAATAAAATAGTATATTTATCTTAGAATTTTTAAGAAAACACAACTTTTATGATTTATCGGACGAATTTTTCCGCCGAAAAAGTTTTTCGGCCGATAAAACATAAAAGTTGTGTTTTTCTTCAAAATCTGAAATAAATATAACTATTTTCTCAGTAAAATTTTTAGTTTATCCTATTTCTTTGGATTTTATTAATCATTGGAACAAAAATCTTGTTTTAAAGTGGAATAAATTGAGTTTCTCGACTTGCATTTTTCTGTTCTTGTTTTTGATGTGAAAGTGCCTTTACCCTCAAGTTGAGAATCCATTACTAAAAAACCGTATATAGATATCATTTAGTGGCACTCTAGATGTAATCACAACTGTCGCTAAATTGCAAATGGGGTTATCTGCTTAGTTGAATTTCGAACCCTCTGACTCATCACTAAACAATGTTTGTGCAATAAAATTGTTAGAACTGTTACCTGGAGTTAGTTGTTTGTTACTTTTATTTATTATTTCCTAGAAATGCAATAGTGACTTTTGTCCTTCTAGCTTGTTCTACTTGAACTACAGTGCGACATTGCAGAATTTATGTATGTACATTAGTGTGGTGGCCAAAAAAAAACGAAAGTGTTGAAATGTCTAAATGCTCATTCAGAATTCGTTAGCTAATGTTATTTTAAACTTCTATGCAAAATTTCAGTGAAATTCGGAGGTCGCTCAAATCCTAAATAATAGTGTTTTTTTTTGCTGTTTTGTACTTTCAGGAAAACTGTTTCAACATTTTCTGTCATAACTTTTAATTTGACAATATTTTTTCTTGATTCTTTTTTTAAATTTAAGGGAACTTAATCATAAACTTACTGCAGTGAAGGTCGTTTTAGAAAATTAAATCCTTCTATTTTTTATCAATTTTTCAAAACGAAAATTCGGACCCGGAACTCTTATATTTTGACTTCGCGTCAATTTTTTTGTAAGGAAAAGTGCCACGCGATTATACTTTTTCTACTTTAACATAATCTAAAATTGATTATTTTTCTAACGTCTACAACTAAAGGGAATCATGTAGTTTATGAACTGTTCTCAAAATGCAATTTTCGAAGGTAAAGCATTTTTACAAATTACAAAGAATATGTGCCGCTCGATAAACGTATAGACTTTTTCACTGTAACAAAATAATTTATACAGAAAAATAAGAGAACAAGTTACAATTGGTCTTCAGACCAATAATATTATACCCTAGATGAACATAAATGTTAAACAACACAAACAAACAAAAACAAACACCAAGAAGGGGTTGCCCGACTTAGTTATTTTTGAAATTTTATTTACTATTTTTATGAAAACGCTGTCTAGAAAATTTCAGCTCTCTAGGTCGACGCGTTCGCAGGCAGTAATAGTGAAAACCCAAGGTTTTGTATGGCAACACCCAGAATGCGTTGCCCGATGAGTCTATTTTTGAACTTGTATTTGCGATTCTTATGAAAATGCCATGCACAAAATTTGAGCGCTCCACGTCGACGAGTTCTCAGGCAGTGTCTAAATATATAGAGTTTTATATGGGAGTACCAACAACGGGTTGCCCGATTTAGTACGTTTTTGTAGTTTTATTTATTATTATTATGAAAACACCATGTACCAAATTTCAGTCCTCTACATCAACACGCTCGTGGGCATTGCCCAAATATACCATTAAAAACAAAATTTTGTATGGCAACCCTATGAAGGAGTTGCCCGATTTGTCCCATTTTACAAATTAAATTTACTTTTTTAAAAAAGCCTGTGCAAAATTTCAGCACTCTTAAGTGAACTCGTTTTCGAGTTTTAGTTCAGACGGAGGGACGAACAGACAGACAGCCAGACAAACAAACAAACGGACAGACAGACAAGCAAAAATCAAAATAACTTTAAATATTATGCGTTGGTGTCCAATCCAATAATTGCAAAAGAAGATGTCATTGCTAAAAAGCCGTTACTTTTATGGGTCGGCACATCTTTGTAATTTGCAAAAATGCTTCACCTTCGAAAATCGCATTTTGAGAACAGTTCATACAGTATATGACCCCCTTAAGTTGTAGGCGTTAGAAAGATAATGTTAAAGATGATGTTAAAGTAGAAAAAGTATAATCGCGGGCCACTTTTCCACAAAAAAATTGAGGTGAGGTCAAAAAATTGGAGTTCCGGGTCTGAATTTTCGTTATGAAAAAATTATAAAAAATAGAAGAATTTAGTTTTCTAACACGACTTTCACTGCAGTTCACAACTAATTCCGATTTCCATTGATCACGTTTTTTAGCAGAAGTGTTACACTTTTCTTGTAGTGTTACACCAAAATTGTTCCATTGACCAGCAGTGCAGAAATGGTGTACGTCAAAACGCCTGTGGTGCTACACTCGAAAAATCGGCGGTGTTACACCGGAATACGCACACATCTATCTGAGAAATGTCACAACTGAATGTCATTGAGCATCACATATCAATCTTCAACTACTACTCTATCAAATTCATCCACAATCACGCCAAAATCTTTTAAATTACAATTTTCATAATTTTTACGTTATTCGTGATGTTATTGTTCGCAGAAAATTTCAATCTGACAAAATTACACGGATATAAGTTACTATCACATTCTCATCGCGTCAAAAGTTGTTCCATTGAACTCGTTTTTCATTGATTGACGTGCACTTTTCTTAAAATATCAATGGAAATCGACATAAGGTCCCTTAAATTTATAAAAAGAATCAAGAAAATATATTGTCAAATTAAAAAGTTATGACAGAAAATGTTGGAACAGTTTTCCTGAAAGCACAAAATAGCAAAAAAAAAAACACTATTTTCGATTTGAGCGACCTCTAAACATTAATGAATTTCACTGAAATTTTGCATAGAGGCTTAAAATTACATTAGCTAACGAATTTTGAATGTGCATTTAGACATTTTAACACTTTTACAAATCCATACATTTTTGGGCCATCCTAATGTACATATTACAAAATAACTAATATCTCCTAGTAAAAAATGCACATCGGTTTCGGAAATCCGGTTCCCCGCTCGGAGGAATCCTATGTAAACTAGCATTGTTGCATTTGGAAATCGCGTATATATTTATGTGTAAATTTCTGTGCTTTTGAATGCGGGTGAACTTTTCTGATGAGTTCCGATGAGCCCTTCGGTGAGCATACCATGAGCGTTTTCATATTCAAAATTCATATGCATTTCCACGAAATTATGATGAATGGTGTGTTGTATTGGCTTTACTCCTGACACGTAGTTGAAAATAGCATTCGTTTAAGAAAGTTATGTAGAGTGCTGTGAAGTGAATTGTGTAACGTGATAGGATTTTGAATTTTGAATGGGTATGCATGTATATATGTAGGTCAAGACGATTTCCTTCTAGTTCTTCATAGTCTTCTTGTACGGCAGGTACCACCCTGAGGATCGTTTAAAACTTTGAAAAAATCTCCCTTCTATCCACTGAGCTATCTATCAATGGTAATTAAAATCGAAAATGTACGCAAAATCAGAGCATGCAGATGTAAAATAAAATGATTGTGCGCTATTATAATTGTACTAATTTATATATCAATGTAATCATTATAAATTTATTGATAAAAGCAGTGAGCATTTCCATTGTTTCATCATGAATTGACTGATGAATGTATCAATGAGTATTTTCATTATGTCAACAAGAAAATATTGTAACAACTCATGGAACTACTCATCGAGTGTGATCATGGAAAAGCTCGTTATGTTGAAGAAAAGTATATCATGAAGTAAGTCTCGGGTCCAGAACAGATTTCATCATTACCTTAATTGAAGGGCTCATGATGAGCTAGCTCTTCGATGAAATCGTTAAATTGTGTCTATTAGGTTTATACGCTAATATGTTAACAGCACAACGAAATGTTGACAGTTGTTAGTTTGTCTTTTTTAAAGATTGCATCAAAGGAAAAGTAATCCTCTTTGGTAGGATGTGACTGTTTTATTAACAACAATTTTTTTTTTTTTGTGAATTTTTTTGAAAATGTTCTTCTGGACTTTTATGTGCTATTGGTCTAAAAACGGTTGAATTAATTTGGTCTCTGATCCCCTAACAATTTTTGGGAGCCGAACTAATTTACTGCTAAAAAGATCATATTTCTGCTGAACTTTTTTCAAAAATGTTTCTTCATAACTTATATGCACTAGTTATAGTATGGTTGATATTTCCGGAAACAGAAATTGAAACAAGAATCGATTTTGCTGCTACTATAGACAGACTGCCTCCAGAATGATTTAATTTTGAATTAAGTCATTTCAAGGAAATAAAAATGTGACGCCTACAGGAAAATTAGTTCATTTGAAATGTCATTGACAGCTCCTCACTCTGAGTAAAGACCATGGCAGAGTTCAATAATTTAATTATGTTATCAAAACAAGTAAAAAAGCTTGAATTGGTCTAAAACCAATTCTTATGATACCCTAGATGAATACCGGTATAAATTTCGTATGATATTTGTATATTTGATTTTTGAAGTGGTTTTTCGCACATATTTCTAGAACGGTTCGTCGGACAGAAAAAATGATTATAACTAATTTTATAGGATTTCATATTCTGAAGAAGTTTTTAGTAAAATCGTTTTCACAGTATCCGTAAAAAACCTAAATTTTTATATGGCAACACCAAGAGGGGTTGCCTGATTTATTCCATTTTTGAAATTTTATTTGCTATTAAATGAAATTTTTGTATGGCAACCCGACAAAAGAGTTGCCCGATTTGTCTCATTTTCGAACTTAATTTTACTTTTTTTTTACAGTCCGTGTACAGAATTTCAGCTGTCTAAGTACACACGTTCTCGAGTTATCGTGCGCACGGACGGACATGCAAAAATCAAAATAACTTTTAATATTATGCATCCACGCATAATATTAAAAGTAATTTGGCTCTACTATCATTATTTCTATGCATTACAAACGGAATGACAAAATTGTATACCCTAAAGATTTCATCTAGGGTACACAAATTTGCGAAAATTTGTTGCGGTTGCAATTTGAATATCATATAGACATAAGAAAATTTTTGTTGTGGAAAGGGGCCAAAATGAGAAGGAAATCTGCAAAAAAAGAGATTTCATGATCAGCTGATGGCTGTCACTACTGACTTTATTAGAAATTTTTTCCATGTTCCAATAAATTTAGTTCATCTTAATTGAGGTAGGTGTCACTTTGAGTGCAACTAATATATACAGGGTGTCCCAGAAGTCGACGTCAAGCCGGAATCGGGTGATAGACCAAATCATACTAGTTACCAGAAAAATAAAAAAAAATAAAAATTAAAAAAAATCTAGGTCATGTATTTTTTAAATTATAGGCATTTTTTTACAAATCTTAACTGTTTTTTAATTTTATTTTTCTTATATAATGCCGAATATTGCTTATGTAACCTGTTGCTTTAAATTCTAAGCCTACTGCTCCATCTTGGAAGAAAATGTCAAATTTTGCCAAACCAAGAATAGAAAATTAATACTTCGCCCAACTTTAACTGACTGTACTGAAAAAAAAATGTACTACGGCAGTTTGGCAAGTAACTTTAAATGTTGACGCATTTAATAAGGATTCTAAAATGGTATGACATTTCCTACATTATTTCTTAGATTACAGGAATAAAAAATGTTTCTTCAAGAAACCCAGTTTCGAAAAATTTCTTTTTACCTACTAAAAATGATTCTAGTGTACCCAAAGCTTGCCTTAAGACCGTAACTTTAAGATTCTAGTTTGAGTGAGACGGAGAGTCGTTCCATAAAGTGTGAGTGAGACAAAAAATCTAATTTTTGCTTCCATCTAAGTAGGAATTTACTGCTGTTGCAGAAATTTACTTCTGCTTTATTTAAATTCTTCACCTAAGCAGGAATTTACTCCTGCTGCAGAAATTCACTTCTGCTTCACGTTTGCCTTCCATCTTAGTAGGAATTTACTCCTGCTGCAGACATTTACTTCTGCCTCATCTTTTCCTTCCATTTAAGTAGGAATTTACTGCTGCTGCAGAAATTTACTTCTGCTTCAACTTTTCCTTCCATCTAAGTAGGAATTTACTCCTGCTGCAGAAATTTACTTCTGCTTCACCTTTTCCTTCCATCTAAGTAGGAATTTACTCCTGCTGCAGAAATTTACTTCTGCTTCACCTTTTCCTTCCATCTAATTAGGAATTTACTCCTTCTGGAGAAATTTACTTCTGCTTTACCTTTTCCTTCCATCTGAGCAGGAATTTACTCCTCCTCTAAAAATTTACTTCTGCTTTATTTAAATTCTTCACCTAAGCAGGAATTTACTCCTGCTGCAGAAATTTACTTCTGCTTCACTTCTATCCACGTAACTTCAGAAATCTAATTCTGCTACTGTTACCGTGTTCACACGGGCAGACAAACAATTCTATTTGTTGCGCCTACACGCAAACATAATTGTAAATGTAACTCTGTCCTCACACTGCAGTCTTACATATTGCAGCTACTCGCTGCATCACTTTCAAGTTTCTACAAACGGCCCACAAGTACTTTATAAAAATCATATTCGATTGAATTAATTCAAGAGTCTAATTGTGGATTCCTTTCCTTCTTGTTTCAGAAATAAAGGGAGCAGACCACTGTGACGGCATTTATTTATTTTTTGAATTCTGTGAACTATATTTGGATTTTTTCGAAATTACTATATGTATTAGATTAAGGTAGTTGTAAGCGTTGAGTCATTTGAATTATTAGGATTATTAGCAATTGAATTTTGTGATATTAATTGTAAGCAGTATAATATATAATATAATAATATATATAATATATAATATATAATAAAGAATTTTATATTTTAACTTTAAAGGTTGAGTTTACCTTATAAACCGGCATCAGATCTCACAGCAATCTTCTCACCGTTACATAGCTTCACTTGCAATAGGCCTGTTTCATCAAACTAATCATACGACAACGGCGCAAAAATTTGAGAAGATTAAAGCCAACTCTTTTCCGCACTAAAGTTTTCAATTTTTAGTTCTCCTTTGGCCCTTAAGGCGATATTTTTTTTAGCCGCAAAATGAAATAAAGCTTTTTTTGGTTTGATATCCTCAAAACAAGTTTTTGTCATATTTCTCTTTCTCTCCTATATTTGATTGCCTTGTAATGTATAAAACATTTATGTTTTTTCTGAGCGCTTAGATTATTACAAAATTTAATAGGTTTCGAAATGCCAGATTTTCCGCCCACGTTCTTTGACTAAATATGACACTCCTTTTTCCAATTCTTTTAAAATGTTTTCAATGCAATTTGTGCTTTTGTGAGTGCCATCATAAAATCTGGAAAATTCTCTACATTTATTTTTACAATTTTATTTTTTATGTTTGATGTTATTTACTTACGTTATATAAAACTCATTTCGTCTAATTGTAAGCACTTCCAGCAAGTCATAGACTGACAATATTTCATCATCTCAAGGCTTAATGATGATGGCATTTCCATTATCCAACATATATTTCCCATCAATTTTAATAACTGAAACTGAATGAAGTCAGACTAAAATAGTCTTTTTCACTTCTTTTTCTTCTTCACTAGATATTTCGTTATTGCCTGAGAATGCGTAGAGTTGAAATTTTGTGCAAGACGTTTACATAAAAATAGTTAATATAATTTCAAAAAAGGGCTAAATGGGCCACCCCTTCTTGGTGTTGCCATATAAAAATTATTTATGTTTTTTACGTATACTATGAAAACCATCAGTCCTATACATTTTTTTTATATTCTGATACACCAATTACAGCTTTTCTACTTGCTATATATAGATTATTTTTATTTTTATAATTATTATTATTAATTTTTTGAATTCATACTTTTGTTATCGTCTTTGTTTAAATTTAAGGTGGGAATTTGAAAGTAGGTACTTAAGCCCTTTGTCTAAAAGTTGCTATAATGCAATTGCTTTATAATCGATCGGGTCACGTGAATTTCTTCTAAGCGTGACAGGGCATCCGCGACTACGTTTTCTTTACCTGAAATATGGCGAATGTCCGGTGTAAACTGACAGATGAAGTTTAGGTGCCGCAATTCACGCGGTGAAGTTTCATTTAAATCTTGTCTACAAGCGAAAATTAAAGTTTCTTTCTTCCAAGAGGAAACGAAAATACTTGATGGCGCTATAGGCTGTCAGTAACTCACGGTATGAACTTGTTGGGGTGAGGGGAATTAAAATTAAAATACGTCTTAACTTGGATCTTTATTGTTCTAAATGATGAGTGAGATTGACTCAACTAATGCACATTCCCCAGAATGTTTGCGGCGATAACAATAATGTTAACTGTAGCAAACTGGCTATGATTACATACATACATACATATCTATCATTGTCAAGAATTTCTTGCACCTTATAAGGGCCTCGATATTTAGCAAATAACTTTTTATTGAAGTATTCCGGGATTTTTAACATAACATAATCGCCAACGTTATAGTTATTTTGACGCTTGATTTCGCTTGATATTTTCATCAGCCTGTTTTCTCGTGTTGATCAGATCTACTTGCCTATCAGGACTAACTTCTAACTGCGACTGTAAATATTCCGCCACCTTATCCCTCTTGGTTTACACCAAATAAAAGCATACTCGGAGTGAACCCCGTGCTACAAAGTATTATTTATGGTGTACTCTGTCTTAGCTAAATGCTTATCCCACCTCCCAGTAGTATCAATTTCACACTGTTTGGCTAACATGGCGATGAGCAACCGATTTACTCGCTCAACTTGACCATTAGATTGAGGTGAAAAGGTCGCAATCTTAATATGATTAATATTGTTGCTTCTCATAAAATCTTCAAATTCTTGCGACGTAAAGCAAGTTCCTCTGTCTGAAACGACTACTCGGACTACTATAGTTTTCGAAGTAAATTTCTAGGCATCACCTGGCAGTCCGCGAGAGTAGATTAATTCCACTCAAAGAAGAAATATCGTACCTAGGTATCAACCTCAATAATAGGGTACACTCCAATCCTCACGCGAAGAAAACTATAAAAAAAAACAAAAGCGGCAGCAACCATTCTGAGACCCCTGTTAAACTCAAAACATTTATTTAACGATTCCAAATTACTATTATACAAATGACTTATTCGCCCAATCTTGGGCTCGGGTCTCATGTCTTGGATGCAAATTACCCCCAATGTCGCTTTTGAGTTAGAAACATTTGAAAGAAGAATTCTGAGACATTGAGTCGGCAAGATCCGTAAATTGTAAATTCAATTTTATTATTTTTTTCCGGACGGGAATCGAAGCCACACATGTTAGAATCGGTCAAAGATGGAGAATAGAAGAAATTTAAGAACTTTTATTTTTAACGGTTCTATATCAAATCATAAATACAAGAGGAAAAAACAACCGCCTCGTCTTTTTCTCTTGTATGTATGATTTGATTTTATAAATCTATTCTCCATCTTTGACCGATTCTAACAAGTGTGGGTTCAATTCCCGTCCGGGAAAAAATAAAATTCCGTAAACCAAATAGTTACAAATGGTACTATAATAAATATATTTACAATGCAGCAAGCACATCACCCCTAATGTACTACTTGATAAGATTGGGCGAAAAAGCCTTGAATAAATTTGAAAACTATCCAAATCCAATAGTCAGTAATGTCTTAATTGAATACAGAAATGATTCTCTGACTGATAACTACTATGTATATCCCCTCCATAAACATACTTCACGAATTCACCTTCAACTCATACTTTCCTAGCTCTCCAAATTAACTGACGATCCCCTTCTACACAAAAGCTTTATTAATTAATTATTATTAGAGGATAACATTGTACTTCATGTACTAGGGAACTAGGTTCCGCTTTGTGTAAAGCATAGTGATATTTATGTGATAAGAGTACACTTAATTACTAAATTTTTACAGTGGGACGTAACCATATTCAATTACAATCTTTAATCGGAACAATCATTTGTAAGGGTAATCCACACCCATTTAAATACTTTTATCTAAGTATCGGCCCTTAATGGCTCTTGTTAAAATGTTATTTAGTTTTAATTTAAGATAGTTTTAGTGTCATTTAGACAAGTATTTTTAGTATACCAGGAGCAAGCTTACTCTTTACTCTGATTCCCAATGATATAATTGGTATTCATATCGCTAGAGCTAGTAATGATTGAATCTCTCGGCATATCAGTGCCGGTTTCACAGTCCAGGCTTAAGCCAGACCTTAAGTAAGCCACGGGTGTGGCTTAAGCCCAGATCTTAAGCCTACTCGGTTTCACAGTACTCGATAAGCTGAGGCTTAGTTAAATCGCAGAAGTTGTCAGCACTGCTGTAATTCCGAATTTTTGTAAAGGAAAATTTCCATTGTGGATTAAAAACTAAGCGAAATGAAGAAGACCTTTTTATTTACCAGTTTGTTCTGGTTTTTATCTGGAAGGATATCAAATCCAAAAAGCGTTGTTACAGAATGTTTCGATAAGCGTAGACTAAAGTATATAGAAGACAAGGTATTCCCATTAAAACTTTGACACATTGCAGCTGATAGCCTGTGACGTGTTTCGTCGTCCTATAACGTATATAAATTTCTATTGAAAAGACAGAGAGATGAGAGAGAATATTGTGTTCTCTGTACCGTACTTTCCTATACATTCGGACACAAATGGCGGAACGTGGTTTGTAATGAGAATACCTTGTATCTCTGTACCGTGAGCGTAGACCATCGTAGCCGAATGTTTCGACAGTTGGAACCGAGAATAAAAATCAACGTCATCACATTTCTCGAAATGTTGCGGGCGCCTTCTTATAATTTTTTCACGTATCACACCTTGCGATATTATATTATACATTTCTTCGTCGCTTATATCCGATAAATAATTCATTTTTGACTTAAACTGTTTGGTTTCTTCCTAAAACGTCAAATGAAATGCTGACACTAGCTGCCAGACAGTACTCAAAACTGCTGTCTAGATAACTATTTTTCGCTTGGAAAATTTCAATTTAGTTTTAAAGTATGTATAACTTTTGAAATATGCACGTTCGTTTAATAACAGAAATTAAAATATTTAGGCAAAATATATATTTAGCAGTAATTTCCTATGTGTTTCACAGCAACATCTGAGGCTTAAAGGGCGGAACACAATTCCACCGTTTCGATCCGATTCGTACAAATGTCAAATTTGTTTATATGAGACATACGTGCAACTGGACACATTACACCGAAATGAATCGAAATGGATCGAATCGAAACGGAGAAGTTGAGCAAATTTCAACTTTTACGGATGACATAACCTAGAAAATCACCTGTAAAGATTTGTTTATACTCAAAGATGCAAGAAAAGGCTTTTGTTGACGAAATAAAAAAAAGACATGATTTATGTGACAAAAAAGGATTGTTTGATGGATGGATGTAAAGCGAAAAGGCAAAATCTGGCAAAATTTTAAAGCCAAGTGTTTGAAACCGAACGGAACAATTGTGCACATGGATCCGTTGATCGAGACATCAGAATTGTGTTTGGCACTTAAGCCTTCGAGATGACGGGCTTAAGTTAAGCTTACCTTAAGCCAGTGATATCACTTAAGCCTTGACTGTGAAACCGAAATATGTATTAATCCTTGGCTTAAGCCATCGCTTTGGCTTAAACCTTGACTATGTAACGGCCATAAGTCAAAGGTACTATTGTACGGAGTTAGGTTTAAGATATGAAAAAAAAATGTATAATATATAAATTGGACTCAATAAATCAAACTTGAACTTGGCTTAATATTCAGAAGCTATAGAAAAATAGCTGTCTGACATAGAAAAATATTATTTATTCCGTTAAAATTTACAAAAATCAGAAAATATTAAAAATTGGTTTCTGAGCGACTCATATAATGTACATACCTACTATAGTCGTTAAACGTTTACGAAACAGTTCCATTATTTTGTTGCCGACTAAGTGTAATTCAAATTTATGATCATACAGAGGTGAATACACACTCTAGATGGTTATAAGACTGGCCATATTCTGTTATAAAAATGAACATAAAATATTATATGACTATTTAAATTTAGTTTTTGTAATTACAGATCGTATCTTTCAACTGTGATGACTTTAATCTTAACTAACATACAATTAACTATAATTAGGGCAATAATGTTAACTAAGTCCTTATCCGCACATCTATCCATGTACATTAATTCGTTGTTTAATTTAGGTATAAAAATCTTTTATAGATGAAATCCTTTGTCATACAAATGTGCAATAAACAAGCGATTATTAAGAGTAATGGTGTAGGTAGGTAGGTAAGTAGGTAGGTGTAAGTAGGGAGAGTAGACAGAGCCAATGCTCTTACATGATGGGTAAATATTTGCTAAATGAATTTATCATATCCAAAGTAGGTACATAGCCAACGTCAATTCTTTAAGCCAATGTCATAAAAAAAAACAGATTTTAAACTGCTTGGTGTTGTGATATTGCTCTGACTTTGCCGTTGATAAAATCTCCCAACATCTTCATAATTTGATAACCGGTCTCTCGAATCGAGATACAATACTAAAATACCAACTCGAATGAGCGTGTTCTTATTCTACGACTTTTTATCAGGTCAAAAAACAGCTGCCGTCCTCTGCTGTACGGAGTAAGTGTGTAGTTACTCTATTGAATTGTTTACTTAACGCATGTTGAGTATAATAATATTATCCATTCCTTGTCATAGTTGCAAGTGGATTATATCCATGTGAATATGGATTAACGACAGTATTCGTGCGGTTATTACTGTTACACGCGTGGACTTTACTCGTGGCTGATATACATATACGAGAGGTTAAATTGGTTGATAAGGGCAAATCTTGAACGCAAGGACTTGTTAAAGAAGAAGAAGATTTTTTTTTAAATTTTTCCAGTTTAAAATCTAAGGAAAAGTCGACGTCGTTCGTTTATACATAGCTATTTATGTTTATACAATCACCAGAGGTGCTATCAATTCTTATCATTGCACATATTCTCGCGATCCAAGTGATCAACCAAATCTGTGCCCGCCGAACAAGTAGTGTGTGATATTTAAGAAATGCAAGTTTAGATCTAGTTAAAAATGGAAGTACATGTGAGTATTGACCTTTCGTACTGGGATCATTGTTGTTGTTGTTGTGGTTTTAGCGCTCATACACATCATACATAATATTGCTTCCCTTGCTTATAATTTCTTTTAATTCAACCGGTTGCTATAGTGTGATTTTATTTGTTATTCGCGCAGATCATCAGACTTATCTTAAGTTCGATTAAAGAAGGCAACAGATGACTTTGCAGGTGATATCTACAATAAATTTATATTAAATCAACTGTAGCACCCCCGTATATGTACATAAACACACATATATACTTTCCAACATTTAAAAAAAAAAACATTTACGTTCTCTTATCACTCGAACATACTACCAAGGCTAGTGGAATTCAGTTACGGAACCTATGGTGGGACTACGAGTTTTCCCTTTGGCGGCGGCGGCCCACCAGTGTACTTTAGACCGGCAATGAAAATTTCTGATATTTCTGACAAGAACTACGCTACAATAAGTGGATTAGTTTTTTTTTTTTTTTTTTGTACAAAAACTATTCCCATCACACCAACAAGTTTTATATTCAAACCGGAGTGAAGCATACATTTTTTTTTAATTAATTATGTTTTTATTGAATCAATTCAAATGTGTTTATGTGTGTTTTGATTTTAAAATTAGTTTTTTAACGATTTTTTCATAGATACTGGAACAGATTTTAGTTACCAACAACAATTATGGCAAGTTTTATATAGAAAACACCTTCGATATTTCTTGCAAAAAAAAAAAAAATAACAAATCTAAAACTAAAGATCTAAAAATGGATATTCTTCATTCCATTTCAAGCAATGAAACCTATTTTGAGAAGTTTATTTTAATCTTAATCTAAAATTTAGTAAAGTGCTTTAAGCTCTTTTCATTGTTCGCAGAGACAAAATTAAAATAAAAAAATTACACTGTCCTTGTCTAAATATGTATTATGAATGAATACTAAACATGTTTGATAGATAACTGAAGAATGTATATATATATGTGCGTATGTATGTATGTACATTGTACATTTTAGAAGAGAAGAACAACTTCCATTATCATTGCGTACGTGATTGTTATAGACCAGACCAAATCAACTTTGTGCATGCGTGTCTTGATCGCTGATAACGATTTAAAAAATTTGAAGAACATTTTTCAGATAATAATATAATTTTCATTGTTTATTTGATTGATGTGATTTTATGTACAATATGGGTCATGCTAGCATTTGCTAGGACAATTATTACAAAAAAAAATATGAGAAAATCCCTACACGTAGGTACATACTAACTAAAATTGCAAAATTAAAAACTAAAATTAAAATTATAGAACCAGAGTTTAAGCTCGGATCATTCCACCGAAAATCGATCAATAAAGAACAATTTTTTGAATTCGTGCTCACCGATTTTGCCAAAAATTTGTAGGCTTTGATGAGCTAATAAATTTTGCTAATTTTTTTTTAAACTATATTTTAAGTATGCATTTTCAAAACTATGTTGAAAATTAAAAAAAGAATTGTAGGGTTTGTAACGAGTACTTAATAGTATAGTATGTATAGTCCGCGCCACGAAAAGTGATTGAGAAGGAAGTTTGTAAGTTTGTATACCTATTGTGTAAATTGCCATTGAAAAAATTAAGAAATTACCTACTATTCTATTTCCTTTAATAAATATTTATAATTTCATTTCTTTCATTCTTGAAAAAAAAAATGATTATAAATATAAATTTGTTCACAGAACTTCTAAAAATAATTTGTTATTCTAATTTACAACCAGAATTGATATAAATTATTTTGATATGGTAGCATGAAAGACTCCAGAATTTTTTTTTACAAATTTGGTTTGTGTCTACAATAAAATTTCTAATGTGTCTTATGTCGATTTCGATGCAGACTTCAGTGCAACACCAGTGTTGGACTTTTTCTAGCAATGCAGCACTGAAAATGTTCGATGGGATAACTTTTATTACGTTTGACAGTTCCATATATATAATACGTGTGTACACAAATACCATGATACAAAGATTAATTAGGTATGGCCGAATTATCTGTCAGTTGGTTGCATGTCACATTTGGCGGCAATTGTCACAAATTAGTTCGTCTCAATTTCAATCGTGCTTATTAAAATAAACAAAAAGTTTCTATTTGGAAAGGACATTGACAGTTTTTGTATGGGAGATGGACCAAGTGCTCCTCAGACCAACACTAATCTATAAACCGTAGCGCATCATATTCTGTCCGAGGAGTTAAGAGTCAACTTCCCTGCCCCCCCCCCCCATCCTCTGAGGGGAAAATCGAAATTCGGGCTTCGTCTGCCGCCCCGAAATTAAGTTCCGCACCCAACCCCCCTAGGTTTGGGAGCACCCTGAATGAAGATACGAGAGTCCAAATAAAGCAGATACGATAAACACAGTATAAACGGATCACAAATGACGCGAGACTCTTAAAAAACTGCGTTAAATTATTTCCTCTCGGACTGATATTTTTTTTATGATTTTTTTTATTTATACATTAATGCAAGAAACTGCTTGGAGGTACTCCAACTTCTGGACAGCATTTGGTCCATTCTTGACAATATCCTTTTTTTCCTTTCCCACTAGCACATAAATACTTTTCCCGTAGTGATTTAAACGACGAAACTAATGTTTTGTTATATATTTTAATATATTCAAAACGTATTTCAGTCAATAAAATACGCAAAACTCAAAACAAATTCACTCGAAATGACATTGTCACCTTATGACGTAGCAACACAAAAAATTCCTCTCTAATCGGCCATACCTTGTTATCTAGGTATTGTGCACAAATATTATGAATATGACAGAGATATATTCGCTGGACTACAGTGCTTCCAGTTCTCCACTGCCAGAAAAAGTGCAACACTGATTTGGTCCCATCGAAATCGACATTAGTTTAAATATCCTAAATGGCTTGTGTCTAAACTAAAATGCATTCGCTTTAACCCTTTCGGTACTATGGGCGCATATATGCGCTTAGAAAAATAGGCTCATTGTGGCCTATGCATAGTCGTAGTACACGCTGCACTTGTTGCTGATAAGAGGCCCCGAGTGTCTCTCGTCCACAAAAGGTAACAACGTTGAAGTATACGGCAACGTATACGCCTAGGCTATGGGCGCATACATGCGCTCAGAATAATAAGCTCATTGTGTCCTATGGGCGCATATATGCGCTCAGAGACTTGTCGAACTTAAACGCTTATAGAATTTTAAGAAAATAACGGAATTGAGTCAAATAAATAGAAGGAAGATTAAGTTTTACTCTTTCGAGACCGATATAGAGTCTACTGGCAATTTTTGTTTTTCAATGCAGTAGTTAAGTAGAAAATTAAGAGACAAGTACCGAGGTACTGTCAGTTTGTTGGCTTAAAGCCGAAAATCGAAGTTTCATGAAGAAATTTTGAGAGTATACTGTGTGCTTCGATCAGCAGCGCAAGGCGATCTCATCAGGACAGCAATGAAACCCTGAACTGCCTGATTTTGTACGATAAAACAGATATGTGGAATGCCGTTTCTGGAAATACCAGGTCCGTGTGGCTTCATTATCTTTTTTTGAAATCTGAGAATACTAAAATCCCACTAACAGGAAAAATTAAAAACTGGAATAACTGTCATTTCGTAGAACGAAATTTCTACAACAATTTTCAGGCTGGAAATTTGGGGTGAACAATTTTAGCGAACCACGTAATCTAATTTTGTTAATTGTGTTATAATTAATTGATTCATTGATTTCATGATGGGTAAAATTTATGGCAGTCTTCCTCAACTATCTATTTCCTTCAGTTGTCTGTCTGTGGATTTTCGCAGGAAATTTGCGATGACTCTTATTGTCCCCATTTTAACTATGGGAGCTTTATTTTTAGCAGTATAGACTTTAACGACGTCATTTGTTATATTTATAGACTTGCTCGGAGCGCTCATGTATCTGTTCTTGCTACGTCCCTATTCGGAAGCTCTGGATAGGCCTATTTGACTCATCGTACGCTTATCTTTCGTCATAGTTTAATTTCTACTAAATCATCTGTATACCTTTCCGAAAGCCTACAGTTCTTACACTCGAATAGAGGTCTTTAACTTCTTCTCCTGCGATATCCATCCAGGTACGGTGAGAGCTCTTACTTCGTCTAAGTTGCCCGAAAATGGAACTCTATTTTAAATTTGATTCAGCGAACAGGTTCCGGCCTGAACTTTGCTAAGCTAGTCAAAAATTACCTTAATTAGTATTAGATTGTGATTGGTATTTATTCTTAAGCAAGTTCCACACCAGGTCACTGATATGCTGATGTGGTGATGGTGAAGTTTTAAAATAATCAGCGGCTGATATATTTCGAGGGGATCACATCAGTAGATAATGCTACATCAGCTTAAAGTCATCTGATTTTTCTATGCCAAAATCGCAATGAAATTCAGCGAGGAAGAACAGCTTCTGCGGTTTTTATTTTTAAACGAAAGAAAAAGTTATAAGACCAATAATATTATACGCTAAATGAAAACCCAAAGTTTTGTATGGCAAATGCTCTTTAACACGATCTCAGGCAGTATCCAAATATATAGTGAACAAGTAAAAAAGCTAGAATTGGGCTAAGACCAATTCTTATGATACCCTAGATGATTGCCCGTATGTCATTTCGTACGGTTACCCACCCATCTGTGCAGGTCTGATTTTTGAAGTGGTTTTTCGCATATAAGTATTTCTAGAATTGTTCGTCGGACAGAAAACTTTTCAGTACATTAAACCCGTATAGGACTTACCGTTTTCATAAAATTATGTAAAAATCTTAAATTTTTATATGGCAATATCAAGAAGGGTTGCCCGATTTGGTCAAATTTTGAAATTATATTTACTATTTTTATGAAAATACTATGTACGAAATTTCAGCTCTCGACGTCGACCAAATATATAGTGAAAAACGAAATTTTTGTATGGCAACCCTACGAAGAAGTTACCCGATTTGTCCCATTTTCGAACTTAATTTTACTTTTCTTTTTTAAAAGGCCATATGCAAAAGTTCAGCTCTCTAGGCATAAGCGCTCTAGTGTTATCGTGCGGACGGATGGACACGCAAAAATCAAAATTAACTTTTAATTTTATGGTGTAACAAACGGAATGACAAATTTAGTATAATACGCTATGATTTCATCTAGAACATACAAAAGAAAGGAAAAAGCAAAATAAACGCAAATCTTGGGTTCATCCCAAAAAATTTCAAGTATAGTTCAGCAGTTGTGGCAAAAGAATCAAATGAAACACCAGCAAATTTAAGCAAATGTATAGGATGTCAAAAGAATCATTTGATTTATCACTTTTGCAGACGTTGATTCTCACATGCAATTTCTTTTTTCAACACTTTGCACTAATTTTGAAAATAAAATATCGACTGATGTAAGTAAAACTCAGCAACATGCAAGTCACTAGCTGATTATCAGCAGATCAGTATCATGTCAGTACTCATCACTACCTCTTACAATGTGGCATGCCTCATTAACATATAAGTGCTGCTGATAATCAGCACATCAGCACATCGGCATATCAGTGGCCTGGTGTGGCACACCTTCTAATTCTTGTTACATTGTTTTAATTAATTTTTAATTAAATTTTTTTTTTCGTCTCTTTTCTTTTTATATCCTAAATGAAATCTACAGGATATACTATGTTTGTCATTCCGTTTGTAACGCACAGAAATAAGGATGGTAGAGGAAAATGGGGTGGGCACCAATGATTAATATTAAAAATTATTTTGATTTTTGTAAGCCCGTCCATCTGTCCGATAGCTCGAGAACGCGTTCACGTAGAAAACTGAACGGACTTAAAAAAAAAAAGTAAAATTAAGTTCGAAAATGAGATAAATCCGGCACTCCTTCGTGGGGTTGCCATACAAAAAATTCGTTTTTCACTACATATTTGGACACTGCCCAAGAATGCGTCGATATACAGAGCTGAAATTTGGTACATGGTGTTTTTATAGTAATGACAAATAAAATTTCAAAAATGGACTAAATTGGGCAACCCCTTCTTGGTGTTGCCATATTAACATTTTGATTTTTTACATATACTGTGAAAACGATCAGTCTTACATTTTTATTGTACTAAAAACTTTTTCAGAATATGAAATCCTATAAAATTGGCTATAATCATTTTTTCTGTCCGAACCGTTCTAGAAATATAGGCGAAAAACCACTTCAAAAATCAAACTTGTATAGATCGGTGACCATACGAAATTTTATATGGGCATTCATCTAAGGTATCATAAGAATTGGTCTTAGACTAATTCTAGCTTTTTACTTGTAATTTTTTTTTGTTCTTTTCTTTGGGCTCTTTATCTTAATTCTCTTTTTGATTTTTGATTTTTTTTTACTTATTCATTTATTTATTTATTTTTACTTTTATTTTAATGTTATAATCTTGTTGTTGTAATCTTATGTACAGGGCCTAATAAATGTATTGTATTGTCATTGATTTTATACATATAGATATGCCACTGCCCGCGCAGAATATGTTGTTACATCTTCTACTGAGTCGCCATGGTAGTACTTTATCATCTGCTCACAAAACGGTCCGCCATCTGTTCGCAAAATTTGGCGAATATGAGGATAATAAGTTGTCTTCGATAATAAATAGCGCCATATCACAGCAAAGAATCTTATCTAATTTTGTTTTTTCCGTATTTCTTTATCTAATGATGTGTAGAAATGTGGAAAAAATCTGTAATATAGAAATTTAAAGGCATATCTTGATTAGTATCAAGATGATTTGAAGGATTTTGCAAATGTGATTTAAGTGAAAAGAATTTCATACTTCGCTTTCGCACCAGAAAGTTGCAGAACAGACAAAACTCTTATCTAGGTACTGCGGGCTTGCAAGAAATTTTTCGGTCGGATTTTCGATAAATTTCTGCGATCTGCCTTTTCACATCTGGTTGTTGACTGGTACATTAATTTTTCGTGAAAAGTTTGAAATATTTTCCGTCAAGCAATTTGTCTCATTTGATGAAATTTCTTAGAATTTTTGGTTCGGATCACGGTATACAGAAAGCAATATCTTATGAGCGTGAACATTGTTTGGTTTTTATACCCTAGATGAAATCTAAAGGTATACTAAGATTGTCATTCGGTTTGTAACACATAGAAATAATGATGCTAGAGCAAAATGGATTGGACCCATGCAAAAATAAAAGTTATTTTGATTCTTGCATTTCCGTCTGTCTGTCCGTCCTGACGATAACTCGAGAACTCGGTTTTAATGTACTGGAAAGTTCATCAGAATATGAAATCCTATAAAATTGGTTATAATCATTTTTGCTGTTCGACTAACCGTTCTAGAGATATATTCAAAAACCACTTCAAAAATCAAACTTCAGCGCCTGAGCCTAGATAGAACATTCTTTTGATTAACGGATGGCTCCAAAACGAATAAGGGAGATGGGGCAGGAGCATATGGTTCAAGACCTCGGGTCGACATATATGTAATTGAGCTATAAATTAGAAAAAATATCAATAGAACTCACAGGAACAAAAATATCTATAATATCTTTTCTGACTGCAGAGCTGCATTACTGGCTCTTCAATCAAATAGATTCAACTCCAAACTGATTTGGGACTGCCTGCTGGAGTTAATTAAATTAACACACTCCAATTTGTTTGCACAAATATGGGTGTCTATACACTGCAATATCGCAGATAACGGGATAGGGGTCCAACTAGCCAGGAAAGGATCCGAAATGGAATTCCCACAGCCAATACCCTTCAGTTACACTGCCTGATGAGAGGGGTTGCGTTTACTTGTGCCCTTTCCGTTATGCAGGTGAACAAAGTAGTTTTTAAAATGATTTTAGTTCGATTTTTTTTTCATCTATTTTCATAAACATCGAACAATATAAATTTAGTATTTCCAGACAATTTCCTCATTGCTGGCACCGTTCTAGACGTTTGTTTTTTCGTTAAAAACCAACGTCTTGCCGGCCGTACTCTTACACATTTATTCCCTATCACACTAAAATCGATTGACAATCAACCGAATTTCTGCCTGACAAACTAATTTCAGCCATAATAAAATCATTTTTTTTTAATCATTTTTATCGAAAAAGAAGCTCTGGCACATACTAGCATAAAAAAGCTGTCTGGGAATAATGAAATTATATTATTCAATGTTTATATGTCTATAAAAACTAAAAAAAAAAAATCGAACTAAAATTATTTTGAAAACTGCTTTGTTTACCTGTGGAACGGAATGGACACAGGTAAACGCACCCCTCTCATCAAACAGATGGGCAGCATGCCTATTGAGATGGTGACGCTGCTAGCTCTCGTACTATATGTAAGAAATTTAATGATGTGAAACTGGCTCCTGCGAAACGAAGCTGTTGACGGGTTGGCTGAAGGAGGCATTGCAAAATTGACGCGATTTTGAAATTAGAATAAACCATTCCTAATTTGAAAATAATTTATTTATTTAGCTAAGGTACCTATAATATATATAAGTTACTGAAAAAATGTGTCAATTAAAATATGTACTAAATTGAAGATATGCATTAATTTAAATAATAATTTCTTGTAGAACAGAAGGAATATATAATTCAACAAAAAAATCTCTTACGAAGTACTTCTCTATATATGTATATATCTCATAAAAAGCAAATTTATTGAGAAAAAATCTGAAATTCCTTTGAATTCCTTTATTACATTTTTTCCACATTCCTAGACATTGTTAAGCAGGCCATACACCATCAGTTTGGCCGTGGTTTTACAGTAAAACTGATGGTGTTTGGCGAACCCCACGTTTTGAGGTTCGGATATCTACTAAAACCAAAATTCAGGTCATGCCAGAAATATCTTTCTCAAAACGTGGGCAAGACGTGGGCAAGGCCACACCATCAGTTTTGTCGTGGTTTTACTGAATTGCTCGTTCATAAAAACGCGTCTCATAACATCTAATAAATATTAAAAATTAAGTTTTGTGGAACGAATACAAGTGTTTTTATTTTGAACATGTCTAATATTATTAACAAGCTCTATCAAGTGCCAACTAAAACATCAACTATTTTGATTGAAGGAATTTTTTATATTTGGGCAAGAACAGGATGCTTTACGTCAAATGCTGTCCAAAGAAAGACTTTGAAGTTCATTCAGGGAAAGGTCAATAACGGTATAATATAGACAGCTTAGGGCGCCTACGTACATACGTGGTAGTTTACATGCATTCATCTCCATCTACTATAATACCCTGTATATCAGACTGTCTTCAGCTTAACTATGGCCATGGAATTTCGTAATGAATGTGCGAATGTGAAACAATCTACGCTTACTATACATCATATTACCTCCTTCTATAGCAGAAATGTTCCAGGACCTACGTTACTGCCCCCTAATCCACTCTTACTTAATATCTTTCCTAGCTAGAGATCGCCTTACATCCGTATCCTGTACACATTCATTTCACTAAAAACAAATTCTCATAGTTTGTTGAAGATTACTAAATTGGTTTTTCTTTGTCATATTATCTGCCATAATAGGGCACATACTGCACTTCCATAATTATTTATGTACATTCGCTTAATTTTATATTCAGGTCAGACTTTTGTTTGGGAACAACAACAAAATATTATCTGGGACAATTATTAGACAAAACGAGAACAGGTTTCCACTAAAAAGAGGAGTACCTACCGTAGCGTAAAGACTAAAAAAAAAAGGATCGTATGATTAAAGTAGTACGCTTTCGATGAAAACTACGAACAAAAACTAACTATTAAAATCTCTTATACGAGTCCTTTGACGTAAGAAAAATTGTGAGGTATCCAGTTTTAATGATAGCAATCAGTCATGAATAGTCATCAAAGATAACATTCTTCTTAAATATATGTAGTTTGTGGAACGTCAGAAGACAGAAATGTAAGACAACTTCGATCATAATAATCATTGAAAAAATATTACGGAAATAACTTTGCTGCTTATGGCTTTGTTCGTTGCAGCGTAATCAGCTCTTTATCCTCCAGGATTTAATGAGCCTCCTTACAAGCAATTGTATGCATGCAAACCTATACATATATAAAATAGCTAGAGTTTGCAATGAACCATTCTGAGGAACTTAATACCCACTTGGGTCGATATTTGAATTTCAAAGCATTTTGAAACAGTAAGAAGGGTGTTGAGCTACTTTTTTTTGTAGTAGTAGTACCTACTTGTAAGAAATATTGTAGATAATGCAAATTTTAGTGCTGCTGGAAGGAAGGCAAGGTAGATTTGAGTGTTTTCGTTTCATTAGGTTTTTTTTTTATTATTAATTTTATATTGATATTGTTTAGTTTTAGATTTATATTAATTGGGAGGTGCATTCTCGCAAGAATTATAAGAAATTGAAATTTCAAGGCTATTTTTAAAATATATAGAATAATAATAAATAATATAAAGAAAATAATAAGAATTCCGTCAATATCTCAAAAGATTTCTAAATGTCGATAAAAATATATTTGTTGGAACGAATTTCCACGATTTGGACATATACCTAGTTGGCCACTCAGCAAATATAGCTGTCTACGTATAGATCTGCGCATACATTGTTGTCTGATGTCCACGAACATCAAGGGATTACTCAAATTGGACCATTTTGCTTGAAATTCCATGAAGTCAACTATCAATTTATAATACTCTTATTAATTTTTTTTTATTGTAAAAAGATATATGTAATTTGTCACAATCAATACATACTAAGTGAAAAATATAAGAAATTCTTAAATAAAATTGGGCAACATGTAGGTATGGTCTTTATCCAAATGGGGCCCCTGAGCACTTTAGGATATGGGGCCCCCTAACAGATTTTTTTTCTAAAATACTTTGTGCTATAAACAGGACTAATAAAATAAAGTACGTTAAGACCTATCGCTCGCTGTAGACTTTTTGTCACGAAACTGTTTTGTCACCACCTTCAATTCCATTAGGCTCTATATAATGTTAATGTACGCATGAAGTAACGTGACAGCAACGTGACTTTTTAGTTCCTCCCAAGGGTGGATACAGCGGGGGAGATCAAAACAAGATGAACATTTTTATTTTTTAAAAACTTATTCAGATATTGTTGGCTTAATCTTCGCATTCAGTCTCTTTGACACAGCTCTTTCATGCATTTGTTGAAGGTGCTTCATATCCTCGACTGAAGAATCGTTTTGTTCCGCCAATTCCAAACATGTTGTGAAGCACTTAATTGCACCTTCCAGTTTTATTGGTGTATGATGTCTGTGTCGTCCAACATTTGGCGACTACAATCGGATTCAAATCATTCCATGCGCTAGCGAGAAAAAAAAAATACATGTTTTAAATCAAATTTTTCAGGGAATGCTCATAATTACTGGAACCAATCAAATGACTCAATAAGCTTTTTTTATAAGAAAGTTTTGTCAACCTTATAACATTCAACAACCTATGGCAAGAGCGCTGTGCAATTCGGAGGAAAACACATTATTGTTATAGAGAATCCATTTACATCGATTTTCGAGTTTTTTGGGTGACAAGGAGCATTGTCAACTAAAAGCAAAAATTTTTTTTGGCAAATTTTTGGATTGGAGGTGTGACAAAATTTAGAAAAGAAAAAAAACCTCATATTCTAGGCAATCGTCAGTGAAAATTATTAAATTAGTACTCACCTCTTTTGCGAAATTATTCTTTAAACATTCGTCAAAAAGAACTAAGGTCATCCAAGCGTTTTTATTACCGTTGTCAGTCACATTTTTCAAGGCTCTTAGTTTTTTGCTTTCCCAATCACAAAGGGCTTAAATGTTATTCTCTGTTTTGAAGTTTTTTTTCCTGGTGCAGAAATTTCACGAAAATGTACCAATGTTTTTTCGGGAGAAAGTTTCCAAAAAAGGCCGAATTCTAAAATCGTTTTCATTCCCCCTTTTCTCAAACTCCAATAAAAACGGTTGAACAAGTTCAGACGTATTTGAAACTTTCTCCCCGCATGTCTTTAAAAATCGAACTCCATACCACTTTTTGAAATCTGAGATCCAACCAGTACTTGCACGGAATTCTTTAATTTTATTAAGCAGATATTTAGCCTTTTCCAACAAAATATGACTCGAAATTGGAATGTGAACTGCTCTTTTATTCAAAAACGATTTATGCAGAGCCTTTTACATTAAAAAAAAACCAGACAGTTTAATATTTTTTTCTATTTCCAGGTCATGATTCGGGTTGGCCAACAAAACTTTTCAAATTTCATTCCACTTTTTTGATTTGTTGACACAATAATCTTGGGAATTTTTTTTGATAGATGCGCCACTAGATAACTTCTAATGAATTTCACTTTTTTCTTGTATAGTGAGTCTCTTTTTGAACAAGTCGCGTTTTATTCGTGATTTTCGGCATTGCTCAATTAACTTTCAATCTTATCAGTCAAGAAATTTTTGACAACTAACCAAAACCGAAAACAATTTATAGTTTTAAAACTAACTTTGATAACACTGAAATAATTATAGAAAATGCGTTCACTCTCACAAACTTTTACTAAAATCTAACGTACATCGATGTAATAGCAAATGCAGCTGCGATTGCTAAATGTGTATTATATACCCTAGGCAGACAAGCAAAATCAATTATCATTCATTCGTAATTACATTTTTCAAAAATTTAATTACCCAAGATTTTATGAATCAAAATGAAAGTTCTGTCAAATTTTATATGTAATTGACAGCACATTTTTAATAATTCAAATTCAAAGGTAAGGTGATTTTTGAAAATTCACAAAATCTTGGGTAGCTAGGTTTTTAAAAAATTTAATTACGAATGAATGATAATTAATTTTGTTCGTCTGTCTAGAGTATAGGTGATGTCGTATTTCCGTAATTTCAGTTTAATGAGTTTTTTCAGTTTGCCATTTTCGGTAAAGCTTGTGTCTCATGAATGCAATCACATTTTTCGATTTTAAAGATTTTTGATGCATTGTCAGAATTCGGAAGGTGAAAATGTTCTAGACGGAACAATTCATTTCGGGTATAGAAAAAAAGGAGGGTTTGTGAAACAAAATGTCAAGATTATATGCGTCTGTTATTCCCTTAAATTTAAAGTCAAAATTTTTCGACTAATAACCCTAAGTAGGTCTTCTACCTCTGCGGCAATGGACAATCTAAAATTCAGTTTTGAGATTCAATAAAACTGTGTCAGTCATTCTATACTGAAACTGAATTTCAGTTTACTTTACTCAAACTACTGAAATTACGGAAAATATTACACCAGCCTAATTTGAACAACAGCTCCAATTGACTTATAGGAACTAGATAGTTTATGGACGAAATTCGCGGGTGGAACTTCTGTGTATGAATATGTACCATACAATTTGCATTCATAAGGGTTCTTTTTAAAATTTAACAAGAAATTTGCATATATTTGTAAAAATCGAGATAAAAAAAATTTTTGTTGCAAAAATCGAATAGTACCGAAACGAATGCGAAGGTTGTAAAAATCGAGAGTTGGAAAAATCGAGACAGCACTGTATTACATTTGTGTATAAATTTTAAAATTTTCAAGGTATACAAAGAAAGCAAGATCTGGGGCCGTATTCCGCAACTATTAGTTTACACGTGCACACAAAATTGTGTGTACACCACCATTATTTCGATTCCGCAAAAATGGAAATGAGTTTTCTGTCAAAATTGTATACACTTTAACTGATATTTTCTCCCCGCCATTTTGGTCGTGAATTTTGAAGAGGTACCTGTGAGTTTTTGTCAAGCGTTATTTTCAAATTTTTTTGTTATGTTATTTATTTTAACTTTTTCTAAGCCGTAGTCGCCTTAATACTAGTGAATTCATGTAACTCATTTCTTCAAAAAGACTATTTTCTCACTCAAACAACATTCAGCACAGAAAAATGTTCATTCAGCATTTAAGTGTAAACTTTCACTCACGGTGAGTTTTTTAAATCGTATGCACTGGCAAATTTTTCACAGTTGCGGAGTCTAGCCCCTGGGCAGTATAAGTTTTAACACTACAATGAATAACAATGAAATTTGGAACTTCTAATGTTTATCAAAATACTTAATTGAATTACTTTGGTTTGACTTTGCTTTCTTTGTGTACCATGAAAATTTTAAAATTTATACACAAATGTAATATAATTTTAATATTTAATTAAATGGACAACTCTAGATAGTTTTTTTAAAAAGTTATTTGTTATATTTATTATTTTTTCTCTTTTAGTCATAAATTATTCTCAAGAAAGCTAAAATTATACCACTAAGGAATTTTCAGTACAAGCAAAATTTTTGGACTTTTTTGTGACTGAAAGCTCACAAAAGCCGGGAATTTTGAAGAAAAGTAGTATGTTGGGGGGTAATTAATCTCAGATTCAGTTTTCCTGCAAATATTTAATTTAATTTTATACATATATTAACCCCACCTAATTAGCATTCCTTGAAAATTTCTTTAACTATTTAATTTGCAAGAAATTGCTGTCCAGCCCAGGAAATTATGGTGTTTGAACGAAATGCAAGCGATCTTTATATAAAAATCACCATCAATCAGTAAGACAAGCAAAAAGTGTATAATATCGATTTTATGTGAGACTAAATTTTACTATGCTTACGGGATCAACAACTTATATTATATAATTAAAAGAACTCCGGTGATATCTGAACGCTAATGAAATTTTCATAATGAAACGAAAAGAGAAAGCTATACAGAGCGGTCCACAACTAATGGCAAGTGCGTTTATAAGGGGCGATGGGGGCGATCGTCGCCCTGGAGAAAATTTCTGGATCCGCCCTTGGTTCCTCCGGCTAGCAACTTTTGGGTGACGAAACTATCACCGCGCCTTCACGTTTATATGAATATGCATGCACCAGTGACATTTCTGTCGCTGCTTGACTGTCATTGGAGACGTTGTAGTCAGAGCTAGGAACAAATATTTGCATTTTTTTATAAATGTCTGCTGCAACGATAGTGTGAAAGCAAGATATAAATAAGAAGTACAAATGAGACCACTTCTATACAACAAAAACAAAACTTTTAAGGAATACTCTGATAGCAATTTGAAGATAAAAATGTTAGAAGAAATATCCATGAAAGTGTTTATAAACCTGAGAATTATAACAAGTCTCTCTTCGGGTTCAATTGACGATCGCATAATGGTACTTTGATAAGTTATAGCAGGTCTCAAGATTTGTAGTAAATCATCAAAGCTTTCAACACTCATATACGGAAATCTCCAGAGAATTTTTCAGGAGAGGATTGCAGTTCATCAAACATTTTGTGAAATTTTCCTTTGAAGACTCCTTCGTTCAAATTGGAAGAGCCCAATAGCGTTGATATTTTCTATATCCTTATGACAAATACACACATATCAAAGCAGCCTCTTCGAAATTTATATTGATGAATGATGATAAAGCATGACTTTTTTGGGTGACAGCTATTCACTGGGTACGTACTAAACTAGCCTACGGCCAAAGATAACCTAATAAGTTGTTAAGTTAACTTTGCCACGGCAATGGGCCGGCGACAATGACCAAGAAGTTTTGTGGCAAAAAGTCTTCAGTGTGCGTTAGGCCTTACATGAACCAAAACCAACAGTATAAACATTTTCGCTGATTACCAAATAAATTGAGTTTTGCTACTGAAAGTATACCATGAAAAACTGCCGGAAATTTAAAACATACTGGGGCTGCAAACACAGTTACTATACGTTTCTTTGTATGAAAATTTATGTATAGAAGTTCGAATAAATCCGACGGTTTATTTTCAATAGCCAAACTCGAACAGCTAAACTAACTTGAAATAGGTTGTCTTACTGGAAGAATTTGTCATCGGTTGGTCTTCTATCGCAGTGGGTAGGGGGCCCATGGATCGCGGGGCAACGGGTCCAGCGAGCTCATGCGTAAAGATGGCACTTCATGTAGGTCTACTTAACTCAATCCCTTCCCTTTGCGAATAATACTAATACAGACGGTTTGAATGGTGTGTGTGTGTATGTGCGTTTTTTTCTGCCCGTGTACACTAATATAATTTTCAAATTGAGTTTAATTATAGGAAAATAATATACATATATATCTTATTATAAAGACTACTATGAGTTAATAGTACGCTGATAAGTATAAATTTAAAAAATCTTGTGCAAAAGCCTTATTACTTGGAATTCACGTGCTTCGCTCGATTTACGTTTTTTTTTTTTTTTATTGCAATAAAATTTTCAAACGTTTTTTTTTAAAGACTATTATATTAATTGTGAATGACCCTCAAAGAATTTGAGTATTGAAAGTAAAAAAAGAAGTATGTTATCGCTTTTCAAATCATAATATTTATTTATTTTTCCCAGAATGGGAATCGAACCTAAACTTGCTAGAATCGGTCAATGATGGAGAACAGAAGAATTTAAGAACTTTTTATTTTTTTAACGATTCTAAATCAAATCATAAATACTTCTGTTCTGGATCAAATCCTAATAGGTCCATAAAGGTAGGATGAAACTTAGTTTAATATTTTAATATTATATAATTCCTGGCAGTTTAGGTTCACTTCTGTTTTGTACTGAATTCCAAATATTTGACTCTAAGCTGTGCACAATTAGTCTACTTAAAGCAAGAAGAAAAGCTAGAATTGGTTTAAGGCCAATTCTTACCGTATCCAAGATGTTCGTCGGACAATCAAAATTATTATAACCAATTTCATAGGATTTTATATTATAAAGAGCTTTTCAGTATAATAAAAACCTCTAGCACCGATTGTCCAACAGTCTATGCGCACGATAACTCGAGAATGCCTGCACTTAGAGAGCTTAAATTTTGCACACGTGCTTTAAAAAAGAAATGTAAAATTACTTTCGAAAATGAGACAACGCCTTCTTAGGGTTGCCATACAAAAATTTCGCTTTTTACTATATATTTGGACACTGCCTGAGAACGGTCAAATTAAAGACGAGACTCTACAGTTTTCATAAAAACAAAGGTTATGTTAATGACCTTTTTGCAAAAAAAAAAAAAAAAAAAAAAAACAAAAAACAGAGATCAAAGTAAAAGAAATGTGAGAAAATCCGAAATATTTAGTTTAGACCACAAACACTCATGAGATGAGAGGAGTACCGGACTGGTTGAGTAGTTGTTGGAAAAGCTCTGCATACAAAGATCTCTTGACTGTTACCGTACGCCGTGTATTTTTAAGATACAGGGTGTTTTGTGAAAAAACTAACTTTTTTTCTTAATCACCCTGTAACTCTGTAACGGTTTATATGGCCCCTCCTGCTATACAATTTTTTGTTTGACTAGCTGAGTACTATCACCACTTGCTCTACTGACCACCATGGAATGAACACCCTGTATAGTAATTGCTTTTTTCTTCTTTTTCTTCGTAATTATGTTACAAATTGCGTTATCTAAAAAGCATTTGAAAGTGTCACGTTCAGAAAGAGTATGAGACGGTTTTGCTGGGCCAGATCGTTGTCGAAGGATATTTTAACGCAATGTTTGACACAGAGAAGAAGGATAGCGATGCCATATGGTGTTGTCTTTAGCGCAAAAAACATGTTGATCAGATTGTCCTTTAGGACACATATCATTATCTTTGTAGTTATCATCGCTATCCGTATCATCCTCATCTTCAATTTCTATTTGAAGATTTGTCTCTATGAACATTTTCAACTTCTGATTTCTCTTCAACCCAAAGTTTTTTCCGTTATAAGCGGTGGAATCGACTCGTCCTCAGAACCATTTTCTTCGTCAATATTATTCTGTAATAAATCTTGCAAGCTATCTTCCTCTCTTAATAATTCGTTCAAATAAGCTGTTTGTCTATTGTAAGATAACCTAGGAACAAAAAAATTACAACATATTCCTATAAAGAGCAAAATAAATGCATACATTCTAAACCCAACGCGTGATATTTCTTCTTCATAATCACTTCTACAAAATAACCGACACTATTGTAAGTAATTTTTTTTCACAGAACTATATCTGTCACTAACAAATTTTTAGCAAAAGGCTCAATTTCACAATCCTATATAGTTAACTGGGTCTATGACATTTCCCCCAAAGACGTTTTACATTTACAAAAGCAATTTTTCCAAACTGAGACCAAAGACAAAAAAAACAATCGTTTGGTTTGGTAAAGATTTTTACCTCGCAATCATCTTTTTGAGAAATGACTAGTTTTGGCAAACAAACTTTGGAAAAGCGTACTTTTGACCAATCGTCTTTAGAACAAATGTCTGTTTGGGAAACAGAATTCGGTCAATTGGGATACTCCCAGTTAAATAGTGTTAACTTTCACAAAAACTTGTCATAATAATCCTGCATAGTTAAGAATTATTCTCAGAAATTTTTGGAAATGCGTGAATAACTACAGAGTGGCACAAGTGTTCAATACCGTGGGTATTTGAAGATTTTTTTTTTGCCCTGGACATGAAGGACTGTATTTAACGGAAAAGTTTCTTCATGAAAATGTGATGCGACTTATTTCATCTACTAGTTTCTATATCTCCAGGTCGGTAGTTGTTTAGATGATTTTCAGATACATTCAGATTATTTTTCATACTTACCTGATTCGTTTGCGTATTAGTACCCCCTTGAGGCTTGGGTCCGATGTGAATGCATCGATAGAACCACTCTAGTTACGGCACTTGATCTAAAGCGAGAATGGTTAGACCTGGAAATTAAAATGCAAATTAATTGTATCTGCATGTCATTCAAAACATATTACTGTGCAAAATTACAGCCTCTTAGATAGGGAAGAAACTGATTAACAAGTCAAGCTAAATAAAAGTATGTAAAAATAGTTTCCAATTGCAGTTTTTCATCTCATGGCCTGGTATTTAATATAAATGCAAAACAGTAGAAAAAATCACTTAAGTGTGGTCGTATGACTTTACTAGATGAACTCAGATTGAATATTTTACGAAATTTAATCTCTAAAATTTTGTACACCCAAATGATTTCAATGAAATTAATATTTCTTTAACTAAATATTTAATATTATTTCTCATTTTACCACGTGAATATTAATTTTATTTTTTTTTCTATTCCTTTCCAGTATAGTTCAGAAACGTATTTACTTCAGATACCGCATGGCAGCACATCTAGCGAAACGTTCTAAACTGCCTGGTGATCGTCTGTTATCACCGCCAATAATTGTGCCTATGAAAAAAGAATTGAATTTTCTAATTTGTGAGGTAAGAAATTCATATTGTCTTCCATAATAAAGAGAGAATTATTAAAACGATTTTCTTATTTTCAGGAATTAATGAAAGCTTCACTATTGGATTCGTTTAGGCGTCAATTTTGTCGCGATTTATCGGAATGGATATCGATAGATCCAGCTATTATATTCCAAACAATTCTGTATCAGAAAAGTACAACGGAAAACCAATTGTTCAATGTGATAATTCTAGTGCAAATACTGCAGAAGGTTCAAGCGATGATGTCGAACCAATACCGGACATTTCAAGTGATGCGAATGGATGCGAAAAAAATAATTTTGTGCCAACAGCAAATAGTTTGAATTATCAAACTCCAAGTGTATGTGCCGTTTTAAATTTAAATTGTTATGCTGTGTCGACTTCTTCTCCCTCTGTGAAAGATGAAATGCCGATCTCCAGCGGTAAAACTTCCAAGGAGTTGTTGAAAAACAGTAGTGAAAGCAATAATTCGACAGATGCACAAATTCAATTTACCTTCGAGAATGATGTGCATCTTCTAATTGAACTAAACGAAGAAAATGAGGCGAAATCATTATCGCATGGTACGTATAATGATTACGTTAATAGAATGTACGTGGATAAAAGTCGTCGCGAAAGTATAGAAAATGATGAGGAAGATAATATTGAGCAAGTAGGTCTCTTAAAAAAGGCAGTTACTCCACTTAAGAGTATTGTCAAGAGCCCTTCAGCTGTAAGTTTTACTGGGAGATCAAGACAACACTGCAATTTTCAGCATAGGTTAAGTCTACAGTGTTCTACACAAGAAGATCCATCATGCGATACATCGAATGGAACGGCATCTTTAAATTTAGGGGAACAAGAACGTCCTGTACTTCGTGTACAGTTTATGTCGCATTCGAATGCCGAACTTTCATCGGGTTTAACGGAAAAGAAGTCAACAGAAATTATTACTGATCGTTTGTCTGGTGGATCTTCAGATTCATCTAGTTCATCATCTTCGGAAGAAGACGGTAGCTCCATTGGTCAATATGCTGAAGCTCGGCCTCCTGACGGAGGATGGGGTTGGGTAGTTGTGTTCGCTTCATTTATTGTTAACTTGATCGCAGATGGAATAACGTTTAGTTTTGGTGTGATATTCGTTGAATTTCTTAATTATTTTGGAGAGGGAAAAGCTAAAACTGCTTGGATTGGATCATTGTTTATGGCTATACCACTTTTATCCGGTCCGATTGCTTCGTTTCTAACTGATCGTTACGGATGTCGAAAAGTTACAATTGTTGGATCGATCTTAGCAAGTTTTGGTTTTATTTTGTCAGCATTTACCGATTCTATGGAAATGCTATTTTTTACATTCGGTATATTAGCTGGATTCGGTCTTAGTTTGTGCTACGTAGCAGCAGTGGTGATTGTGGCTTACTACTTTGAAAAGAGAAGATCTTTCGCTACTGGATTATCGGTTTGCGGCAGCGGAATTGGAACATTCATTTTCGCTCCATTGACCCAGTATTTAATAGAAGCGTATGGCTGGCGGGGTACAACGTTAATTTTGGCTGGTGTATTTTTGAACATGGTGGTTTGTGGCTTATTAATGAGAGATTTGGAGTGGACAACGCATCGGGCAAAGCTGAAGGCCAAGGAACGAAAAAGCAAAATAGCTGTATCAGCTGAATCATTTTCTGTGAGTAACAGTACAAATACAGGAGGTACTGCCAGCAATCTGCCTCAACATACCAGTGGTGAGGGTATTAAAGTGGAGCGTGATGGATTAACAGCTGAAGATTTAAAAGACTGTCGTCTATTCAGTTCTCTAGTGACTCTGCCAACATTTGTTAAAAATGGTGAAAAGGTAAATACAAATTGTGGCCTTAAAAATAATTTACTTGTGTGACTTTAGTTTCGCTTTAATGAAATTTTGTTATACTTTTTTTCTTTTCTGTTATACATTTTCGGATAGGTTCCTCTTGAAGTTCTGGAATTATTATCTACTCATCAGAATGTTCATGCATTACTCTTGCAAAATTATCCTAATTTACTGCATTCGCGCAGTTTTAGTGAGCCATATTCATCCCGTACTGGAATGCCACCAATAGATGTTACTAGTCCAACCAAAGCCGAAGTGCCAGAAATAAATCTCACGAAGAATAAAACCCAAACGAACACGGAACAATTTCGAAAAGATCAAGCTATGTTGGCGTGGATAAGGAAAAATGCTGCGAATCGACAGCGAAATGTATATAAAGCTCTCCTCTATGCTACACTGTTTCTCTTATAGAAATTATAATTTTTTTTTTCTTATAGCATTGCAACCAACAACAGCAGCCGTCAGCATCTTATTTAAAGGACTTAAGAATTCACAGGCACTCATTAACTTATCGTGGAGCTATGTTGAACATAAATCGATACAGGTTACGAGCCTCTTCCTGTCCGGATATATATCGAAATTCGATGACTACAATAGCAAAAGAAAAAAGTCACTGGACTCAGGGAGTTCAAGAATTTAAAAGTCTCTTTTTGGACATTATGGATTTTTCATATTTCGCGGATATACGGTTTTTGCTATTTGCTCTGTCTAATTTCTTGTTGTACACTTGGTATGATGTGCCCTATGTTTACCTAACCGATAATGCTATCGAAATGGGAATCGAAGAGACAGATGCATCTATCCTAATTGGCATAATTGGGATTGTTAATATGTTTGGAGAGGTATTACGGTTGAAGTGTAGAAGAATTAGATTTTTTCTTAATACTAGAATTTATGTTTTAGATCTTTCTTGGTTGGATAGGTGATGTAAAAGGAGTTAGCGCCAGCGTAGTTTATGCAATTTGCATGACACTCTGTGGTGCAGTAACTGCAATGGTCCCTGTTTCCAGTTCATATACTGTAAGAGATGACTTTTGTAAGATAAATGTCAGGTTAACAATATTTTTGTTTGGTTTTTGCAGTGGTTGTGTGGAATATCGGGACTTTTTGGTTTATTTATCGCTGCTAATTATGCCCTTACAAGTATTATTTTGGTAGAACTGATAACTTTGGAGCGATTTACTAATGCTTATGGATTGTTGTTGCTGGTACAAGGAGTAGCTAATCTAGTGGGTCCACCGCTAGCAGGTATGCAGTTTTGCTAGTATATTTTTGAATATTCCACAAATGGATATTAACTTAACTTGGTCTTAAATTTATACATATAAACGATATGTGCTATTTTTAATTCTACAAGAAATAATTGGTTTTTTTTGTAATATTTGCCATATCGCTGGTTGTTAGAAATTTGTTGGTTTCTAGCTCGACTTAACCATCGACGATCCTATATGTCCTTGAAAATGAAATACATCTGAGAGCATATGCCATTTTCGTGATTGCATGGTTGTATCTTCAAAGATTCTCCATGAAAAACAGAACTTAAACAGATATTCCGATAAGGCTGTTCATACAGAAGTATTTAGATATACAAGTATGAAGGTTCCTCGACGGCGACCATGTATACTTTTTCCTGGTTATGGGGTACCTGGAGAAAACCATAGCTTCTCAAAGAACATGTAGAAGCAGAGATATTATATGCAAGGGTTATATGGAGGTTGGTCTCCCAGCATTGGTTTTAACCAAATATTATGTCTAAACTCGTCGAAGGGGCTACACAATATGGTTTAAATCGTGCAATCTCTCAGTTCAAAATCAAGATTAGAAATATAACAACAATTGATTGTAATAGTGGTATCAAGAGTATAATTATCAAAAAACGTAATAATATCAAACACACACAGAAATGCAAAATTAGATTATGTAATAGACGAGGAAGGATTTCCCGAGCTAAGTTTCAGACTTTGTCGACGACTGTAAGTAGAATGAAATCGGCAAAACCATTTTAATGTGTTTGAGGCCGTTAATTTTTATATGAGATTTGGTTTTAGACAAACAGAATTAACATAACCTCATTTTTATTCTGAACATATTTTATGTTTATTTCAATTAACCGCGGAAGGCTGGGGATTCGTAGAAGAAAAGTTTTCTCTGCATACTTTTAGGGTGGCGGGGGCAGGGGGCAGGAAGCCCGGTGTCATGGCCATGGCCATTAATGCCCTGCTGTGAACATTTTTCTCATAGGAAGCAAATTTCCACGATGCACCAATTTTGCACAATCACGAGAAGTAGAAAAGTCCACTTTTTCACCCAAGAAAGTCGCTCAAGCTACATTCGTTCGCCAAGGTTTTCCTTAGCTTAATTGAAAAAAAAACATTGTTAATAAAATATGTTCAGAGTATCATAATGCATCAATTAACACATCTCTCATGTCTGTTCATGTCGAGCCTAAAGCAGTGGCATGGTGTGGACTTGGGGCGAAGTGAAAAGCGTTAAATAATGCTCCCAAATGTTATTGCAGCGTTTCTAATAAATTATCTATACCCCTCTCGATAGCTGCTCTTAGTCGCTGTCACTACGTCAAGGTACCAGGAGTTTCTCAGCTCTTTCAAATGTAGGCAGCTGACCATACATTTTTCCAATTTCCCCTATTCAAAGACCCCAAAGAAAAAAAACACTCATGTACACGAATTTTATAGGTATCAACACTTCCATACCATTGAATAACTAACTAATAAGGGAGTGGCATATCGGGTGAAAACGTAAGCCACTCGCAAAATAAATTAGTGTGCCGCCGTGTTTGTACTCGTTTCGTCATGACATTTGTGAAATCGTGACATTTTGAAGGGGGATAGTTTTTTTATAATCCAAATTGCTGTGTAAAATAAACAAATCGTTAGCGTCCCCTTTCTTTAGGTAAAAGAAATATAGGGCTGCCAATAAAAAAAAGAAACCTTTTGGTTCTCAAATAAACAAATCGCACATGATCTAAACTTTCCTATATTTCCTTGGAAATTCGACGATTGTTTCTGCAACATTGCACCGCACAATTCATTACGTAAATTAATAGCTTACCAGCTTTAATTTCACAAAACACTAAACTCAATAAAACTTGAAGTGTAGTTTTCAAAACAACACAATTTCAAATATGTAATTTTTATTAAAATCCTTAAATTTCACGAAGTTTCACTGAACTCACGGAACTGTGACATATTTACTTCCAGAAACATCAAAGCAAGTGAATCTAAGTGAAATCCGACTGTCATTGAATGGCTTACTCACGTACACTGTATACGCATGATACCTCGCTTCCTTATTAGTTATTTATTCAATTGTTTATACATATTTTGGCGGTTAGCAGAAAACTTCGTTTATAATGAAAACGATAATAAATCACAATTGAATCAACATTACCATTATTATTAAAAGACGTTAAACATTGAAAGCCGATTTGATTTAAACTAATATAAACACGAATATTGGCTTAAACTCGCATTGTGAAACTGGACATTAATCCGTAACGTTTCCCAATTCAGCGTTTTTATTCTTCGCATACATAAAGCTCGTTTCTAATACTTTTGCACCATTTTTAATATTCCACAGTTTCTTAGATATCAGAGAGATCTACGATCCTGAACTGACTACTCAAATTGTGTTACTTAACTGTATAAACCTAAACAATGTACAAGATATCACTTTGCAAACATTTCGTTCCCGCCTTTTATTTTCCACAATTTTTATGATATTGATTAGAAACCTTCGGCAGAATATTAGAAACTCTTCTGCTCAAATGCTACCGGGCTTAGATTTTTTAATCAAAACCTCAAAAAACCCGTGTAAATTTTGTCCCATCCCTAAATACTTTTTCATGTACACACCAATTTTTATTATTTTTCATACAATGTTTTCCAAACATCTTTGTAAATGCTAACGGAGCTGTTTTTCCAAATTTGTTATTATTTTTCATGTTATAATTACTTTTATAACATTAAAATTGCAACTTAAATAAAATTTATTGCTATACGTTTATTTTAACACGAGAGTGAAGATTGAGGTAATTTTATTCAGAAACCCAAAAACCGGACAAATCCCGTCAGTGGTTTATTTTATAAAAATCAATTTGTAAACTTCTATCATAGAGAATGATGATATTGCCACTTTACTCTGCTCGGCTATTATACATGTCACACACAGTGGCTTGTACGTGCGTACATCCCCGCGAGGCCGACTTTATGCTGCTCGATGTAGGCCGGTCAATGGCCACCGCACCGCAGAAAGATACTCTCAGTAGGTATTTTACTATGTGCACTGAGTACTGATCGCTTAACAACATCGAATGAGCTCTGTGTGTGTTGCTTTCAGACTAGCCATGTGCTTTTAGAAGTAGATTATGGACACTTGAGCAAAAGCTCTGTGGCAAAATTCTCAATATACAGTTTTCTACTCAGATACTGTTTTCTCTATGCTTCTATCTTGATAAAAAGTGAGTGATTTATTCATTTTAATTCTCAAAAGGTTTTCGTGGTGACGACAGCAAACATCATGATTCGAAAACAATTTGCTAGCAATTCGTAATATCTGGCTTAAACTTCCAGAACGAACTCGATATCGAGCGGAAAATAGCTACCAGCGTCATAAAAGGAACATGATTCTCGACTTATCAACCCGAGATTCTCTCTCGATAGTGAATTGCTTTAGATCCTAAGACGGACCGAAATTTATGTTGAAACGAAGTTATGCGCACAATTGGTTCATTCGTTTGCTTCGGTGCAAGTGTAACTCAGAACTGTCAAGTGTATTTCTACACCAGCACCAGAAATCAGCTGTTTTTCAGTGCTGTCCTCGCAACCGAATGAAGTGGTGGTAAAAAGTGTAGATATAAATATTTTGGTTCGGAAAGCTGTCCACCGGGTCAACTAATGACACTGTTTTTATTTTTGTTGCTAAAAACACTTATATTTATCAAAATTCAATTTAATTGTTTGAGTGCACTTATTTGGTTGTTTTACCACAAATCAATTCATTTATTTAAATTACTGAGCGCACTTGTTTTTTACTCAAATCAATTTATTAATTTCAGTTATTACGGTTGCTTAACAATGACCTTACAGTCTAACCTAATGAGAATTGTCAAAATTGTCAAATCATCTTTTCTACACAGCTTAATTTCGATGGTGCAGAAAAATTACACTCAGTGTACACTACACCGCATTTTTACATTGGTGTAGGTGAGTGCAGTTCCGGACTACACCAAGCATGCAAACGAATGGACTTATTGTGTTTGAGTTAGTGGTGTTATATATTTCTTATATATTAAGAGAAGCGAGCTATTCTCGTGTATTAATTTTAAGTGGAAAGTAAGGTCCGTGAACATTATTGGCTTGGTCACTTCATATCACCTTTAATTATATCACTTATAAGATAAACACTAGACATATTAGCACATGCCGCTAAACAGATAAATTATTTTTGCTTTGAACTTTATCAGTAAGTGATGAGTCATTTGAATCTTCTCAAAAAGACGAAGGAATCTCGCAGTAAATTCGAAGCATATACGCACGTAGTCTCATTAAATTGTAATTCCGAAATCAGAGAAATGGATAAATCTCGGGCAAAAAGCGGGATTGTCGTGCTGAGCTCTCCGGAGAAGCTCGAAATTCTCATTTCTTGCTCAAATTCGAGATTACTTCGAGAAAGCGAGCTCTTCGCTAAAATGTTTGCTGGGCAGCTTCTTTTAGCAAAAATCAGTAGTTCTATGCCACCACAAAGATACAGACTGCCAGGATAGCTAGAAAGCAGATTTGCGGTTAGTTAGTGGAAAATACCATGCAAATTAGAAAGATTTGTGTGCATTTCTTGGCACAAAATTAATGTAGAGATTGACCAATTTTATACATTTTTTAACTGGAATAATGTCTTTAATCCAAGGGTCCAAATATAAAATTTCAGGTTTCTATGACCTAAATTACATAAATTATCAAATTGAACTCTATGGACACAACCATTTCAAGCGATTTATATACCATCCAGGCACCCTAGACTATTGATTGTGCGCAAGCATGGTACGAGTATCTTACTCAAATTAAAATAATCAATTTCCCTTCCTTACACTAATTATCCAATTATTTTGAAAAATTTCGACTACACCGAGAAGCTCATGGGAGTTCTATAACCAAACCAACTAGCTTTTGGTGGGAAATAAATCATTTTTTCTTAGATGTACCCGTATAATTATTGAAGTCATTTAGGTCATAGAAACCTGAAATTTTGTATATAGATTCTATGACACAGTCCAGTTCAAAAATGGATAAAATCGGCGCACGGAAAAATTTAAAACTAAAACTCAACACATTTTTCGAAATTTTTGAGGTTGTGGATTTAAAATCAAAACTCAATACACTTTTCGAATCGTTAAGCCCGTGTTCATTTGAGCATTTTCATTTCATTTTTCGAAAGGTTTTAAATCAATATCATTGAAATTGGGGAAAAATTAATGGGAGATGGAGGGGGAAGTGAAACTCGCTGGCTATCGAGTGTATACATATGTTCAAATATCCTATCCCATGCGTCATGCGTCACGATTTCACGTGTAAATCCATTTTCTCAGAAAGTAAGGTAATATTTTTTTCGACTTTTTGAATAAATCTCTGTCATCATTATAATGTCAGAACTCTTTCTTATTTTCCTTCTACTACTTTTGTTTTTTTTTTAGCTTTTAAGATTATTTCAACAATTAAAGTACATGTAAACAATTTCACTAAAGTCATTTTCACGCTGAACACGGAACTGAAACTGTGGAAACACTGTTAATGGCCTGTCTAAGTGTAAATGCTGGCATAACATCTACCAGTACTCCAGAGACACTATTGAACCTACCGGCACTCAGCAACATTGTTGAAAAAGATGCTGGACTAATCTGGAAGATATTCTGATAAAAGAATCGCAGTTTAGCGAAAATAATTACTTGGACCAAGCTAGGCTGAATGTTTGTCATGACCTGTATCATAAACTAAACCATGCGCCGGTATTACCTACTTCAACAATAGCAATAGTAAAGCCTTAATAAGATCTATTTTTATGTGCAGAGGTTGTCTCCTTTAGCTAAATGCGAATCCGTTTAGAAGGGTGGGCTCACCCTTATGCTCCATTTGTAACTTGGAACAAGAGGAAGACATGGTACACTTTATTGGGACTTGCCCTTTTTTAAATAGTACAGAGCAAAGTGCGAGGGTAGTAGTACACTCTCGCGTAACGAAGTGATTGATCTGTTGAATGGCAAGGATTGGACAGCCTTTTATAGTTTCTTTATTGCGCATTCAAATATCGAAAATTTCTAATTGATGAATACAACGAGTAATTAAATGTAATCTTTCCTTTTTTCTTTTTCCCTTAAAAGGCATAGGGCGGTTTAATTTGAAGCTATCTTCCTTATGACTATGCTTGTTCTATACTTCCTTTATTTCTCTGCAATGAGAGGAAAGTAATTGTTTTAAGAAAGATTAGTTTGAAAGAAATGTTATAGCTGACCATGCCAATCTAGACAGAGGGCTATAATAGTCAGTGTGGAATCAGGTTTTGTTGGAAAACCTTTTTACTCAGTTTTCTGTCCTTTATTATTTTTGTGTTTTTTGTTTTTGTTTTTTACATATTAATGTTACAAAGTGTTTCTGTTTGTTTGCTTTACTATTATATTGAACACTTCATTTGAACTTATTAATTGAATTGTCTACAAAACAAATAGACAGAAATTGTATTGCGTTAATGGGCGTTAATGTACAAGATTGTTACTGAAAAAAAAACACATTATTATTAATGGTGTACAAAGCCCAGACAGATGGGACCAAAAGCCTACGCACTATAACAGAATGAACAGAAGCAAATCCAATACTGGACATGATATCAGGCAGGATGATCGTTAAATACAAATTCTACATTAACAGCAAAATATATCTGTACAAATATCCAAGCGGCATTGAAATTAATTTCATCATCTTGAGGTCAAAAAGAAGTTAATTTGGAAATGTATTCAAGCATTAATAAGCCTTGGCACAAAGAACCACCTAACACTTAATGGAAGCCAGGATACTCAGGAATTTATGGGAATAATAATGCAGACGTACTGGCCAAAAAGGGAGCATTCATGCCCCACATATGACCGGAACCATTTTGTGGTATCTCTTACAGCATCGTAAAACTTACCGTTCAAAAGTGGATCCAAAACCGAATGCATCCGAGATGGACTTCAATGATAGGCTCCAGACGAGCCAAAAGATTCATTAAAGGGCCTTCACCAAAGAAGAGCCTGGATCTGTTAAGGCTGTCTAGGAATCAAATCAGAATCATTACATGCATCGGATAGTTACATCACCCACTGATGTACATATGTAGGTTATGTCTTATGCGAATGCGAGGCAATTGCACACTGTAGATTCCGAGCGCTTGGCTCATAGTACTCATACATACTGCTATTTCTAGGAAGTGTTAGATTGTTGGATGAACTATAAAGAGATCGGTCCACAATAAGCCAATGAATGGCTGCAGTGCAAGGGCCATTTGCCCCGCTTAATCTCTTAATTCTAAATCTACTGTTTACACGACAGATCTAATCATGTATAAGCAACTTAAAAGATGCCAGTTTCTTACTCATATGCAGTGTTCAATTAAAATTAAAATTAATTCGATTGGAAGTTAGGCACGCATCAGTTATCATAAAATTATTATAGAAAACTTTTATAATTTATTTGAATGAAACAATTTTCATCGTGAATATTATAATTTACAGGATGGATCTATGATGTTACTGGCACTTACGATCTTTCATTCTACATTGCTGGGTTTTTCATCGCATTATCAGGTGGTATGCTAATAATAGTTCCAGCGCTTAATAAATATCGCCAATATCGTGCCCTTAAGAGACAGACAAGTTTATCAGATATGGCTGAAACACCAAAAATATCATCAGAAATAAGTGTGGTAAGTAATTTGTTATGAAAAATTAAAAAAGCACTAAAATATATATTTTCTCTCAAAATAGGATCTATCCCCAAATAAGGTCAATGGCAGCATTATAAATGACTGTTTTAATAAGGAACTGCTGAGGGATACAGTGAAAGTTAATAATTTGTAAGCAGAGAGGGAGAGAAAGAGTATTGCAATTTTCTGCAATTTCATTTATTAGTATTTATTCGAATAAGTTATAAAAAATATATTTTTGTTGCTTTTTTTTTTTTAGTATATAATATTTATGTAGATTTCGTTGTATTTCCTTCTTAACTTGACAGGAAATAAAGAACAACAGAAATGTTTTGCCAATTAAATTTTAGAAGGAATCTAGAGAATTTTTATATATTAATCTCAACAGCAATAATTAAATAAAACTAGAGAAAACAAAGTTATAATTGGTCTAACTTTAAGATCAATTCTTGTTGATACCCTAGATGAAATGAAAATATGCTCATAAAACTGTTTTTCATATGCTTTTTTTTTGGAAAGCGATTTTTAGGCGGTAAAAATTGTTTCTATATATTTCATAAAATTTTATAATCCAAAAAATTTTCTGGTACATTTAAAAGGCGTCAGTGTCTCAGTAGGTGTTAAACATCTATCGAAATTCTTATATGGAAACTCTGAACAGTGGCCTATTTCACGAACTTATAAATTGTGATTTATAAGTGATTTTTAACAAAAATTGTAGTATAACTGGTATTTTTAGTTACACAAAATTTCTGTGCTACAAAAAAATTTTAGTTGTATTCTACAAGGGGAAATTTATAGGATTTTTCATTTTTTGCCGCACTGGTCCAACGAGCTCGAATCGGCATAATATCGATAGTCGTGGGAAACGCAACGCAGCATTAATTGTATGCTGGTGTCCGATACCAACTATTCCCTCAACAATGCATATGTATGCATGATGTAAGCAAGAATGGTTAATTACAGAAATTTTAAGGAGCTCAATTAAAGACAATAATTGGTATAATCGAGCATTTAGGCCAACTCGGATAATAATGGAAAGCGATATTGGAGTTCAAAGGAAAAGTTGCCATACATACATTTACGTTTGTTACCTCGTCAAGCAATAAATATAATTAAATGCTGGTTGTTTTACCTAATAATTCACGGAAATCACCAGACTGTAATTTTGAATTGCTTTCTGCCATAGTAGAGGACGACAACTTGAAAGATTGTGAAGATAAGGATTCGGATAATTTAGATGGAATTATATTGAATTGTTTTCTTAATTATTTTTCATAAAAAAAAGAATAAGAAAATAATGAAGAGTTATGCGATCGAAATGAATTTATTTTCATTCTTAATGATTGGTTTTTTTAATATACGCTAAACTAAAAAACGTTCTCCTATACAGCTGAATGACTTTCGTCAGCTTGCTTCTTCAATGAATTCTCCTTAGTCCCAAATTCCATTCCATTTTAATGGCCGCCATTTGCACATTGTAGATTTCAAGCTGCAATAATTTTCTTTTTAAAGAAATGATCCCATTATCCTCATACCTTTCCGTTTTCCTCTTGGCCTTGTCTTTTATTGGTAGTGAAATCCTATTTATATTATTTTGTTTCTTTTCGACTCTTTCGATTTTCTTCAAAGCTTTTATTTTTCAATCGATTCTTTCGCTTGATATTCACAAATTTGTGAGAAAATACTTTCAATTTACAACTCAACTACAAATTTTGTGAAACGATACTTCTATATATTTGTGACAAACTAAATTGTGTATCTACAATTGTTCTGCTTATTATCACAAATTTGTGAAATAGTTATTTGTACTTTGTGAAACAGAAATTCGTAGTACAAATTTGTAGTTGTAATTCTGTGAAATAGGCTACCAGGTAACTATTTTTGAAATAAGAATGATATATATTGAAATTTTAAAACTAAAATTTCTTCTTTATCAAATCAACGTGCTCTTAACCAACAATTCAAATATATTAATAATAAGTATGTAAAAATCGTAATTTTCGTATTGGAAAAAATCATATTTCGCTCATTTTCAAACATAATTTCAATTTGATAACGCGTGTCCAAATTAAAGAATTTATATATGTATGTATGTATATCCCAAAGAATTATAAAGTGAGTTAACTGAAATTTATTATTTCGGTTAAATTTTTAAGTTGTAATGCTGAGTGAACTGAAAATTCTTGGAGCTTTAAATATAGAAAGGATAACGAAAGATTATCATTTATCCATTCAATACTCTGTTTCAAAAGCTATAAACGAGTTTGAAATTTTCTGTTTTCTAGAGATCAAGTACAATGTGTGATAGACAGTTTTCACAATATGGAGTAAAATTCAAAATTGCTCTAACGCACTGGGCAAGCTGTCTGGTCAAAATGGTATCTGAGCTCTGCAAATGAAATTTCAAGGAATTTGGTAAAACACAGGTTGTATTCGTTCTGAAGAAAACGAAACATTTCAAATTCGTTTATAGCTTTGAAATAGAGTATAACAAGTTGAAAAGGAACAGAAAGGTATACCTAATCATGTCAAAGCTTCTGTAGAAGTTTTCCATAAAATGAAAAGACCTACTAATGACTAAAAATTAAAAGATTAAAAGTGCCCTCTCTCCTTCTACGTTCACATAAGTCTTCAAGCGATTAGCCCACTTTTCGATGGATTAATGACATCCGTAAATCCATTTTTTTTATTTTTGCCGGTGCTTGTTTTGGGGAAGGTTTGAGTGATTCAAAATTTGAATGTCGTTTTTATTAGGCTTTGTTCTCCAGAATGGACTATAACTCATATTTCAGGAGATTCAAGTTTGGACTGAGGGGAAATCTTCAGCGACTATGAAATTAGACACATTGTTTCTTAACCAATCCTGCGTGGTTTTGACTTTATGATCTACAGCAGAATCCTGTTGGAATGTTCATTGTTGATTGTTCATAATCATCTGACTCAAGGGCTTCACTGTGTATTTTTGAACCGTTTCCTGATAAACTTTGGCCGATTTTTAACACCTTTTTCCCAAAAATGGAGCTCTATTGGGACAGCCTGCATTTTGGAGTTTTTACCTGGGTCATAACTAGCTTTTTCTTCTTTTCTTTGTGCTTTGGGCTTTTTGTTTTTAGCTCTTTTTCAGTTTTTACCTCGGAACTGGAGAAACCTGATATGGTGTACTAAAGTTGGTGGAAGATGTAGAATTCTTTGAATTATCACCAATAACATATCTTACAGAAAGAGGTATAAATGTTTCTTAAAGTCTCTCATATTATTTAGACGTGGAAGGTTATGGTGAAAAAATTGTGCCTACAATATGATCTGTTTGAGCTACTGCATTAATAATATTTTCAGTCATGATGTTTTCCGATATTGCAGGGATATTTTCTTTATGCAGATCATTTTCCAAATCATCTCAATCTCATCTGCTCCAATAAAATCATGATTTGTAAATACGGTTGTATTAAAGGGGCAAATACCTGTTACTTTAAAACAGAATGATTTCGCTTTCGTAGAAATATAATTATTGGAGGAACAAGTTTTCTTCTGCGCTCATGCAAGTGACAGAAATTATCAAGGAACCTCGTTTCGAGGATGTTACGGCACCAATTTGCTTCTTCCCCTTAGCTTAAGACTTCAGGTATCTTTGAAGGAACAACGTTCAATTCAATTTATTTACAAGCTGGTAATGTACGCAAGATTACAATCTTATAAATGTACATGATAAAGTATAAGGTTACAAAAAGGAAATACTATGAGTCCATAAAAAAAACACAATAAAAAATGAGCATAATAAAATATTGGAAAATCAGTTCAATAAGTAATGACATTAATCTTAAATGATACAATATTTATATATGAAAAAAAAACAAAAAAAAAAGAGAAAGAAAATATTGAAAAGTACATAGCAGAAGTAATCCCATGTAAGCTAATAGCTAATAAATAACGGAGCTAACTAAATTTTTAAAACTATCAAAGGCACCCATAGTGCCCACACTCTGTACATTGTATGGCAAATTGTTCCAAACTCGCGCTATTTGCACAAAGTAAGAGCCTTCCTGAACTCGCCTGTTATGTCGGGGAATTAAAATGTTATGATGCCGCGATGACTGCAGAAACTGAATCTGGTTAGTTAGATAGGTCGGTTTACCACGACGTATGAGCCTATGGAGGAAAAATAGAGATTTACGTGTAAGATAAGCCTCCAGAGAGCAACCAAGTAGAATAGACTTAAACTGGGAAACATGATCGAACCTCCGAAGACCAAAAACGAATCTAACACAGTCGTTAAAGGCAACATTCAACCTACGCAAGCATACAGAGTCTAATTTAGAATAGATTAAACTGCCATGAGAGAAGTGGGGTAAAATGAGAGCCCTGATCAGCTTCATCTTAATGCTTGTACTCAAGATTTGAGCTGACAGCCACAGTCTCCGTAAACCGCCGTAAACTTTGCCAACAATAGCTGCAATGTGATCGCAGCACGTCAATCTAGAGTTCATCTTTACACCCAGATTAGTAATGGTTTCTACAATCGGCAGCGCTTGTCCTGCAAGTAATACTGGGGGGGATATGTGTTAGTACAGTACTGTGATATAATACAAGACATTGAGATTTTCCAGGGTTTAGAGAAAGTTGGTTGTGTAGTGACCAATTATATACTCTGTCCAAATCATCATTTATCCGAGCCATACAGTCCTCCATAAGCCCAATAGGCCTACTGTAGTATAACTGAACATCGTCGTCATACATGTGGATGTTAACATCGAGAATGATATTTGGTAAATCATTTATGAACATACTAAATAATAAGGGTCCTAGGACAGATCCTTGAGGTACCTCATAGTGCAATGGTAATATGTCAGAGTGCAAATCATTTACATACACTTGCTGAAATCTCCCATCAAGAAAGCATCCAATCAAATTAGTTGCTGAGGCTGAGAACCCAAAAATTGAGGACAGTTTATTTAGCAGTATTCGATGGTTAACGCTATCAAAGGCCTTTGAGAAATCTAGCATGACAAGGATACCGACCTCATCATTATCCACGCTTCTTCTCAGATCCGATGTTACCTTCAACAAACTATCACAACTATGATTCTGTCTGAAACCGGATTGCCAACGTGATAACAAATTGTTATTTTCAATATATTTGTGAATCTGATTACAAATCACCTTTTCAAGAACTTTAGAGAGAAAACACAGAATGCTAATGGGGCGAAAGTCTGCAGGACTACTAACCATCTTTTTCTTCGGAAAAGGCAATACTTTAGCCAATTTCCATCTTGATGGGAAAACAGACTGGGTTAAACAAGAATTAAATACATACAGTATATGTTGTCCGATGAAAGGCATTAGGATCTTAACAAACTTTGGTGTGACGTTGTCCGGTCCAGTAGCATCCGATTTAATAGAGTATAGGGCGCCAATAAGCTCATCATAGTCAATACAGCGAAAGGCGAATAAACTATTACGGTTTTGTTGCGAACTACTGATAGACACTGTAACATTATTTAAGGCTGCTGGATTCGGATCAGTAGAGGCAAAAAATCGATTTAAATCATTGGGATCAAATTGATGACGCTGGCTTTCTGTGCTATATATCCCCGCCTGTCTGAGATTTCTCCATAGAATCTTTGGAGGTAGTTTATGATCGAATTTAGACTGATAATAATTGTACTTGGCGGAGCCTATAGCAGATGTTGCTCGGTTGCGTGCACTTTTATAAAGGGATCGTGCAGTAGTAGTCTTTAGACGTTTAAATTGTCTGTACAAATATTCACGTTCAGCTATGAGGGAGGCAATAGCTGGTGTAAACCACGCGCAGGACCTCGTTTCAACTCTCTTAGTTCGCAGGGGTACATATTTTTCGCACTTGTTCATCCACGACGCTACAGCGAAAGATATCATTCCAAGGCAACAACGTGCACTCTTGAAGAAGATCAGATATATTTAATTTTTAAGTTAGATTCACAGGCCGAGGAGCGAAATCATATGTCATGAATAACATATCATGATCAAGGAAGCTAGGAGCTTCTATTTGATTATGAAATAAAACTTTGCTTTCATCAGTTGTTAGAAATAAGTCAAGGAGTGACGGATTGGAAGTATCGCAATATGTCGGTAGGGTATTAATAATATTCAGATATGTTGACTGCATGAAGTGTGTGAAGGTGTCTGTGCGAGAGCTAGGTCTCAAGATATTAACATTGAAATCACCGCCTATAATTATATTATTGTAGCGATGGGAAAGTTCTGAAAAGGTATTTTCAAACTCCGATGCATTTTCCAGTGTAAAGTGTTCGGGTGGACAGTAAACGGCAGACAGGACACACTCGGTAATACCATTACTTAACTCTACGCAGATGAATTCTAAGTCTTGGGCTCGGGAGGTTTGAATTATCTTAGCTTTGAGGAAACGTTAATACCTTAAAGATTCTTCCACGTGAATTCTGAAGTAAATTGAAAAAATGATCAACGTCTTGTTGAAGCCTCTTCCTCGTGAAAAAGATGTCCCAATAGGGCTCCGAACACACAGGTTACTATGATAATTTAAGACAATTTGCAGCCAAACTTTCCTTGCGGCTTTCTTGTGAAGAGAGAAGTTGTACGATATACATTCCTTTCTGCCAGTTGATAGGGCAAGCGTTTAACATTATTCTTGGTTAACCCAAAAAACTTTGCCTATTATCAAAATATAATCTACTAGTTCATTTTCCAATAAGGTGGCTTTCTTCCTAATTTGCCTAAATTCTAAGGTAATGCCTTTTCTAGACGACAAGCGATGAAGAGTTGTTTTTGGTACTGGAACTTCCTTAGACACTTAAAAACCACCTTTCTTCTGTTATAGCAGTCATTGCTTTTTGATGTAAACCTTTTTCCTGATTCTTTGAAGTTCGGGATGCCATTATCGGTCGGCCCTGAGACCTCTATGCACCAAGCCATTTAATTGAAATTTAATTTAATTTCTGTTTTAGTACTCCTGTAACAGAAGGCGCACTTAAAATTAAAATTTAATTTAATGTTGGAATTTTATGTTGGAATAACGCATAGATAATTTTAATTGTAATTCAAGTGGGCCCAACTCTCTCTAAGAGGTTATGGATCCTACAGTATTTCTGGAAATATTTGTAAAAATCGCATGAACATTGAACACTCTTGTTTTTTAGTATTAAATACACTATTTGCAATTAAAAGCATTTATAATGCAAGCCTTGAATACGAAACTAAATGTTTTCAAAGCGTAACGGAAGGCTAAATCACGTTAATAAGCTAATGACTAATGAAGTTTACCTCCGAGGAAATTCATGTCTTAACACGTTTAGTTTTATACATATCCCGGAGGCATGTACTGCATAAAAATAACGTTATATTATCTGTGTGCGTTACATATCGCCGGAGGCATGTATATTCCAATGCATTTATTTGAAATCTAGGAAGAAAATAGAAAATAATGCATAAAAAATGGAGATTTTGCAGTTTTCGCACACAGCCGAAGAGTTTAGAAATTGGGTGCCGCAAGCGAGTAATATAGACGAAGCACTAAAAAAAGACCCTCAAGGTCCTTTTTCAATATTTTTTCTGTTATCTATGAATGTTCCCTTTAAAATGAGCAATTTTTGACTACTCTGCGCGGGGGAAAGTTCTCAAGCACAGAGGCCAAGGCCATTGTAAACCTACTAAACATCTTCCCACCAAAACCTTCCCGTCCTCTTAATGAAGTGCATCAGGTCTAGGTGAGGAACGTTTTTCAGCTCATCTACAGATAGGAGGGCAGACCCAAGCATATCCAGCCTCCTCCGGGCAAAGGGCCGGACAAGCACACAGTAAGTGTTTTCGTTTGTCTCAGACTCTCCTTCTAGGCAGGACAGACATTCAGGACTGTCAACAACCCCCATACCTTGTTAGATGAGCGTGAAGCGATCTGTGTCCAGTGATGATGCCAACCACAATTTTGCATTGTTTCCTTCCTAGTCCTAAGAGCAAGTAAGAGAAACTCCAATTAGGCCCATCAAGAAAAAGTTGTGTACACCTGCAAGTGTTGGGGTTCGTCTATCGCTGTTGATAGGGGTACTTTGGAATCCCAAGCACGGAAGCCAAAGCGGTTCTATGTGCTTTCCTGCTAGAATCCACATTACCAAAACCTTCCAGTGCTCTTAATGAAGCTCATCAGGTCTTGGTGAGGAAGAACTATTGATTGATTGAAAACGAGGATCCTCCGAACGTAGGCCAATTCAAGGCCTGCACACCCGTGAGCAGTCGTTCATAGGTCCCAACCGGCCGCTCTTATAAATTTAAGTATTAGCTCCCAATCCTCCTTGCCGGTATCGTCCAACTCATCCAGGAGGTATGAGGAAAGGAGTCTGTATTGTATTTCTGAGAGTGCCGGGCAGTGACAAATGAAGTGAGTTACCGTTTCGGATTCCTCTCGGTAACGTCTGCATGTAGGATCGTCAACAAGTCTCATCCTTTGAAGATGACCCCTGAGAGAAGATTGCCCAGTGAGAATAGATATTAGAGTTCTCACGGTTGGCTTTTTAAGTCCTAGGAGCTTATTAGTTTGGTTTAGGTTGGGTTAACCACACAGTTCATTTCTTGTTCTACCCGAGGGGCCTGTAACCAAAGGCGACTGTGTTGGCGGTCAGCCCATCTTTAATTCCCGCTAATGTTGCTGTGCCTTGGCACCCACTGCACAATTACCCTGTGATGTGATTCCCATTCTGCCCTGGATGGAATTCTAGATTCAAAATTGCTTTTCAGTGTAATTTCGAGGAGGCGGTCACTGTCTCTGTCGATGCCAGATGCGATAGACTGCAGGAATTCATAGATGGATTCATGTGGAAGTCTTGTTCCCTTGTGAAACCAGCCAAAATTAAGGTGGAATCTCAGCGCGGCAGTCGACGCCCCCTGATTAATATGTATTTGCACCGGGCGTATGTTGAAGATAACCTCCAGAGACCTCGTACTAGTTGACATAAGAGCGCCGTTTGCGCTGAGGAGACACAGTCTCTGTATCTTCTCCAATATCTTACGATGATTGAGGAAGTCCATTGCTTTCCACCATACCACAGAGCCGTAGGTTAACATGGGTCGGCTGACGCTAGTGTATAGGATCATCCACGGTTTGAGTCCCCATTTCCTCCCTACCGCTCTGCGGCACATTGCGAAGACTCGAAGAGCCTTGTTCGCTCTGCCTTCGAGGTGTGGTTTCCAGTTTAGCTTTATATCTAGTAAAATACTACAATCTAGTACAATACTTTATATTTTACTCTGTCCTTTAGTTCCAAACGCGTGGAGCCAATCGGGGGTAGGTTTAAACTGGGGATAATCCTTTTCATGGTGAAGAGGAATAAGTCAGTTTTCCGTGGATTGATGCTCAATCCGTAGCCCAATGCATGATTAGTCGGATCGCGTTTTGCACCAGTTCACAGAGTTCGGATTCGTTACTCCCTCCCGGTGACTAAGATCGTCAAGTCGTCTGCGTAACATACTGCTTTGTACCCAATCCGGGTGAGTGTTTGCAAGAGATCGTCCATGATGAGCACCCATAAAAGAGGTGATAAGATACCACCTTGCGGTGTGCCCCTGTTAACTCTTTTAACAATGCTTGCCCCGCCCATATCCACAAAGACAGTTCTATTATACAACATGTGTGCGATCCAATATTTTGAAGATCGATTCACTACATGTTTTGTTAGCATTTCAGTAAACTTATGTAGAAAAACATTATTGGAAGACAGCCAGGGTAGATTGTTTAAAGAGGAAATCCTTTTCTATTGAGTGAATCCCCTCTTGGAGGGCCGTCTCAACAGACTTTCCGTTTAGGTACACGTGCTGATGCTGCGACAGTCTGCTTCTGGGAATGGTGAGCCTCAACTCCCACTCGCAGATGCGTTCTAGAGTTTTAAGTAAGAAAGAAGTCAGGTTTATTCGTCTATATGCTTTGGCAGTTGAGTAATCTACCCGACCCTACAACACGGACTTCTTGCCACAGTTTTGGTGTGTAGCCTACTATGATGCATGCCCCAAAGAGAAGGGTTAGGTTGCTGATCAAGGGATCACCCGAGTATTGAAGAAGGCCTGGTCCTTACCCGGGATTTAAAAGGTTTGAACGAATCAACTGCCCATTTAACAGATTCGTTCGTGATAAAGGCCACTTCTCGATCCTCGGAAACGATTTCATCACGAAAAGTTCCCGTACTCAGAAATGGAAAGCCTTCGTCAGGACCATCAGCAAGCAAGATTTCCAATGATTCCCCAAAAGAGGAGGTGCACACTCCATCATTATCTGTGAGGAATTCGGGTTGATTTGGTATCTTTAATAGGAATTTCTTTAGTCCTGACATCTCATTAACCCCATCTACGTTTTCGCAGAAGAGTTGCCATGACTGTCTTTTAGATTAGGAAGAACTATTACTAGAAACACAAATTTTTTAATATTTTAAATTCTTTCAAAAATCTTAAGTCCAAAAATATTCCACCCATATTGTATAATAAATGCAACATGCCATTTAGAAAAATATCAGTAAAATAGGAAAGATCGATTCAGATTTTTTTTTTTTTAATTGATCGATTTTTAATTTGAAAGAGTTTCCAAACGATGCCTAGAGAGGCCGTAAAATTAAAATTGTTCTTTTTTAAGAACTGGTATCTATACTTCTTTGGATTATATACATACATTCTTTAAGTTCCTGCACTGCTGATAAAACGAAAATTATTTTTGAATCTTATAAATAAAGAATTAATGCACTTTAACGCACCATAACAAATTGTTTGCATTATACACAAACGTTAGCACGAATTATCTGCTGTTACCTACTAGTTTGACTACAATTTATTGAACATTCCATATGGCCAAACGAATAATAAACTCCTAATGCACATATGCACCTTACGTAGTTTCCTGATATGAAATTCCATGCTTAAGTACATCAATACATAACTGACAAATACCAAAAATTTCATCTAGGGTATAAAAACATACCAAAGTGAAGGAATTATTTCAAAGACTTATTCAATTAATAAAATAATTATTCATACTTATAAATAAAGGGGTAAAAACAAAAATTGTTAATAGATTAAAGTTTTGTTACAAAAATAAAGAAACTCCTATACGCAGGCACTTACGTCCGAAATAAATATTTGCAAAACATTATAAGAGACGCATTGAATTCATGGTGATCTGATACTAGAGTGTAGAAAATTATAATCTTTATATTATAAACGAGTGGAAATGTTTAAATTTCATAGTTATCACGAGTTTTGGAATTATATCGATAAATAATTATGCAAAAATACATTTATGCACTACGTACATAGGGGTACGTTGATTCGAAATTAATTTTGTTTTTGCGATTCATACAATCTTGATATGATTTTTGTTCTAGCGCGTATGGCAGCGAAGTGATATACATCACGCGTGCGAGTTATAGGTTCCATTCGTTATATTCATAAAGAAAAGAAAAACATTATATCGTAACCAAAACGATAACTAACTTAAAACTCTTTCTATTTTCCTTTCGAAGTACATTTTATAATTTTTAATGTGATTGCTTTGCAAAACGTTTCTTTTTAATTTGGAATTAACAGAGACTGGATTCTGCAACTGTCAAAAATTTGCAAGTGTACACGATTTGAAAAACTCATCATGAATGCAAGTGTATACGTTTTTGAATTTCAAGTGGTTCCGTAAGTAGCTGTATACACTTAAGTGCTGAATGAAAGTTTTTCTGTGCTGAATGAAAATTGTTCTGTGCTGAATATTGTTTGAAAACTATCAGTGAGATAACAGTATTTTTGAAAAATTTAATTTTAGAAATAAGTTACATGAATTCAGTAGTATTAAGGCGACTACAGCTTAAAGAAGGTAAAGACAGGCTTAAAAATTTGTTATAAATATTTGAAAATTTTTAAACATTCTAGACAGCATTTGATTATAATAAGAATGAAGTTAAGAGATTCCCAAAATCCTTTTGATACTATAAGTGAGGAACGATTTGTTGAATTCTATCGATTTCCAATGTTTGTACTATGTATTTTTGGATGAAATCAACCGGTTATTTTGTACAACGGAGCGTATCTCTGGTATTCCTGTACATTTGAGATTTCTATGTGCATTGCGTTTCTTTGGTTCAGCCTCGAATTTTCTTTTTTTTAATTCATAATGTTTTTTATATATACGGGTGTCCCGGAAGTCGACGTTAAGCCGAAATCGGGTGATAATCAAATCTTAATTACCAGAAAAATATAAATAAAATCTAAGTCATGTATTTTTTAAATTATAAGCATTTATTTTTTTTTAGAGAGAATGTACACCCTGTGATGGTTTTTTAGCTCCTGTTGCTACAAATCTTTACTTTTTTTCAATTTTATTTTTCTTATGTAATCCCGAATAGTGCTTATGTAACCTGTTGCTTTTAATTCTAAGCAAACTGCTCCAGCTTAGAAGAAAATTTCCCATTTGCCAAACCAAGAATAGAAAATTACTACTTCGCCCAACTTTAACTGACTGTACTGAAAAAAAATGTACTATGCCAGTTTGGCAAGTAACTTTAAAAGTTGACGCATTTAATAAAGATTCTAAAATGGTATAACATTTCCTACATTACATTCTAGATTACGGGGAAAAACAATTTTCTTCAAGAAGCCCAGTTTCGAAAAATTTCTTTTTACCTACTTAAAAATGATTCTGGTGTACCCAAAGATTACCTTAAGACAGATAGTGATGCATATTCGTATGCGGTGGCACTACACAATCACACAATAGATCGCAACTATCCAAATGACAAGCAAACAAGTCCAATAAACGAAGCTAATTACGAAATAACACCAACGAATACGAAAAGATGCGTAATAAACGAAGGAGCGTAACGTAGTGATCTGGGGCAAGATGTTATAACTTCGAAATTTTCGACGTTCGACAATTTATCGATAGTTGGTATGTTGTAACACTTTCGACAGGCGATAATTTCGATAGAATATCACTGAGTTTTGCTGAGAGTGATAGTACAAGCGAAGATTAAAAAATGTATATAAATTTAAGAAATTAGATTTAGATGTTATATTTTTTTTTAATTCATTCAATATAAATGATTTCATTTATTAATTATATAGATTCTTCAAACTTGAATATTTCTTGAATTTGAAAATTAATAAGGCAGTACATTTTGTTTGGCATATACATGACATAATACCGTGGCCTTAAAAATTTCCTTTTGTCCCGGTAATTAATTATTTCCTTGTCGTTTTCGTTATCCTCCTCAAATAAAGCCACTGCGGTTGAAAAATTTATAAATTCCAATTTTATTATTATTAAAATTTATTAAGAACTAGAAAAAGAATCTACAAATGTCATTTGTGCTAAGGGAAAAAATTCGGAAATAGTTTCGAAACTGTCGTCGTTTGTTAGTGTAATTTCTATACAATTTAAGCAGCACGTGCTTCTGTTTACATTCGTTTTGCTATGAAGACATTAAGGGAAAAATGAGAATTTCAATTGAGAGGAATTTTACATATCCTTTCTGCATCTGGGCCAAAGCGAAATTTATATTTTTCTTAAAAATGGGAGCTAGTGTGACCTGATGTTCATTATTATGAATAGGTTGAGAGGATTTTGAGGGATTTAATAAGATTTTGTCGTTCGGGTAATCCTACGTTCTCTCGATTTTTGTTTTTAACTCGTTGGCTTAGTTTCACTACAATAATGCATAGCTAAGCTCTTTTCCCCATTCATGCAAAAGACGAAAGTATATGAAATTACTTGTTTCATTCTAAAAAACACGAAAAATTTCCTATTTTGTTCCCCTGTCTCTACTTATCCTTATTTATACTTTGGTTACGGTAGGCAAGCTTTGGGTACACTAGAATCATTTTTCGATGGTAACAAGTAATTTTTCGAAACTGGGTTTCTTGAAGAAAAATTTTTTATTCCCGTAATCTAAGAAATAATGTAGGAAATGTCATACCATTTTAGAATCCTTATTAAATGCGTCAACTTTTAAAGTTACTTGCCAAACTGGCGTAGTACATTTTTTTTCAGTTAAAGTTGGGCGAAGTATTAATTTTCTATTCTTGGTTTGGCAAAATGTGACATTTTCTTCCAAGCTGGAGCAGTTGGCTTAGAATTTAATGCAACGGGTTACATAAGCACAATTCGGGATTACATAAGAAAAATAAAATTGAAAAAAAGTAAAGAATTGTAGCAACAGGAGCTCAAAAACCATCACAGGGTGTACATTTTCTAGAAAACAAAATAAATGTATATAATTTGAAAAATACATGATTTAGATTTTTTTTATATTTCTCTGGTAACTATTATGATTTGATCTATCGCCCCATTTCGACTTGACGTCGACTTCCGGGACACCCTGTATGCATATAACAACTTCTCTTTTAACCAGCTTTTCCTCCATTGTCGGTTTTTCCCAGAAGGTTGCTATTGTCTTTTCCTGGGAGTCGTTATATTTGTTGGTTGAACTGCCGGGTAGGGAGGTTTTCCTGAGCTGTCACCCGCCAGTATCTTCTTTGACAGGCATTCCTCAATTATTTTCCCAGTTGCAATGCTCTATAAATATTTTCAAATATAAATCAAATGTGATTTTCATTGAAAATAAAACGTTTGAAAATGCTGAATCCCTCTCTTTTCAAAGTCCGCTAGTAGTTTCATTTTTTTGGGACCATTCACTACACTTCTCTCAAAAGCCGCTTTGAGAAGTGCATCCCTTTCCTTAATGTGAATTTTAAAATATGAAAACAAAAAGTTTTATTAATTTTCTCCACTTAGGTCCATCCGTAATTAAGTAATTAATTTTTCATTATTTATTAATTTGTCTACCAATTCAGACCACTCTTTAGCCCTTGTATGTGCTCCGGCAATCGATTCGAATCTGAAATAGAAAATTTATATGTAATTTAAAAAACAAAAAATAAAATTTGTAAAAAATCATCAAAATTCTTTTTACATACAGTGAAAACAGTCTATAACGAAACTCATAGGACCGAGCAGCTGTGGTTGTAAGGAATGAGTAACAAAATATATATGTATATACGAAATAAATTTTATTACTTAAAGGGAAATACAATGCAAATTGTTTTCATTGGTTGGAAAATCTTATTTGTAATATGACTAATCCTTGACGAACCGTGTCAATCAGTGATTAATAAAGGCAATAATCACAACAAACAAAAGAAGCACACGTGGCCTTGGCCAGGGTCTTTCAAATAAAGCGTTTTTGTATTGTATTGTATTGTGTTCACAAAACTGATATTCCTAGAAGTTTAGGCAATTACTCCCGAAAATGTTGGAACCTTTGTGAGAATCTGGCAACCTATATTAAACATTGTTCTGCCTTTGTTTTTTCTATATAGAGTGAGTCGATTCGTTACAGAGGGTGAATTAATAGCTGTGTTCTTTTGTGTACCTTGTTCTAGAACACCCATATACTGGAGAGACCAAATTGTTATGTCGATTGAAGCTTCATTTAAATCTATATGAAAATGTATAAGGCGTTCTTTTGGGTATCTTTAATTTTGCTCTGTTCTGCGGACGCAATGGAACACAGCTAATATATCGGTTCTTCGAAAACCAACCAAGTTCAACTAGAGTTTACTAGAGAGTTTTTCATTATAGAGAGAAAATATCGATGACCGTGTACACAATTTTGACAAAAAAAAACTCATTTCCACTTTTGCGGAATCTGAAAAAGTAGTGTACAGAAAATTTTGTGTAGGTACTCTTGTAAACTCATAGTGTCGGAATCCTCCGGCCCCTGGGCACAGTATATTCATACAGTCGAACTGCTGTCACATGAGTAGAACGCTTCTATAATGTGACTATATTTTCTCTTTCAACATTTTTAAATAAACACTAGTCAATTTTTAATACAAATGTTCCTATGTAATTCTAAAGTGAAAGAAAGAGAACTTACAGCACGCACAAACTTGTACTAGAGGAAAAGATGCAAAATGACAAGAAAAGCTATTTCTGCAAGAAAGAAAAAAAGGCAAAAACAATTTGTTCAACTGCCATGCCATTCGGGTTGGTAGAACTGTCAAACTGTCACAAACATTATTACAGCCATTTTGCCTGGTATACTGTCCATGGAACGAAACTACTTTACAATCAAACAGCTGTTCAGTAATGGAACAATACATTTGCAGTACTTTTGCCGAGATGTGTACTTACAAAACACTAAAACTGCTCCCAACCATAGTGCAACTAGTTACTGTTCGCCCATTTACTTCCGTATCATTCTTAATAGTTCACTTTTATGGGAGAAATTTTGAGGGTTTTTTTTTATGTAATTAAAATTTTAAAGTTCACTTTTTAGTAGTTTGTTGTAAACTGGGCTACTGTATGTATACTGTGCCCTGGGTTAGTGAAGTTTTGTCGAGCGTTAAAATAAAAATTATTTTAAAATTAGTAGCTAAGAATGGCTGAGATTAAAGCGAATAGTAGCAAAATTTAGTTAATTTCGTGGAAATTAGTGCCCAATTTGCTAACTGCATGTGAATCTTCTTTTCTCTTTTTCTTTAAATATAAATTGTAGTAGAAATTTACAAAAATATATATGTTAATAACACTATGATGATTTTATACAAATTTCGCCTTTGTGTTTTAATTATTTAAACACAACTTTTTTATTCTATATTGTAGTGAATATCAATCTATTCGCGAGTTCGCCCAAAACTAGAAGTCAAGTTAAGTCAAGAGTTCTTCACACGCGATTTTCGAAATAAAACGAATTATGGCGAAATTATAAACCGAACCGATATACCGGGATATTTGAAAATATTTACGTACAGGCTTTAATTTTGGCCTAGATTTCACTTTTGTCTTTGATTCACTTTGTACTTTAATTGTTCGAATAATTATTAACTTCAGGTTACGCGATGTCGAAATTATTACAGCTTGTTGTTGCGCGACGGCAAGCTGTGTTCTTGACTATTGTTTAATAATTTTGGGATGTGTGGATTTAGAGGAATAGGGTAGCTGGATGAGAGTGGGAGCTTGTGGAATGTTAGAGATTTGTCTAACTTGTTGTTAGTTGAAGACTGGCGTTTCTTCCAACATGATGAGAAATATCCCGAAAGTCCAGAATGGTCCAGCGTTGATAAGTGTCCTGCCCAAAACTAGAATGACAAATCCAGAAGTTTTATCTGGATTGTCATTCTCAAGCAAGCGAGCCGACTTCAGGTTATCAGGGTTGATCATGCCATTTTCCATATTACATTTATTAACTTCAAATCACTTAATTGCCATGGTCTGTTTTTATTACTTTGCCTCTCTTGAATCGATGGCACCGATTCAGTACATTGGGGTCACTTTTAAGACGGATCCCTTAGTTTGTCTCTTTACCTGTTTGTCCTTTTTAATTGATATCGTGCCTGGCGACGAATTCATTCCAGGCAATAAATGCCAAATATATTTTGAGAGATTATGGATCCTACAATATCGAATCGATTGCCGTATGTGCTCAGACTAAAAACATTGTCAGAACCAGCAGATCAATTAAATAGTCTTAAATGCACCAAAATATCTCCATTTTAGAAAATAAAGGTTTGACTTTGTCCACAAATTTTACACATGATGTATTAGAAACCGATACAATTCAAAAAACCGTTCCTAACTAACAATTTCTTCTTATTATATTCAACTGCTCTCCAAAATGTTTAAAATTTTTTAATTTCTTTTTACATTTCTCCAATGTTTACATGTGTAATCGCCTTCTTTCAGCTGAACTCAGCATTTAAGTGTAGGTACACAGCTACTGACAGAATCGCTTCAAATTCAAAAGTGTACAAAGTTTTTCCAGTTTCGGAATCCAGACCCAGGAAGGTGTCTGATTTGACCGAATGTCTGAGAATTTGTTCTTAATCATGAATTTGAGCTTATTCGGCGGGAACATTAATTTATCTTTATAACTGAAATATGAATCTGTTGTTGTTTGTTACAATGCAATATGACTATGTACGTAACTCGCGCGCATGCGTAAAAGTATAATATAAAAGCCAACCGCTATTTACTTTGTTAAGATTTCCAAACAATTAACTATTAATCAAAACAAATAAATTCATTTCACGGTAGATTAAAAAAAAACTGCAGATTTTATATATAATGATAACTTTTTGCGAATTAGATAATAAATTTTGGCGAATTAGGAATATTTTTTGGTGAACTCTGCGATTAAATAATAATAAAAAATAAACTTTGCACAGCAATATTTTATAGATTAGTTTTGCTGATGCAACAAAGAGGCAACGAACAGAATCAGAATGGTTCCACACACAACCGTGATTAAAACCTCTCCTTATATCGAATTACATTGACTTTCATATAAATATACTCTGCATCGACTGCAAAAAATAAATATATTGAAACCTTTATTATAAATTCCTTTCCCCATCATATATATTTCGTAGAAATACACTTTTCTTATAAATTTCTTTTTTATAATTTATTTTCTTTAGAGTTCTTTAGACTTTTGCTTCCCGGATATTTTTAAAAGACTTAAATTAGTTTCACTGGCTCTGGAGATGGATGATTTACCAAAGGTCGTAATCTCGCTAACCCCGGAAAATGACAAAAGACACGTAAAGCAGTCTCATCACCCTCCAGATACATATACAATATGTAAATTTGTAGTTTGTGGGTGGGATTAATTATCCTGTCGATAGTGACAATGAGCAAATTAATTAAGAGCCTATATATAATATACGGAGCAGACAATAATCCAGCGTCTATGCTCTTCCGTATATTCCGTCTTGCTGACGTTCATCGAGTGTAGTATTGCCGTTGCCTGAATTCTCTTCATAAATTGTAGTGTCATTGGTCGCCTCTTTTAGATGTTTCAGCTTCGTGGGGACAACACTCTCAAGACAAGGCTTGGTATCCGCCACGCGATGACATATGTGATTTTTAATAATTCTCCTGTATTTTGTGAGCAACAAAACTAGTCCAAATCGTACTACTTGTGCGAGCATCAAAAGTAATTGTGAAGGTCTGACGAAGTCGCCAATTCCCAAGTTGATTTTATTTATGAAGGTAGAGTTGAAAGAGGATCGAAGGGCTAATCTTTTGGTACCGTGCTCGCATATCAGTACTGCCCGGATCCCCACAACCGCATTTCAAAAACGTTTTCTCTTTTCTTCCCTTCACATCTTGATACGCTGAACCGCATCAGCAGAGTTAGTCTCACTTACGCTTTCACGCTTTTTTCCCCAATCGCATTATGGTATGATGATGTCAGTATTATTATTAAGAATTTCATTCTTTTATCCAATGAGTGTGGTGAAAAAGGGTGGTCGATTCTGGCAGTGCCTTTTGACAACAAGACTAGTATACAATAACGTGCACCTAGTGATCCAAGAGGTCCTCGGCGAAAGTACTTTTAAGGCAATGGGAAAGCCTTTCCTCGATGCTTTAGCATTTTTTAATCTTATACGGCCCAGAGCTTTACAGTCAGAGAGGACGTGTCCAGCAGTTTCATAATCTTTCATACAGAGGCGACAAGTCTCACTATCGAATCTACCCATCTTTTTAAAATTATATCTAAGTGGGTAGTGCTCAGTTAATAAGTCCGTTATGAGCCTTAATTCCTTTTTGCTGAGTGTGAGGAATTCTTTGGTCCTCTGTTGCGAATGAACTTTTCTTTGCCTTTCTCAGGCCCGGGGTATTTTCCAAGTATGCCATATTAATTCTGTCCTCCCAAAGCCTGAATTGTGCTGAAGGATGGCTTTTTGGGTGTACAAAAACAGGTTCAGCGCTAATAAATACAGATCTGGTTCCTTCGTTTGCAAAGCTGTCCGCGATCTCGTTGTCCTTAATGCTTTCATATCGTGGCACCCAAATCACCGTAACTGTATTTGTTTTGGCAAGTTGTTTCCAGAGAATAAGACAGCCCCAGACCAGCTTAGATTCAAAGGTAAATAAAGTTAATGCTTTAAGTGCTGCTTGGCTGTCTTATGTTATGTATATTTTTGCTCCACGCATATTCTCCTGAATGATTTCGCAAGCGTAGAGCTCTATCGCGTGGATGTCTGCTTGGAAAATGGTAAGTGAAGCCTCCAATGCCTTCGCGAGATAGTACTTCGGGCCATATATACCCGTACATTTAAGATCCGTATGTGTACTATTCAAGAAGGTAAGTCCCCAGAATGCAACCCTTGATGGTCCCGTAATATGAATGGTGCTCCAAAGCTATGCGTTTCGGCATAACGTCTGAGATTAAGTTGGCCATCGAGTACTCTAGGAATTCTTGGAGGACTTTTAGATGACCAACCAGATCAGATTGTCTGTACTCAGGAGATTAGCCTTTTGCAGTTTTATTGCGCCAAGGATCGTCTCTTCCTAAAAAAAAAAGGCAGAGGAAGTAGGTCCCGTATGGCCCCTAAAGCTACAGATGGACAGATACCCATGGATGGCATCGGTTACTTCTAGACATGCAAACCGTTGTAATTTTATAAACTAACTGAATCGTATGGGACCATTGGTATTATAATAGACGCACATGACCATAGGGTCATTTTTGGTTTGAGACTTCAAGCTCTGCCAAAAAGCCTGCGGCATGTCCATGCTGGCACTGTGGCCTTCTACAGTACTCTTTTCAAGAGGAAATTCCAGTTTAGTCTGTTATTTAGGGTAATGCCTAGATACTTGATCTCCTTCGAGAATTCCACGACTGTTCCCTCAAGAGGTGGTACTTGTAAATAAAGCTTCCATTTCCTCGTGAATAGAAGAATTACTTTTTTGCCAAGATTGGCACGAAGTCCTATTGTCTGTCACCAGTCGCGAACTATGTTTAGAGCGTTCTGCATTAGATCAGAGATTACCCGATCATGTTTGTCCCTGATTTGTATGACCAGGTCGTCTGCATATTCTTGATTATCATAGACGGAGTTGGTCAGCTCCTGTAGGCTATTATCGACAAACTGCGACCATAGTAGAGGGGACAGAGCTCAACCTTGGGACATCCCTTTAGGTATAAATGCTACCTTACCATCTTTCCACATCCTTCATATGTAACCTAGATTGTAACTTGCGCTAATGGTTTTAATTAGATATGGCAGTAATTCTTCTTGCCTTTGCTGAAGCAGGGCTAGAAAGATGCCATCAGCTCAAGGCGATTTGAATGGCTTCAACATATATTCTGGTATGATAGTCTTAAGGTTAATGTTTTTAGTTAAATCTTCAGTCTAGTTCTTCAGCATACTATAAGCTCGATAATCTATCTTAATTATGAATATAAAGAGAATTGCAAAAATATAGAAATCTAATACTTGCGTACATCTAAATCTAAAAGATCTAACATACCTACTCGTCCGGCTTATAGGACTGTATTCTAAAAGCCATTTTACTTGATTTTCACGGAGCTCCCAGAACGGTTTTTATAACTCTAAAGCGAAAATTCTGATATCAAGAAAATTAAAACAAATTTTCGTTTTCCAGTGATAACAACCGGATATGGACAAATGAAATTTCTTGCGACACCTTCGTTTATTGTCACGTTTCATTTTCATTCCAAAATTGGAATGAAGAGAATAATTAAAATGTATCGGAATCACTGAATTTTTCTCCGAATTAGAAAAAGGACATGCTCTAGATGAAAATATTCATGCAACAAGCTCATTATTGTGAACAGGGACAAGATTTTGATACACGACGTTGCACGTTGAACATATTTTGACTATGTAAATTTGCAATTCGCGCCAACCAATTATTCTTGTGTCAAAATTACTTTTATAATAATACAATCGCATTGCTACACTTTTAATTTATGACCCACATAATCTTAAAAATTCTTTCAATTTTCCATTTTCTCTGATCTTAATATATATAACTACCATAAAATACAAAATAAAGTAACAATAGAGCAATAAAAATAATGTTGGATTTGAAATATTGAAAACATATACATACACGTTATATAATAACTTAATTTAATGCAACAAATTGAATGCATACATACATACATACAAACTTTGGGTGGAATCGAAAACGCATAATATTATGTAAATAAGCAAAGTTCAGTAAGCACAATCTTTTCTACGCATACATACAGAAAAAAACATTACTATATGCAGCTGATGTTAAAATTCCTATGCGCTTATATTCTCCGATGCAATAAAAATAATTATGACGTTTTTGAATCCATCCACCCTCTTTATAAGTACTTTTATATAAAAGTTTACATAAATAGTCTTCTAAATTTAAATTCCCATGATGGAATTGCCATTACAAAAGTTATATAATTCGAATAACAATATTTTTAAGTATGAAATTAATCTGTGATCGATAAAATTATTTGCAAGTAGTGGTACTTGGTAAAAAAAATAAAATAGTTATTGTAGAACTTTTCCAAAAATATACTGTGAATAATACGAATTGCTTTAGTTGTTTTTATCTATATAAATAAAATCAATTACCTCATGTATGTTACAAAATCACTTGAAAACAGCTTGACCGATTTGGGTAATTTTTTTGTTGTGTTCGTAATTATCAGGACAAGTTTTGTATGAAAGAAAATTTTGGGAAAATCCACCGGAAAAATCGGAAAATCTAAAAGATGATTTTGTATGGTATTTTTGTAGGGGATTTCGTATGTTGTCGTCATTGAATAAATAACTAACAAGGAAGCGGGGTATCGTGCGAATACAGTGTACGTGTTTAAGCAATTCAATGACGGTATGACCTCTGGGTGGGGGAGAAATGACAAGAGGACGTTGTGGCTATTTTGTGTCAGTTCAACATTCTGACATTTCATAATTTTGAAAAGAAGTTCTCGGATTTGAATTCGCGATTTTGTGAAAAATAAATAATTAAACGTGATTTTTACGTAATAGTAGTGTGAAAAAAGTGCGAAATATTCTTTTGTGAACGATATTTTGTGTAATAGAGACTCCGGAGTCTTAAATTATCATAATGAAGTGCGCTGTGCTGTGCTGCAGGAACGAACAGAGTTATTGTCGTTGAAAAGCATTCTTCAAGTAACTTTAATAGCTTTACTAATTAATTATAGTGTATTAAACAAAATAAAAGTGAAATATTTATAAAAATAAACAGCCATAGCAAGAAATTTAACATTTTACCAATGCCGGTTTGTTTGTTTACAATTGAATTGTCATTGGTGGCTAAATTAATGCAGTCATACAAAGGCAACGTCAAGATATATTGTTTGAAAATAAGGGGCGCTAAAAATTTGTTTATTTTACATAGAAATTTGGACTAGAAAAAAGTCCCTCTTCAAAATGTCATGCTTTCATTACTGCCATGACGAAGCGAATTCAAACACAGCACACTAATCCATTTCGCCGGGTGGTTTACGTTTTCACCCGATATGCAGTTTCCTTATTAGTTATTAATTCAATGGTTGTCGTTTCTGAATGGCTTTTCCATTGGCGTAACTAGGTAAGGGCCCGGGTGGGTACAGGCCCCCCAGAATGCGGGCTTTTATAAGCTTTTTGGATTCTAATCCCAACGGATTCAGTAATAAAGCTGATTATTTTTATAAGGAAGAAATATTTACTGCGCAATTAAAAACTTCAATAATATTCCTCTTACGTTGCATTATAGAATAAAACTATATTAGCACTCTAGACAATAAATATTTTAGGAAACTGAGAAATTCACAGAAAAACATTAATTTTTTCTAGAACCTACTCGAGTCTTGAAAAGGAGAAGACAACCGGAGAGAGCAAAAGGCTTTCTGATAAAATCCACTCTAGGTAAAAGTAATTTAGTAAACTTTCTATCGGATATAATGGCAAGGCCATCCGAATATTGGAAGATAAATATTTACAACCAAGTGATGGACAACATTATCACTAACTTCACAAATAGGTTTAAAAATTTACATTTGGCACAGTCAGTTGACTCATTTGTAAAGTTGGACCTCAAACATGGAGTGGCATTTGTAGTAAATTATAAAAATGTTTTTAATGTAGACATTTCCACCTTACAGGCTGAAACAAAAATAATAAATAATATGTTCCAAAACAACAGCATTGTTGTAAATTTGGAAAGACAGAAAACATAAATTAATACAGATTTCTGCGCAAATTAATACGAGTAGCTGCAAGCAGTTCTGGGTTTCCCTGTCAGCTCGGCCGGCTGTGAACGGAGCTTTTCCATCGAATGGTTAAGAGCAACTGCTTCAGGAGAGACTTTCGAACAAGGCACTTATAAATATTGAAAATGAGATAATTGAATGCAAACTAACAACGCAACAGGTACTAAATAAGTTTGCAGAAAAAAACCCGTAAACTAAAACGTATACAGACTTTAACTATCTCTTTATTAGTGCTTAATAAAAACGTAAATAATTGATCTAAAATCAGATCTATAAAGTACTTCAGTATTAGTACCAGTACCAGGACCTGGACTTGAATATTTTTTAAGTACAAGTATAAGTCCCGATACTGGTACTCAAAAAATTCTCAAGTACAAGTCCCGGTACTGGTACTTAACGCACTTACTACAAATACCGCCATAACGCAAAGTACTTCAGATCTTGTAAATTATTTAAATATGCCTTTTAATAATAGAGGTTAAGAAATCTTACCGCCTTGAGTAAAATAGAAAGAAAATTAGCGTAATATATGAAAGAAAATTAGCGCAATATATAGCTGTAGGACAGAAATTGACATATGCTGAATCGATATCCTTTGTTGAGAAAGTTGGCAATCAAGTGCAACGCCCCATTAGGCAGGGCGCTACTATAATATCAGTTTCGTTTATAGAACTTAAGAAGGATGTTGATGGATTTTCCTTAATACGTGAGAGAAGGAAAGGAGGGGATGTGGAAAACAAAGTAAACGACACCGCTTTCTTTTATTTTCCTATTATAATCGTGAAAATTTTATTTTATTTTCAAATAAACACTACTTCCTATAATTTAAGAAATAAGTAAATTGCGTTGGATGTTTGGAGTGGACTGTACGGAATATGAGTGTCGCTTGGGTTCATTGGGATTAAAGAAAAGAAGGCACTTTCACGGGATTCGCCAATTATACATTATGTACTAATCTATTATCACAATAAATTTAAATGTCCGACTAAAACTATTTCGTAAATACTTGATGCCGTTCGTCTCGATAAGCGTTGTGCTCTTGAAAATTTAAAATTTTATGTCACAAAATATAAAAGGTAGATGCCGACAATAACATAAAACAAAATAAAATGCTTAGATCCCTTAGGCGTAGTTATTTCGCATGCAATAAAAAATAACTAATTAACCATGCCTGTAGTAACGAAAGAACGGAAAAGAATCTGTATAGGTCGGCACCGGTAAGAGGCTGCGTGTAAAAGTAATTATCCTTGCCCCTGTTAATTTGGGTTTCTGGGAATAATTCTCAGAACAGGCTAAAAGGTATCAAGGAGAAAATAAGGAAACTGAGACTGTGCATTTTAGTCGTCAGACAGGTTTTAGTTGGAAAAATAAAAGTGGATATACAAGCTAAAAAACATATTGGAACAATCGATAAGTTCGTGAGTGGATTAATATTTCGTTTAGATTTAATAATACTAAGTAGAGTAGTATAGTCAATCTTAGTATTGAAACTTTATTGTATGTAGCTGTATTAGTTGTTTGGTTGATTGTTTGTGTGGCATAGTTACGGTCTAAGTGATCAATTATTTAGAGGTCTCAGTGACTGAATATGTAAATGGGTCTAAGTGATCAGTAGTAATGGCCTAAGTGATCAATTGCAATGGCCTATGTGATCAATTATTTAGAGGGCTTTAGTGATCGAACGTGTAGACGTAGAATGGATGAGTGTGTGGTGTGATGTAGATAATAGAAATCTTCTCAAATAAAAAAACACTTTAACAAAAAATAAAAACAAGAAAAAAAAACTAAATACAAAAAGTGTCTATCATTTATACTAGTTTAACATTTAATTTCGTGGTTCTTCCAAAATATTGTTGCGAGCGTGGCCTTTGGTTCGTTATTTAAAATACAATATTAAATAATTAATATATAAGTTCTTTATTACACTTAAATCATATAAAGTTCACAAACATTCATTTAATGAACTCAGTGATAACTGCAATCTATTGCAAGTCTGCTGCTCAGCTCGATAACTTTGCAATTCCACTTTCCTTTCTTCATCTAGAGATTCCACTTGTCGGCGTTTTCTGCAGTCCCTTTGTAGGTGTCCTGGTCTATTACAATTCCAGCATCGAAGGATACCACGCAAAGGTGAGCTCTGAGATGACTGCATTCTATTACAAGTACATTCGTCCACCGAAATGTCTCTCATTCGTACTGCACTCCGCGAAGCTTGTCTGGCGGATTCATACACTAATGCATAGGCTAGTGCTTCTGCTGTTGATTTCCTTCCTGCCAGCTTTAACGCTTGTTGTAAACTTTGATCTGATATAGCGTTCATAAATGCCTCCGTCGCCACTTCGTTGAGAAAATCCGCATTCACACTGGAGTATGAAAGATGCGCTAATATTTCTACATCTGCCTGCAGTTGCTGTAGTGATTCTCCATGTTTTTGAATACTGTTGCGCTATTGTAGGCGATATACTTGCTGCATGTGTTCATCTCCGTAACGTAATTCTATCGCCTGTACTAATGAAGAGTAATTACGTTGATTTTCAATCGGTACAGTTTGTAAGAGTTCTGACGCAGGACCTCGAAGTGCTAACACCAGAGCTATCGCTTTGTCTTCATCATCCCATCCATTTACCTCTGAAGCTGCCTCGAATTGTCTCTTGAAGATATGCCACGAATTTTGTCCATCAAACATTGGAGCTGTCACTCTACCTGCTCCGGATATTTCAGCTGCTACGTTTAGAGGCTGACGATGCTTTATTCTTTCCAGATCTGCTTTAACGTTTTCAAGTTGCGCGGTGACTTTTTGTTGAACTTCCGAAACTTTTTGTTGAAATTCCTGCTCAATTCCTTCAATTTTCAAATTTTGTTCTTCTAAAAAACTTTTTAGAAAATTTTTCTGATCCTCCAATCGAGTTTCTAGACAATTCTCCAGAGAACTCTTTTGTTCGTCCAAGCGCGTTTCCATAGAATTCTTCTGCTCATCTAAACGGGATTCCAGAGAATTCTTTTTTTCAACAAAAGCATTCTTTTGTTCGTCCATAGATTTCTTCTGTTCATCTAAACGGGATTCCAGAGAATTCTTTTGTTCCTCAAAACGGGCTTCCATTTTACTCATTAAAGTACTCAAAAGCCGTTCCATTTTCATCGCAGGCTCTTCTTCAGCTTCGGTTTCTTCTAAGTTCTCTTCGAAAACAAATGTTTCAGGATTCTTTCCTTCCTCTATCAGAGCTTGTCTCAGTCGCTCGACGAGAACATTCTTTGGACCTGTCGTTTGTAACGACCGGTTCCCTAACTCCACTTTCAAATCCTGTATCCGAAGCTCCTCCAGTTTGCGCCCCTTTATTTTAGTAATTCTCTTACAGATGAATATAAATTATTTTCCAGAACTTTCACAATTTAACACGATTTCTCAAAATTAATCACTCTTTTAATTTTTCAGTCAATTGCCACCACTTTATTTCGCGAATTTATTTCACTTCTGACACCAGTTGTTGCGAGCGTGGCCTTTGGTTCGTTATTTAAAACACAATATTAAATAATTAATATATAAGTTCTTTATTACACTTAAATCATATAAAGTTCACAAACATTCATTTAATCAACTCAATTAGAGATCGCTAACACTATACTTTCAATTATCGCAATCTAATTACATACAACACTTCCGCCTGTTTATTACTTTCGCTTGTTAACACTGCAACGTCTAAGACAAGACTCTTTTTCTGGCGAGATAAAGTCAGTTTTGAGATAAAGTCAGTTTTATTGTGTCTTAAGTCTAACATGTTTTAAAGCTTAAAATAGAATTATTTCCTAATTATATGCTACAGACTACTTGAGACAGTCTTTACCAGCTTATTAAAATGTCTTTTTACCTAATGTATAAGTTAGAATTTTGTTGTGGTTTATATATTACCTAGAAAAGAGACACTTAAAAAAACTAGGTTTCTGGCGATGACAACTGTTATCTTTATACCCTAGAAACTCTCCGGATTATTCTGGAGTGTTCTATTCCAAAAGCTTCTTGACTATTCTATTTGTTCTATTCCTAAACTTTCCTGTAGATTTCATAATCGATTCTCCGAACCTGAAGTCGTTTACTCTCCGAACCTGAAGTTGTTTACTCTCCATTGCCAGTAGATGCCACCAGTTGTCTCTTTCTATTGCACGTAACAATATATTAAAGCGAAATGCCGCCTGAGTGCCAAAAATGCTCTAAGGCGATAAGGAATGAAGCGGTTTTTTTATGTAATGGGTTTTGCGGTAGTTTATTCCATGAAAAATGTGTGGGGATAGCTAAATATGATAGGAATTTGATTCCTACAAAACGTAGTATTGTTAAATGTGTGATGAGTGTGTAGATTTCAAAAAGATGATAATGGGAAAATTTATAAGAATAGTGGAATTAATTAGTGAAAATAATGGGGCAATTGCAAGTCTTGCTAGTGATGTTAATAAGCTATCAGAGAAACAAATTGAATCAGTGAAGCTAATCAAAGATAAGGAGACTTATGCTGATCAATTAAAAAACAGGCACCTGTGATATTAAAACCAAAAAGTGTGCAAAATAGTGCGAAAACCAAAGAAATGTTGATCCCGTTAATTTAAAAATTGATGGAATGTCGAGTGGTCATAACGGTTCGGTAAAAATTATGTGCTCAAATGTAATGGATAGAGCTAAAGAGAAGTCAATATGTGAAGAAAAATTGAGTGAGAACTATCAGGTAGAGTTGCCAGTAATGAGAAAGCCAAAAATTTGTTTATGTGGAATGAATGATGAAATTGATAAGTGTGATGTAGAAAACAAATTGAGATTGCAAAAAGATATATTAAAGGATGGTGAAATAAAATGCCTGAAAGTAATGAAAGTGTTAAAATAATTAAGAAATAGTGAAAGATCATATTCAAAATTCGATGCTATTGTGGAATTGGATTCGGTGAGCTTTCAGAGGGCTATTGAAATGCGTAAAATGATTGTGGGTTGGGATCAGTGTGCGGTGTATGAAGAGTTAAATGTTAAGAGGTGTTATAAAATGTCAGGGATTTAACCACAAAGCGAATGAAGGTAAGAATGATGCAGCGTGTGCAAAATGTGCGGGTAATTGTGAAATAAGGGATTGTGGGAAGGAGTCTGTAAAAAATGTGTGAATTGTACAAAATGCAATAGTAAACTAAAATTAAATCTGGACATTGGCCACTATACATTGCGTAGGGAATGCCCGTAGTTTAAAAGAAAGCAAATAAAAAATATTAAGGGTATATATTTGAATAGGCATATTAAACAATTTTGAGCAGGTGGAATTATTAGCTGAAAATGGTGATTATGATTTTATTGCTTTAGTTGAAACACATTTGACGGAAGCTGTGGAAACTAATGAAATGAATATAAGCGGGTATAATGTGATGCGGTGTCACTCAATTTCGAGCAGAACTAACGGTGTTGTATTATATTTAAAGAATATCTGGAAGTATGAAATAATTGCACAAATAACGATCAATAAGGATGTGTGCTGGATGCTTGTAAAATGCTGGTTTGAGAATGTATGTCATGTTCTAGGGCTGCTTTATAGATCACTTTCCTCTTCGGAATGAGCATTTTGTAATCGATTTATGGATTGGTGTGAAGCGGTTTGTGAAATAAAGCATGAAATTATTATAATGGGTGACCTTAATATTAACTTCCTCTGCGAGGGTACGTATTCAAATAAAATGAAAGAAATTATTGTTGATAATGGATTTAAGCAAGTAGTAGAGGAGTACACGAGTATTACTGAATCATCGAAGTCCCTTATCGATTATCTAATAACTAATGCTGAAAGTGTAAATGTTAAAGTTAATAGAGCATTAAAAATCAGTGACCATGAAACTATTGAGGTTAAACTTGAAGTAAATCCGAGAAGTGAAGATGTTCGAATATTTAAAAAGTACTTTAATTATAATACAGATATATATGAGCGGTACTTAGTTCAACAAAATTTCAATGAGGTGTGTTTTATTGATAGTTTGGATGATAGCGCGAGAGTGTTTGAGGAAAAATTGAATCTAGTGTCAGAGAGGTGCATGGTAAAAAAATTTGTTAAATTGAATTCTAATGAGTGGTATACGGGGTATCTATATAGAATGAAAACTAATAAAATAAGAAGCTATATGAAAGCGGCTCTGTCTGGAGATCCGAATGACTGGTTGCATTATAAAGTAAAGCGAAACTTGTATAAAAAGTATATAAAAGTACCGAAATCGGAACACATAAAATATAAGATTGATTGTGCGCGTGATTCAAAGGAAATGTGGAAAGTGCTCAAGAAGTATGTAATGAAAAAGACAGTGAAACCCATAAATAATATAAGGTTTTATGATACTAGTTGTGGGGTTGAGGTACTTATTGCGGAGAAGTTTAATAATTTTTTTGTTGATAGTGTAAATGAGATAAGCAACTCTATTCCATATGTGAAAGAAAAAGAACATATTGCATACGCCATTACAGATCTCAGAGTTTATTTAACAAAATTAAGAATATAAAAATTAAATTAAATAGTCTGCGGAAGGTAAACTGATTTATTTGGATGACTAGTTCAAGTGTGATTAAAGTTAAATGAGTGAGAAAAGGTGTGATGTTGAAAATAAGATTAAAATACATATAACCTCAAAGATGGCGAATGCCGCAAATGACAGCACCGACTCTGTATGCAGAAAATGTGAAAATCAAGTCACATATGATGGTAAAGCCCTACAATGTGAGGGTTTTTGCGAGAAATGGTACCACATAAAATGCTGTGAAGTAAGTAACAAAGATTATATAAAAATAAAAGATTTTAAAATTGCGACATGAATCTGCAGAGAATGTAAGGACATTATTAGGTGGTTAGCTCAAAACAAGTTATCAGAATTCATAAATTTACAAAAATGGACCAGAATGAAAAACACATGAAAATAATGGAGGTTGAGATGGAAAAATTACAAAAAAATGTAGAAAAACATACTGGCGCAGTGTCGGCCTCTTATGCAGCCGTAGTTAAAAACAACACAAATCATATAACACCAAGTCAACAAATAAATGAAGAAATGACACAAGGAATTATAATAAAACCGAAAAAAACGCAAACAAATGATACTACAAGAAAGGCTGTAAAATATAATATACAACCTAGCAAGATAGGAGCCCCAATTGTACAGATAAAAAATATAAAAAACGGGGGTATAGTAATAAAATCAGATAAAAAGAGAAAAAATGAAAAAATAGCTACAGCCATAAAAAACAACTTAGGTGCGGAATACGACATATACATAACCAAACAAAGAAATCCAAGACTTTTTATCACAAACATGGAAAAAAATTACACTACAGACCAATTTCTATTAGAGCTTAAGCAGCTAAACTGCTACATAAATTACGAGGACAAAATTAAAATAGTACATAGTAGGAAAAATGGGAAATGGACAATTTATATGGAGGTCAGCGGCACAACTTATAAGAAAATAATTGGAAAATACGTGAACATCGAATGGAATACACATTTTGTGAGGGAAGATTATGGAGTAAGAAGATGCTACAATTGTAATGGCTATAATCACAAAGCGGGAAACTGCTTAAACAAAACTACATGCGGAAAGTGTGCAGGAGAGCATCGTACCATAGAATGCAAATCAAACTCAACTATATGTATAAACTGCCAGAAAAACCCAAAAACTGCAGAAAATTGTAAATATCATCTCGCTGACAGTGATGAGTGTCCAGAATACCTAAAGAAAATATATGCTGCAAAAAGGAATATAAATTATAGTATAGAGAACATATAAAAGATATATAGAAACGAAAAAAAGAGAAGAAATAGTCTGACTAAATTAGACCTAGATTAAAACATAGTGTAAACATAAAATGAATAGGAAGGTAAATGAAATGAAAATTCTATATTTAAATGTCAGGAGTCTACGAAATAAGGTGCATGAAATACAAGCGCTTTCAATGAAACATCAACACATAGGAGTTATAATACTAAATGAAACTTGGTTATACGAAAATGAAACAAAACACTATCGGATGCCCGATTATTTTGGCGAGTTTAATTGTAGGGAAGATGGCAATATACATAAACAAACGTCTAAATTATCGGATCATACATAAAGAGAGCAAATTTAACACTATTATTATAGAGATCAAAACACAAGACAAAAAAAACATAAGAATTATGACCATGTACAGGTCGCCGAGCGAACACTTACAAGAATATATTCACCACTTCGAAAATATCTTAGCAAATTATAAAAAATTAATTTTCATAGGGGATACTAATATTGATCTCCTAAAAGCTGGTAGACCAGCAAACTCAATAATCAACATAAGCGAAATGAATGGTTACTCAATAGTGAATAATGTGGAAATGGCGTACTGCACCAGACAAGACGCCACTTCAAGTACAATTATAAACCTTTGCATCACGGATATGATACAGGCAAATAAGGTTCAAATCTCCTTACATGACACGGCTATCACTGATCATCGCATTATAGTGGCACACATTAAAACAAATTGTAATATGAAAAAGCCGATGGTGACAACCTGTATTAAAAAAATAAATAAGGAAAAATATAAAAAATGTGTTCGAGAGAAGCTCGCAACCTCGTAAGATATAACTATTGAAAAGATAATAGATATCATAAAAAAATCGAAAGAAGATAAATTTGAATGTAATTTTCCTAATGTAAATAGCAATTTTGATTTTAGAAACATTAATTTATCGGAGCTGAAACAAGTGGTTAAATGTATGAACAATAAAATGGACTATAATCATAAGAGTACAAAAATTTTAGATAATTGGATTGTGTTTGGGGAACCCACTATTGAAGAGAATAAATCAGTCGCTTAGTGAGGGTTTATTTCCAAAAGCATGGAGAGAATCATTAATAGTTCATATTGAGAAGGTTAAGAATTCCGTTAGACCTGAGGATTTCCGCGAAGTGAACATGCTATCGATACATGAAAAATAATAGAGAAGGTAGCACAAATTCAATTAGTAAAATACCTCGAGTCCAACCATGTACATACTGGTAGAACAGCAGTCCGGTTTTTGAAAAGGGCATTCGTGTGAAACTGCACTAAATTGGGCATTAATTGAGTGGAAAGGTGAACTTGAAAATAGGAAAAAAGTTTTAGCCGTCTTTCTAGATTTAAAAAGAGCATTCGAAACAGTTGATAGAAATATACTTTTGATTAAATTAAAAAAATATGGAATACATTGGAAATCGTATGAGTGGTTTGAGTCTTACTTTTCTGAAAGGTATCAAAGAACAAAAGTTAATGAATGTTTGTCTGAGAAAGTGAGTATTAACATTGGTGTTCCACAAGGCTCGGTTCTTGGTACAGTACTTTTTTATTATACATTACGATATTGCGACCATTTTATCGGATGTAAAAATTGTGTTATTCGCTGATGCTGCATTACTTTCCATAACCCAAGACGATAATAGTTTGTGTGTTTCCCGGATGGAAAGTGCTTTAGAAAAAGTAAATTTTTGGTTGAAAATGAATAAGCTAAAGTTAAATGTTGAAAAATCTAAATGCATATTATTTGGTGGCGAGAATATAAGTGGTATAAATATGAATAACACCGTTATAGAGTGTGTGTCAGAAATTAAGTACTTAGGTGTCATTATAGAAAAAAATTTATCGTTTAAAAAACACATCGAATATATTTGTAAAAAGATTATGAAAAAAAATGGTTTTTTAAGAAGAATACGAAGTCAAATTTCAATGGCTACAGCAATACAGATTTATAATGTCATCGTAAAACCTCATTTTGAGTATTGTTCAACGGTGTTATTCTTAACTACCAAGGATCAACTAGAACGTATGCAGAAGCTACAAAACAAGGCGATGAGGATTCTACTTTATTGTAACAGATATACCACAATTTCATTAATGCTGAATACTCCAATGGATGAGCGTGGAAGAGAAGATTCCGTTTAATGTGTTAATTTTTGTATTTAAAATCAAGAATGGTATTTTGCCAGAATACCTTAACAAGTATTTGCAATATGTAGGAAACGTACAATCAATATCGTTAAGAAATGCTACAGAGTTTAGATTGGGTTCATTTAGAACATCAAGAGCACAAAATTCTTTAATTTATCGTGGTCTTAAAATGTACAATCATCTTAAATATGATAAAAATGATACAAATATTTATCGTTTCAAAAAAATATTGTATTGATTTTATAAAAGCGAATATTCACGTTCTTTGGCCATAATTCTTAAGATTGTACTAAAATGTTTATGTTGTTGTTGAAAGCTTTTTAAACTAGCTAATAAAGAAGTACTACTACTACTACTACTACATTATAGTTCAAAATATCGTAGTGGTACTGTTAGCAACAGTTTTAAATAAAACGCAAAAACTTTTCTTCAAAAAATCTGTAGGTGCTTCCGAATGGTCCAGATTTGAAAAATACTTATGTCGCACCAACTATAATTTCTTCCTCGGCCACAACAAATTCAGCATAAATTAATTGGCCGATGCTAATAAATACTCTGTCAATGTTAATACCTTCGTTATGTGTACTCTTGCTCCAAGTTTTTAGTAATTCTTCAATTCGCCAATTCTTAGCTGGGATGCATGCACCTGGATCTTTTCTTTGAATGTTTTAACTAAACTTTTCATATCAATCAAAGTTTTGTCTTTCCTTGCAGACTTAGGCGACGCATGACAGTGTTTCAAGGCAGGGAAATGCCGTTGATTTACAAAAGAATTTCCTTTTTATTTTAACGATACCAATGTCGCTGTTTTTGATTTTGTGCCTGGCTTTGTAAAAACTGATTGCTGTTGTTGTACAGATAAGCCAGTTTCAACTCACATTCTTCTATTTTTTAGATTTTACTTCCAACCGGAAAATCAGTGACGTATTTTGTGTGTGTAGTTTTAAAATGCTTTTCGACGTTTTTTTTTTAGTACTACGCCTTCTGAGTTATAAATAGAACAAACACATTTATCCTTGAACATAAAGGTAAAGAACTCCTCTGATAATGGTAACCTTTTTCCGCACTCGACAACCTTGCCCGCTCATTTTAGTCGCTATTATTATCACCACGTAACAAAACAATCGTCAGAGCTAAATACTAGCTGATTACACTGACTGAGAACACAAAGGCGCGTGTTTTTTTAGTACGGGAGATAAAGAGAGAGAGAGAGATAGAGGGATAGAGAGATAGAGAGAGATAAAGATAGTGCGATGGGTAAGCGACGCGAAGACATTGCACCATTTTGGCGAGGGGTGGGTTATGCGTTACTCACGCCACGTGAGGCGGCGCAATTATTTGAAAATTCCAATTTATTGTAACATTTGTTCAATTGACTTTACTCTCGCGGGCTACTAAAAACGTCTACGCGATCGACTGGTAGACCGCGGTTGTTGTTTTGGCCACCCCTGACTTTTACTAACTCCGGGTGCTCAATAAAATTCAGCGAGAATTATAAAAAAGAATGGAAAATAATTGAGAACTGACCTTAACATCGCAACCTCGACAAAGACGGCCGTGTCTCAAAAGCTTCTTATTAAAATCGCCCCGAATGTGCACACGTACCACTGCATTTGCAGTAGATTAAAAGTGCTGATTTAGTTTTTTTGCTTTCTTGGGAGCGGAGTTAAGGTTTCACTTAGGAAGACAACATATTACAAAAATAGTGACGCGATGTCTGCGATTTGTAAAATTAGAATTATTTTATTTTTTTATTTTTATGAGAATTATTTTATTTTTTGTGTGCAGAGCTACTTTAGCGGAAATTATGTTCTGGAATTTAGAGTATGTTTCTTGTGGCCTATGTTACTTATAACTCCCTGTACTCTCTGTAACTTTAGAAAGTTTATGGTTTTTTTAAACTATACAATTTCATTGGCTCTAGGCATTATATAAACATCTTGTAAGTGCTCAGAGCAATGCATAAAAAATGTTGGCCCACGGAACAGAGATACAAGGTATTCCCATTATGAACCACGTTCCGCCATTTGTGTCCGAATATATAGGAAGTACGGTACCGAGAACACAATATTCTCTCTCATCTTTCTATCTTTTCAATAGAAATGTATATACGTTATAGGACGAAACACGTTACAGTTCTAGTACGAAATTTTAATGAGAATACCTTGTCTTCTACATATGTATATACCTTGATGTCGATCAATAGCTGGGAATACTCATGAGCTGGTATACTTCGCAGACAAAATGTTTATTAAAATCTATGTACGAAAGTTAGGGGTCCTGTCCCACCGCAGAAAAGAGTCCTAGTTACGCCAATGAAAATACCGTACATTGACTGACATGCCTGAGAAGAAATGAATTGAGGAATTAAAACAAGGTAAAATTGGAAAAAGAAATATGAGAGAGTCTAAAGTAAAGAGCAGAAAAAAAAACGTCAAAAGTCGTGCCATAAGGAAGGTCTTTTCGAACAGTAACTCAAAAATCTCTTCAGATGAATGGACGTGTTTCACCTTCAAGACTCTTCGGACTAACGTTCCAGACTTTCAACTGATTTTTTTTAACCATGTATGTAGATCCTACAGCAAGCTCGCATTGTATTAATGACAGATATGGAATTGATATTTATTTATGAAGGCGAATATTTTTCCGGACGCATATTGTTGACAGCATAGAAGGAAGTAAATAGGGAAAGAATTAGAGACAATAATTTAGCTTGCCTGAAAGGTATTGAGGAAGAGGGTGCCTCAATACCTTTCAGGCAAGCTAAATTATTGTCCCTAATTCTTTCCCTATTTCCTGCCTTCCATGCTGTTTTTTTATTGCAGCATAGGGTATATATACATACATATATACATATATTAAATAATTAGAGAAGTTGGCTAAATGGTTAGTAGATGAGCTTCGAAATTTAACCCCTCTGATGAATATGTCAGTAAAAAAAACTCGATCAATCTGGTAGAGAAAATAAAAGATGTTTCGTTAGAAGAAGATGAAGTGTTGTGTTCCTTTGATGTTGTAGCACTTTACTCTAGTGTTCTTCTGTCTCCTCTGTCGGATACCTACTTTTGAATTTTTAGAGAGATGGTTGGATACACAGGATATCAATAATAAAAAAAGATTTATGTTGATTGAACTAACCAAGTTATGCATGAACTACAATTATTACATGCTTAGAGACAAATTTTATAAGCAAGTTGATGGCACAGCAATGGAGTGCGCACCATCTCCATTTTTATCTTCTGATATTTTTCTTGGATCCTTGGAAACACAGTGCAAAGAAAAGGATTGGTTTCCACGGATTTGTTTTAGATATGTTGACGACATTTTAGTAGTAGTTAAGAGAGAGAAGGTGACGTCCATTCTACAGGAGCTCAATGGTTTGTTTCCATTTATTAAATTTACTTAGGAAGTAGAACAAAGTAAAAGTCTTCCTTTTCTTGATATTTTAATTTAACCAGCTCAATTTTTCAATATATACCTACGAGGCCTACTAGCACGCAGAGGTTTATAACTTCAGATTCCAACCACTCCTACCAACATAAAACGTCTACTTTTTACTCCATGATCCATCGTATGCTGAATATTCCGATGAAATACATCAAGGACACTGCCTCGATAAATGGCTATAACCCTCAAATAATTGACACAATTATTCAAAAAATAAACCAAAAAAAGTGGATACATAACATCAGACAATCTAATACCATATATATAATATACTGGAAACATAAAACAAAAATATGCAACGCTTTTCTAGAATATAAAGTTAACGATGCTTCGACTTGGCACTTGATGACGTGTCCAAAGGGTAAGGTCGCTTTCATATTGGTGAGTGGTGAGAGGTAAGACACCGCTTAGCCAGGCCGTCGCTAAGAAAGTTTTCACATTGAAGAGCGTTGAGCTGTGTCGCCGAGCGGTGTTTTCACAGCTAAGCTGAACTGAGCGGTGAGCGGTGGCTGTGAGCGTTGCCCATTAGTTGTGGTGTAATTTATATAACAAAGTTTTTCTTCTGGACTTATTAGCCTTTAGAAGTCACTTTTTTCTGCAGGCGATTTCTAAGTTTTATTAAAATTTAATTGAAATTTTTAATTGACATTCGTAGAAATTCAAAAAATTGCTCAGAATTTCTAGGAAGATCTTCATATAATATGTTAAATTCATGACTCCAACTCATTTTTATTTATTTTAAAAATTGCTAGTCTTTTCCGTTTTTTTGCTAAAATCAATCTCTTGTAAATTATCGAGTAATACCATTTTTCTCATAAGCCTTCACATCATTATGCACTAAAAGTTACGATACTACTAAAATCTAAAGCGGATCAATGTGGAAGCTTTGTCGCGTATCGCGCACCGCTCAACGCTCGCAGCTCATCGCTCACCGCTCGCCAATCCGTGGGCGGCCTAAAGGCTGAACCACAATAGAAGTGAATAACTTTACGAAATTAAACGAGACTTAGGTTTACTTACAAAAAATTGATACTTTTAGCCTAAATATATATCACATTCCGTAACAGTTATTAGCTTGATATTTAATGTTTTCAGTTTTGAAAGGAAGCAGAGCTGGGAAATACTTCAGTAAAAAAAGACTTAAGTACTACTTAAAGTATATTTTCGTTACTTAAGACTTATTAATCAATACGTTTGAAATGCCCTACTTAGTACTTTAAAGTACCAAGATTTTTACTTAAGTATTTCTGAGTCTATTAAGTACCTACAAATATCTAATTCTTCGTAGAAAAGTAAACGCAATTTCTAGCGCAGTTTTTTTTTGCTGTATTTTAAAGCATGCAAAGAACTGTCAAAGCATGTGCCGCACTCGTGCGTCAAGGAAGAACCTTAGACAAACTAATAACATACAGACAAGACTGGGCAAGTAGAACAAAAACCAGAAACGTCTCGCTCGAATATAAAGTCGACGATGCCTCGACTTGATTACATAACCAAGGGTAAGCAAACAATGCCTCGCTCCAATATAAGATCAACGATGCCTCAACATGATGTAGGGAAGGCTTCAATTTTTTCTTAGGAGTTTACTGGCATTTTTTTCCTTAGAAATTTTATGAATTATTGGAGGTGACAATTGGTGCTTGGGCGGACCTCTAATATTTCTTATGAGTGTAGCAATGAGAAGTGAAAGTTTTACTTTACGTGCAGCGTCGAAAACTATAAAAAACTATAAATAGTAGCCACTGATAACTATACATATTTAGTTTTCAAAAGGTATTTATTTATTAATATCTATTAACTGAACTCTATAAACTTCATTATATTACTGCCAACGTACAAAGATTCTAAAAAAGTACTTTTAAAAGTACTTCAAAAATTACTCAGTACTTTTTATAGACTTAGTACTTAGTTACAAGTAGTTTTCATATATGCGGTACTTGTACTTACGCTGAAGTACTCAGGCCTTCGGTACTTGTACTTGTACTTAAATACTTTTTCGTTGGTACTTGCCCAGCTCTGGCAGGAAGCAATATCCACTAAATTTCTAAGAAAAAATTGTGGCCTTCCTTTCATCGGGTCTAGGCAATGGTGATTTTGTATGGATCGAGGCATTGCTGACTTACCCTTTGGGCACGTCATCAAGTGCCAAGTCGAGTTATCTCGAGGCATCGTTAATTTTATATTCTAGAAAAGTGTTGCATATTTTTGTTCTTCGTTTCCAGTCTTTGTATGTTATTAGTTTGTCTATGTCACTACTTTGAAAAGCGATTGGGAGAAAAATGAGGTTAAGAGAGTGGTGATTACATATCATCCAGCAATTACCGACAAACTTAAGAACATCTTTAAGAAAACCGAATCACAGGTTACTCCAGTGTCTAAGAATAAACTTTGCACTCATCTTTGTGGAACCAAAGTTATAGTTGATCCTCTGGATAAAAGTGGTATATATTCCTTGAATTGTTGTTCTTGTAGTTCTGTAAAAAATTGGCCAGTCATAGAGATCGGTTAAAATGAGATGGCGTGAACACAATAGACACATAGCAAACAATGAGTAATAGATCGAGTGTCGCACATCATATTCTGAATAATTTAAACCATGAAATACACTTAGATGACTTCAAATTAATAAAAGCTGAATCAAATAAACTGAAACTGCTTGGAAGTCTCTTTTTATGCATTTATATGAGGACCGCTTGATGAATTCAGGAGAAGCACCGATAGAGCAAGGCCTTTTTGAGGCCATTCCCTTTAACTCGTACACGAATTTGTCTGTCTATTTATTTATATATTTCTTTTTTACTATTTTCGACACTCTCGTAGACCACTGACATATATATAAATGGACTGCTTGATCTCCTGTTTCATGTGGCACCAATTTTGATTTCAGAAAGTATGCTCTCACTGTCAATGCTACCAACTGTCGTAAATTGGCGCTATATTTAAATTATTTGCGAATTTACTTATATGCATGGCTGTGGGATTTACCGAATTTACCACAGAAGTATTTGGGACTATTTGTATCGTTAAATTTTAATTATGAATCGAAGAAAGTGTTTTTACAAGGATTTTTACAAGCAATTTCTCGTTCCAAATCGTTACAGTTCAGTGGGAATGTATGCTCTCACGGAAAGAGACAGGAATATGAAAGTTGTGCCATTTGCTTTCATGCATTTTTGGTTCAACAAGCAGTCCATTTATATACATGTCAGTGTCGTAGACCCACTTTTCGTCATCACAGCGAGCTGAAATTTGGCACACAGGTTCATGTCGCGTGACAATTGAATCTATCAAAATTTGAACCGGAAATTTCCATGGAAAACCCGGAAAATTGGGAAAAATCATTTGAAAATTTGTTACAAATTTGATTAGTGATAAATCCGTTTCGGGAGAAATGCAGAGTTCTCCGATTTTTCCGACACAATTTTCCGGTAAAAAGTTTTCTTAATTATGCAGGATCAAGTTCCCTATCAACTGACATCATTACTTTCTCTCCGACAATGGTGAAAACTTGCAGAAAAAATCGAGGAAAATTCATGTAAAACGCTTCCGGAGTTTTTCAGTCCAAGGAAGCGTTTCAGCGTTTTGCAACCTAAGACAAAATTGTAGAGCGAAATGAGCTGCATAAAGTTCTTTTTGTGGAAAACTCCGTGGAAAACCCGGAAAAGCGGGAAAATCATCGGACAAATTTTCATCGATATGATTAGTGATATTTCTGGATAATTTTCCGAAAATTTCCGGAATTTTCCGACAAAAAAGTTTTATGAGCTATGCGGAATCATTTTTTTCCGTCCTACTGGCATCAATACTTTCTCTTCAACAATCATGAAAACTTGCATGAAAAATCGGGGAAAATTCATGTATATTTTTAAAAAAAATTCATAGTAATAGGAAAAGTCTGTGGAAAACATGGAAAATCGGAAAAATTCATGTTATATGTGATCAAGTTGGAATACAGCTAAAAAGCGCTGCTTAAAACATAATTTGAATTTCAGAAAAACGTTGCAGTACTTCAACGATTTGATACTCGAAAAATTTTTGTTTTCGGATCGGCACCAAACATGACTTAAAAATTGTTTTAAAATATCTCCATGCAGCACGTAATAACAATTTAGTTAACGTAAAAAAGGCAGAAAATAAAATAATTAAAAAAAGGACTTTTCAAACAAAACTGAGGCCAAGCCGCATGAAAAAGTAGAAAATAAACTTTTCTTCACACACAGAGGTGCACTCAGATTTTATTCGCTGACAATCACCGATATATTTCAGTATGATCAATCAGAGGTAATAAGTAATTTGATTCATGAAGAGAAAGAATATTCAAGAGAAATGTCCCAATCAAAAAATCTGAGTCCACCTCTGTGTGTGAAGAAAAGTTTATTTTCTACTTTTTCATGCGGCTTGGCCTCAGTTTTGTTTAAAAACTCCTTTTTTTAATTATTTTATTATTTGCTAGATTAAATCTATGGATAGCAGATACTATTTCAGTCAACATGCATTTTTTCTCAATACATTTTTATCAGTTGCTGACACTTGGTGTTTGTGTTATTTACAATTTATATATTGTATTTTCTGTACTGTCTATTGTAATTGTTTTTCAGTTTATAAAGATTACTGATGATGGTAGCTTAGCTATCGAAACGGGTATATTATAAAAAAATGTTGTGTGCTCTAATTATTTATTAAATGTGTTTCACAGTGCTCGAAAAATTAATTAAAACAAATATATATAGGTATATATAAATATTAATGTATTATTAAGTATTAAGTTTTGTTCTTCCAATTTTCGTAGGTGCTGCGCATAATTATAAATTGAAGACTTTAATTGTCTTCTAAAATTAAACTGGTACTGAAACTGATGACCTTTGCTCCAGCTTATTATTCCGATTCCAATTTCGAGAAGATGTAATGAAACTATGTTGAGTGATTGACGTGAAGTCCAGAGTGCCAGCATGAGCTGACACTCGGTAGACAGCGTTGAAGTGCAGGGCGGCTCGCTAGCTTACCTCGGCTATTATTCCACGAAGACCAGCCGCTGTCACCTGCCATATACAAAAAAATTTTGGTGCCAAAACAAAAAAAGCCGCAACACACCCGGTCCAGAAGGGACCTTTACATCATCTACCATTATCTCCTGTGAAGGCGCAGATGTTCTGCCTTCTTTCTGCTTGCCCCATCCACCCAACAACACTGAGGGCAGCAGTTATTTTGTTCATTGTCCGTAATGATGATCTGAAAGAGAGTTATAAAGGACCAGACCTATTCAATCCTCGCTAAGAAGGGACGCCAGGAGAGTGAAAGAAGAAATAACAAGTAAAAAAGTTAGAATTGATCTAAGACCAATTCTTATGATACCCTAGATGAATGCCCGTATTAAATTTCGTATGGTCACCGATCTATACAAGTTTGATTTTTGAAGTTGTTTTTCGCATATATTTCTAGAACGGTTTGTCGCACAGAAAAAATGATTATAACCAATTTTATAAGATTTCGTATTTTGAAGAAGTTTTTAGTACAATAAAAATGTCTTGGTCTGATCGTTTTCAAAGTATACGTAAAAAACCTAAATTTTTATATGGCAACACCAGGAAGGAGTTGCCCGATTTAGTCCATTTTTGACCTTTTATTTGCTAATGTAGTAAAACACCATGTACGCAATTTCAGCTGTCTACGTCGACGCGTTGTCAGGCAGTGTCCAAATATATAGCGGAAAACGAAATTTTTATATGGCAACCCCACGAAGGAGCTGCCCGATTTGTCTCATTTTCGAACTTAATTTTACTTTTTTTTTAAAGTCCGTGTACAAAATTTCAGCCCTCTAAGTATACGCGTTCTCGAGTTATCGTGCGCACGGACGGACGGACATGCAAAAATCAAAATAACTTTTAATTTTATGCGGGAGTGTCCAATCCATTTTGCTCTACCATCATTATTTCGAGGTGTTACAAACGGAATGACAAACTTAGTATCCCTTATAGATTTCATCTAGGGTATAAAAAGCCGTTACAGCGTCATGACTACGTTATAAAAGTACCTGTATTAATATGCAAGTCAAGAGTTCGCAAGAAGAGCAGACAACTAAATGATATATAAGTTCACTATTCTATACTGCTGCTGGTCTGATTCAACAAGACCACAATATTAGCTCAACAGCCGTTTTTAGTCATATTATTCAATGTCATTGCTGAGCATACATAATTGTAATTTTCAAAACAGCTTCGATCTTTCAAAATTACGCAAGTATCACTGAACATGATTCCTCGTTCACCGCTTAAGAACTAAAGATGCTGATAGGACGAACGACAAGGACCGATTAATTCATCAGATATGCATCCAATCATAGATCCTATGTTACGATATTACTAAGTTAATAAAGAAATGTATTTATAGTTCCCTGTACACGCTATTCTTACTTATTCTACAATTGCTACCAATTTAATCATTTTTTTCTTCCTTTCATAGTTTCTCTTCAAGAATTATTGATTTCACCATATTCAAGAACGGTACTCTACTTGTACTTGGTCTCCTGCCTCAAATTACTATTTAGGAGTCACATTGGATCCTCACTCATATATGCGAGACACGAATGATAAAAAAACTTTATATAATTGCATGATCACAGTTGAATCTTGTACCACGGTTCAACATCTTCAAAACGGCTATGTATATGTATATGTACCTAAGCTAAAATTAATTTTATTGCTCATGGACCTCAAGGAACTGGTGTGAGGTTATGCATTGACTGCTATTCCTATATACTGTATGACACATAAAACTATATACAATATAATAAAAATCACAAATCTTGTTAGAATGTCTTTTTTCCTACGGAAAAACAAATTTATTCTGTCATTAAAAAAGGCTCGCATCCTTTTATAATTAGTATGTTTTTCATCCATTTGCGAATTAGGGTATATTTCTCACAACGAAAAGCAGCCGCTGCACCAGTAAATATTTTAGTAAAAATAAAAGTTAAAACTCTTGTGCGTCATTATACATCATACAAATAACAAGTAATGTAATAGTATGCAATTGAAATAATCGTATCCTTTTTTCTTTTCTTTTTGCAAATCAATGTTTAATTTCAAGACTTACATGTCCTGGTGTGGCTGATCCAACGCAGAGGCGGCCCTATGATGTTCTGCAAACCACTGCCACTTTACTATGAAAGAGAAATTATATTTTTGTTTTTTTTTCTGTGTTTTCCTTTTTGTTTCGAACCTGTGTCTCCGCTGGTGGCTACTCTACCTATTCCCTGCTTATCTCTTTGGCATAGCGCCTATAATTATCAGGACTAATGAGTATTCTTAAGATAGTTTCTACTTCGTGCTGTAGCGTGTATACTTAGTGCGATCCAGCCTGCCTTTAATGGTTTCGCTTATTATTTACTTGGGGCACCCTCAGAACTTGCTTATGGTATTGTGTGGTTACCGCGAAAACGTTTATTGGGCTGGGCTGCCGGTGACGCTGTCGAACTATGAATTTAAACTTCCCTCCGTATTCCCTGGGTTTTAAATTCTCGTGGGAAGAACTGTCTAGCAGGATCTCAGACCTGCTAGCAATGTGAGTACTGGGTACTCAGGATAACTCGCAATTTTGTCCGCTAGTCCGAGAGTCGGGCAGGTTACCATGTAGCTGATAAAATTCCGAATTAAATATTTTGTTGGAGCTATTTTTCTCGGGGAAATCACACGAGTAAAAATTTTTGTTTTCATATTTTCAATTTCCGAATTATGCTCTCTAAAAATCTGCTTTATTTTAAACGATTACTTGCGGATCCGATGGATTTTTCTTTCTTCTCGTGTGAAAATTTCCTTTTTCGGTTTAATCAGACACCTTCTCTTTTCACTGACACTTTACGAATTGATGAAGAAAACTCTTCTTCTTCCTTTTTTCCTCATCGAACACCCGCTATCAGCCGTCAAATCGCATAGCATCCGAAAGTGGCAGCACATCCGCCATGTATCACATGGCGCAGCATACGGCTGCTAGCTTCAGTGTAGCATACTGCTACATGCAGTATGCTACGATCATAATAAAGAACTACCTCGAACGAAACGTGGTAGTATTTTACTTAAAAACTAACATTTGGTCTCGACAGATGAACGTTGAGTCAAGAGTTGCTGAATTCATCCTAGGAGCTACCGACAGCTTAGGCCTTGGGCCACATTGTTGATAGCTTGGCACTTAATCGAAGTTCAATTCGGAGGTATCGAAGAATATTAAGAAAACAACGGGCAGAAAGAATTAAAGACTTGTTTAGAAAAAAATCTCAGCTTTGGAATTGTATACACAGGCACGGTAAGATGCTACCTACTTTGAATTTTAGCGAGTGAGGAACCGAAAGAATTCCAATCATCGTAATTTATGAAGATCAGGAATAATTCCTTGGTGTGCTCGTATTATACTGATTTCCACTAGAAAAGTTTGGAGATGCTTTAAAATATTGGGGATTGGACGAGAACGTCCAAGTATTGTGTTCTGATATTACACGAACACGTTATCCAATACAGCTGTTACACTCCTGGAACAGCTAGCAGGAATACATGACAACGATCTTGATAAGGACTACTTCCCCGAAGAAGATTTCGATGCAGAATTTGAATGTAAGTGGAGGCTAGAAATAAAATATAAGATATCGTGAAGATAAGCATCGTACTGAAGAATTTGTCTTTGCCAGAGATAGTACCATATGGCATTTCAATCCTAGCCTACCGTTTGTCTGTAATTTGACCTACTGTACTTGCTGAACGTGGACAGCTAAATAGAGAGTTTGAAGCTATTTTCAGATTACACATATTTTTAGAAAAAAATACGAGTGTGACATAGTAATACGGGAAATCAATCTCCGTCCAAAAATAGAATGTCAATAATCGGAGAAAAAAAATTTATTAGAATGCTCTAATCGAAAAAGTATTTATATAAGCACTTGGCCTAGTGTTGTACGCTGGTGTAGCTAGAACAAAAAGCGTTAGCACAACATAACATTGGGGGTAAATTTATCAATCGAATATTCTTTCCGTCGTTACCTTGCAATTACCCACTTAATTCTCTTTGATAATGGCAATCTCTCTTTAATGCTTTTATGAATAAAGACAAAAATGTGAAACCGCAAATTGCATGCAACGGAACAGAATGGCACATGATTCATTTTCGTAAATAAATATTATGACAATTATCCAATGTTTTTTATAGCATAACCAATGTTTGTTAGTGCAGTGTTAGGTAATCGCGTCTCCTCTTGTACCTTAAATTTTACAAAAAAAAGTGAATTCTTCTGAATAATTAAGACAATATTAATTGAGCATAAAATATTATTAAAATATAAAAAATTTAGACAATTTATAGCTACATATTTATTGAAATGGCACGTTCAAAACCATGAAATTAAAATATCAAGCATTTCTTAAATAAAAGCTTTGAGAACTGGATTTAAGCGCTTTCGCGGTATAATTAGGAAGCTCTCTTCAGAAAAATTTGTTAGTAACCCAAGAGATTCTATAGCCATCACTTGGAAGTGCTATAGAAGATTAGTCTACAGAAGCGATTCTTCGGAAGCATGCAGTGCTGCCATACCCATGTCCTTGCCTCATAGGCATGCTTACAGTTGTAAGCGCCTAGCTATTGTTCTCCGGAAGCAGTCTTGAAGGCCTCTTATGATATTAAGGTAGAAGCATTACGGTAATTATTAAAAAAAAAATTCGTTAAAGCTCTTCAAAGGACATCTTCAAAAATCTTCTTCGCCCATCATTTAGCATACTTCCTGGAGTGCATTTTTAGAACAGTGAAATGCTTGTCTCTGCGTAGTGAAAAAGTAATGAAGTGGGATAGAGAAGGGAAGCGCTACGAGCTTCTAGGAAAACGTTTCACGAAATTTTTTATAGCACTCTTTTTCCTAAAGGGACCCTCCAGAATATGTAAGGAAATGTCGTCAGGTTTGGCCTTTCGTCTAAGTCGGCCATCTGCGATTTTTTTAGTTTTGACCAATAGTGCCACCAATGTTCGAGCGCGGAAAAACTTCTCTCAGTAACAGCGTACTTTTCATGATAATGAAAGTTTGGAGCGTGAACGCTAAGTATCTCCTGTGCACTCAGTGGTTTGAAATAAAAAAAAAAGGTTTTTTTTATCAGCAGTGAATATGGCCAGAAAAAGAGGAGGAAATATGCAATCATCAAAGTAAGCATTATGAATGTGTTGTGTGACTCATGCTTGAAAATAAACCAAGAGGAATATGTTTGGTTGTGGTGTACCTGTGGGTACCTGGACATGAGTGAGGGTCACAAAGGCAATGAAATTGCTGATGGCCTAGCCAAAAGGGGACGGACCAGAGCCATTTTATGACACTTCAGACAGTTATCTCAGAGCTGCCCTAAGCGACTGGAAAAATAAACAAAAATCCCTATATTGGGAAAGTCTACAACGACTTTGTTAGGCAAAAAAGTTTATCGACACTTCTGGCGGAAAAACAAAAGAACTCCTACTCCTTAGAAGAACAGAGCTCAAAATGATTACTGAGCCGTTCTCAGGCCATTGCCCTTTAAGGTATCACCTAAACAAGCAGGGCTTGGCTAAGACTTCATCCTGCCGTTTTTGTCAGGATGCTCACGAAACCTCGGAGGACTTGCTCTGCAACTACGAAGCATTGGCCAGGCGGAGACTACTACACTTCGAACATGGTTTCCCTCCACCAACCTACATGTGGAACCTCAATCCCAGAATGGTTCTAGACTTTATTAACAGTCTGAACCTAGAAAAGGAATAAATGCAACGGGGACTCACAGTAGATCTTTCAGGTCGCAGTGATAGCGAGGCTAACGCCTACACACCCGTTCTCAAATCTAATCTAATCTAACGACATTTACCGAAAATGCGATTTTGAATAATGTGCCATTCAAATTTTGCTAAAAAACAGAAAAATGCAACAGATTCAGCTTTTCATATTATTCAATTAATTTTTCCAGGTAATTTTCAATCATTTCAGCACATTTTTCGTCAACTGGCCAACCTAAACAGCACTGGCCAACACAGACAGCACTTGCCAACCTTGACAGCATTTCACTTGTTTTTAAATGCCTAATTTTTTTTCACTTTTCACCCAATCAATCTGCAATGTTCATCAAAAGTGTTCCATTTTGCCAGAGTTTTCCACAGATGTGTTTTGATTGACCAATTTCTTCCATAAACGGAAGTTATGGGCAAAAGACGAAAGAGTGTCCAACCCTGACGACACTCCCCTACTACATATATGTAAGTAACAAAATAAAATGAAGAATACGAATATAACACGAACAAATTTTTATAGAGGAAGAAGGCATTCCCATGAGTGAGCTTTTTGCTTAATTGTTAGATATACAGTTTATTAAAAATGAATTTGTTTTGAAATATTATTTTTGGTTGTTCCTTCTAGTGTATTTCTATGGCTTTTCGTCCCAGGGAAAAAATGTGGGAAATGCCCAGAAATCCCCATTTTGGAGGGAATTTTCATCATAACCAAAATGTGGTAAATTCCATTATAATCTGTGGGAAAAGTGCCCAGAAATTCCCATTTTGGACGGAATTTTCATCACAACCACCTCCCAATACGGTGTTAGTGTAATTTCTATGCTATTTGAGCAGCAAGTGCTTCTGCATACATTCATTTTGCTCTGAAGAGATTAAGTGGCAGAAACTCATGTTGGATTCTCTGATATTTTCGAAAAAATGAGGATTTCATTTGAGAGGAATTTTATATCTCCTTTCAGCACCTTGGCCAAATGGAAATTTATCTTTTTCTTAAAAAGTAGAGTTTTTAACTCGTTGTCTCAATCCCACTACAATAGTGCATAACCAAGTTCTTTTCCCCCCATTCATGCAAAAGACGAAAGTATATGACATTAGCTGTTACGGTCTAAAAAACACGAAAAATTTCCAATTTTGTTCGGTTGTGTCCTATCTTCTTAATATTAGATTATCTTTGCCTGCGGCCTAGGGGGGGGGGGGGGGGTCACAACTAAAATGTTCTAGGGGGACAAAAAAGTCGGAACAAGTAGCTTTACATTTTTTTTAATCATATTTACGTTATATCACAAAGTCTAATTTTCGGTTTGATTTGGAAAACCTATTGATAATATTATTCACATCAATGTCGATCTCAGGGTAGACATTAAGGACTCATAACCAAATACGCCTTCTCGTGCAGAGTATGTAGAAATAGATGCTGACGCAAGCGACTCTGTCACGGGTGAAATAATTGACTGAGAGTGAGCTTGCACCTTGAGTCACATTTAAAGGAATGGGAGTAGGAGTGCATGATATGTTACTGACTATTTCTTCTGATGGAAACTTAACTGATCTTGCTTTCTTCTGAAAAAAGTTGTCAATGGTCTCATCAGTCTTCCACTTTCGCTACTATTTCTACATCCATCGTTAACTAATATAGCAAGTTTATCCTTCTCCTACAAATTAAAAGTAAACGTGAAGTTAATTTAAGCAACACTACTTGAATTAACACGAAAGTATAAGCAAAGCAACGGCAACTACCGCAGAGGAAGGCGAATGGATTTTATTTTTTAGTTTTGCCGTAAAAATTCTGAAGAAAAATTGTAGTATCAATTTTAGTGGCATCAACCCAACTGATCGTTTTCAGCAACCAATAGTGTATAAAAATTCGAAAGAAAAGTGTTTAAGTAAATTTCTAAGAACAAAATGTGATTGCCAACACTCATAAATATTTTTTGCGACCAAAACCAGCGAAGGCACCTGAACCAATATAACTCTTTGGAACCATGGTCCGCCACCAGGGGCCGGATTCACTAACTCGGAGAGTTGTGGAGTTGTGGAAATGAGAGTTCTTTTGCCACTTAACTCTCCACTCGGAGTTCTGTAACTCGTGGGATTTGTATTGAGATTTACCAAACCCTCTATTCAACTCGGCAAAACTCTCGGCTGTGTTAGTTGTGGAGAAGTAAGAAAATTTTTTCTCAACTGACTTACTGATAAGATTTAATCTAATTTGTAGCATTTCTTATTTTGCATTAAACTTTTCTTGTTTATATCACTGAGAAAGAAAAAAATAATTTTTTATTTTTTAGTGCATTTTATTTACAAAAGTTATTTATTTTAAAAGTTTTTTTAATATATTTTGTTTTCTATTTTTTAGTCATACTCTCGAAACTCGACTCTCCATATTCGACTCTCGAATCATAAGCCACACGTCCCCAAGGGTGGTAGTTACCACCTCCACCCCAACACCCTCAACACGTAAGAAAATTTTACGCAATCGTAAAGCTCCATATTCACTCATTCTAAATCAAAACACCCCATGTAAATCCATCCACGTTTACTACCCTAAAACTCTTTCGTCACGAACGGCACTCTCAGGCGTTCAGGTGCTCAGACACAAACTTGATATGGCTGGATTACATTAACAACGCCGACGCCGGCCAAGCCATGAAACAGAAATCTATATGTATCCGTTGTGAGTCCGTTTTCTAAAATTGTCTATATTGATACTTATTGAAAAGTGCCAAACATTGACTTTATATATGCTATAGAGCCTAAACTACTATCCATACAGGAAAATAGTCTTCCAGTAAATTACAAAGTAACCTTACCATTCTACGCTCAATACCTCTCAGCTGAGTGATAATTACATGTGTGTATGTGCAGCCGGAGTCCGAATCTGTAGGCAGCTACATTCGATATCATCAGCCCACGGCATCCCATGACGGTACAGCTACATTACAATGATTACTCAGCTGAGAATTTTTGTTTGAGGAACCATAGTCATTTGGTTAAGATAAAATTTTTTAAATAATTTTGTTAGGAAAGGTATGAAAATTTCATTACGGTTCGGAAGATAAGAAAGCAAGCCTAAGATTATCAGAACACCATTTTTCTGTATGAATAGTAGTTTAGGGCGGAGGAGCTATTAAAATAAAAATTTTGTCAGTTTTACATAAGAACATTGCAAATATTTTAGAATGTAAGGACTCCGTTGGGCCTCGCATGTGGTAGTGAGGGAGTCTGTTTCATGGCTTGCGAAGTATTCTCGAGGGTTTTGGTTAGACACTCACGCATATGCTAGTAGAGAAAAATATCCATTTGTCCTTCCGTTACGATAACTTGAAAGCGCGCTCATTTAGAGTGCTGAAATTTTGCGAACGGGCCTTTAAAAAAAAAGTAAAAAGTTCGAAAGTGGGATCAATCCTCCTTCGTAGAGCTAACAGACAAATAATTCGTTTTTCACTACATATATATTTGGAAACTATTTGAGAACGTGTTGGGTTGGGGAGAACAAATTTTGTACACGGCGTTTTCATAAGAATTGCAAATACAATTTAAAAAATGGACCAAATCAGGCAACTCTTCCTTGATGTTGCCATATAGTCACTTCGGTTTCTCACTATATATTTGGACACTGCCTGAGAACAAGTCGACGACGTAGAGAGCTGATATTTTTTACACAGCGTTTTCATAAAAATAGTATAAGAATTTTCAAAATTGAACTAAATCGGACAACCCCTTTTTGATATTGCCATACAAAACTTTGGATTTTCACTTTATTTAACTTTTTTTTTTCATCTAGGGTATAATATTATTAGTTTTAGACCAATTATAACTTTTTCTGTTGTTATTGTTGATTCGGTGTTTTAACACAAATTGAAGCTTGAAAAAAAATCAATTGATAATGAACCCTATGTTGTATCTACCTCTCCCTAAAATTATACACTTATCAGGATGAAAAATTTTGATTTTGGAAGCAACTGTCGTCGCCGCAAAAATCAAACTTGTTACCTCTCTATCCCTGACCTTTCCTTTTACATATTAGTCTTGCAGTTAGCGTTTGAAATTAGGTCAACGGATTATTGTTTTCTAAGCAACGCAGAGTTAGGAGAAAACAACTGAATCGAAATAATTTCCATTACTTGTTATTGCATGAGACTTCATGTTTCTAAAGGTCTCTTCTACTCTAGATCCCCAGGTGTTTCGTGTTGATACTTCGGGTTAAAATAGTAGTTCCAATTGTGTTAGACAAATGCATATATGTATATACAAATACATATCCAGCGCGCATATATACATACACACACACACCTTATGCGTGCCTAGGAATCTCTCGTACTTTGAAGGAATTTGATTCATACAAATTCCTCAAGTACAGCAGGATTTTGTTTTGGATACCAATATCCTCCGTCGATATAGTAACTAATAACTATATATGAGCTCTCATGTAACCTGATGGCGGTTCTAAGTGGAATCAGTTTTGTTTTAATTTTTGTGGCGTTTGGGCGGATTTTTAAATGCTTGTGAGGGTTTTGTGAAGATAATCAATTATCCTGAACCTTTTTAAAAATAAATGCTGAGTCTGGAGTTGCTGTCCTACTGTTCCTTTCTTATTTCATAAGATAAATAAAAAAATGTGAACAGTTTTGAATTCTATTTGAGTGAAAATGTGCATTTTGAATGTTTTATTACGGCGACTTGGAGGAAGGGATGCAATTGATCCAACAAAAATTGAAACCTAGACGAAAATCCTTCTTTAGTGAAGGAATTTCTTGTACAAGGAAGAGACTATTAGTAATGGAGAGTGAGGGACGCAGTTCTACGGGTAGTACCGTTAGTGGGGTTTTTAAAACAATTTTACAGGTAATTTTGTATGAATATTGAAAATTTCTAGTGGTTTGTCGATTTATATTTCAATGTTATTTGCATTTTATGTATAAAATAAATTGCATTTTATGTAGATAAATAGTAATACATAGTAATATCCTTGTGAATAGAAGAGCCTATATAGTGGCTGTAGAAGGGTGTTTCCTTCTTTTGTTATAAGTAAAATTTTGCATTTTTTTCTTAAAGATTTGCTTTTGAAATTATTGTTTAATGTAATTAACTTAAAAAAAAGAATTGGGTAAAGTTCAACTCATTAACATTTATGAAAATTTCGAAAATTATGTATTTTTACAATCGGCAACATCTACAACAAAACAAGGAAATATGCCGTCGTAATCATTACATGTAAGATGTAAGTCCAAGTATTTTTGTATTCTAAAACTAGCAGAAAAGAACTTACATATGTGAATGGTACTCTCTTGCTCTAACATTTTAAGGTCAAGCCTAAGATTATATATTTACTTACCTGCCATATATACCTACTTACCTGCCATATATACCTATGTACATGCCATATATACCTAACTCCATTCAATTATCTGAAACGATGCCACTGAGGGAGATGAAACCCAGGTTACAATAGAGGGAAAGGGTCCGTACTCGTCATCGCCGATTTCGTCCAAATTCACAGTATATGCAGGGTTTGATTAGAATTAAAAGTGACACAAGTGGGAGCTCCAGACGGCCAGTCCCAGTCGCGTATCCAGATTTGCAGCCTGGGGATGGTCACAACTGAAATGTTCGAGGGGGGAGGAAAAATTCGGAAGTAGTCGATTTTACATTTGTTTTTATCATATTTAAGTTAGACATCACAAAACCCAATTTTCGTGATTTAGAGAACCTGTCGATAATATTATCCACGTCAATGTCGATCTCAGAGTGGACAGAAATTAAGGACTCATATCCAGCTACTCTTTCTCGTGCAAAGATTGTAGAAATAGATGTGACGCAACTGATTCTGTCACGGGTGAGACTGAGAGCTTGCACCTTAATTGACACTCAAAGAAATATGAGTAGAAATGCTTGATATGTCACTGACTATTTCTTTTGATGGGAGCTTAACTGATCTTGCTTTCTTCTGAAAAAATTATCAATGGTCTTATCAGTCTCCTGCTTTCCACTTTCGCTATACTATTTCTACCTCTATCGCTAACTAGTGTAGCTAGTTTATTTTTCTCCTATAAATTCAAAGTAAACGTGATATTAAATTAAACAACACTACTTGAAATAATACGAAAGTACAAGCAAAGCAACGGCAACTACCGCAGCCAGAGGAAAGCAAATGGTTTTTATTTTGATAGTCTTGCCGTAAAAATCGTGAAGAAAAATTGTAGAATCAATTTTAGCGGCACTCGAATCAATCCAACTGATGGTTTTCAGCCACCAATAGTGTATCAAAATTCAAAAAAAAATTTTTCAAGTAAGTTTCTAAGAACAAAATGTATAATTGTCAACACTTACAAATATTTTAAGCGACCAAGATCAGCGAAGGCACCTGAATCAATATAACTCTTTGGAACCATAGTCCGCCGCCAATAGTGCATGAAAAATCGAAAGAAAATTTTCAGATCTTTCTCAAAAAAGTGAATGTTTGTGCCCCTGTCCGAAAGGGTGAACCACCAGAATCAATGCACCAATTCGTTTGGACCGTTGCCGGTGAATAGTTATTCATTCAAATTCCTAAGAAAAATTTGCAAGTTTATTGCTAAGAAAAATTTGCAAGTGTATTGCTAAGAAAAATTTACGTACGTAAAGTTAGCAACTTCGTCTGATACAGTTCGGAGCTATCTCATAGTTTGTCGTTAATTTGTCATTAGTTTATCGTGAAAACCATAAATTTGTCGTGTCCTTTTATCTAAAGGAAACTGGATGTGGTGCCAAGTTGACGTCAAGTTAGCACCGCAACTCACTGAAACTCGGCCAAAACTTATCGGATTGGAAAATTATACATCTTGAAATTTGTCGTTAGGAGGGTCATGCCCCCCCCCTGTATACGCGCCTGGCCAGGCCCAACTGAAATAATGCCTAATGTAGGGGAGCCTGGGGTTAAAACTAACACTTCGGAAAAACTTTTATAATTAGCATCTTGTGGGTGTAATCGCAATATTTCTTTCCGTTACAATTATCTATAATCCGTTATCTTTCATGTACAAAAAATCAGAAGTCATTATCTCAATTAGTTTAGGAGCAGTTCCCAAAGTAAGAGTACAGGTTCGCTAAACTACTTTTAATTAGCTGCATACTTATCTGTAGAAGTGTGCTACTGAAAAGCCAGCCTTATCTCGGCATAATTATAACCGATTTTCAAAATTCATTGTGATTTTTTTATGATTTTTTGAGACTATTACGAAATTCGGACGGCAGCGGGTTATAGAGTAGTAACCCACCATCATATATTAATATAAAAATAATTAAAAATATTAAAAAAAATAATTTGTAGGGTATGGGGGCTTTCATTTTATATTCCACCATCTATGTAGAATATTCGTACAAAATTTCATCAAAATCGGATGATAAATTCAATGTCAAAAGGTCATTCATATACTATGTATACCAATTCGAAAAAAATTCTCATTTCTCGAACTTGGGTGTTTTGAAGGGAAGTGGAGTAAATATTATCCGATTTGCGAAACTCTTTTTGTGATTGTTTTCTGATTTTTTGAGTACATTTTCGCTCCTATTCCGATTAAGGTGCCGCATTTAATTTTCGACGGCCAACATTTCTATCTGAAAAAGTCATTTCGAAATGTTGTTATACGACTTATTGATTATTGCATCCTTTTATTTATTTATTTTTTTGATGCGGTATTATCAAGAGATTATTTGTACAAAATATTACGAAGATCGGATGTCACTTACTTATTTAAAATAATTAAATTTATAAAAATTGTGTACTTTTCGCCATCTACTGGCACTCTCTGAAAATTCACGGAAATGGTACTCACAGAACCGGCAATCTACATACCTTCTCTGTAATTGACATTTAACCGAATAAATTTGGCGCTTTCGTTCAAATTGACAATTAATTAATTAATTAAGTCGAAGATAGAACAGAGCTCACAAATTATCGCCATCTAATACAATCCGTATTGGCTGACCTTTTAAATATGTAGGGCAACGATTTCGGACTCACCAAAATTGTCAAGACTACGATTCCATGCAATGTTCCGTAAAACAAGTAAAAAAACAAGACCAATTCTTATGATACCTTAGAATCTAGATTAATGTCCGTATGCAATTTTGTATAGTCAGACATTTGCACAAGTATGATTTTTGACGTGGTTTTTCGCATACACTTCTAGAACGGTTCGTCTGACAGAAAAATGATTATAACCAATTTTATAGGAATTTATAATCTCAACAACTTTTCTGCAATATAAAAACATCTAGGAGTGATCGTTTTCACTGTATACGTAAAAAACCTAAATTTTTTATGACGTTACCAAGAAGGTGTTGCCCGATTTAATCCAGTTTTGAAATTGTATTTACTATTTCTGTGAGAACACCGTGTACAGAATTTCAGCTCTCTATTTCGCCGCATTCTCAGGCAGTCTCCAAATATATAGTGGAAAAGAAATTTTCGTATGGCAACACTACGAAGGGGTTACCCGATTTGTCCCATTTTCGCGCTTAAATTTAATTTTTTTTAAGAGCCGTGTGCAAGATTTCTGCTCTCTAGGTACACGCGCTCTCGAGGTATCGCGCGAATGGACGGACATGCAAAAATCAAAATAACTTTTAATATTATGCGTGGGTGTCCAATCCGCTTTTCCTCTACCATCATTATTTCCATGCGTTACAAACGGAATGACCAACTTAGTATGATTCCATCATCTAGGGTATAAAAAGACAGCAAGTCTCCAGATGAGCGCCCAGACCGGAAGACATATTGGAGATTGCTGAAGAGTAGATTATTGTCTAGATACTTTTTTTTTGTAATTTGCAGTTAATGATATTTTTAAAAACCTTCGAAAAAATCGAAAGTGATCGCTAAATTGAATGATCACTCACTACCCTTTCTATTTTTGGAAATAGGCTGAACGTGAGCTAGTTTCCAAGCAATGGGAGACCTTGATGTCGAATAAGAAAAGTAAAATAGTTTATACAGAGGCTTAGCCAAGCAAGAGGTACAGGTTTTAACTAGCAGAGTGGAAGCATTAGAACCTGCGGCTATGGTGACTCTGAGCCCATTAAAGACCTTCTACATTTCTCTCGAACAGATGTACATACATTGGCTCTGGTACACTTCCACAAGGAAGATGCAAAACAGATTTCTGTGAGGTGGGTAGAAGGCGAGGGTTAAAAGTAAATTTAGTAGCCATAATATTAGCTTTATCCATGGAGACAACCATCACTTCACCACTATTAAGAAGTGAAGGTATAGAGGAATTGGTGAACTTGCTTCTGATTGTTTTGAAGAGATACCAGAAACCTTTGAAATTAGTATCCAATTGACAAAATTCGTAAAGCTAACGAATTCTTTTAAAAACTTGCTTTAAGCTTACATATTATTATTATTTTTAGTTTTAGTTTTGTATTACTATTTTTTCTTAAATTTATCGATTTTAAAAAGCTTACTTACAATGTGAAGACATTGGCGTAACTAGGATTTTTGTCTGGGGCGGCCAGGCCCCCCTACTTTCTTACGTAGGCTTTAACAAACATTTTGTTTGCGAAGTGAATATTCCCAGCTAGTGACCGACAGTTTTTATGCATTTCATTGAGCACTTACAACATAGGATGTTGATATAATACCTAGAGCCAATGAAATTACATAAGTTGAAAAAACCATATAGTTTCTGAGAGTCTATAAGTCACAGAACTCGGAAGAATCATCGTCTAAATTCTAAAACATAATTTCAGCTAAAGAATTCTACAGACAAAAACTTCATGAGAAAATTTTCACTTTACAAGTCGCAGACATCGCGTCATTACGTTTTTAATATCTAGTCTTCCTATGTGAAACCGTACCTTCGCTCCCAAGAGAACAAAATGACTACATTAGCAACAAGGTTAACCAAACACAAAGTTAGGATACGGCAGAACAAAACTGGAAATTTTTGTTGTTTTCAAGAAGAAAAAAAAGAAATATATGCCACATACTTTAGTCTTTTGTATGAATGGGGGACAAGAACTTGGCTATGCATTATTGTAGTCCGACTGAGACAACAAGTTAAAAAAATATTAAGAGAACGTAGGATTACCCGAATGATAAGATCTTCTTAAATATCTTCAAAATCCTTTAAAACTATTCATAATTATTGGCAGAGTGAATAAAAGACTCAAATTAAACAGAAACTGTTAAGTAATTTAATTCAGATAACAATATAGTATTAGGGTACAAGTTACAGCGTGCAACCAAACTTCAAAGAGAACATTTTCTAAATCAAAGTGATTTATTCAAGCAATGCTACCAACATAAGAGCAATATATTCCAAGTTTGGCGCGTTATTCAAATAATCTAAATTGTAAATTCCAACACTCTTTCTCAATTTAATTATTATAAAATAAATTCATATTTGTGTTGAATTTTCGTTCATTCATTTGAATTTATTCCTAGTTGTGCTCTCAGCTTTATGAACTGTACTTTGTTCAGTGCTTTCGTAAGCCCGTCTGCTGTTTGTTTCGAAGATTCGATGTATTGGACATCTATTTCCTTCTTCTTATATAAGTCCTTGATGAAGTTATATTTTACGTCTATATGCTTACCTTGGTAGGATTATGAGCTTCCACCCTCACGTGTCTGTCAAGAGGTTTTTCACCCATATCAATTCCGTGATTCCTGTCGCCAGCGCTACGTATTCAACTTCATTATCTAATGAAACACTACAGGTCTGTCTTTTTGTTGCCCAGTGTACACAGACTCCATAAACTTTGATGAGATATCCTGCTCTTGACTTCCGATCATTTCCACTTCCCCAATCTGCATCGGTATGGCAAGTTAAAGGTTCGTTGTTTCCCTTTTTGTAGCAAAGACCCATGTCAAGCGTTCCTTTAATATACCGTAGTATTCTTTTCAAACCTTTCCACAGTAACTCAGTATGAGAATTTTGGTATCGACTAAAAAGTTTATAGCTGCACTAAGAACCGGTCTCATTCCTAATATTGCATACATCAGACATCCAATCAATTCCCGATATGGTTTGTCTATTTCGGCATTTCTTGTTGTATCAATCTGGAGCTTAGCTTCTATCGTTGTTCCAACTGGATTACAATCCGACATATCAAATTTCTTCAATAATTTCCTCAAGTAAACTGGTTAACTGAAAAATATAGTTCCGCTGTTTCTGACAATGTTTATTCCAAGAAAGTTTTCCGTTTCCCCTAAGTCTTTTATCGGAAATTTTTCTTTGTGTTTTAATTTCAAAACGTCAAGAACGTCTTTCTTGTTTCCAGCTAACAAGATATCGTCAACATAAAGAAGCAAGTAAACTTTGCTTTTGCTTCCCTTATTCCTTCTATTGTAGAGACATCTGTCTACCTCTGAGTGGACAAGACCTAAATCTCTGACAAATTTATCAAATACTTGATTCCAAGCTTGGTCCATATAGAGTTTTATTTAATTTCTTTCAAATAGATTTCTTCTTTTAGTTCTCCCTATGTACGAAAGCGTTTTTCACATCTAGTTGTTGTAGAAAAGGTATTCCTCATTGACCAAGCTAATAAAAGTTCTGAATGTTTCGAATCGCGCAACAGGCGCATATATTTCCTCGTAATCAAAACCCTTTTTCTGTGAGCACCCCTAACCTAGCCTTGTAGGTTTTATATCATCATTTTTGTCCGATTTTACTTTGAACACCCTCTTGTTACATATAACTTTAGTTCCTCTTGGTAAATTAGTAAGAGTCCACGTGTTATTTTTCAACAAGGCATCAATCTCTTTCTGAGTTGCTCAACTTCTTTTTTGCTTGTAGGAACATCTTCCACGCAGTTCTCTACATTTAATGCAAAGACTGCATATTCGTTGACATACGCCGGTTTCTCTCTTTCTCTTACGCTTCTGTTCTATTCCTTGAATTCCTTTGATATGTATTCCCTTCCATTATCACACCTAAATCTACTAATTCATTTGTTAAAGTGACTTGTAGCCATTTCCGCATACACTTTAAAATATCGTAAAACTTCAATTTTATATTCCAGCCTATATGCCGTAGTCAAATGTGTATAATCATCAATAGAAACGTTACTACGTACCTTGGCTCATTTCCAATTTCTTTACTGACAATAGCTTATTTTCCAATCCTGAAACGGAAAGCACAATTTTGATTGTAATATAAATTCCATTACTTTGGTTCTGGTTTGTAACTTCCAAATCTCCATTTGTTTTGGCTTCCATGAATGTTCCTAAGTCCATAATGCATTTTAATTCCTGTTTTGATTGACCTTCCATTGATACAGAAAAACAAAAATATTTATCCTCACAAAAACTTTTTCCTGTTTGCAACGGTGCTGTGTATGTTGAGTGATTTTTAATCTGGTTTTGAGGAATTTTCACTTTGCACTGTGCACGAAACTGTCAGATTTTTCCACACCTGTAACAAGGAAACTTGAGTGGAGACTTAGCTGAGCTTCCCTTATCAGCATGTTTCCGTGAGACAAAATCTCTTCCTTCAACTTGTGACGAAAAAACTGTAGTCGATTTTGAATCAAAACTTGAGTTTCCATTTCCCGTTCTACGTTTGGTTTCCTCGTCTAACATACGACTTTGAACGAAACTTATTGTCAGTTGTTCCATCAAAAGGGTATCCAGCGCTGTCACAACAATAATATTACGGAGGCATTGTTAGTAAAAGATGACAAACAATATCACTTTCCTCTAAATGTGCAATTTTGTCAAATTGTAAAAATTGATTAGCCATTGATTCCCTGTTTACATCAAATTTTGTTGTTATTAACCTTTTCCGCAGAAACAGTTGACTGGCTATGCCTTTCCTTTCGAAGATAGCCGCCAAAGAGTTCCAGATGACTGTCAGCAATTCGCTGAATTATTTGCGACATACATTTCCTATCGCTTTTCCTGAGTTCACCCATCTTTTTATCCTTTTCCAAGCGTTCACTTACCGTGCCAGTTCAACAAAATTCCACCATATTAGTATAAGGGTATTCCACAAACTGTAGTAGTTCCAGCTCGTATAGGAGCGTTTCCATCCTAAATTCCCAATTATTATAATTACTTCTATCAAACAGAGGGGATATGATAGTTTTCAATTTCAACAGTCATATTTTGTAGGTTATGATCAAATTTTAATTTCCTTTTTCAAACTAATAAAACCTGGAGCCTGGCATCTGGGCCCATAATCGATTGGCAGAGTGAATAAAAGACGCAAATTAAACAGAAACTGTTAAGTAATATAATTCAGATAACAATATAGTATTAGGATACAAGTTACAGCGTGCAAAGAAACCTCAAAGAGAACACTTTAAGATTTCTCTTTGGCTAAGGTGCTGAAAGGCGATGTAAAATTTCTGTCAAATAAAACTCTCATTTTCCCAAAAATATCAGAGAATCCAGCATGAGTTACACCCACTTAATCTCTTAGAGCAAAACTACTGACATACATATAATAAGAATGGACTGAGCATTCTTGTCCGACTGAGACAACAAGTTAAAAAAATATTAAGAGAACGTAGGATTACCCGAATGATAAGATCTTCTTAAATATCTTCAAAATCCTTTAAAACTATTCATAATTATTGGCAGAGTGAATAAAAGACTCAAATTAAACAGAAACTGTTAAGTAATTTAATTCAGATAACAATATAGTATTAGGGTACAAGTTACAGCGTGCAACCAAACTTCAAAGAGAACATTTTCTAAATCAAAGTGATTTATTCAAGCAATGCTACCAACATAAGAGCAATATATTCCAAGTTTGGCGCGTTATTCAAATAATCTAAATTGTAAATTCCAACACTCTTTCTCAATTTAATTATTATAAAATAAATTCATATTTGTGTTGAATTTTCGTTCATTCATTTGAATTTATTCCTAGTTGTGCTCTCAGCTTTATGAACTGTACTTTGTTCAGTGCTTTCGTAAGCCCGTCTGCTGTTTGTTTCGAAGATTCGATGTATTGGACATCTATTTCCTTCTTCTTATATAAGTCCTTGATGAAGTTATATTTTACGTCTATATGCTTACCTTGGTAGGATTATGAGCTTCCACCCTCACGTGTCTGTCAAGAGGTTTTTCACCCATATCAATTCCGTGATTCCTGTCGCCAGCGCTACGTATTCAACTTCATTATCTAATGAAACACTACAGGTCTGTCTTTTTGTTGCCCAGTGTACACAGACTCCATAAACTTTGATGAGATATCCTGCTCTTGACTTCCGATCATTTCCACTTCCCCAATCTGCATCGGTATGGCAAGTTAAAGGTTCGTTGTTTCCCTTTTTGTAGCAAAGACCCATGTCAAGCGTTCCTTTAATATACCGTAGTATTCTTTTCAAACCTTTCCACAGTAACTCAGTATGAGAATTTTGGTATCGACTAAAAAGTTTATAGCTGCACTAAGAACCGGTCTCATTCCTAATATTGCATACATCAGACATCCAATCAATTCCCGATATGGTTTGTCTATTTCGGCATTTCTTGTTGTATCAATCTGGAGCTTAGCTTCTATCGTTGTTCCAACTGGATTACAATCCGACATATCAAATTTCTTCAATAATTTCCTCAAGTAAACTGGTTAACTGAAAAATATAGTTCCGCTGTTTCTGACAATGTTTATTCCAAGAAAGTTTTCCGTTTCCCCTAAGTCTTTTATCGGAAATTTTTCTTTGTGTTTTAATTTCAAAACGTCAAGAACGTCTTTCTTGTTTCCAGCTAACAAGATATCGTCAACATAAAGAAGCAAGTAAACTTTGCTTTTGCTTCCCTTATTCCTTCTATTGTAGAGACATCTGTCTACCTCTGAGTGGACAAGACCTAAATCTCTGACAAATTTATCAAATACTTGATTCCAAGCTTGGTCCATATAGAGTTTTATTTAATTTCTTTCAAATAGATTTCTTCTTTTAGTTCTCCCTATGTACGAAAGCGTTTTTCACATCTAGTTGTTGTAGAAAAGGTATTCCTCATTGACCAAGCTAATAAAAGTTCTGAATGTTTCGAATCGCGCAACAGGCGCATATATTTCCTCGTAATCAAAACCCTTTTTCTGTGAGCACCCCTAACCTAGCCTTGTAGGTTTTATATCATCATTTTTGTCCGATTTTACTTTGAACACCCTCTTGTTACATATAACTTTAGTTCCTCTTGGTAAATTAGTAAGAGTCCACGTGTTATTTTTCAACAAGGCATCAATCTCTTTCTGAGTTGCTCAACTTCTTTTTTGCTTGTAGGAACATCTTCCACGCAGTTCTCTACATTTAATGCAAAGACTGCATATTCGTTGACATACGCCGGTTTCTCTCTTTCTCTTACGCTTCTGTTCTATTCCTTGAATTCCTTTGATATGTATTCCCTTCCATTATCACACCTAAATCTACTAATTCATTTGTTAAAGTGACTTGTAGCCATTTCCGCATACACTTTAAAATATCGTAAAACTTCAATTTTATATTCCAGCCTATATGCCGTAGTCAAATGTGTATAATCATCAATAGAAACGTTACTACGTACCTTGGCTCATTTCCAATTTCTTTACTGACAATAGCTTATTTTCCAATCCTGAAACGGAAAGCACAATTTTGATTGTAATATAAATTCCATTACTTTGGTTCTGGTTTGTAACTTCCAAATCTCCATTTGTTTTGGCTTCCATGAATGTTCCTAAGTCCATAATGCATTTTAATTCCTGTTTTGATTGACCTTCCATTGATACAGAAAAACAAAAATATTTATCCTCACAAAAACTTTTTCCTGTTTGCAACGGTGCTGTGTATGTTGAGTGATTTTTAATCTGGTTTTGAGGAATTTTCACTTTGCACTGTGCACGAAACTGTCAGATTTTTCCACACCTGTAACAAGGAAACTTGAGTGGAGACTTAGCTGAGCTTCCCTTATCAGCATGTTTCCGTGAGACAAAATCTCTTCCTTCAACTTGTGACGAAAAAACTGTAGTCGATTTTGAATCAAAACTTGAGTTTCCATTTCCCGTTCTACGTTTGGTTTCCTCGTCTAACATACGACTTTGAACGAAACTTATTGTCAGTTGTTCCATCAAAAGGGTATCCAGCGCTGTCACAACAATAATATTACGGAGGCATTGTTAGTAAAAGATGACAAACAATATCACTTTCCTCTAAATGTGCAATTTTGTCAAATTGTAAAAATTGATTAGCCATTGATTCCCTGTTTACATCAAATTTTGTTGTTATTAACCTTTTCCGCAGAAACAGTTGACTGGCTATGCCTTTCCTTTCGAAGATAGCCGCCAAAGAGTTCCAGATGACTGTCAGCAATTCGCTGAATTATTTGCGACATACATTTCCTATCGCTTTTCCTGAGTTCACCCATCTTTTTATCCTTTTCCAAGCGTTCACTTACCGTGCCAGTTCAACAAAATTCCACCATATTAGTATAAGGGTATTCCACAAACTGTAGTAGTTCCAGCTCGTATAGGAGCGTTTCCATCCTAAATTCCCAATTATTATAATTACTTCTATCAAACAGAGGGGATATGATAGTTTTCAATTTCAACAGTCATATTTTGTAGGTTATGATCAAATTTTAATTTCCTTTTTCAAACTAATAAAACCTGGAGCCTGGCATCTGGGCCCATAATCGATTGGCAGAGTGAATAAAAGACGCAAATTAAACAGAAACTGTTAAGTAATATAATTCAGATAACAATATAGTATTAGGATACAAGTTACAGCGTGCAAAGAAACCTCAAAGAGAACACTTTAAGATTTCTCTTTGGCTAAGGTGCTGAAAGGCGATGTAAAATTTCTGTCAAATAAAACTCTCATTTTCCCAAAAATATCAGAGAATCCAGCATGAGTTACACCCACTTAATCTCTTAGAGCAAAACTACTGACATACATATAATAAGAATGGACTGAGCATTCTTGCTTCAATAACGGCAAAAATTTTGAACAGTCTGTAAAAACCCTTTATTTCGTTAAATTGCACACTGATTTATAATTAATTATTATTTGTCGATTGGAAACACTAAATATGTTGAAAAATAGTATTGCATTAAACAAAAATTGTTTAGAAGTTAACCTTGTTTTAACTAACACAAAAATTAATTTTTAATATTACTGAAAAATGTGCTCCTCTGCAGATTTGATGTCAAACATAATTGAAGTTCAACGTACATTTTGAGATTGAATTAGAAAAACAAATTTTACCCAATATTTTTGCCATTTTTGACAATAGGAATTAGATAGGATGGTTCAGTCCGTTCTTATTATACTATGTCAGTGGACCAAAATGAATGTAAACTAAAGCACATGCTGTTGAAATATCATAGGATTACAACAACAAACATTGGGACATTTGGTGGCTTCTCTTAATATCTCAGAAAGAAGTTTTCAATTGTTTCCAATTCTTTATTATAATTTTCGTTGAATGTTATTGGGCATCTGCTACAGATTTTATCCGTTAGTATAAGCCATCAACATTCAATCAATTTTCGGATAGCTCTTCAATCAACATTCGGCGAATTTGCAATAAGCAATCAAATCGAGACCAAAGGCGACGAGTATTTACAAAATTAGACTTGATTCATTTTCTATTTGTTAATTTTAGTTTAGTCAGACATTTCAATTATTGTGAAAATAGATTAGTAAATAATGTAATTGGCACAAAAGATCTTATAGGTCGCGGGGACAAGATGAGAGGCGAGAGTCCTGTTTGCATCCCCTCGTTATTAATAATAATAATAATAATTTGCGAATTGAGTGAAAGTGAAAGTGCATTTTTTTCTTTAATCCCAATGAACCCAAGTGACATCCCCTAAAGTCCACTTCAGACATCCAACGCGTTTTCAATTTTTTTAAATCATAGGAAGTGTATTTATTTGTAAAATAAAATAAAATTTGAACGATTTTAAAATAAAAATAAAAGAAAGTAATTTAATTAACAAACACCTTTAGTTTTTCACTTTCCGTCCTTTCCGTCTCTCACATATTAAGGAAAATAAAATCAGAATTCTCAAGTTCTATATACGAAACGGATACCTATGATAGTAACGCTCTACCTAATGCCCAGTAGTTATACCAGCGTTTCAAAAAATAAAGTTAGATGCACTTTTTACGTTTTTATCAAGCACTAATAAAGAGATATAGTTAAATTCTTGCTGGTTTTTTCTGCAAACTTATTATTGAATTTTTTAATTACGCTCTAAATATTTCTTCCTTATAACGATAATTAGCCTTATTATTGAATTCGTTGCTGTATGTAATTTCGAATGGTCAGTTTGATTGTTAAAGAAGTTTTTCGCATACGTATCTACTAGTACGGTTCGTCGGACAGTAAAAATGATTATTATCAATATCATAGGAATTTATATTTTGAAAAACTTTTAAGTACAATGAAAACGTCTAGGACTGACCATTTTCACAGTATACGTAACCAACCTCAATTTTTGTGTTGCAACACCAAGAAAGGGTTGCCCGACCCATTTTTGAAACTGTATGTACTATTTTCATGAAAGCGCCGTGTAGAAAATTTCAGCTCTCTACGACAGCGCATGTTCTCTAGCAATGTCCAAATATACAGTGAAATACGTGCAAAAAACACAGAAAGGTATCTTTTTGGATACAGAGTGTAATAGGTCATTTTAAAGCTAAGCTTTTGGGCTTCTTAGGTTAGGTTAGGTTAGGTAAGAGGGGTGCCGCACGACAACTAGCCAGCATCTCTCAGACCTCTAGTGGGCCCCTAGGCCTCATGGGATAACCATTTCAAGCTTTTCAAGCCGCCCCAGATCCATCTTGCTTCCCTTAGGTAACTCAGGATATCTCCAAGACTCTTTACCTAGATCCATTCTGCTTCTCTCAGAAAACTCAGGATATATCTGAATTCTTTGTATTGAAGCTCTTCCAGATTTGAAAAGAAGTAGCTAACCAATAGTCTACTTCTTTTATTCATCAAAGTGGGGCATTCGCAAAGCAGGTGTTAGACGGATTCGATTTCCTCAGAGTCCTAACAGCTCCTGCAGAAATCGTTCACCGCTATACCTAGTCTTCTAGCATAGTCACCTATGGCCCAGTGATCCGTAATTACCCCTACTAGATTCCTGGTATTTGTTCCGCTGTCATTAAGCAGATTTTTGTCCTTTTGCTGTCATTTGCAAGCCACAATTGCATAGCAAAACGGCAGGTATCCCTGCTGGTCCACCGGAGGCTTGCCTTTTGATATGCGCCCCAGATGATTTCCTCTTTTATTGCTCCGATTGGGATCCTCACATAAGCTACCGCTGCGGACCTATCCATTCCAGAGCCCTTTTTGGCCAACTAATCAGCCATCTTGTTGCCTAAGATATCCTTATGGGCAGGTACCCAAAATAGGGTCATCTTATACCTTATAGCCAATTCCTCAAGGCTAGTCTTGCATAACTACACCAATTTTAATCTTACCAGCACAGCATCCAACGCCTTGATGGATGCCTGGCTATTAGTATATATGCATATATGCCGTAAGGGCTTTCTGCACATGGATACCAATAGTGCCGCCTTATAAATCGCTGCGAGTTCTGCCTGAAAAACACTGCACTTGTCAGGCAGTCTATAAGACTCGTGCCACTGGAGATCGCTGGAGTACATTCCAGCTCCTGTGACCACCCTAGTCTTAGAAGCAGCCGTGAAAATAGAAATATCGGATGCTATGACCATCTCTTTCCCATCCCAGTCACTCCTTGTGGGCATCATTGCATTGACATCCCCACCAAAAGTCAAGATTGGTACTTGATAGTCTGTTTCTTCCCTGCAGTCACTACAGTCTATCTTCTGGAGTATATTGAAGTGGCCAATACCCCTCTCCATGAGCTTCTTAAATCGAATATAAAAAATGGTCTTGATGACTTGTTTTTTGATAAAAATAGTAGTCAAAATTAAAATTCCGAAATTTTAACTTTATTGAGGTTTAATTTCAAAACGGAGGAGAGGATGGGAAATGTTTTGACCGATAGAAAGCTCCAACGATTGTCTATCTGCTAAAGTCATTATCATCATCATAGCGTGTAACTGGAGAAGTAACATCTCGAAGACTGTTGGGATTTCCCGACCCTTCCCCTACCCATACAATTGTTTGCTCTTCTAAGTATGAGGTTCCCTGTATGTCGCCCTCAAACTTTCACCGATTGTATGCCTGAAAAAAGACAGAAGATGGTAGACTGTTCCACATTCGCACATTTACATATATTTGAAGTAAATCCCAATCCGCTTGCAATTTACTGCACTTGCTCTATATTAATTGTGGTAATGATCCAATATTACATTATTTGAAAATGTAATATTCATTCAAAAATCCATAGTCTGCATATTTTGTAGAAGAACGTTTTTCCCGTGTTAACTTAAGTCAAAGGCACTTATAAAATAACACTATTTTGCTATTCCTGTAAAATTAGAGCTAGATAGATTAACGCAACTAATATTTATTTTGATCTAGTCCCATACGGGACTCAAACTCACAATTTTTAGAATCGATCATAGATGGAATAAAGGAGTTTTTGAGAATTTTTATTTTTAACGATTTTAAATTAAATTATAAATTAAGGGAAAAAGCAACCGCCTCATCCGGTTTTTGAAGCTGGGACATTCCGCTTTCCAGGCGACTGCTCTTAGCACTGAATGGTAAGAGCAGTCGCCCCGAAATCGGAAGGTCCCGGCTTCAAAAATCGGACGAAGCGATTGTTTTCTTCTCTTCTATTTATAATTTAATTTAAAATCACTAAAAATAAAAGTTTTCTAAAAAATTGTTCCGTTTCAGCAATTAATATCTGAAGTGAGATCTATTTTACAACAGGGGTATAATAACCGGCTTGCTACAAAGTTTTTTATAATAACGCCATGTAGAAATAAAACATTAGTCTATGTCAGAAAAGTCCCTTAGCTTCAGTAAACTTTTTGGTTGAGGAGTATTATGTTATGCTGTTAGGTAGAGGGAATCGTGTGCGTGCATACATTCATATGTGTGGGAGAATGTAGCTCTCCTCTCCACCTCGACGCCTTCTCAGGCAGCTAGCAAGTATATAGTGAAAACCAAAGTTTTGTGTGGCAACATCAAGAAAGGGTTGCTCGATTCAGACCATTTTTGTAATTTTATTTACTATTGCTATGAAAATACCATGTACCAAATTTTAGTTCTCCATGTCGACGCGTTCTCAGGCAGTGCCCAAATATATAGTTAAAAACGAAATTTTTGTATGGCAACTCTACAAAAGAGCTGCCCGATTTGTCACATTTTTGAAATTATTATTTTTTTTTTTTTTTAAACGCCGTGTACAAAATTTGAGCTCTCCACGTCGACGTGCTCTCAGGCTGTTTCATAATATATAGTGAAAAACTAAAACTTTGTATGGCAACACCAAAAAGGGCCCTCCCGATTTGGTTCATTTTTGAACTTGTATTTCTAATTTGCATGAAAACGCTTTGTACAAAATTTGAACTAACTACGTCGACGCATTCTCAGACAGTTTCCAAATATATACTGTATGGCACCCCTACGAAGGCGTTTGCCGATTTAGTCCATTTTTGAAACTGTATTTGCAATTTTTATGAAAACGCCGTGTAAAAATTTTCAGCTTTCCACGTCGACGCTTTCTCAGACAGTTTTTAGATTTCGACAACAGCGCCATCTATCGTCTCCAAAACCATCCTATCTTTCAAGGTGGAACCAACCAAACACATTCACAAAATTTCATTGCGAAATCGGATTGGCGGCTTTGGAGATTAGCGTGTACAAACACAGTGACACGTAATTTTTATATATTAAGATTTTACTAAAATAATACACAAACAAAATTTAACAAAATTCAACCCTATCTTTCAAATCTTTCTAATATGCTTCTTTTTTCCTCCTTAGAGTCCGACACCGATATGTATGTTTTATTTTTCACATCCATTTGGAGTTTCAAGTCCAAAAATAAAAAGACAACCCGAATGTAATGAAAATAATGGAATAAGTACCTTTGAAACGTATACATCTAGAAAATCCTATTCAACCAAGGATAATCAACAAAGAAATGGATTTTATTATGATTCTTATCAAAAAAACCGCAAAAAGTGTCATCAAGAACAAGACGGTCCAGTGCGGCTTATACCTTGGCCTAGGAATACATGGAAACGTGACTTTGTACTTCCACCGTTAATTCAGTTTCGAGGAAATCGAGATGGTAAAGTATTTTTTGTTAATATAAATACAATTCTAATTTAATTACTATAATTTCTGCCATCAGATAAACTCAAATCTTACGACAGAAATTGATGTTCAGTAAATTTGAGTTAGCGAAAATATCCCCTGTTTTTTAATAGTATTAAAGCCTAAATATAGTAGAAGTAAATAATTTGAAATGAATATCCCAGACAGCACAATGTAAAAGTTTAGTCAAAATTACGAACTAAAAATGGCAAAAAAACGGCTACCTGACTACCTGACAGTCTGGATTTCGTCCTCATAGCTGTGAAACTGCTATGCTTAAAATTTTGTCGGATATTCACTAAGCTTTAGCTAATGACCATCTTACAATTTTCGTATTGCTTGATTTCAGTAAAGTATTTGATTCTATTAATCATCATTAGGTGGTGAAAAAGCTATCTCAAGGGTTCTTTCTTCTTTTCATCTATTGTTCAGCTCTTCAAGAGATTCATAAGCGGACTTACCCAACTTGTAAAAGTACAGAGCTCCGACTCTGACTCGACAAATTTATATAGTGGTGTCCCTCAGGGATCAATACTTGGCCCACTCTTGTTTAGTCTTTATATAAATGACCTTACCGACGTAATACATCTGTATGCTAACGACGTGCAGATGTATCTCAGCAGGCCAATTAGCTTGACAGAGGATTGCGTATGCCAACTGAATGAAGATCTCCAGCGTGTGTGTGAATCGTTTGTACAAAATAGCTTAGAACTAAATCCTGTCAAATCAAATTGTCAGGCGATCTATAGAAAAGACATTGAAACTGATAATTTACCGCCAGTATAATTATAAATAACACCAGACCTCCCTAAGTGGATTCTACAAAGAGCTTGGGTTTTGAGCTTAATTCGAAGTTTTCCTGTTGCAACCATATCAGTGCAACAATTTGAAAAATATATGGGTGTCTACGGCGGTTGTGGCTGAGTTCTAGCTCACACTGGTTAGAGCTCTGGTAATACCTCATTTTGCTTATGGTTGCATAGTATTCTCATCGCTGGACTCAGCGTATCGTTGAAGAGTTTTGGTTGCATACAATGATGCGTTACCCTACGTACTTAAGCTGAATCGGTCCAGTCACATATCGCCCTATATATCGACCATGCTTGGTTGCCCGCTAGAAGACTACTTAACCCAACGCAGATTAAAAGTTCTACATAAACTAATATACAATCGGAACCCATCGTATCTTTTCGAGAAGCTGAACTCCTTGCAATCGACTAGACATAAGAATCTCTTGATCCCTCGTTGCAGGTTGTAACATCTATCTTTAGCTGCTCTCGGAAGATCAGCTGAAGGGTTACTGTTGGTTGGAGGTATCTTGCCACGTTGGGACTTCAATTTAGTTACAGTCAGGAAAAAAAAACTCAAAAGAATTAATTAGTTATATCAAGGCAAATCAGCCAATCGTCAGTAATTACTACAAAGGAAATATTTAATGTGGAATCAACAAGCCTAGTCACAAGCAACGACGCGACTCTCAATATAGCAGTAGTCCAACCATTTACAATTACGTCCAAGCCGTCCTCCATGCACAGTGAGTATAACTAAGCTAGTGGGCGCCAGGTCCCCTACCGAAACACGCTTAAATGTTCCTTCAGATAATAAGATTGGGAGCCATAATTTACGTATTAGGAGGCTTAGAAAAGCAGTCGTCCGGGTCCTATGCTTCGCGCTCACTTTTCCTCCCTGGTATTATCTCCATCTAAGCCGGCTAAGCTCGTCGATTGGGCGTGGGAGGGAAGAAGAGAAGTCGCCGCATCAGCGATAGATAGAGTAGGGCACGAGCCAACTTCAATAAAATTTCCTGCTGACACAGCTCGAGCCACACTATATCCACCATGCTTAATGACTGACCTACTAGCAGCTGTACCAACGCCGTCCATAATACCTCATACCCCACAATTAACTACTCAGCATGTACGGTCAAATCAATTTATTCTAACATTACGGGCTCAATTCTTACAATTTCAATACAACTTCCATTACAATAACTACACTACGCTGTAGCCACTCACTCATCTGCCACCCTCCTACACAGGAGGCTTAACTAGACTAACCCTACTAAAAATGCTTCGTGCTTAGGGAAGGAAAGAAATATAATTCACAATATAATTCATCGGACATTAAAAAAAAGTTTTTAGCCAATTTTTAAGACTAAGTATATTATCGTAGACTAGGCTAAGCATTCTTACAATAAATCCAGCGACTCCGAGGCCTCGTCACGTATGCGCACTACTAAATCACAACGTATTGCTTTGCTTGTTTACTAAACTACATTAATTCATTCAATTTCTCGCAATCAGCAATAAGTTAACAGATAAAAGATTTTGTATTATATTTATAAGCTCGCGTTAGTTAAAGAAAGGTTTTACGCGGTATCAATTAATGTCATACACTTCTCGCCTTTACTTGCTACTTCTGTTTATATACTTATATTACTAAACGATTACGAATCCGCGGAATATTAAATTTTTTTTTTCGTTTCTTTTCAATACATTTATAATTAAAAGGATTTTAATTTAAATACTTAAGGTACTTGCCGGTATCCTCCCCAAATGCATTTGTGGATGACGCCGGCTGAAAAAAAATGTTCTTTTCTTACCTTTCATACAATTCGTCTTTCCTGTTTACTGCCTAAATAAGTAATTAGCTTAATTATATAAGATTCTTCCGTTTGTCTTGTGTTTTCCACTCCTTTTTTTTCTTTCTTCTGGAACTGGATGATTACCCGGAATATAGGGTGCTAATGAACAATCCCTTGAGGTCACTGGAAATTTAGAACCTCGCGAACTTAAGTTTATCGACACTACGTAAATTCCGCCGGGAAGTCCACTGACGACCCCGGTGGACCGTGGCGATCCTGGAGGCAGACTTCCCGGAATGTTACAGGCTCCTTTCCACGTATCCCTAGGGGGAACAATATTTAATTATTTCAATTGGTTGGGCTTATATTTTCTTTTCTTTCCTAAGCAGGAATTCTACTTACACGGAATGCCCTGGCGATCCGGTTTATGCTCCTTCCCTTTACGATTTCAGATTTCAGATTTGTTTGTTAGAGATTTTTCAAGTTAAGTCAAAGCCAACAAGCACTCTTATCCATGAAGCCGCAGACCGCTATACGCCCTGCACGCACCAAAAACCACTAGTATCAGCTATTATTCCCTTTTGTTCTACTTTTCTTTTGAAAGCGCTTACCACTAATTATCCCCACCTAAATTCACAATTTCTCACCATGGCTCGATTGGAAATGTGAGGCGGCTGATTCACTATTGCTTCTCTGCGATTTCCTCTTTAAATTTAAAATTTTTCCTTTTATTTCCTTTTTTATACCACTCTTTATTTCTAAATTCAATTACTTGGCCACGCGCTCTTGCTCGGGCCGATTTATCTTCCTTTTACTACCGTAATGCACGGTGACTTTTTATTGCTAACTATGCCCGCCGGAATCCCGCCATTATAGACAGAACATTCTGTCAAGATCTCCTCCCTTTTTATGGGGCTTGACTACCGGACGGACCCCAGCCTAAATTTTTGATAGATGTCACCACCTGGTAGACCTAGGATGTCAAGTAGCGTGGCTCGAATGTAGTTAGCTTACTAGAAGTACTTCAGCCTTTGCCTCGACTTTTTAGGCGAGTTTGTTCGCTGACTGTGGTACGGGTCGTGAATCGACTTAATTGGCATTTGGCTGTCATTGACTGTTTCCTAATCGTCACGCATCCATATAGGAAAATTTGATTTGTTTCTAAAATTGTGTGTTTTTTTTTTGTTCGGTCATTTATCTACTACGCTGTCAGTAATATTGTGACGTCTTGCTCCTGTTTCGTAGTACGTCTTCTACTAACCTATTTGGACCCATGGTCTCAGACATTGCTAAACTAAATTCCAGATGGTTAGAGTGACTACAAAAAATTTTCGCTTGGACGCAGTACAGGGAGCAGACAACCTACCTCAGATAAGTTTCTAGAACATTCAATTTACGGAACGCGGTTCTTTGTGGCCCCTTTTTCTCAAGTTTCTTCCTCACAGGACTGGATTTGAATACGAGACTGAATTCGGCGGCTATATTTTATAGCTGCAGACAGCTGTCGTTACAAGGTTGCGGTATGGACTTTTTCCAAAGCATTCGCAAGTGGAATATCTTGTCATATGATGTTCAATGCACGACTGTCGGCAGAACTTTTGCAGAGCTTATAAAATCATCTAACACATATTTATTAAAAATCATATGCAGTTTGAGTGTTTCCCAGCTTTTAGTCTATCTCTCTTATCTCTTTTATCTATCTTCTATATCCTCTTTGTACAATATTATTCTCTCTTCTTTTTCTTATTGTATTAGTTTAGTGTAACTTATTTTATTTTTGTTCTTGGTTGTTTTTTTTTTTTAACAAACTAACTTTTGGCTTTTGCTTTTTATTTTTAATCTTAGTATGATTTTTCATTTTATAATTTTTTTAAAAAATTAACTTTGAACACAATAAGATTTTGTAATCTTTGTACTTAAATAAATAATTATTGTTATTGTTGTTGTGCTGACAGATTGGAGTTGTGTCATTAAGAAACTACAAAGTACGTACCTATTTGATTACACGGCTTTGAAAGTATTTCTTAATGATTACAGTTTGGTAACTAATGAAACTTCTAAGTATGTATATCAGACACTTGAACAATGTAATTTAAAGAGTTGATCAAGCCGGTGGAAACGAAGCTATAATGAAAGCATTTATATCTCACGCTGGTTCTATGGATCTACATAAGTTCGACCCCTATAAGCGCTGCAATACTCAACAATGGTTTAAAAACTTTGCTGCGAACAAAAGACTGAGGGAAAATTCGCAACCCATAGTACAGGTCCAATAAAAGAAAAATTCGCCACATAATTTCTTTTAACTTAAAATGCACATACAGTATAAAACAGTTGAAAATAATCTGGATGCGAATTTCCCTAAGGAAATATTACAAAATGTAGTTTTAGAGATCCGACAGGAAATCTGTGCCTTAAGAAACGTATGTACATATAAACACAATGTTATCTTTTGAAAAGTTATAAATTTGTTGATGTTATGATATAAGTGATGTTTGAATTGGTGACTAAAAGCTATGCAATTTTATGTCCAATCACGCTATATTTGTTACGTAAGGGATGATTTTCTCCTGGTGAGTCCATTTTTTTGTAAGGCATTTATGAGAGTTAACTTATTGGTAGAAGCTCGCGACAGAATATATTGAACATAACAAGTGTACCGCTGGAATACATCCGATTGTAAACATATGATCCTTATCGCTTTCCATTCTTATCCCTTTGAGTAAGTAAAATAATCTAAAATTATATTGTTTCATATTAAATTATATATATATATATATATATAGAATACAAGGCATTCCATTAGGAACCACGTTCCGCCATTAGGTGACGAAATATCGTGAAATGTTTAGGAAGGTACGAGTCTTTCTTATAAAAATGTATATACATTAGTCACACAATTACGTCACAGGCTATTAGCTGCAATGTGTCAAAATTTTAATGGGAATACCTTGCATTCCATATACCTTGATGAAGTCCATTCTGTCAGCATGAGCTGACAGCTTACTCTGTGAACAGCGTTGACACAGCGCAGCACCAGCACGCTAACACCTAGGCTAGTGCGCGAGAGTTGTGGGATGGATAAGCGGTAAGCCAAATACCTGCCGCTGCAATCGCCGTGCAGCTCAATGTGAGCACTGCTACTAGCTGTCACTGGCACAAAATGAAGGATACTGCGTCATGCAGCACGCTACGACCATAACAACTTCATCATCATCAAGCTCTAATCCCTTGTGGGACGTCGAATAAAACCTGTTCGTCGGATCTTGCTTTGTGTGATAACCTTCAGTCTATTCAAAGATCTCCTAGTCGATGCTGCTTTTTATACCTTAGATGAAATCTATAGGGTATACTAAGTTTGTCTTTCCGTTTGTAACGCACAGAAATAATCATGGTAGAGAAAAATGGATTGGACACCCCCGCATAAAATTAAAAGTTATTTTGATTTTTGCATGTCCGTCTGTCCGTCCGTCCGTCGGTGCGCACGATAACTCGAGAACGCGTTCATTTAGGAAGCTGAAATTTTGTACACGGACATTAAAAAAAAAGTAAAATGAAGTTCGAAAATGAGACAAATCGGGCTACTCCTTCGTGGGGTTGCCATACAAAAATTTCGTTTTCCACGATATATTTGGATACTACCTGTGAACACGTTGACATAGAAAGCTGAAATTTGGTACATTGTGTTCTCATAGTAATAGCAAATAAAATATCAAAAATGGACTAAATCCGGCAACCCCTTCTTGGTGTTGCCATATAAAAATTTATGTTCTTTACATATACTTTGAAAACGATCAGTCCTAGACATTTTTATACCCTAGATGAAATCTATAGGGTATACTAAGTTTGCCATTCCGTTTGTAACGCACAGAAATAATGATGGTAGAGCAAAATGGATTGGACACCCTCGCATAAAATTAAAAGTTATTTTGATTTTTGCATGTCCGTCTGTCCGTCCGTCCGTCCGTCCGTCCGTGCGCACGATAACTCGAGAACGCGTTTACTTAGAAAGCTGAAATTTTGTACACGGACATTAAAAAAAAAGTAAAATTAAGTTCGAAAATGAGACAAATCGGGCAACTCCTTCGTGGGGTTGGCATACAAAAATGTCGTTTTCCACTATATATTTGGACACAACCTGAGAACACGTTGACATAGAAAGCTGAAATATATGCTAGAAACCAATGCAAAAAATCGAAATTGCTCAAATGGGTGACCATACGAAATTTCATACGTGCATTCATCTAGGGTATTATAAGAATTGCTCTTAGACCAATTCTAGCTTTTTCACTTGTTTCAAAATTGTTTTCAAGAATTTACTTCGCCGTACTTCTTTCTCAACGAGTTCCTTATAAGTTTCAGCCGAGATTCTGCTTCGCAATATTATGTTTGTTACGTTGCAACATGTAAAGGGCGGTATGCTAAAGCTAAGGAATTCCTGTTCCTATACACAGCTCTCTTAATGAAGAAATAACTAACGACTCATTAGTCTATAATGATTCATTATAAACTGCAGACACACAGCCATTTCTTTAATTAACATATCACACAAAGAAGCACTTATCACATTAAAGAAGCAATATGGATCGAATTAGCGCGATAAGCTTTGTTTTTATTTTTTTATTATTCAATTTAACAATTTACAAATGAGAAAACATTATATTAAAAAGAATATTGATAATAAATTTTGTGATTTGAATTTCTTTGCATTTCTTCTTCTTATTTTTCAAATCGACAGATGCACAGCGGATCTCCAGATTTACATTATATGCCAAATCTAGCACATTTTTCCTCATTATAACTATAATGAAGGAGGAAAACACTACACTAGTGTACTTCATTATCATCTGATTTTCGAGCCATAATGACGTATACTATGTGACACACGGCATTTTAATGAATAGTTAGTACTAATGATTCATTAAATCGTGCTGTGTGTCTTCTAGGGTATTACGCTGTCAATTTTTCTTAATTTCAGTATTCAGACAAAAAACAGTACTAGCCAACTTAAAATGAACTTTTCATTTTGTAGAACTTTTCACACTTAAGAACAGTTTGCAAGTGTTCCTACTTGACGTCCACGATATGTGTAGCATCATATAGAACCATTTTACGCCTACTTAGATCGTTCAAACTTTAACGGTTTTTTTTAAATATAGGTCTTGCTTTCCTTTACCCCTGTTTTCATTTACCAGGTTGACCCTACTGACTTTACATTGTGACATATCTGGTACATCTGAGAAAAACACTTCTTACTGTATTTATTCGGAAATCGGCATCCTCTACTTATAATATATCAGCTGACGTATGTAGGTATTATTCTAATGTTTTCATTAACTTACCTCAACAGCAATCTATTGTAAAGGGGGAACCTATATCCCGCTTACAGGACTTTAGCGATCTTGGAGCCTCGTGTAATCTTATAGAATAGAAAAGAAAAATCATTTATTGAAGAACCACAGCTTACTCGACGTATACATCATTTCAAATGCTGTGGTCCATTCCGGAATGGACCACCCAGCCATATAAATTTTGTATACTTTTTTGGTACTGCATGCGACAGCTAGTTCTTGTGCCATCTTTGGTAATACATAGTTGGAATTACCGATAAAATATAAAGTTGTTTAACAAACTAATAAAGGAGCAATTAACAGACTCATTACGGTAGAAGGTAATATTAGCACTATAGCTTAAGATATTGAAGTCAAATAATAGAGAGCTTAAAGTAAAACCCCAAATTCAGTTCAACATAAGATGCATGGTGTAAAATTAACAATAACAATTGCCAGTAGACTACAAAATTGTTAGCGAATCAATGTAGGAGCAGCAAACAGGGTTATTGCGGCTGAAAGCTATATTACTACTATAAAGGAGCAAAACAATATGAAATGATACGAAACTAAAAGTAAATGTAACTGTAAATAATGCAATATAATGCGAAATATGAATATACAGTAGATATAGCCAGTATTTTACATTACTAACAGAAAATACTTAGGAAGTATAAAAACAAAGCTTAGGAACTGATGTGCCTAATTACAAAGCAAATGGGTAGGTCCAACAATCAGGTGTGCAGATGGAACGAACATATTATATATCTAGATAAAACAATGAACGATATCAAATTATACAAGATTCAATAAAAACGAAAGGATAAAAAACCAACAAGGGATTAACCGCACTGAGAGCGCCACTGCCTTGGGAGCCAATGTGTAGAGATGGCATGAGCTAAAGTACCATAAGTCAAAGCGAATTCCTTGAACTGCTTACGAGGATCAGCTCTCCTGACTGATTTCGGGAGTGAGCTCCAGAGGCAAATTCCCTGACCAAATATGTCGTTGGATCGGATGCGAATTCTCTGAAGAACAAGCCTTGAGTCATTAAGATTGCTCCATGAGAGCGATTGACTTATGTATGCGGATAGAGGGCACTATCTTGCTAACCACATAGGTCTGAGTTTCAAGAGCTTAGTAAGGGGTCCAGAGGCAGCTAAACCAGCGTGGAAATGTGAGATTGCCGTCTAAGGCGAAAGATGTACCTCACGCAGGCGTTCAGTGCTCTGTTCAATTTTGAAATTTCAGAAGTATGCAGGGGGTAAATAAGAACATCGGCATAATAGAAGTGCGGCATTATGAGGGACGATATTAAGGATTGTCTGATGGGCTGGTCCAGATGATGCGAGACCGCGTATAGATAGTGGAGACTATAGTAGATTCGGGAGCATAATTTGCTGATCTGAGGTTGCCATGTGAGATGGTGTTGTATATTCGGGGTCTAAAATACCACACTTTAACCTCCTATGTTGTTATATATTCGGGGGAATTGAATTAAGGACACTTAACTTTGTTTTATTTTTTCACTTTATTATTTGCAACTTAAAATTACAGAACACTTGTTTTTTGTATTCCAACACACTTTTATTCCTGTGACAACCGAAAGTTTTTCACGACCACGATCACTTCTTTTGCAAAATTACAAGTTTTTCTATGCGACAGCCCAGATCAGGAGAACTCAGATCTCACCACTTAAAAAGGAGACGCGTGACGATCTTGATTGTGTACAAAAATCAACTCAACTCTTGATCACGTTCATCGTTATCAAGAGCCGTCGTTCAGGATAGAAAATGCTAAATTGCATTTTCTTATCCTGAGAAAATTTTACTTTTTCAATTCTGGACTTGTTCAAACATGTCCAGAATTATTCGCGTTGAACGATGGCTGCAAAAATGTAATCTTACACTTTTTAAAACATCAGCCACCGTTTGAAATCGCGACGCGCATATACATACAATCCATTTGTGCGGCGCGCGTCTCTTATCACGAAAGCTTTTGTCGTAATATGTATGTACGTATGTACATACATATTGAATTTTTCGCGGCAATTTGTACTGAGGGTACGATTTGCTTTTTGCTTTATTTTTTTAATTAAATTGTTGAAATGACAAATTTCGCTGAAGGCAAAATTTGTCGTGGAAATTTTAAAGTAAAACGACTTGGGGTGTAAAATGAAACTTTTGTTTTTCCCAAGTCGTTTTATGGGAATAAAATGAATGGTATGTGAGGAAAATTGCTGATGCAATTTTCTTCACCCATTTAAGAGATAAGCTAACCATGTTTTAAGCATGATTAGCTTATGTGAAAAATGAATTGAATATTATTTATTTGTTTATATGAAAATATTAATTATTTTAGGTATATAACAATCCTTCCCCCTGAGAAAAAGAGAATTATTCTTTGAAGAGGAATAATTCTCAGGGGAAGTTGTTGTTGGTGCGTTTTTTGGTGGCTGGGTTTTTGTCGGTTTTCGGTTGAGGTTTTTACAGGAATATGCCTATATATATAATATGTGTTTCTTATGGGAATATATATAATTTCTGCTATATCTAATGTCTTTAAAAAACATTCTTTTCTTATTTCTTCTACTAATTTAAGTCGCTATTTCCCATATATGATCTTAGTACATACATTTCTAGCCTATTTCTATTTAGTATAATCTGAGGTATTACTAGTCATTATGTATTATGTATTACTTAATGTTGCTAAATATTATTTACTTATTATTTTTATTATTATTATTCTATTTATTATCTTATTTTTTAGCTTATTTAATTCATTATTTCTACTTTGCTATGTGCTACTTAGGTCTGTTAATTTTATTCTTAGATACTACCAAATAAATTTTATCCTTATTTATTCTTAATTTATTAATTTTATTAATTTATTTTCTAAGACCAGTGTAGTGAAGGGACCGTGGTTCCGCCAGTAATAAAAGGATGAGACGGGGCCAACCAACGAGTATAGATCTTTTTGATTATACTACTTGTATAGATCTCGCTCTGTGGAGACTTTGAATACGTTTTAATTTTTCTTGGGGTGTTGCGTAAACCGGTTCCATAGGAACGTTTTCAGCTGTGGGCTGTTGTCTGCGTTTAGCAATCCATGCCATGAATGCCGGGACGATATATTTTGCTATTGCCACCACTGATACAATTAGCAACAAGAGTCCTGTCATTGATAGGGATGTAATAGAGAGTATATGAGGAATCTTAACTTTGGGTCCAAAGTGAAAATGGGTTTTTGTTGTCTTTGTAGCTTACATTCTATTGGTCTTTATTTTAATGTATGTATGTACCTTAAAGCTATTTAGATTCTATGGACACAATTTTATTCGTAGAAAGGTTTTAGGCGGTTGTTATGTACCGTCACCTCTCGTTTGCGAATTTTAATTGTTGTGTTTACAGTACTAGGGATGCCGGTTACCGTATAGGGTCCTACCCAAATCTGGGAGAGCTTATGTTTACGACTCTCGCTCTTGAGTAGAACCTTGTCTCCTCTGTGAAATGTCAGGGGACGTACAGCTTTGTCATAGTAATTTTTCGAGCGTTGTTTACTCATCAGAAGGTTTTTCCGTGCCATGGCGTAAGACTTTTGAAGCTTATACCTGAGAATATGGTAGTAGCTCTCGTGGTTATACACGGGTTCGGGGTCTCGCCTTAAGTTGGACGGAACGTCCGCTGTAAAGCCGTAGAGGCAGTCCATGGGAGTTAACTTTGTCCCTTTGTGTACACTGTTGTTGTACACGAAAGCAGCGGTTCGCAGATAACTATCCCATGACCTTGGATTTTCGTCCACTATAGTTCGTAGATATTCAATCAACGGTCTATGTGCACGTTCGAGTGCTCCATTTGATTGGGGATGATAAGCTGAGGTTTGCAGCTTATTTATCCTGAGGAGTTTGCATACCCTTTTGAATAGGTCACTCAGGAAATTACTTCCCTGATCGGTGACTATTCTTTTGGGAATGCGGTAGCGCGTGACGATTTCGTCGAAGAAAATTTGCGCTACCGTTATAGCTTCCCCATTTGGTATGGCGTACCAATCTACAAACTTCGTGAGTTTATCCTGAAACGTTAGTATGTATTTGTTTCCAGATTCAGTTTCCTCTAGTGGGCCGACTATATCTAGATAGATTTTGTCGAATGGTTGTTCCGCTATGTCTGTAATCACCATCGGCATTTTATACTGTGGTGAGGCCTTCATGGTTTGACATTTGGCACACCGCTTAATGTGCTTTTTGATGTCACTAAGCATGTGCCTCCACCAGTACTTTCTTCGAATCCGTTTGTAGGTTTTTATCACTCCCTGATGGCCGCCAAAGAGAGAATCATGATAATCTTTTAAGATTAATTGAATCTCCTCTGGGCTTGTGATTACTTCAGGTGGACGAGCTTCGTCTATAATTGGTGGATTGGTACTAGGTGGACTGTCATGGTCTGCGGTCTCTTCTGGATGATGAGTTTGTTCTTCTTGTTCTATTAGTTTGGCCTGGCTGTCTGGATTTGTTCCACTTTCCTGAATGTTTCGTGTCTGGGCTCTTGTTACTGCATTGCATTGCAGACACTCCTTAAGGTCCGATGAGTGTTTTTCCTCCTCTAAGTCCGAGTCCATTTGGTGGTGGACTATAGCTTCTACCGTGAAGGTTGTAGTTTCCTTGTCTTTGTTATTTTCCCGTGGAATGCGGCTTAAAGCGTCGGCATTCGTGTTGTACTTTCCGGGCTTATATTCAATTTTATAATTGAACTCGGAAAGTTTATGGTGAAATCTCACCAGACGGGATGTGGGGTCCTTAACATTGAAGACTCCCTTGAGTGGTTTGTGATCTGTATAGACCGTGAACTCTCGGCCTTGCAGATAACACCTGAAATTTTTAGTCGCCCAAACTATAGCCAGTAACTCTTTCTCAATCGTGGAATAGTTACGTTCGGCTTTGTTCAGGGTACGGCTGGCGTAGGCAATTGGCTGGTCACTTCCTACCTCTCCTTGAGAGAGAACTGCTCCGAGAGGCTCGCTGCTGGCGTCGGTGGTAAGGTTAAAGGGTTTTGAAAAATCGGGATATATTAAGAGTGGAGGGGAAATTAAAGCGTTCTTAATGCTTTGAAATGCCTCTTGGCATTTCTCAGTCCACTTAAACTTTACATCCTTTCGGAGTAAGTTTGTTAGTGGACGTACTGTTTTCGAAAAATCGGGTATGAATTTTCTGTAGTAATTGGCAAGGCCCAAAAATGATTGTACTTGCCTTACTGTCTTAGGGATGGGGAAAGTTTGGACGCATGCCGTTTTGCTAGGGTCAGGTAGTGCTCCTTGGTTAGAACATTTGTGTCCTAAATACACTACCTCCCGCCTGAGAAATTGACATTTCTCAGGTTGAAGTTTCAGGTTATTTTCTCTTAACCTGTCAAAGACTTTTCGAAGCTTTTCGTTGTGGTCTGCCAGACTTTTTCCATAGATGACGATGTCATCTAAGTAGACGAAACATTCTAGGCCTTGTAGGCCAGTTAATATGAAATTCATTAAACGCTGAAATGTGGCCGGGGCTCCTTTGAGTCCGAACGGCATACGTTTGAATTCATAATGCCCGTAGTTGGTACTAAAAGCAGTTTTTGCTCGATCTTTCGGATCGACGAGTACCTGATGATAGCCATTGGCTAGGTCTAGGGTGGTGAAGTATCTTGAATGGCCCAGTTGATCGAGGATATCCTCAATCCGAGGTAGAGGGAAGGCGTCGCCAATCGTTTTTTCATTCAACTTGCGGAAATCAACGACGACACGCCACCTTTTCTCACCATCTGGTCCCGCTTTTTTGGGGACGACTAGCAGTGGCGAGTTCCATGGGCTTTTGCTGGGCTGGACAATGTCGTTGTCCAGCATTTCTCTGAGTTGCTCATTTATTACATTTCGCTGTGTCTCTGGTAACCGGTACATCTTTTGGTTAATAGGTGCTTGGTCTTGTACCAGAGGGATGTCATGGGTGATGGCATTGGTATGTGTAAGCCTGTCACCTTTTAAAAAGAATATGTCATCATATTCGTAACAGAGATTTGTTATTGAGGCTTTTTCCTCAAAATTTAAAGTTTCATCCAGACTGAGTTCTTGCTCTAATCTGGTGAGGCGGGGATGAATACTGGTGTCTTTTTGTTCGACATCGTTTGGGAACAAGTATTTTATGTGTTGTAGGGTGGCCGTCTGTTCAGCGCTTCTTGCCCTATTTTTATTATTCTTAAATCTAGTCTTCCTTAATGATTTTATATTACTGATTTTACCTCTTAACCTACTTGTTTTATATATGAGAGGCGCTGGGCCAGGTGGATCTGCGGGAGTTGCTAACGGCAGACCTTTTGTATGCTGGCCAGCGCCTGACGTTGGGGTTTTCATGAGGGACCCGCAAGCGTCTTGGAGCAGTTTCTTATGACTGCTTAATTGACTGGGGCTCTTATGCCCTATTTTCTTAATCTTAGATCTAATTATATTTTGATGCTCACCATCGCCGTCATTTCGACTCATGGGATTCAAAGGATGGGCTGTTGTAATATTTTTGTCTGGCTCTCGTTTGATGGGGACGACAGTGTAGTCTTTAATGGGAACCAGATTTAGGTTCACGCTGTTTAGAACTACTTGTGTACTGCGTGTGTTGAGGATTCCGATAGGGACTGCTTTTAACCCAGCTGAGAGTAAGCTGTTTGCTAAGAAGACTCCGTCGTCTATTTCTTTCGACAGACTGAGCATTTCTTCCTGCAACTGCAACGGAACTTTGACTACGATCTGAGACCTTGCTGGTACGCACACAGGTTCATTTAAATTCACCTGATACTGTCCAGTCTTACGGGCCGGATCTTCGGTAATCAAGTCACCCTTATCGCGTTCTTGTAAGTCACAGCCGACTTCTTCTGACTGAGAAGCTTTGAGAACACTTCGGGTAGAAGGTGTATCCCCGTCGGGATTAATATCTTCTACCAGTGTCTCTTTGTTGACTGTGTTTTGTGAACACGGGTTGTCCGATGCGGTTTCTAATGGAACAGCAAACTCTTCTGGATTGGTTTCCGTGCGAGGAAATCGAAGAACCTTGTTGGGTCCTTCAACATTACAATTTTTGGCTAGGAAATCATTTCCTAGTAAGCCGTCGTCAGAAATACCTGGGATGTTTTTTACCACCTGAAAGTTGCAAGGTAAGTTACTTTTTAGCATGAAGTTTCCTTGGCAACTTCCTAAGGTTTTTCCGGTGCCAAAGGGGCTTTGAAGCGTTAGTTTTTTATTGGGATTTATTAGCTCGCGAGATTTGAGAGCTTTTTTCTTAATTATACTGATCTCAGCGCCGGTGTCCACTATTAGCTGGGCCTGACCATTCAGACTTATGTCTAGAGGGAGTCTGGCGGTGGGCACACTGAAGTCGGGCGGCTGAGAAGACCCTTTTTTATTGCTGGTAGGGTTTATAGTCGAGCCGGGGAGTTTTGGGTCGACTCTTTGTCGTTTCCCTGTTTTTTATCCTCCCATTTTTGCTTTTGTCGACATTCGTCGATCTTGTGTCCGCGGCGCCCACAAAAATCACATTTTTGTCTTATATTAAAGACTCTGGGGCCTTTTGTATTGCTTGGGTCTGACTGTGGGGGATTGCTAGGCGATCCTCTTGTGAAACGATTTGCAGACTGTGTTTGGTTGTTTCGACAGTCGCGAATGTCATGCCCGTAACTTCTACAGTTAGAGCAGAAGGGGGTGTTTTTGCGTTTTAAACACTCCGTGTAGGTGTGTCCCCGCTTCTGGCAGAAATTACAGGTGATGTTTTGTACCAGATTCTGTGTATCCGGTTGTCTAGATTCCCTTCGTGGAAATGGCGGGCGTAGTGGTTGAGCATGTACGTATGGGGGATTAAACTGTCGGGGCTCTTGTGCTCGTGGTGATGCATACATGGGTGGCTGTGGTGCTTGATTGTAAGGAGTTCGGCTGAGGGCTCGAACTCGAAGACTTGGGTCTATTGGTGCCATTGGATATGGCTGCTGCGTTAGCGGCGTTTGGACGAAAACTGTGCCTGCTTGTAACTTTTCCATGTCTAAAGCCTTTTGTATCAGCTGCTCTAGATCATTTTCTACCAGAGTGAGGAGGTACTGGCATAGGTGGGGATTGTTCACCCCACTTTTGAGGGCATTCTTGGCGAAGTCCGCCAACTGTGTCTTCACAGCTGGGGCTGCCGTTGCTCCGTACTTCAGTACCGCTGCCTCGTTGCAAAGCATCAGCAACTGCTTCACTCTTGTTGTGAAGGCAGTGAGAGTTTCCAACGGGTTTTGCCTCATTGTGATTAATTTGTTGACCAATTCTTGGTACGATTCTCGTGGTAGGTAGGTTCTGTTCAGACGTTCCTCCACCTCACTAAAAGTAGTTGGAACGTCCGAAGCAAACAGCTGATAAGCATCGCCACGAAGTCTTGTGGGCAAGATATGTAGGAAGGCTGGTTTTTCTTCCTCACTTAAACAGTGTAAGGCCTGTTTGCAACAGCCAATAAATGTTTGTAGCTCACGACCTAGCTGTGGGGTATTTTCACCCGAAAACAGAGGAACTAGTTGTGCCGTGAGCTTGGCCACCTTTGCATAATCTACCATTGTGATTATCTTTTTATTTAAACTTTTGTAGGGTAGTCTACTAGTGCTTTGACGAGTTTCAGGGCTGGTTTCTGGACTAGAATCCGTGAAGGATACTTCTAGCCAGCCACTAAGGAGATTTTCTGCGGTTGTTTGGTCACCACTAATATCACTGACACTAGTATCACTATCAGCACTTACAACTACACTGGCTGTGGTCTTATCTATACCTAAAGAACGCGAAAGCCCGGCGAATTCGATAAGCTCCTGTTTGAATCGCTCTGTTTCTTTTTTGAATTTTTCGATTTGCGTCAGCCTCTGCTCTCTGCCTTGACTTAATCTGTGGTCAAGTGCGTCGCAGTGCGTGACAGTGAGCTTATCGGATTCACGTGCCTTCTCTAATAACTTATCTAAAAATTTATCTAGACTTACTTTAGATACAACTGTGGGCCCTGTTAAAACGGTGCCGCTTCGAAGGCGAAATCCTGTTGCTTCTTGCTGTGCTGGGTCGTCTTCTTGGGCGTTTTCTGTACCTTCCCGGAGGTGTTGGAGATTTTCACCTGGGGATTTCTCCGCGTCGGATGAAGGTATGTAGTCTAATCTCGTGCCTGTCTCAGGTGCCGGTGTCGAGCTTTCTCCTGACATATGCGTCCCGCGTTGTCCAAAAGGGGGGCTTCCAGCCTTCTTAGAGTACTCCCTTCTGGAATGCTTTTTGCTGCTAGGGGGGCTCCTGCCGTCTTAATTCCCTTGGCTGAGATTGAAAGGGGGGCTTTTGCCGACTTCGAGATCCCTTTCAATCCTGGAACGAAGTTACAATTTTCCGGTGCTTCTTTTTGCTGCTGGGGGGGGCCCTAGGCCTACTTACTTCCCCTGGATATGGTTGAAAGGGGGGCTTAAAGCCTTCTTCGAAATCCCCTTCAACCCAGGAACGGTGATATCTTCCTTCTGGAGTTGGTTTTAAATGTGTGTCCGTTGTCCTGACTTCTTTTCGGCTGGGAATGAGCTTCTATTAGTGAGTCCAGGTCCCCTGATGATTTCGTTTCTTTTTCCACTCACTGGGGTGAACGCTTGCTCGCCTGGAGCAGAGGCGCCTATAGATGAGATCTACCCCGAGCGTTGGGGGTGACGTGGCCTTATAGTGTGGCTAGTGTCACAGGTTCCCCGTAGATTCGTGTAGGACCAAGGCTTTTCAAGCGTTTACGATCGTTTAACTTGATCAAGCTTCCTTGATCCTACCGGCTGCGCCAATTTTGTTGTATATTCGGGGTCTAAAATACCACACTTTAACCTCCTATGTTGTTATATATTCGGGGGAATTGAATTAAGGACACTTAACTTTGTTTTATTTTTTCACTTTATTATTTGCAACTTAAAATTACAGAACACTTGTTTTTTGTATTCCAACACACTTTTATTCCTGTGACAACCGAAAGTTTTTCACGACCACGATCACTTCTTTTGCAAAATTACAAGTTTTTCTATGCGACAGCCCAGATCAGGAGAACTCAGATCTCACCACTTAAAAAGGAGACGCGTGACGATCTTGATTGTGTACAAAAATCAACTCAACTCTTGATCACGTTCATCGTTATCAAGAGCCGTCGTTCAGGATAGAAAATGCTAAATTGCATTTTCTTATCCTGAGAAAATTTTACTTTTTCAATTCTGGACTTGTTCAAACATGTCCAGAATTATTCGCGTTGAACGATGGCTGCAAAAATGTAATCTTACACTTTTTAAAACATCAGCCACCGTTTGAAATCGCGACGCGCATATACATACAATCCATTTGTGCGGCGCGCGTCTCTTATCACGAAAGCTTTTGTCGTAATATGTATGTACGTATGTACATACATATTGAATTTTTCGCGGCAATTTGTACTGAGGGTACGATTTGCTTTTTGCTTTATTTTTTTAATTAAATTGTTGAAATGACAAATTTCGCTGAAGGCAAAATTTGTCGTGGAAATTTTAAAGTAAAACGACTTGGGGTGTAAAATGAAACTTTTGTTTTTCCCAAGTCGTTTTATGGGAATAAAATGAATGGTATGTGAGGAAAATTGCTGATGCAATTTTCTTCACCCATTTAAGAGATAAGCTAACCATGTTTTAAGCATGATTAGCTTATGTGAAAAATGAATTGAATATTATTTATTTGTTTTGCCCTTTTTCAGGTTTATATGAAAATATTAATTATTTTAGGTATATAACAATGGGGGTCCATGAGAAGACCAAGATTTTTGACATGCTTAGTAGAGATAGGGATGATCATGTTATGAAGATGCAGGTTAGGGAGCATGTCATTAGTACTAGAGGTATTGTCGCAAATGGAGTACCTTATGGCTTGTGTTTTCGCAGGGTTGAGGGTCAGGCTACTGGTATGGCACCAGTCGAAGATATCTCCGAGCTTTACATTGAGCACCTCAATCAGGGATGGCAGATCATCGACACGTGCAGCACCATATACTTGTAGATCATCTGCATACAGCTTATATGTATAACCGCCTAATGTTCTGTGATACAATTGATGTAGATAGTGAAAAAGAGTGGAGCAAGAACCGCCCCTTAAGGAACACCAGAGGTAATAACCCTGGGAGAAGAGAATCGGTCATCGCTGTTGACGATCAATTTCCTACCAGCCAGATAGTTGGAAATGAGCCTGCTTGCAGAGGAATCAAAACCAAATGTGTTCCCTAGCTTGGCAACGAGTTGGTTATGCCGATCAGAGTCGAATGCCCTACTGAGGTCCAACAGCACGTGCACCACTTGATTGCCTTCGTCACACAGTTTGCGGATTAATGTAACAACTTTAACAATGGCAGTGGTCGTGGAGTGCTTATGCCGCCTGAAGCCGGATTGAAACATCGACAGCAAGTCCTTATCCCTAACATGTTCACAGATCTGGTCCGCAACGAGAGCCTAGAAAACTTTAGAGATGGAGGGTAGGATAGAGATTGGACGCCAGTCGCTAGGGCATGTGAGTGATGCAATTTTGGGGCTGGGAGTGATGATGCCAATTTTCCAGCATTTGGGGGAGATTGAGCAGGTAACTAGTCTATTGAAGAGATGAGTAACTAAGGGCAGAATAATTTAGGAAAATTTAATTGGAATCTCATCATATCCAACTTCCAACTTAGTTTTAGATCCAAGGCTAAGACTTCGAACTCTACGCCAGTCAATACATTTCAAAAATCCCCCATCTTAGTCTCTCTAAAGAGTGCTCGATGAGATCTTCCACAGCTTTACGCGCACGCCTATAGGCTTTTGGGTTATCAGGATTCTTGTACCTCTTCGAATGAGTAAAGGCGATGTCACGAGCCTGAAATAGCAAGGACGCATCAAACACTATTTCATAATTGTACTGTAATATGTAGGCAAAATTGATATTCAAGTTTACTATTGAACTTTGAAACTACCTTATAATTGCAAAATTTCGATTAACTATTTAAATTTAAAGTAGTCATCAGTGTCATAGAGTATATCGTGCAGAACTTATAGGATTCCTGAAGTAGAAGGATGAGCCTTGGAGCCGATATACGATGTCTATGAATGAAGGCATGGAAAATGTTGTTTTGTTGTTAGTTCTTTTAAGTATTTTCTGAAATATATGCAGACTCTTTCACTTTTCTCTTAACACAAAAATATAAATAACTTTTTGAACGGAAACAGATATTTAGATAATTTTGTTTCTGTTTTAAAGTACTGTTGACGGGTCATATTTGAGTAAAAACTTATATCCATATTGTAAAAAATTTTCAAGAATAACACAAGAAATTTGTTTTGATTTTTTTTTTTCAAAAAACCAAATTGGATAACTCGATGATAACTGGAGCATTTAACCATAAATTGTAGGATGTTGAATATTGTTATGAAGGATGAAAGGTCTTCTTTCTAAAAAGCTCTGAAGATTGATCCTGCGATATTCTTAAAAGGACTTATGAGAATTTAAGTGACTACACTTTTTCTGAAAAACGAAAACTTTTCAAACATAATTTTGAAAGGGAAGCAGTGATTTTAGGAGTAGGGGGGGGGGGGGATTTAGTGTAAAATTGTGATCAGGACACTCCAAGGAATTTATTGGCATATTCAATTCTTCTTACCTACCGATCATTCTGTATAAGTATTGCCAAAATGCCAACTCTTATTATAAAAAATGTTTAGAGATAGTTTGCATAAGGCTAAATCCCCAACAGATTTGCCACTGGGCTATATCTCAAAAGAAACAATCACCTGAACTAAAATATATTATTTATTTGATTGTCAAGGTACGCAAGTTCTATCAATCTTTTTAGTACCAATGACTGTACATATATTATAAGAGCGCAAAACTTAAAAAGAAAATTAATAAAAACCGGCCAAGTGTCAGTCGGACTTGCACACGAAGGGTTCCGTACCATCGTACAAGATTTAACACTATATGCTTTTTAGATCGAGCAAAGCAAAAGTTTATTATATGGGGAACCCCTTTAATTTTTAACTTTGTTTTATTTTCATTATTTGCTGTTATAGCAACTATAGTATTACTCACTCTGTGAAAATTTCAACTGTGTACCTATTACCGTTCATGAGATACAGCCCGCTGAAAGACAGAAGGACGGACGGACAGCGGAGGATTAGTAATAGGGTCTCGTTGGTACCATTTGGGTACCGAATCCTAAAAATTAAAAAATTCAATAATAAGAAAGGAAACTAAAATTAATAAATTACGATAAGTTACGAAAAATAAAACAGAAAAATGAAATAACCGGCCAAGTGCGAGTCGGACTCACGCACGAAGGGTTTCCGTACCATCGTACAAAATTTAACACTATGTGCTTTGTATTTATTTTTTCAAATGAGAGTAGGCGTTATGTGAAAACATAATGCTGTCGTGTGAAAAAAAATTCCTACTTATGATAATAATAATGAATGAGAATAAAGCGAGGAAAAAACGCCGAAAAAACACATTTCTTGTAAGGGGCCCCCCCTTTAATTTCTAATTTTATTTTATTTTTATTATTTGTTGTTGTATTGCCAATAGAAATACACAGTCTGCGAAAATTTCAACTGTCTACCTATTACGGTTCATGAGATACAACCTGGTGACGGACGGACGGACATCGAAGTCTTAGTAATACGGAACTCTAAAAAGAGAATATTGAAAATTCTGAAAAGTAGATTACGCCGTGAATCAAGAGGATAGTTTAAAAAAAAAAAGGAAAATTAATCTAAAACGTAGACTTTCATGAGACCCTTAATAAATGCACCGACAGATTGCTCTTTTTGATAGCTTGGAGGAGGAATATCCCAGAGACAGGTTATTTGGACATTATAACATCCATAACTAATTTGTGCAAACGATTAATTATCACATTCTTAGCTTATAGCTTCAGATAATCAGGGAGTGAGCAACCTAGTAATTTTGAGCGGCAAAGTAAAACAACCTGATCGAACCTACAAAGTCCAGGAATGTAGCGGATACAATAATTAAAGGCATATTTCGTCTTTCGAAGATAAATGTTATTGAATTTGGGGTAAATCGAACTGCCAAAAATAAAGTAAGGCAGAACTGGAGTTTTGATTACTTTTCAGCGGATTTCAATAGATAATAACAGCTGAAATCCAGAGCTGATGAAGTCCAGCATAAACGTTACCAATAATCAAATTTATGTTGTCGCTATATTTCAAAAGTTGGTCCAAAATAATATTTATATTTTTAACTTCAGATACCAATTCTAAGATTTTACTATCCAGAGCTACATCAAGTGGGTCTATAGTGCCATTATAAAATAAGATGCATTGGAACTTTTCAGGGATCAGCCGAGTCTTCGACCAGGTAATGATTCCTTTCAAATCGCCATTAATGTGAGCAATACAGTTCTCAAACAAGTAAACAGGTCTGCTTAGGCAGGTATATATCGTCAAAATGCATGTACATATACGAATAACTTCAAGGAGATCGTTTATGAAAAAACTAAATAACAAAGGGCTCAATATTGAGACCAGATAAAAGAGGGAGGATACTGGAAGTATTATCATTCCCTTTTACTACTTGCTTTCGATCGGTTAGAAAGTCCCAGATAAGAGCAACAGCAGAGGAACTGAAATCAAACAAAATGCCAAAAGCAACCATTTTAAAAGAGTTAGAGAAGAAACAAGCGTCACCCAACGTCCTGTTAATCAAAGAGGTAATCAAATCCTCTTAATGTCACGCTACCTTTTGTTAATTTTGTTGAAATCGCAGTTGGTTAAATTTATGGTATTGTAGATTAAGAAAATTCTGACTTTCTGTCAATATTCTGCATTTGAAGTTGAGATTTACTTGCGTAATATTCCTTAAACTTATTATTGGCTGTTCCCTGGGCTGGGACATATATAGATATCTGAAGCGAAAAACCCACATGTTTCTACACAATCTCCTTCAAGACCTGGTCACACCGAGAGTGGCGCGGTGCGACGCGGTGGCATGCGAACAAAATTGATTGTTCACACCGGGAGCGGCGGATTTTATCCAAATGTATTCTAGTGCCGATGAAGTAATTCTGTTATTAGTAGCTCTGCTTGAAAAGTGATAAAGTTCGATTACGAATACCTTAGAATGCCAAAAGCCTCATTTAACGAATTGCGTGGACTTATGGCGAATAAATAAGAAATTTTTCCGCCAACGACAGCGGTAAAAGTGTGTTTTTCAGTAATCTTCGCCGCCGAGCCGCCCCACTCCCGACCTTGAAGAGCAGAGTGGTAGCCTTCTAAAAGTATGCCTACTATCATGGAATGAGATTTTGGTACCAACGGAGATTCAAAATTCGCGTTTAAGAATTGATGCACAAGAGTTACATCTTGCAACCAAGCGAGTTCATGTTTAAATGGTTCAAGCGATACTCATAGGATGAAATGATCAATGAATTATTCCAGGGTACGTGCGTAAGAGCAAGACGTAGGAAATTCCACTGAAAATATTCGATACGGTCGATGTGTGTAAAAAGGAGACCAAGAAATAATCTCATAAAGCAAGTGTACAAACCCAATTTTATTGTAGGATTGTAGTTTATGTGGGAGATAGATAAAATTCAATCTATAATCACATTTTATACCCAACTCACAGACAGATCTCACACAGCGAAACGAGGAATCCCAGAACCTATAATCGTCGATATTGTATCCCAAATTATTGCTTTTACACCAATCTAAAAATTTCTAACTGGAATTCAGCTATAGTCCTACCTATTCGCAAAAAAACCATATCCAGAATATCCCTCTGATTTTCGGCCAATAAGCATTTTATGTTTTTTGTCGAAGGTACTAGAGAAGCTTATTTACAGGCAAATACTTGAGCACGTGGAAACCAAAAATCTTCTGACATGTTGGCAATCTGGTTTTCGTGCGTCTCACAGCTGCGAGTCCGCAGTATTAAAAGTAACCTCGGACATCAGAACCGCCATGGATAGGCATAATTTTGTTGTTCTGGCTCTACTAGATTTCTCGAAGGCTTTTGACCATTGCATCCTCCTCCACAAACTTTGCAACTCTTTTAGTTTCAGCGCATCTGCAATTGCGATGATTGATAACTTTTTGAAGGGGCGCAGTTAGTGTGTGAGGACCAAAACTTTAGTATCTAATAGTCGATCCTTGCTGTGTGGAGTACCACAAGGATCTATCTTCGGTCCATTGCTCTGTAGCTTATACATACGACTTGCCGAACGTTATGCAAGATGTGAGCATTCACCTATACGAAGATGACGTACAGCTGTACATATGTCGGCCTATTGAACTTATTGAGGACTGCGTAGCTCGCGTAAACGACGAATTAGAAAGAATCCACTCTTGAGCCTTTAATAACAGACTGCTATTGAATCCCCAAAAATCGCAATGCATCACTTTCTATGAGAATAACGAAGTATTATCCGAAGTCCCTCTCGTGGTCTTAAATGGATATTCGTTACCTATTTTAAGCAAAGTAGCCAACCTAGGAATTGTATTAAACCAGGATATGAAGTGCTGCAATTATGTCAGTTTTACTCTCAGCAAGATATATGCAGGATTGCGGCAACTATGGCCTTCAGCCCACATCTTATCGAGAGGTATGCGATCTAAGCTTATAAAGGTACTTATTTTACCACATTTCACATTTGGCAGCATTATCTATCCTAAGTGGATAGCCTATGCGCTCGCAAGTTAGAGGTTGCATTTAACGATTGCATACGATTTATATTTGGCTTGAGGTGATTCGATCATGTTTCGCTCTTCAGGACTAACCTGTTGTGCTGCTCTCTTTCCAGCTACCTAAATCAAAGGGCCTTAGTTTTCCTATATCTTACTACAGACTAATAAGCCGCGTTATCTTAGAGAATTTTTCCAATTGACTGCATCCCAAAGAGGTCGAAATCTAATAATACCTCGCTTCAATAGGTCAGTAATGGAGTGTTCTTATCCTGTTCACATAACCCGTTTATGGAATGCTCTTCCTCATGGAGCTTAGACGGCGGGTAGTGTCAGGGATTTGAGAAGGCTCATCAAGGCACACACGAATTAACTCTTTCATCTAATTTTTTTCTTAATCTTTTACTATGTTTCTCCCTCCACAATTGAGACTCCAGAATAATCATCAGTTAAGAATTCTTCAACATTATAGTATTTTTCTCATCTTTATTTTTTTTTTCACTTAATTGTACTTAAACGTAAGTCATGAATCTTGTGTACAATTTTGTTAATAAATGAAATGTTTGATGATTGATGAATATGACCAACTGAAGGATGACAAATTATTACTATTAACCTGAATACCAGAATGTATGAAGCCATCTTTGCATGATTCATTCATTTCTCTTCGACTATATAAACTAAAAAAAGAATTTTTAAATATCTTCTCCCCAACATACATACGTATGTTGCCCTTAAGAAGTTATCCCCATGAACGCAGTAGTAGCAAACATGCAAAGTATGAATTTAACAGGATCCAATTGCATGAATCATAGGAAATGGTACAAATGTATGCAGCAGATTCAAAAGATGCCATCCACAAGACAATTCTAATAATACCGAAAACAGTAGCAGCAGCAGCAAGACTGCCAGTTGATGAGACTCAAATTGTTTCCTTTTTTATGTTTTTTCCCTTTTATGCATCTCCAGCTCTTCGCTGTTTATGCAGTGAATGATGTTTGCGAAACGCACCAGAAAATCCCCTTTTATTACAAAAAATTTCAAATTTTTTTTATAGGTACTCCCCACCATGAAGAGCATGTGTGGGTGACAGTGACGGAATTACATAGCTCACATGCGAAAACAAAGCTCGCGTTCTTATTGAATAAGTGACCACACCACTTTGGAAAATTTAAATTCGTTCAATTATCCCTATTACCACGGCTGTTGTAGCTGCGTATTTATGCACGTGTGTATGTATGTATAGTGAATATAGCTCAAACCGGAAGTGTGTAGAATCAATCAAGTGACAGTTTTGTTCAAAATATTCACCTTCCGCTTAGCAACATGCGCAAAATATTACCAGCTTATGGTTAAGGGTGAAAAAAGGTAACCTCTTACTATGTCTGAAGTGAACTTGAGCTTTATTGTTGCAGAGAATCTGATAATGATTAAATTAACGCGTTATCAATAAAATATTTAACTGAATTTTCGCGATAAATAGAATGTTTGCTTTGATATCAATACCGCCAGGGGGTTTATTCTCGTATTGTTTGTTCATGCCCGCAAACTGTCGCGCCATAACACCGAATTCAAGTCGATGTGTTACTTTGCTCCTACACTATAGTAGTGCCTGCCTTGCCTATCCTATGCTACATAAGTTGTGGTTGCGGTTATTTTTAGGTTAGTACAAAACTGTCGGTCTACTGGAGTCCGCGGTGTAATTGATGCAAGCATTAAAAGTCTCCTCTTAATATATAGTTTACTTGCATCAGCATGTACGCGCTTCCCCGCGGTGCGGTGTGTAGCGAATTGTACATAAAAATTTATTGTGAAGAGCTTCTTTTTTAATTAAATCCATTTTTGGCTGTTGGCAGTAGTAGTTATAAAATTTTGTGTTAAAGTGCGTCAAGTACCTACATACTGCACACGTCACGCGTTTTCATTGCATCCAAAAATAATAAGGTAAGCTTTGATAATCGAGGGAATTTCCAATACTTTTTACATTCCCAAGCCCTATTTTTTCTGAATTTGTCAAAGAAACGGACGGGGTTTCATGGCCAAAACATGAAGAAATCGATATCACACGTCAGTAACCCCAGTAAGCGAAGGATTCCACAACAAATGTAAGAGTTTTATGGAATTTCACTTTTGTTTTTTTCTTAATTAAATTTGTTTACGGAATTGTGACCAAAATTATAGTGTGGTTAGTGCGTCAATTTAACCGATCCAACAGTCATGAAATTAAAATTTTGTTCAAAATAATCAAAGTCTACATTTGTAGTATCTACTAGCATATCCATATTCCTATCTATAAGTAAATATTTTGTTATATAAAGCAGATTTAGTATAGAAAATAGCGTCAATGGTTCAGAGTAAATTTAGTAATTGCTTAGTATGTGTACTTACAATTTGAGTGCCGAAAATGGTCAACAAAATGTGCGTGATAAAGTACGTCGATTATTATAATTGAAAAATGTTTGTTTTGATAACGTACGATCGAAATTTTGAATATTTTCTTAAGAGAATTAATTTTTGATTAAGATTAAATAACTGTATATACAAAAGCTTTAACTTCTATTAAAAAATATTTTTATAAACACAAGTAAAAAAGCTAGAATTGTTCTAAAAGACCAATTCTTATGATACATGTCTAGGACGAATGTCCATATGTAATTTCGTAGGGTCACCCATTCGTTCAATTTTGATTTTTGAAGTGGATTTTCGGATATATTTTTAGACCGGTTTATCGGACAGTAAAAACTATAACCAACTTCATAGGATTTCAAATTCTGCTCTTCGTATATGGTAACACCAAGAAGTGATTGCCCGATTTAGCCCATTTTTGAAATTATATTTACTAGTCTTATGAAAAAGCCGTGTACAAATTTTCAACTCTCTACGCTAACGCGCTCTCAGGCAGTGCCCAGATATATAGTGAAAACGAAATTTTTGTATGGCAACCCTACGAGAGAGTTGCCCGATTAGTTCCACTTTCGAACTTAAATTTACTTTCGTTTTAAAAAGCCCGTGTGTGTTTCTAAGTGAGCGGTTCCTCGAATTATCGTGAGGACGGTCGGACAGACGGACATACAAAAATTAAAATAACTTTTTATATTACGCGTGGGTGTCTAACCTATTTTGCTCCACTAGCATTATTTCCGTTTTTCCGCTCGTCCGTCTATCCATCCGTCCCTCAGTCTGTCCGTCCGTCAGACGATAAGTCGAGAATGCGTTCACTTAAGAGAGCTGAAATTTTGCGCACGGGCGTTTTTAAAAAATTTGTACCTAAATGTATGTTCGAAAATGGGACCAATCACGCAACTCCTTTGTAGAGATGCCATACAAAAATTTCGTTTTGTTTTTCACCATATATTTGGGGACTGCCTGACAACGCGTTGACGTAGAGAGCTAAAAGTTGGTACATGGTGTTTTCATAGCAATAGCAAATACGATTTTAAAAATGAACTAAATCGGGCAACTGATTCTTGGTGTTGCCATACAAAACTTAGTTTTTCACTATATATTTCGACACTGCCTGAGAACGCGTCGACGTAAAGAGCGGAAATCTTGTACACAGCGTTTACATAAAAATAGTAAATAAAATTTCAAAAATGAACTAAATCGGCAACCTGTTCTGGGTCTTGCCGTACAAAACTTTTGATTTTCACTTTATTTAACTTTTATTTTCATCTAGGGTATAATGTTATTGGTCTTCTTAGACCAATTATAACTTTTTCTTTTGTTACTGTGTGTGGGGTCCTACTGCGAAGAGCAGTATCCTTTTGAAGGAATTTTTCTCAAAATCGGTGGGCTTTAAAAACTGAAAGGCAGCAAACACTTAAATATTGTTGCGAGCGTGGCTTTCATTCGATATTTAAAACACAATATTTCAGATATAATTCAAAAGTTCTTTCTTTATTTAACATTACGGTTTACTCTCCCAATTCACAAACAATTATCAAATCAACTCTTTAGTTATTGCTAGTACTGTACTTCTAAGCCAAATAGTTTACTTCGTTCACTTCACTGTCTGAAATAAGATTCGCCTCCTGGATGTGACAAGCACCGTATTCATACTCTACGAATTATCCTAGAACCTTCCTGAATATTCTATTCTCCGAACCCAAAGTTTACTAAGATGTCACTAACCTAAAGTTGTTTCCATTTCCAACAGATGTCGCTTGTGTCACTTTGTAGCGCGTAATAATATCTATATATATATATGTGTAATTGCCTCCCATCCACAGGGGATGTGATGCTACATTTCATCTTCTTCGAAATAGATCCGTGGACGACAAATATATCCGATAAAGTTATTTGTTGAATATACAGAGACCAAATAGGGTTCATGTAATTATTTTCAGTTCATTCCTAGCTAGTTGAAGAACCAGTTTTTTCCTTTTTGAGCGTCCTTTGATGATTTTTTTTATACGTCTACCTATAAAGTCCACATCTGTTCCAATTGGTTATAAGTTTAGTTTTGTAGAGTTAGTTTTGTGGTCTTATGAAATGCCACAAAATGCTTCCTCTTCCAAATAAAGCTTAGATGCTTTTTCTGACAGTGCTAATATCTCTTTCAGGTAAATAGTCTTCGTTGTAAAACACACAAAAACAGCAACGTAAGCGTTTACTAAAATCTTTCATCGAATCTTAAAATGAACCTTATATGCGACATACAGAAAAGGTCGCCTAGGCTGAATAGTAAGTCACCTGTTAGATATTCAATACTTCTGAAGCACCGAACACATCTTTATACATACAACTTGTCAAGATAATATGGTTCCACCAATCTTCTAATATTTATGCTTCCAAATATTCAAAAGTATTTAGTACAGAGCGAATAAATAGGTTGTCAAACAAACCTAGATTTGAAAAATTAGCTCTGGTATAGTATACAAATTGCAGCAGTCCTTTAAGTCAAGATCCATATGCAGAATATGATGCAAATTTGTTGCGATAGAACCAACGCAGCGATCAAGCGTGCCGAACGTCAGTATTACAGGTCAAAGTTCAACCTTGATCTTGACTGTAAGACGACCAATGTCAGTTTTTCTTAAGCCCGAATGGACTCAACGCATTTTCCACCTTCATCAACAATATTCCTGTCTTATCTTCAGCCAATTTAGCTCTGTCATCTAATTTTCCATCCAGAGCCCTGCATCAAGCATTACTTTTACCATTCACTTCTTTTTTCATAGACTAGACCTTGCTGATCTTATATCTGTTGTTATCTTGGTTAAGTCAGACGCTACAGGTCCTGATAACTTTTCGCCACGCTGGTGGCTACATACTTCACATAATGAATACATGTCTCATGTCGTCTTCTATTCCAGCGAATTGGAAAGTAGTCTATTGAAAAAAGCTCTGCAGCAGATTTTCGCTCAATTAGCATGCTGTATAAGCAGATATTTGAACATATGGCAAGTGTAATATCAGCCAAGTTTCCGCACCTATCATTCATGTGATGCTGAAATTCTGAAAGTATCTTCGGGCATTAGATATGCTTTGGATCAGAACAACTTTACCGCCTTGGCATTTCTTGACTTTTCTAAGGCTTTTGATTGCGTGAATCATAGTATTCTCGCACAAAAATTTTCCACTCAGTTCAATGTATCAACGATAAACATGATTGCTAATTACCTTTCTGGACGTATTGAGTTAAGGTTGCCAATAAGCTCCCCAATCCTTATAACATGGGGTCCCTCAAGGATCTATTTTAAGGCAATTATGGTTCAGCCTTTTTATTAAATATCTTTCAAATATACTTAGTTCACGATGTGAGTATATACTTTATTCAAATAATTGCAATTGTACTTAAGTCGGCCTACCGGACTTCTCGAGGACAGCATAACTCGAATCAATTCGAACACCGAATATATACATGGTCCGTATTCAACCGATTACAGCTCAACGCTGTCAAGTCTTAGATTATCAGTGTTTATTATTAGTTTTTATTATTTATTAAATAGCTTAATACTTTCAATGTCCAATAATGTATACAGGGTGTCCCACGTAACGTGTTCCCTGGGCATTTATCTCGAAAATGTGCGGAGATATCGAAAAAGTCCTAATAATAAAAGTTAGGCATATTTAGTCAAGGTATCCTCTGGCATAGCCAAAGCCCTTGAAAAAGGACTTGGAAAACCATATATTTAAAAAATGTCCTTTTTGTCCTTATTAAGGATACATTTTGATTACATTTTTGGAATTCCACGAATAAAACTAATACGAAAGTGTTATATTGAAAATTCCAGTTTAACACTTTATTATCGAGATATAAGGCCTCAAATTGTAGTCTATGCACCGTGTTCCTTTGCCATTTTTCTCGAAAATGCACACAGATATAATCGAAGTGCTAGTACCAAAAGTACCAAAAGCTACCCATCATAAGCAGGGCTATCTTTTGGTATGGTCAACATTTAAAAACAAAAGCCAAACGAAAAAAGGATATCTTCGGTTTGGTCCTTTTCGTCCTTTCTGAGGATGCATTTTGGCTGCATTGAATAACTGCAAATCAAATTAGAAAAAAAGTGGTATACCTATTGAAAATTCTTCAATGTAGCCAAAATGCATCCTCAGAAAGGACGAAAAGGACCAAACCGAAGATATCCTTTTTTCGTGTGGCTTTTGTTTTTAATGCGTGTAGTAGTGTTTTCTTGGTCACGATTACTTTTTTACCTTCGGGGTAGAGGCATTAAATTAGCCCTAATTGAGCCCTAAAATATTATGCAGTGAACGCTGTTGTTAGAATGCAATCAATCACATTATACCCTAGATAAAAATAAAAGTTAACTAAAGTGTAAACCCAAAGTTTTGTATGACAAGACCCAGAAAGGGTTGCCCGATTTAGTTTATTTTTTAAATTTTATTTGCTTTTTATATGAAAACGCTGTGCACAAGATTTCTGCTCTTTACGTCGATGCATTCTCAGGCAATGTCCAAATATATAAATTAATAAATTTACTTATACGTTTATAAAAAAAAATAAAAAGAACGACTTTAAAATTATTTTCCGAACTTTATTTCTTCAAATCTAAATGAGAACTAACTTAAGAATTAATCTTTCCTGAAGTAAAGCGCCAAATTGAAGCTTATGATGATTCCCACGGCTGGCATGCAAGCATGAGACCACATGATGATAAAATTGCAATCGCTGCAATTCCGCCAATGTTGATACCTAGGAGATGTTTAAATTAAGCCAACAATCACCAACAAACGATCAACAACCGATATATGCAATAAAAAAATTTAAAAAGTAAAAGTTGAAGTGGCAAAAATTAAAAAAGTATTAGTTGACCAGCCAACTTGATGGAGCTACAGTTGATTGTCAATGCATGAAATATATGGCTTTACTTCATTATCATGTTGGTGTTACTCCAGCTACAATATTTCAATTTGGCTAATATCAGCTACAACTTCATGTGTAGCTAGCTTCAGATGGAGCTAGCTAGGTAAACTATTTTTGCAAATAGCGAAGAATTGAGGGACCAACAAACGATTTTATTAATAAAAACGAATTGATTGAGCTGGTTATAAATAAAATAAAATTAAAAATAAGAATTTTCCGGCTAACTTGATGGTGAATTTTCTTTTTTGATTTCCGAAAAAAACTATTATCCAACAAACGTTTAAATTAAGCCAACAATCACCAACAAACGACCAACAATCGATATGTGCAATAAAAAATTAAAAAAGTAAACTTTGACCGGCCAACTTGATGGAGCTATTTTAGAGAATGGACTCCGAACGCACACATATAGATTTCCTCTAGCCCTCTAAAATGTTATATATTATTGAAGCTTATGGAAAAGTGCCAAACATTGACTTTAGATATGCCATACAGCCTAAACTACTATCCATACAGGAAAATAGTCTTCTGGTATTTTAAAGCTTGGTTTCTTACCTTTCCAAAGGCGTGTAGCCTGTATACCTTATTTAACAAAATAATAAAATAATTTTGATTACAAAGTAACCTTACCATTTTACGCTCAATACCTCTCAACTGAGTGATAATTGCATGTGTGTATGTGCAGCCGGAGTCCGAATCTGTAGGCAGCTACATCTGATATCATCAGCCCACGGCATCCAATGACGGCACTTCGACATTACAATGATTACTCAGCTGAGAATTTTTGTTTGAGGAATCGTAGTCATTTGGTTAAGATAAATTTTTTTAAATAATTTTGTTAGGAAACGTATGAAAATTTTATTACGGTTCGGAAGATAAGAAAGCAAGCTTAAGATTATCAGAAAACCATTTTTCAGTATGAATAGTAGTTTAGGGCGGAGGAGCTATTCAAATCAAACTTTTGGCAGTATTACATAAGAACACTGCAAATATTTTGGATTGTAAGGACTCCGTTGGGTCTCGCGTGGGGTAGGGAGGGAGTCTGTTTCATGGCTTGTGAAGTATTCTCGAGGGTTTTGGCTCAGTCAAAAGAAGAAGAAAGACAAGAAGAAGCGTGACAAGATAGAAAAAGTTTCTTCCTTTTTTTACGTGTAACAGATGTATGTATTCAATTGTTTTCTAGCCTCTCTTTGCGACAGTTTTATTAAAATGCCTTCTCACCCGTACCAAAAAGGATAGTTGCCCTAGGTTAGGTGCATGATAGGCGCCTATAGAGTATAGACGCCAATTTTGTCGCAATGTTGATATGGATAGATACCTTTCTGATTATCGTTATATTTTACAAGTTTTTTTTTAATTTAATGTATAATATTTATACTACAATAGCTATGCTACATCTTGATGATTAATTTTGATTGGAAGTGTTCTTTTTCGTTATGAGAGTAAATTTAGAAGAACTATATAGTTTTTGTTAAATACTAATTTTTTAAATAATATATTTCTGTTAAATCTATTTTTGTTAATTTTGCAAGATTCGAAATTCAGTTTTTTTAAATAAATTGATAAAGTTTCATTCATTTTCCCTTAGAGCATCTATTCGTTCATTCTAAGACATCTAACGCACCCCAGTGGGATAGATCCCTAAATTGAGACCTTCATAATTCTTGTTCTGTTTCATTAACTATTGAGATTAGGGAAGTGGATGTCAAATATAATAAAGATCAAAAATAACAGTATTGTATAGACAAATAATTGTTTAGATATAAAAGTATATAACGAATTGGGAAGTAGATACTGAAAACGTTGGCAACTATCCATACTTAACCCTATATTATTTGGCACCATTTCCCGAATGAAATCAACTGAACATTAATTATATATAATATGTATATCATATAAGAGTTAAGGAGAAAAACTTATTTTCGCGCTTAGGAAAACATACCTACAATTTGTTGTTTAAATATTCTTTAACAATGTAAGAGCTTTTCAAATTGTTTATCTTTTCTTTTTAATTTGAGATGGACTTGCTCCAGATTTGGAAACTGTTTTAAGGACTATACGACAAGCATGGAATTCTCCAACTGGAATCTCATCATATAATATACCAAAGTAAGTAAGAATAAAATAAATGAAAGAATATTTTCCTCTTTCCATAAGATTTACAAAAAATTCAAATTTTATTGCATTTCTTCAGTTTTCAATTGAAAAGGATTCATTACATTACTACCCGATCGAAAAACACGTAAAAGTTAAAAAAAAAAAACGAAAACATACTATAAACGCGGTTTAAAGAAAAAACAAAAAAATAAAATGGGCGCATGTTTACCCGTGGGAATGAAAAAAAAATGTTGGTACGTTTACGCAGTAGGCATTAATTTAGTAAATGTAAATAGTGCAAATATTGCTTTCACTGTAAACTATAGCAGCAATAAGATATAAAAAACATAATACAAATTAGAATCCTATGCATGATAGAAACTATCTTAGAGCTACCTATTCCTATTATTTTCAAAATACTTTTTAAATTGAAATCGTCAAAGGCAAAAAACAACGAAATATCATACAGGGTGTTTCCTTCTTGTGGGTACAAAAATCTCAGGCAGGTAGAGATAGCTGAAGTTGAGACAAACAACGCGAAGAGACACGTGATCCAAGGTATATAGAATACAAGCTATTCCCATTACGAACCATGATCCACCATTAGGTGATGTAATATCGTGAAATGTATGGGAAAGTACGGTGCAGAGAACACAATACTCTCTCTCCTGTCTCTGTCTTTCTTATAAAAATGTATATACATTAGTCACAGAATTACGTCACAGGCTATCAGCTGCAATGTGTCAAAATTTTAATGGGAATATCTTGTCTTCTATATACCTTGCTCGTGATCGTCTGGTCAATCCAATTTGTGTGACGTCATGTGAATCCATTTTTAAAAAAGAGAAAAATGTGTTAATATTTATGTAAATTTCTTCCACTGGATCCATTTGAAATATTGAAATATAATTTTAATTTCTTAACATAACGAGAAGTTGAACCTTCCAGTTTAAATCCCTTATAGAGGAAATCAGCTTGATATTTTAACGTAGTGCTCGAAAGTTTTGTTGGTAAAAAAATAGACAAAAGATTGAAATAGCTATAATCTGCACTTTGAGATCCTTTTAATATTTTTATAGTGAAATTAGTTAGTGGCAATAGCAATTTTGCAATGCATCATAACGAAGTGTAAGAAAGTGGAGCTAGTGTCAAATCAAAGCAAAATAAAATTTGAAATACAATTCTTAAAAATCTTCCTTCAATTTATATTTCATATAGGAATTGAACACATCAAACAAGCATATCCAATATCACTGGGAAAACTTCCAGTGAAAGTTCATATCACTTAACCCTACTTTTCTTAATAACATTGAAAATTTGTATTACTATATGAATTCATTCCAATAATTAATATGAAAGAAATGAAGATGCATCCAGATATAAATATATACGTGTACTTTGCGCACAACCGACAGATTAATATAAAATGTTCATCCGCGATGTAACTAGGTGAGAAGGTTAGATGATTACAAATTTGTCCCTTGTTTGAGAAAGTACCATTGTCAACATCTTATTTCACTCTAGAAATAATATGAGTAAGGTATATAATCAATCAACAATAAATATCATAAGTATTACTATTTTACATTTTTTCCGAGAAAACCTTCAGGCACCTCGTTTCAATACCGACCTGATTTCCCCTAGAGCAGATTTAAAGTGACAAATTCAATTTATTTTTATGTTAAGAAAGTAAAACTATACTTATTTTAACATTTTAAATGGATCCGATAGAATTAATTTACAAACTTTATTTTTCTCTTGTACGGATTCGATTCACAAAAGACGCCACACAACACAAAATGGCGAATCTATGGTGCGGGACAGTAATACCTTGTTAATCTGTATACCGCGGCGAAGGGAAGCCCCAACAAAATAGTTTTAATAGTTTATTAGGAAGGACAATGGTAGACACACAACAAATGAATAAACCACATTTTGCAAATACTTCAAATTTGATTCCAAAGAACATCATTTTTAAAGGCCGAACCATGACGACATCGGGCATTGCAATTAGCATTAGCATCGGCGTAGAAAATCAAATATCATTTGATTCCGATATCGACATCGAAATAGTGCAGTCATTTTGTTAAGCTACATAACCATACTCACGATTTAACTTTGTTGGGCATTGGTTCGAACCGATGTGTTTCGGCTTTAAAGGTAGTAATTCAAAACAAAATACTTCAGATATAATTCACAAGCTCTTTTTTTTTCACTCTACTATTTACTTTTACAAATTCACAAAAAATTACCAATCAACTAATGAATTAATTCCACTGCGGAACAGTGATTCTACAGCACAGAGTTCGAGAGCCGATTTAGAGTAATTTTAGTCTGCTAAATATGAAAATAATATTAGATTTGCTAAATTGGCTCTAGTTTTTAAAATAACAACAGCCTACTTATTATAAGTATAATAACATAAGGATGTAGAAAATATAAATTGAGACCTTTTTTTCAAACAAAAATTGCATCATAAATGATATTTTATATAGCACAAATTACATGAAAATAGAAAATACAAAAATAATTAAGAAAAACGTTTTCCATATCACAATCTACAGTGTTTTTGGCCAGAATAGTTCCTTTGTAAGGTCCAGCAATAGTCCGCCATCATATGGCCGTCCCACCGCCATTGGTAACTTTCCTCCTTCATTATCCTCATATACTGATGGAACCGCTCTCCATGCTCTTCACTGTAATCGCCAAGGTTGTCAGGGAATTTGTCCAAATGACTATTTAAAATATTTAGTTTGACACTCATATTAGCTCCCAATTTTTCAAAATCTTTAAGCATTCAATATTCCGCTGCTTTTTGGTTCCTTAAAAGTTTTTTGATAACTGATAAAAGACTTGTCCAGCCATCAGATTCTATCTGAGTCATGTGCGGTACGCTAAGGGTACGGATTTGTGGACCATCAAAGATGCCTGCTTTTAATTTTTCTACACTAAAGCTAGAAAATATATTTTAAGACTTTGACGAACTGTTTCATTAGCCTGAGCTTAATATGAAGTTGTGGAACTTTAATGTTTCATGAATGATATTAGCTTTTCCCACATAGTCATACTTTCTCCCATCGGCCATTCCTTTCTACTCCAGTATTCTTCTTTTGGACAACTGTCCCAAAGACAGAGAAAATAGGATTAATTTTATTAGTTTTTAGGTGTCCATCCTCTGGCCGATATTCCAATAGAGAATAGACCCATAAACTTTAAAAGTGCAGGAACATTGTGCAAAATACACCCATCTTCTTCACTGAAAAAACGAAAAAAAATTTCCTCTCTAATTGAGTATGTTATTTTTACGCCTGGCAGAAGGCAATGTTTTTCCTTAAGCCTGGAGGCAAGTTCAGCTGATTTCTTTGGTAAATTTAAATCACGGATAAAGTCATTGAGCTCACCTTGAGAAAAACCCTGAAGTGTAGGACTGAATCCTTCAAATTTACTTTCACTGTTGCTTTAATTTTAAGTGACTAAAATTTCAATATCTGTTGATAAGGTAGTAAATATCGGTACTGGCAAATCTGTACTGTATGGTATTCGGGCTTAAGCCTATTGTATATTAGGATAAACCCACGTGCGCTTTTTGTACCGGTTCATACCTTTCACATTTACTGCTCAAGAGCAGCAATCATCAAGATGATTCCTTGGTTCATTCCACATCATCGGCACTCCAAATTTAAGTCCTTCGCATCATCCATGCATCCAGTATCGGAGAGACTCCACACAAGCTTTACATACTTCATGCGGCACCCAATATTTATCCTTGCGTGCAAAGCTTATGTTTTCCAAAATCAAAAAACACAATTGTAAGATGATTCATAAATTTTCTTGATTGCGCGCAACTTGACACGTCCGAATGCGATCTACCGCCTAGCTATCGTGAACTAAAGATTCCAAATCAAACTGTTTTGCTTCTATCTTTCGACACCTTATTTATTCTCAGCTAGGCCTTAAAACTGCTGTCCGTTGCTAATTGTCCTTATCCTGTTGTATTCTACTCTAACTATACTGCAGCTAAACCTGGAGCCAGCATATCTGTCTTCAAATCTGTAATCTATCCTACATCTGCCCTTAATGCATTTTTTTTTTAGAATTGCGGTTATTTTGAACTGTCGGTTTATCTATCTTTTCTAATTACTCTATCGTAAATGATATTTCCATTTACCTATACTTGGTTGTAGCCAATGGCGTAGCAAGGATGGGGGGCTGGGGCTGTCCGCCTGGGGCACCACAATAAGGTGGCAGTAAATTATTTGGAAAAAATGACAGTATATCGCATATTTTGATGAATTAAAAATGTTGGCTCACAAATTATTGTGAGTAGCTGTTAGTTCTAATAAAATGGCCAGCTAACTAAATTTTCATAACTGACTTGGCTTGTGAGTTACAAATCTGAACATCGAGCCTTGGATACTCTTGAGCTCGTAGTAATGAAGTTACAAAGTTACAGCTTGTAACTTTGTAACACTAGTAGTGGTAGAACTAAAACATCTGGTGTAATTCTCAATTTCCTACTTTATATTTCAGTGATAAAATTTCTGGTGAGAATCAACAGATTTCATTTGCGAACTCGATTTTGAATCAATTTATCTTATCTTGGCTGGTCTGTTTTTAGAAAAAAAAGAGACGTCAGGAAAGCGGCGCTGAAAAGCGAGAAAATCGAAATCCAAAGAAAGTGTGGAATATTCAATGGTCATATTTGTGAATCCACAAGCCAGTGCCAATCATGATCATAATGATAGTGAAGCTGCTGATAACTTTTCGGAGCCCGCTAAACATTCTTGTTTACGACCCTCCTGTGGTGACTGTGACCAGTGGCGATATTTAGCTTTAACAACGATAACTAAAGCTGCTTTTCGCTTGGCTGTACGGGCACTGGAGGAGTTCAGCAGCTTATTCTGGATATTTCTCCGAAAGCTAGGTTTGCTGCTCTGCTTGCATAAACCATTCACTCAACCTCGGTGGCCTTCATGCGGTGAAAGCTGAACTCAACTCATCACTTTCGCCGGGACACTTGATAGACTTTTCGCTTTCTTTTCTTCTTCAACTCACCGTTGGAATGTTTTGATGAACACAACTGGTTCCAGTTTGAAGTGCCTGGTTGAAATGAGATGGAGCGCCAGAGGAGATGCAGTAAAAATGGTCAAAACCAGCTTCTTAAAAATTTCGGAGCTTTGGAGCAGTTTTCATGAAAGAACGAGAACGCAAATACTGATGCCGTTTCGCTTTTGATAGCCATGATATCTTTCTCTTTCTTCAGTTTTCTTGGATTATAGGCACAAATTCTGGTCGAGGTGAATAGCGCCCAAACGTACTTGCAAAAGCGAAGCCTCAACTTGCAAAATTGTGGTCAGAAATTAAAGGTGCTGCAAAATTATTTGTGGGAGAGTCGAGTAGTCATTTCGCAAGCAGTGAACATTTTGCTGAAGAGAAGGTTGATTAAATTCATTGAAGCTTCTTCAAAATCTCAACCTCTTGAATCACTGAATGTGAAAGGTTTCTTAAAGCTTCTGCACTTTATTTAAGAGTTCAGCCTAGCTGATTCAGTCCCGAATATCGTCATTATGCTACAAATCATCCTTGCCGGGGTTATCAGTATCGTGACTTGCGAGAGAAGTTTCTCAAAGTCGAAACTTATGGGGGATTATAGATTGAACAATCTGGCGATTTTGTACATTGAACAACATTTTACTGTCTCAATCGACTCTGAGAATGTGATCAACGACCTTGTAAGTCAAAAAGCTCGTAAAATAGTTTTGTGAACATTTTTAACTTTATCCTTTTAGCATAGCCTATGTCAAAATATGTATAGCCTTTAGTTAATTAAAACTTTTCATGCCAGTTTCTGTGTTGAAATTTTTTATAGCACGGTAAAAATTAGGGCAACATTTTCACGGTCCGCCTTAGGCGATAAAAGCCCTTGCTACGCCACTGGCTATACCTAACTACACTGTCGCTTTATCGCCGAGTTGTCAAGAAGGATTCGCAAGCTTGATTATATCGAAGGGGCCCATAATGATCGTACCATTTGGGATTTTTTGAGAACCAGAGCCAACCCAAATAAATTAACTACACGTCAGGTATTTATAATAATAGTGTATACTGAAATCACTGCTAAACCTAATGCAGCAGAAAAAATTTGTTTTTTTTTGGTCCCCAGTGTTATCACTAGCAATGTACTTCTAATTATCGCGATCCAATTAGAGAACATTCGCCTATTTATATACTTCCACTCCTCTGAGACAAGACTCACTCCTGACAATGACAAATGCTGTATTTATACTCTACAAATTCCAGAACCTTCCACTACAGAAACATCGATTCTCCGAACTTAAAGATGTTTACTGCCCGCACCTTATTACTCTACTTATACGAAGTTACCATTACCAATAGATATCACTTGTCTCTTTTGGTTGCACGTAACCCTGCCCCCAGTCCCCTTTTGGAAATTGATCTTCCAAAACAACAGATGATCCACGGTCTTGATGCTCGTAGTATTGACACAAGCGATCAAGATGAACGATGTTTCGTTTGCCTTCTGCGCCACGCTGAATACTGTATACTACATACATCATTAATTATAGTTACCACTGAATACAGTCTCTCCCAGTGTTGTTGTAATTTTTGAGAACGTGTCTTACATCGTTTCGGGTTGTACAGCCAAACATTCATTGAATCCTATGGTAGGCGATCATATTGATGAGACCTGACTGATCGCTAGATGGAAAGTTTAATTTTTTTCTGCATATTCAATGCATTATAGAAATTCATTGAAATTATTTTCAGTGAATTTCAGTCTATAGAGAGGAGAATTGTCCACCTACGGAATTAGCACAATTAGTCATAGCGAGTCTTCATCCGATACGTATTTGCTGCTAATTTCGCTCTCGTGACTTGGTACATATCAGCTTAATTGTTGTCTGAGCTCCAATATGTAGTCTTCTAGTCACTTTTAGCCACCTCTGGGTGTACCAAACTTGGGGTTGCTAGGTAAACGCATCTCCCTTCCGCATATGACTTTAGCTGGGGGTTTTCCGGTCGTATTATGAACAGCTGATCTATAAGCCATTAGGATGTCGATCCTAATGGTATTACTTTCCTTAAATGCTCGATTTGTGCTATTGAAGCGCTCCACCATGCCATCAGATTACGGGTGTAGAGGAGTTGTTCTGGTTTTTATTGCTCCCAGCATTTTACACATCTCCTGGAAAGTCCGTGATTCGAAGTTCCGTCAATAGTCCGAATTAAGTTCATGAGGCACACCAGACCTACTGACCCAATTCATTATTCTCTTGATTAGGAATTGCATAGGCTTCAGGCCATTTACTGAAATGGAAATATACAGCAATCCGTATGTGGAAAAGGTCCACAGATGTCTATAGATATCCTTTCAAATGAGGCTCCGATATTATACATCCTCTCGCATATGTAGCCAATAAAACCTCTTTTGTATTTTAGAAATTGTTTCATTCTAGAACATTGTTAACGTTTTATACTGGCACGACTATCTGCATTCGGAATGATTTACCGTTAGCTGCTCCCACTGCGTTTTAATATACCGCATTCAACGTGAAACGAATTCCATTGAGCCCAGTAGCTTTTCAATTTCTCGCTCCTCTCAGAAATATCCTTTCATTGTGATCTTTCTATGCCTTGTTTCCATGCAAAAGTAGATGATATGTCCAGATCTTCTCGTTGTGCTTTTTGTATTCAAGTTTGCATGGATGTCGTGAAAGGGTGTTTACATTTTCCTGGATAGGACCTCTCCGATGTTGGATTTCGAAGTCATAAGCTTGGAGTCACTCTGTCCATCTCGCCACCTATTCCTCATGGTTCTTAAAAACTAAAAATCATTTAAGCATGTATAATCGGTGCGAATGATGAATTTCTGCCCGTAGAGATATTTATGGATATGCTTTATTGAGTTTACTATGGCAAGAAGCTCTTTTATTGTAGCACAATAATTACTCTCTGATTTTGAGAATGCTTTGCTATAATAAGCTACTGATACTTCTTGACCATCCTACTCCTGGGAAAACACTGCACCAATAACTACATTGTTGGCATCCGTGTGCAATATAAAAGTATTTCCCATTTATCTCACTTATTATAAGTTGATGTAGACTCCAAACATCTGCAAAACCTTTTACGAATCGCCTGTAGAACGTAAAAACCCATTATTTATTGATGTTTGTCCTTTGGTAATGGCGGCAATTGACGACTTCTATTTTCTCTGGTTCTGGTTCTTACTCCTTAGGATGAAACTATGTGCCCAAATATTTAACTTCATTTTTGAATAGAGCTGAGCTTCAGTTTCGCATCTCCCAATCTTTGAAGTACGTCCCGTAAGTTGTTTTTGTGTTCCTAGAATGTTCTTCTAATTACTATTATGTCATCTAAGTAGACAAAGTAGGTTAATCCACATAGAACACAATCCATGAATCGTTCGAATATGGCTGGGGCATTACATAATCTAAATAACATAACTTGGAATTGTCAGAAACCACTGCTAACTGAGAAAGCTGTCATAGAAATGTAGTTCTACTTAACAGTAGCCAATCTTCAAATCCTTCAGCATAAAAACTATTGCGCTCCGGACAGAGTTTCCGACGTGTCATCAATCCTTGGTAATGGGTAGCTATCCTTTTTTGTTACGTTATTTAGTTGGTGGTAGTCTATACATACATTTTCCTGATCAGAACAACCGGCGATGTTAGATTCCTCTATTGAAACACTTCCGCCACCGACTCCCAAAATCGGAGTTTCTTGGACTCGATCTTCAGCATTCAACATAGGGTAAAAGAAATTGCTACATTTGCCACTATGTGGTAGAATACCCTTTTAATATTTCGTCTTTCTCTATATATGTATTTGGAAACTGCCTGTCAATGCAGAGAACTGAAATTTTATAAACGGCGTTTTCATAAAAATAGTAAATATAATTTCAAGGCGAAGGCCCGACAAGCACACACAAAGTGTTCGGTTGTCTCAGGCTCTCCTCCCAGGCAGGACACACATTCAGGACTGTCAACAACTCCCATCCTTATTAGATGAGCGTGAGGCGAGCTGTGGCCAGTGATGATGCCAACCCCAGTTCTACATTGTTTCCATCCGAGCCCTATTCGAAAATCAGAGATATTCCTATTTGACCCATCAAGAAACAGTTTTGCGCACTTGCAAGTACTCTGGTTCTCCTATCTCTGCTGATGCTTTCTATGAACATCCGCTTTGTTGAGAGACCCGATACTCGAGGTGGCAATGTCTATGGAGGGTCCGAGGAACGGAGAATCAGAGCCAGGCTTAGGTAAAAGGTCAGCCCTTTCATTAGCTATGATCCCCATGTGATCAGGAACCCACTGAAGGGACACCTTGTTGTGGATACATAACTTATCCACAGACGACCTACAGTCCCTCAGTAACTTAGATCTTATCCGAGGGCCACTCAGAGCCATCAAGGCTGCCTGACTATCCGAAAGGATAGTAAAGTCCTTTCCCTTGATCTCCATGTCTACAATACTCTGCAGTGAATTTTTCTGGGACGAGTTTAATTGGAAAAATCCTAAACGGAACTCCGTTTCACAATCGTTACTAGCCTTAGTTGAAAAACTTAAATACTTTGTTGCCTGAATTAACGTCAGGCAACTTCCAGACTGACGGCAATGTTCATAAAACTAAAGGAAGTGCAATAAGCTCGAAAAATTGCTGCATTTGCCACTATGCGGTAGAATACGCTTTTATGTATTCGTTATACTGGAGCGCATGGAAGTAGTAAATATGAAATATTTTTGAAGGGTGTTTGGCATAATTATTTAAAGTAAAAGAAAATTATGAACTGCCACTGAAACTTTAAAGAAAAAAAAACAAAAGTTGGAAACACAAAAATGTAAACAAAGAAATATTTTGAACAATTACTTTGATATTTTTGTTTTCCTATCCTTTTTTCATTTCTGATTTCTTTTGCACGTATTTGCAGAAAGAAACTTTCTAGTTTAATTTCAGAAATCCAACTTGCCTGAAAAACGTCTTTCCGGAATTATTTCGACATTTATTCAAACAGCACAACTCATTGTTGAAATATTCACACTTTTATGAACCTAAATCCAAGGCTTAATCAGTAAATTGTCACTTCAAATGTTTTTATTTAAAATTAACACAATTAGCGGAACAATTTAACGTTTTTTAATTAAATTAAATATAAAATATAATACACGAATCTGACGTTTGATTCGAATTGACATTTGCAAGTTAAACTAAGTTAAATTATTCTAGCCTTTCCATATCTTCGCCCAGAACCGAGATTCCCTCAAAACCAACAAGGTTTTTTAGCTATTAATACATTCATATATATTTCGCTTCCTTTAGTTATATGTTCTAAGGAACCATGCGTAACCACCGGAATATACAAGCCATGAACAAAGTCAAAAAAAGAGAGCAGCCGGCCGGTCAGCAGGCGACATCCACAGTCTTCTTGCCTTGTCTTACTGCAGGAGTTTTTTATATAAAAGTTGCTTGTATTGTGTTCAGTTCAAACGCTATAATTTCCATAAATTTGTTCTACATGCTATTTATGTTTTAAACTATTAGAAAGAAAATATATTTGGCTGCAATTTGCTCTAACTTCATTTTTCTGTGGGAGCGACAGTTTTGGGCTTTAGGACCTGTTTAAAATGAAATTTTAGTTTTTCCTCCATCACGAGTATACAAAAAGCAGTGGGAGTGAGCACTTACTGCATGCTGTACCCGGCACGTTAAGGCCTTTTAATGTGTCGGTGCCTTCGGCGACTTCATGGCTTGTAGTATATTCCGGGGGTTACGGACCATGATACAAAGATAACAAGATATGGCCGATTCGAGAGGAATTTTTTATTTTGCTACGTCATGATGTGACTAAAGTCATTTCCAGCGAATTTGTTTTGAGTTTTTCGTATTTTATTAATTATGTGCTAGTGGGAAAGCAAAGAAATTTCCAAATAGGAAATTTTTTTCACTGTGATAAGGACGATTGAAATTGAGACGAACAAATTTCTGACAATTGTCGCCAAAGGAAGCAAGCAACCAATTGACAGATTTTCCGGCCATACCTTGTTAATCTTTGTATCATGCTAAGGGACGATGTGAAGATCGGACTTGTGGAGGCCTATTAAGACTTTATTTTACATGCAAGACTTTTCCTTGCCTAATGCCTAGTAATTTTTCAAAAGGTTTGAATATGAATATAGTAGTAAATTGAACCGTTCCTATTTGCATGGGTTTCGATTACAGTTCCTGTTTTAGGTCCTTATTGTAGAAGTCTATACATTCGACTCAATTTCAATAAACATAGGACCTTAAGTACAATTACTAATGGATTTCGACAATACTAATTTAACGGTATTGTAAATACAACACCATAATTCCTTACAAAACAAAAACATATTTATAGTTATATCACTTTCAACACTCTTTTTCTGTATAAATTTTCTAATATTATTTTAATTTTTTTTTAGCCATAAACGAGATAATTTTTGGAAACAATTCTGTAATCAAGACTATGTGAGCAAAATGGGCTCTGGACTCAATCAAAATACAACTTGCCCACGCCTATTAAAAAGACGATATTCCGTTCCTGAAATTATAATGAGAAAGTAAGTTTATTTTGTATGAATTTATAGTTAATATAAGCGAGTGTTTTTAAGTAGTACGATATTTCTTAGGTTTAAAAATTATAAGCTAACGACCGGTGGTAGAGTCATTTATAAAGAGAGAAATTGGTAGATGAAGCAATAACTTTCCTTTTAAGTATTCCTATAAAAGTGGAAACATATGTTTTTTATCAATTGTGTAAAGGATCAAGGCCAATAAGATCCCTGGCGACAGCCTTGCAGGAAAGCTTAAGGCGAGGCAGATAAATAAATGAAAAGTATTTGGGCTCTGCAATTATTGTCGCCTTACAAATGCCATCTGACGACGGTTTATATGCGGATAAAATATAGTCTAAGGTTTAGAACCTTCTCAGCCGTATGGACAGTACACAGAGAGGAAGACTAGGTACAAATGTTGCTTTATTTCAGGTGTACTAAGTACCAGGGATGTTTATGGTAGTAAAGGAAGAAATTTGTGTAGCACGCAAATAGGATAATAAAGTCTTGATGTTTGCAAACCCCTTAAGATATCCTAGACAGCAATAGCTCAGGTAGTACTATAGATAGATTGCAACAATTGCCAACACGAGAAGATAAGTTTTTAGTTTGATTATGAACGAGTGATTAGGAAGTAGATTGTCCTCGGTCATGCGGTTGAGTTGTAACGCTACAGTTAATCAAGTGTGGGATCAAACCTTTAAGTGAAAAATAAAATTCAACTTTTCCAATTATTGAAAAATAAGTGTAAAATGGTGGATGATAACAATGTGTCAATATTTATGAATGCAGATCAGAAGGAATTGTAGATAAAGATTTGTGTGGCAGTGAATGTGACATAATTTCCTTAAAAATTAAACCGTTAAATTACAGAAATAAAATATACTTTTAGTGAAGCGTGTAACAAATTTACAAGTTTGAACCCGACATTTAATTCAAATAAAGCTGCCATATAACAACTTGCTGCATGACCTGCAATTTACCATATGTACAAGAAAAAAGAAGAAGAGCTTTTCAGAACAGCTTGAAGCAAGTGGAAGCGTCAGCACCTCAGCCACTAGAAAGCTGTCGCCCTGGGCTATATATATAAACCACGCCAGTTGGCCAAAGAAGTCAGTCTAGTCAGTGAGCTCGGAAGAGTAAGTTGGGTAGACAATTTTTGTAAGTAGACGGGTGTTAGGGTATAATTCCCGCACGGATAAGTACTTAGCACGCAACGTGAAAAGTCCCTGTGCTATTTCTCTAAATTTCCACGTTAAAGTCAGCGTGTAATACCCTGCCTTAACATTTTTCTGGTACACCGTGTAAGACATCCCCGTACCATCCGCCATTTTCCCAGATAAGTGAGTAAATTCAAATGAAATTAAAACTCTGGTACATCGTACCAAAAATCCCCGTACCTCGTCTAAAATAATGGAACTCTTCGAAACATCCCGCCCTTACCGTATTCTCTTCTTGGTATGTCACCAGTCTTACTCTCAGGTTATAGTGGTAATCCGTGTGAGTTTCTGCTTATCACTACATAGTCTCTGTAGACGTAAGAGAATAAATGAAAAGTAGATCTAGGTTAGTATATATTTAATATTGAATAAAGAATTATTATTATTATTGTAACAAATCGTGAAGATGAAAATAGTTCAGTGATAACGGAAAGGGTGGGTGGGAATCTAGTGATACAACAATTAAATTCGGTATCACTGACATTAAAGAAATGATCGAACCATTTGATCCATGTTGTGCTATCCATACTGTATCCGAATGGATTTCTAATATAGAAACATGAGAAGTATATTAGTATATGTGGGATAAGAGATCAACACTTTTTTATACAATCTTGAGATTACAAGACCCTTCAAAGTTTTGGTACCAAAGTAAACAAACTGACATCTGCTAATCTATTACATCTGTCTCTAACATCTCATCCTGACAAGTACTCAACGTCAGTGTCATCTCCTCTGGCAGCTCCTATCATTGTATCTTTTCGGCCCAATTCTCCATATCATCATTGAAACCCACCATTCGTAAAAAGCGACTGGTGTGGCACTATGAGCAAGCTGATTGGGCTTCATTAAAAAAAAAACATCAGAGAGTTAGACTGGTCTGAGTGTTTTTCCTCGTGAGATGTTGAGTGTTGTTCTGAATCCATTATCAACATCTTATGATTCGGGATGCGTAGCTTCATACTGCACGAATTCAAAAATATTAGACCTAACCATCATCTTAGTTTAACAATGACTGTTAGGCCCGTCGCACATTGAACGCAGCACAGCACAGCGAAGGGCAGGGTAGTGTAGGTTTTTGTAATATACACAGTAAATGACCGTCCATATATTGTTTCTGCTGTGTGCAATATGCGGTCGAACATTTATTTGTGTATATTACAAAAACCTGCGATACCCTGCCCCACGCTCTGCTGTCTGCGTTAAATGTACGGCGGGCCTTATACAGCTATAAAAGATAAGGAAGCTGCATTTCAGGCATATAAACTGTTCCATTCAGCCGAATTGAGACATCTATAGAGAGGCACGTAACACCTGTAAGTTTATTATTCAGAGAGCAAAGTTCCAATTCGACCAACGCATTAGACAGAAAATCTTTACTAGTCGAATAATAAGTGTGACCCGATGTACATTATTATGAATAGTTTGATAGGATTTTGAGGGATTCAATAAGATTTTGTCGTTCAGGAAATCCTACGTTCTCTCGATTTTTGTTTTTAACTCCTTGTCTCAATCGCACTACAATAGTGCATAGCCAAGTTCTTTTCCTCCATTCATGCAAAAGACGAAAGTATATGACATCACTTGTTTCGGTCTAAAAAACACGAAAAATTTCCAATTTTGTTCGGCTGTGTCCTATCTTCTTATTAGGTTATCTTTGACTAGGGATTGGGATGTGTAGGTCAGACCACGCACGAACCGAGAAACGTTATAGTGTACTACGAGAGGAAATCGTGCGACGTCGGACCACGCACGAAGTAAGAATACGTCGTATCATTAGCACGAGGGGAAATTATGTAACGTCGAATCACGCACGAAGGGACAATACGTGGTAACATTAACACGGGAGGAAATTGCGCAACGCCGGATCACGCACGAAACGATAATACGTCGTAGCGTTAGCCAGAAAGAAATTAGTGCAAGGTCAGACCACGCACGAGGCGAGAATACGTTGTGGCGTTAACACGGGAGGAAAATGTGCAACGTCGGACTACGCAAAAAGCGAGAATACGTCATAGCGTTAGCACGAGGGTCAGGACAGGAAAAAAGTACAGTGTCAGACGTACACGGAAGATGTGCACGATTGAGTTACTAAGAGGCAACTGACGAATTCTGCACTGATTGATGACGTATTTATAGACCGGATGCGTGCAGCTCCCTCAGCGGCGGCACTAATAATGACCGCTAAGCTCAGTTCACGATTGGCTGGATAGCTCGGTAACTTCCCTGGTACAGACTGCAAATTCTGGTCGGTGCCGCGGTTGATCGGTGTCTGTCTTTACTGCTCTGGTAACCCATTATTTATACGATCTCGAGTTCTGTGGTGGACCGTGTGCAGTAGCTGTGGTATGGTCTGCATATATAGCTTACCCTGTCTATGTGACTTTGTTACACAAGTTAACGTTTTATACACACTAATATTATATTTGTTTAAGATAGCCTCTTTTTAGGATTCTCCGGTAAAACGCACACACATAATTTTGTAATTTACGGCAGCAAGTTTCGAATCTTGGTTTGACTCATCAACGGGTCCCATCTTTTCTTTCCATTTTTCTATTTTCGTTTGATTTTTCGAGTCACTCACTTTCGCTATTTGGGATCTGATGAGGAGTCAAACCAAGACCTGAAACTTGCTGCCCTAAATCAATAAGTTCTGGGATGAAATATGGAATATACATTTTTTTGTATCGGAGAATCCCAAAAAATAGCCATCTTAAACAAATACGGTTTCCCCGGTAATAAATCATAGTTATCTTACTAATATTATAAAAAGTTATTTCAGCTTCGAATGTAATCAAAATCAGGCAACTCGTTCGTAGTGTTGCCATAAAAATTAGTATGTTTGTAATGTCAATTTGAAATTCTCTTGAGAATGGCTTGCTTATAGCATATAGTACATACGGTAACGACAAAAATTGTAGGTTTTCTCCAACACCTATAAATTTTCTATATTCTTTGTCATTTTTGTAAAAGGATTTGATTCGTATTTAGGTTATGTACTGAATTTTCACGTATGCACATAATCTAATTTTCTGTTTGACACACTTGACCGCATGTTTTGGGTTATTGTGAAAGACTAGCACAATGGTTTTTTACTGCAAATGGAAGCATAGCATTTGCCAATATTTGTTTAGGTATATTTGTTATGCTCCATCAACAATATTTCAGCCTTCATGTGTATATTTCAGATGAAACAAACAATTTTTATTCGTATCTGAATATTGAATATTGAAGATATTGACCATATTTACCACAAAAAAATCACCATAAGTCGCCCAATAGTCAGAAAGAATAGGGACTCTGCTAGAATTTTCAAACATCTTATAAATATGGTCGCGGAAAATCTTTACTTGTATATGCTTTCAACTATCAGTCTGCTGAATGAATGATTTTAATATTGTCTTCCATTATATTAATGGAGAAAAAAGAACAAAACAAAATTTTGGACTGGACGAACTGCTAGAAATAGAATCTATTCTTTCTTACCTTTTGGAAACATATACATACCTTATTACGCAATTGGGAAACATGTGTGACTGATACTAATTTTCTCAACTTTATCTAGCCTTACATTCTTATCCCTTCAATCGTTTTCACATACCATTTCCTTTTTTAACTAATATGGAAAATATGACTTGATTTAAGGAGTCATGCAACTATGCATATCTCTATGCTCATCTCTAGTAGAGATAAATTGAATTTGATTGTGGTTTTATATCTTGTATTTCTTTCTAATTCCAGACATGAATTAGCTCAACAAAAGACCTACAATGATTATACAGCAGCATCAGTTCCATCACCATACAATGCAACTTCTACAGGAATCTCAAGCTCGAATTCGACTTCTTCCTTATATCGACGAAATCATTTTACGAATTCCCCGGGCTCTGATGGAAACTTATCAAGGGGCCCAGAAAAGGAGGTATCTTTACGAAAATCATCTCTACTACGGCAAATGTGGGAGAAAGAAGCTCGCCTGAGACAAGGTAAAACATCTTCTAAACGTCAATCACCACAGAAGGGATTCAGTACGGATGGAAATGATTCTCATTGTGACGAATGCAGAAGATTAAATATTTCTCGGGAAGATGACATGGAACCAATATCCTCTAGATTTTTTTTAAATGGTCGAACAAAACAAGTCACTAAGCCATCTTCTACGGAAAGTTCCAGTACACTATCTGATAATTCACAGACAAACTCTAAAATAAGTACACAGGAAAGTTTAAATGGTAAACAAGAACAATACACATACAACAGTGTTGATACTTCCGAAACTTTAGGACAATTTGAATCCGATCAGAAGTTAGAAATTGATTTATCTAATAGCCAGAACCTTAGCACAGGAAACGAAGATAACTATAAAACCGATTCAAATCTAGAATGGTCTGCTTTAGAGCATCAGAAAGAGATTCTTTCCCATGAAAGTTCAGAGAGCGGTGATTCAACTCTGGACATGTTTATTTCGAAAATGCTTATAGAAAATCTCCATGATCTTGCCAAAGAGGCCAGAGAGAGATGCAAGAGGAAGAATAATATAGAATGCTTCAAAATCAAAAAAGATATCGCTCATCCATCAGAAGTCGATACAGCATTCGAATGCTGTGAGGAATGTAAAGCAGTTGAATCAATACCAATTCCTGACAATCTGGAAACTGCTCAAACTGACGAGAAAATTTTTGAACGTAGTGAAACACCTGAAAAATCAAAAGAAGATAATGCAGAAAGTACAAGCGAGCTTTCATCCGAAATTCATTTAGATGAACTACCGTCCGCGGATGTTATTCAAATTAATGTAGGAAGTACATATCCGTCAGCTAATGAGGAAGAATCATATTTAGTTATACCAAGAGTTTTGAAGATCCTTCCTAGAACTGAATCAATTGAAGTGCAGCCTTCATCAGCCTCTATAGTTGAGGAAGAAAATTACTGTCAACATTCAGATGAAAGTTTAAGTCTTGTAGATAGTTTAGATGATCCATCAGTGTTGGAAGAAAATGAAGAACTAACTATACCACCATCTTGTACGAAATCAAATGTCGAAAAATCATGGGCTTTTTTTGTACCCATAGTTGACTCAGGTCAAGAAAATATGGCGGACGTCCCTGTAGTAGCTGAATCAATGCCTGAAAAATTAAAAGAGAGAATCGAACAAAGACAATTGAAACTCGACGCTAAAAAAGAATGCTCTAGGCGAACACAGTGTCTTAGTGAACAAACTGTAAGTCAAATATTACAAAGTGAAAAAACACTCGACTCAAAGCCAAAAAAGAAGAAATATTTGGTTCCCCTCGACAATAGATGTAGAAAGAAACCAGGCAAAGATTGCAGGGATCTAATGAGAAGTGAAATTGGACTGCTTGAATCATATACGGTCGACTCTAGAGGAAATCTACAATACAGACCGCCGCAGAAAAGTAACTGTAAAAATACCAATCTTCCAAAAAATAAACTTATAAAAAAACAAAGTATACTCACTACACGACCTTCTAAGCCTACCAAAAGTTCATCAATTTCTAAGAAAAGTAAATATTCCCCTAAAGATATTCAAAAGATGACAATATTTCAGACGCAATCCGATATTATTACTCCAGATCATGAAAATGGTCCAAGAAGAATTTATCAAAAGACTGAAATCCAGGATGGCGAAAAACGTATTGAGATTCTTGAGATTGTTGAATGTATAGAAAGCTCTGATGACAGTTTCCCTACCGGACATATAAAATCAAAGTGCATAGCAAAATCAGCTGGCTTTAGACGGTCAAGAATTCCTGTCCCCATTTGTAAGATCGGTAGATCAGCAGGCTCACAAAAACCAATTAGAATTCGTGAATGTACGCAAATATTTGGTCGAACATCACCACGTGATCCACAAGGAAGTAGTTTTTCACCAAAAGTAGATCGAGCTATTGCTGAACTTTTGATCGGTGCCATTAGTCGATCTGATCAAGCTGTCATAGAAGTTATACGATCACCTAGAGATGCTCTTATCTCAAGAACTTCACGAGGAAAAATCATTCCTCGTCGGGGCACTCCAAAACGTTCAGCAAATTCAGGCAAATATCGACAAATTTTTGAAGTTATTCCAGAAGAGAAGAGTAGCTTTTCTATGGACTCTTCAAATGAAGAATCCACGAAAGACCAAAGAGATTCTAAATCTCGTGAACAAACTTCAACTAATCTAAATTTTCCTGACGGCATCTCTTCATATGAGGATACGACAAAACCAATTGTCTCTATGATAAAAACTAGTATTGCTTCGTCTTCAAATAAAACACCTAACCGTGGAAGAGAAGCTGTTGAAACAACTGAGCCTAAAGCTTGGATTGGTTTTTTTAAAAGGCACGAATGCTCAGTAGATGAAGACGGTAAGTATGCGCTTAGATAGCGGCATCTTGTTGTGATAATAAAGAACACTTTATGTATTCTTTAATTCACAGAGGATATAACAACACAACCATATGCAAGCTCAACAACTGAAAACTCATATCAACAAACCATAAGTTCGCCAAGTACTGATACGGCCGTTCAAGGTTCTTCCACTCCAAAAAATACATCATCTGCGACATTTCCTGGAAGTTCGGAATCAGATAATATTCTTAAAGTTATCGAAAAAACAATTTTTACAATAGAAGAAAATAATTTTGACGAAAGTGGTTCAATTGATACTTCCAATAATGATGAATTGTCGAAAACGGCATGGGATCAGAAAAATTTTGAAAATATTGTTCGAGACAAAGATTGCAAAAATGCCAAAATTCATAACGATATCAATCTTTTTCCAATAATAAAACCGATTGCCGATGAAAAGTCTTTTTCACATGGTCAATGCCATGAACTTAATAATGTTAACGTGTGGCGTGTACAGTCACCAGATATTTGTAAGCGGGCAATTCCAAAATCAAAAAATTCTAACTGCCAAGAAAAATGTTTCGATGAGACCGAAACGGAAATCGATTCTCGTTCATTCATAATATGCTCCGAGGATAGCACACTAAATCCCTCGGATCGCATAGATTCATCAACGACTTTCAACGATCTCCATGGAAATGTGAATTATAAAAAAGAACTTTTCAGCAAGTGTTCATCCTGTTGCTTTTGCAACCCCGACTTGCACATTGTAGAATTAGTAAATTCTGATCTCTGTATGTATTGTAATAGGAAAAAAACCCCTCCAAAAAAGGAAGAGGAGACTAACACAGAATCAGATTATTTTAGAAAACACGATATTTACCAATCAACTTCGATCAGAGACCATAGGCATACAATGTCTCGAGATTCAGACTCTGTGAGTACCAAGTGCACACGAACTAATAAGAAAATAAAAAGGTACATGCCTGACAGTAGTCGGGCGTCGAATAATGAAAGTTTTGAAAAATCAAAAAAATTCATTAACCGTCCTAAACATGTTAATAATTTGCCTAAATCTGAAAAAAAATCTGTTAACAAGGTGACACAAGATCATGTAAAAGAAAGTAATTCTCAAAAAAAGACTCAAGGAGCAGAAAGCAAATTTGGGCCCTTCCCAAGTCCCTACAAGAGTTTTTCATCGTATGGCTATGACAGGTCCTCAACACCGACATCATCATCAGAATCGACTTGTCCAACGACTCCTGAAAAACAGATATTGTTCCCAAATTTAAAGTGTAGAAGTAATAAGAGCAGGACGCGTAAAGGTAAGGTAGCATCGAATAAAGATGTTAAAATCGAGGATACCACTGAAGGAGCAAATGTTGCTGCCAAAGGGGCAAATTCAGGTACGTTTAAAATTACAAATAATTTTTTTTTCTGGGCTAAAAAATTAAAATACAAATAATAAAATGTAGGTTGGACAGTCACATTGGCAGGATCCTGTTCTCAAGGACCACCGCCTGATGTTGAAATGCGACTCAGTTTTCCTAAAGATCAGACAGTCACAAATAAAAATCAACCGATAGACAGAAGTGGAGCAATGAAAGATACAACCCATCTCCAGGACTTTATACTCGATAACAATGGGAACACACGAAAAAGCTCTGCACTTCCACCAGCCATTGATTCCCGACAAGCTCTACCTAATAACGTGACAGGTTAAAAAATGGTTTTGTATTTCTAGTAAGCTTTGATTGCCACCGGTATTTTTTCTATATTTAGGAGGAAACGTCCATAAAGATCTCGTCTTTCCTGAAGTGGGCAGTAATACACCACGAAATCAGCTTGTACCTAGGCACATTACTAAAAAAGCAATAAGGGTAAAACAAAGTTTCAATTTGAATAAAAACAAAAAACTAAGCTCAGTTATGAAATAAATTATTTCTAATATTTGAAGCACTTGGAATGTAATGTTGCTGTTACGTCCGCTACCCGCACAGTTTCGAATTTTACACGTGGTCAACGAACAATGTCCTATCAGGCACTAAATGTAGACCCAGCACAAAAATTTATCAGTAGAGAACGACAAATACGTGATAGTTCTTTGGATTTAGGATTTCTTTCTAGCCGGCGGATGTCTTTCGAAAGTCAATCACCATTAGAATCGATGGCCTTATCTATAATGGGAAATGCAATTGCACCAGAACAAAAACCTCGGGTACCAACTATGAGCGAAAAGGACCTAACCAGACGGCATAATCGATGCTTCACCAGAAACAGAGCCTTTTTCACGTAGTAAAATAATAGTATTATTTTGCCTTGTAATTTTTTACTATAATATGAAACTTGTAATGAATTTTATACGATTAAATACGGTAAAGTTTTGTTATTGAAAAGAATATTAAATGAATAAATAAAGACTAATAGAAGGTTTACGCTTAAAATGTTATTACAATAATTATCTGCGGCTAAAAGAATTATACCACAAACAGAGTACTATAATTAATACCATACTTGTCCTGAACACGCAATTTGTAAATTTAGATTTCTAGCAGACGTCATTGGATTAAAAAATGTCTGCTAGAGAAATTCAGTAGGATTGTAGATTTGATATACAGTTCAATGAATTAGACGCAACTTCAATATTTAGAAAGAAAATGTTTTATATATCAGATAAATTTATTGTTTTTTTTTGGAAATTAACATGTTTTCTTATTAATTTACTCTTTTGTTACACTTCCTTTTTATTTAATTACACTTAATGACATGCGCCAGCATATTAGATATAAATCCAGGCAATTATCATATTTTTCAAATCTTCATAATTATTCCAAATGTTTTCTATATTTTTTTTAAGTATATCTATCTACTGTGGGATTTGCAACACTATAAACTTTTGATTTTAGGTAAGCCCAATATTTTTTTATTGGGTTTAAGTCAGGTGAATTGCCAGGCTCAAGAAGGATACTAAGGTTTTCGTTTGTGAAGAAGTTTACAATAGATTTTTATGTATGGCAGGGAGCTCCATCTTGCATAAAAATGTAAAATGATTTAGTATAGTAAGGGAAAATAAAGTGTAATAAAAAAAAATTATTTAAGGTATGTTTTCACTAGGACTCAAACTACGTAATATCAAGCAAAAATTTTGAAATTACGAGTTTTCACTATGTTTTTCGTAATGTCGCTGAGAGCTCACTGCTATTTTCCTTATTCTTAAGCCAAAACACGAGCAGTCATCATAGCTATGAACCAGTCATCATAACTATGAACCATGTTCGGCAATTTTGAAACGAATAAAATGCCAATGCTCCAGAAATTTGGGATGCGTTCGTCACAAAGTACGTAATTTCGATGTTGTCCGTTTTCAACAATCAATTAACTACAAACACTGTATAAAATTTAATAATTTTCCTTTTTAATAAATTACTTTTAAAGGGACCGTAAATAACTGTTATTATTTTTTTGTAAGCGAAAAAACTGTTATCATAAAGTTTTCTAGTACAAAAAGGGTCTATGTACAGTACTTAGACTAGCTCCCTACGTTGAAATAAAGAAAGTTTCGATTTTAATATATAAATCCAATCCTAACTGTTACTGTAAGACATATTTTTTATATTTCAATTTTAACTGTTCAAAAAAATACTTATGTTATTTTACAGCGATATAAAACTCTTTGCCTCGTCTTATAACAGTTAAAAATGAGTTTTATTTTTTCCTCAGGAAATAAAACTTATCAATGGACGTTTTCTATTTTTGTTGTCATATATTTGTTGCAAGATAAAATTTGTCAATTTTTTTAAAAAATTAAATAATAAAAAATAAAAAAAGCTATGTATGGCAACACCAAGAAGGGGTTACCGACTCCAATGTACTATTACGAGCATTTAAAAAAAAAGAATTAACCAAATCACTCCAGCCGTTCTCAAGTGATGCGATTACCAACGAACAGCATTTCAGAGGAAAAAATAAATTTTTAACTGTTAAATGCTGAGAAAATGATAAGCTCAATTAAAGAGTTTTATTTCATGAGAAAAAAAATAAAACTAATTTTTAACTGTTAAACCGAGAGAGAAATATAAAACTTAAAATAAGACTGTTATTTACTCAGAAGAAAATAAAGTTCTGGAGTGTTCTATTCCAGAAGCTTCTTGACTATTCTTTTCATTCTATTCCTGAACCTTCCCGAAGATTTAATCATCGATTCTCCGAACCTGAAGTTATTTACTCTCCATTGCCAATAGATGTCACCAGTTGTCTCCTTCTATTGCACGTAACAATATGTATCATCTTGGAGCAGTCTTAGCCAACATTAACAAACAGCTAAAATTTTAGCACTAAGCATATAGCGTACATTGCATCCCGTTTGTGTATAATCAAATCCCACGGTCTAGAAAATAGAGATTAATCTATCGACGAAAAACACAAATTTGGGTGCTTCCATCTTTAATCGTTTTCAATTTCAATTCACTGATTCTCAGATGTGTCTTTTTCAGTTTTCGGGCCAGTTTTTCGAGAAACCGTTCATTGAGGTTGTGTTTTCTCTTGTAATTTGAAGCCTTATCACTTTCACCACACTTGTGTTACGAAATATTTCCTCTATAAGCAATTTTGTTCAAGAATCCAAAAGAGAAATCTTTTTATCTATAAGCAATGTGAAAATCGCAGATATTTATGTACATTTTATTTACGGTTTTTGTACCGAAAATGCTTGTGATACTGTCGTGGTAACTCTTACCAACCGTCCCGTTTTCGTTGAGACAGAACAGCTTTAAAGTTGGAAATTTTTGGAAAAAAAAAACCAAAATAGTTTTCAAAAAAATTGGAATTTTCTTCGAGAGCTTTAGCACCTATTTTGGTACTACTACATTTTTCTTATTCTTTGTTTTTACCAACTCTATAAGTTTTTTTTTAATAGAGTATCAACACTGGAAGATTTTGAATAAAGTGTAAAACGAAACCATCAGTTTTAAATTAAAACTTTAACGGAACGTGAGCTTTTGTAGAGGTACTTTTTCTTTTATTTTAAAACATAAGTATTCTAGTAAATATTTTTACCAATAAATTTACATAAATGTTAAAATAAATAAACCTTACATAAGAAAATGAACGGAAAAAGAAAAAGAACAGCAGATTTGCATGCAGGGTGCTACCGCCTAGGAGGTGATAGTACTCAACAAATTCTATGGCAGGCGGCGGGGGGGGGGGGGGGCATATCAACCGTTTAGGAGTTACAGGGTGATAAATTAAAAAAATCTAGTTTCACACAAAACTCTCTAAAAAAAAGGTAAGAAAATCTGCAATTTTTAGGCAACCACAACTTATAAGAGGAGATATGTACGGGGCTAGTTGAGCAGTCGTTGGTCATGAAGTTCCGCATATAATGAGCTCTTAACTGTGACCGTACGCCTTGTACTTTTTAAGATACAGTAGGGGTATTCACGCAATGTTGTATCAAAGAGTGTATCGTTGTAAAAGATGTATTTGATTACAACCCAGTAAAGTAATACTAGGCCTATGCATATAAAATGCAATACAAGGGTCTTGTATTTTTACATTCACAAATTGGCAGTGTAAACCGACTTGTATAGTTGTACTTAGGAGGTCAGATTGAATTTCAAATGTCAGGGTGTACAGAGGAGGAGGGGAGTGTCCTAGGAAAATTTCCTGTGTGCCAAATGAAAGATCATTTTGAGGACTATCGACTGGTGCAGTTATATTTTCTCTATGTGGTACTGGGTTGATTTAGCAGGGTGTTCAATTTACATCTACTCGCATCACGGTTTTCCCCCACAAAAAAAGGTATTGCAAATTTGTGAGCCCAAAACATAAGTAATGGCGCATCAAACAGCATGAAACTTTCTGAAAAACTTAATAAAACATCACCGAAAAACAAATTGGTGTGATCGATTTACTGTTTCGCCCCTAAATTACTTAATAATAGTATTTGAAGTTCTGAAATTTGCTTTAATTATTTTCAATATTCGAACCTTTTTTTGTCGGGAGAGGGGGGGGGGGGGCGGATCAAAAAACCAACTTTGGATTTCGTCTTTAGTTCGATGAAGGGATTAAAGTTATGAAAAAAAAGTTGGGGGGATTAGGGTGGGGGTTGTTACCCCACCCCTCAAACCCCAAATATAGCATGTGGGGTGTCTAATTAAAGCCTCCGCCGAGCTCTATCGAATGGCGTTTTTAAATTTTCAATTCGGTATATTTCGTAGTGTATTTTCTCCACCCTCTTACATTTTACCTGTAAGCCACTTTTTCACTTTGTCGGACCCTGCATCATAACGGATGCCCCTAGAGAAAAACTTTTACATTCAAATTAAAGGTAACAAAATTCTCTATCTACTAGAATGTTTTTATTTTCAATTCGACACATTTCCTCACTGAGCTTTTCCTCCCGAAGTTCAAAGTTTTTCCTCATCAGGGTCCCATATACCCCATTGCTACATATGAGTTATTTTTAAATTTTTTTTGCGATCATAGGCATAAGTGTTCGATTACAAAACTTTTTCCTTTTTGGTCAAAAAAATTCCTCAGACGCACCGTTATCACGTAAAGATAAATTGTAAATTTTTACATCATCTCACGGCAAAAAGCGGCACAAAGCCGTCGTAAAAGAATGTTGTTCTACTATTAATAAGTTTTCTCCTAAACTATCAGTCCGAGCGGAAAGCTAATTGGAAATATACGTTCCAAACAAAACAGGCTTCATTTTATCCGCTGACATTATACTGAAAAAGTGTATAATTAAGTAGTAATAGTAGAAATAAAAACTTTGAAAACGACCAAAACGGTCAGAAAACGCCATGAAAAACCGGCATTTCCTTAATTGAAGCCGTTCTGTTGAGATACTTTTGTTTTATCTCAGCTATTTTTAACCGGATCTTCATAATTCGGGCCGGAAAGAGCTCCTACGGGGCCATTTTATCACCCTGTCACATTTCGAAGTAAGCTAAAGGCTAAAGGGTGTGTTCACTCTTTTTTGAAAGTTCTTGTTGTATTTTTACATCGGTTACACTGATACATTAAAGAGTGAATACCCCTAGTGTGTTTTGTGAATACAACCTTTTTTTCTTAATCACCCTGTAACTCCTAAACGGTTAATATGTCCCCCCCCTTGCCTTACAATTTTTCATTCGCCTAGGTGAGTACTCTCACTCCTGCTCAATTGACCTCCTAGGCGGAAACACCCGGTATAGATGATGAATGGTCATCAACACAATAAAAGGAAAACAGGATAACAAAAAACATTGCATTGTTGGACGGATAATCTGCGAATTTTGAAGGCGTTGGAATAATACAACTTATAAATGATAACCCTGGATACTAACTGACGAAGTTCTTTACGAAAACGCAATACAATTGATATTGGGATCAGGCTGTATGTTTGTATATAAAATAGAATTTACATTCCATCCCTAGTAACCAAGCCCACGGAGATTTCAGATATTCTTAGGAAATTTTCCTGTCCGAAGTATGAGCTCCGTGGAATATTCTCCAGAATGTCAAAAGGATTTTATAGGAGTGTCACGGGGCAAAAGTTGCCGTCATTATTCCAAGGAATTTCTTCAGAAATAATAAGGACAATGTCTTTGGAAATTTTACGGATATATTCCACGGATACTCTATGTAGGGTTTCTTCGGATATTCTGCACAATTATTCCACAGAAATTCTTCAAAAATCAGAATCTTCGGAATTTCTCCCTGCTACAATAAATAAAAAGCATTTTAAAGATATTATTGTTAACTAAATAAAATTTATTTTTGAGAAATTCATTAAAACAAAACAAAACAATTCAATTATAAAAGGAAAGAAAAAAATACCTTAAATTAATTCAGTGCTGGGTCTTTTTCCTTTTGCATATTCTGAAACATTTCAACAAGATCAAGGGCATACGGTTCATCATCGAGGAATATTATACATGTACACAATATGTACGTACATACATCCACTGGCAATAATTACCGCGAGTCAGAATTTGCATAGACAAAAGGTATATAATCTGGGCAGTACTCAGCAACTAGTGAGTAGATTTTTCTGTTTTTTGCTTCATATTGTTGCGAGCGTGGCCTTTGGTTCGTTATTTAAAACACAATATTAAATAATTAATATATAAGTTCTTTATTACACTTAAATCATATAAAGTTCACAAACATTTATTTAATCAACTCAACTCTAATTATCGCTAACACTGTACTTTCAATTAACGCAATCTAATTACACACTATCGCTTCTTTATTGCTTTCGCTTCTTAACACTGCAACGTCTAAGACAAGACTCTTTTTCTGGCGATGACAACTGTTATATTTATACCCTAGAAACACTCCAGATTTATCTGGAGTGTTCTATTCCAAAAGCTTCTAGACTATTCTATTTGTTCTATTCCTAAACTTTCATAATCGATTCTCCGAACCTGAAGTCATTTACTCTCCGAACCTGAAGTTGTTTATTGCCAGTAGATGTCACCAGTTGTCTCTTTCTATTGCACGTAACACTGCCCCTTCTTAAACTTGTTCGTCCCGAACAACAGGTGGTCCACGGTCTTGATGCTCGTAGTATTGACACAAGCGGTCCAAATGAACAATTTTGTGCTTGCCTCTTGTACCACGCTGAATCCTGTATACCACGTCATTAATTCTAGTTACTACTGAATATGGTCCTTCCCAGTGTTGTTGCAATTTTGGAGAACGTCCCTTACGTCGTTTCGGGTTGTACAGCCAAACAAGATCACCTTCGTTAAATCCTGCGGAATTAGCGCGTAAGTCATAGCGGGTCTTCATCCGATCAGTATTTGTTGCTAATTTCGTCCTCGTGGCCTCGTGTACATCGGCTAATTGTTGTTTGAGCTCCGATACGTAGTCTTCTGGTAACTTTTGTTCACCTCTGGGGGTACCGAATTTGAGGTCGCTAGGTAAACGCATCTCTCTTCCGAATATGACTTTAGCTGGGGTTTGTCCGGTAGTACTATGAACGGCTGATCTATAAGCCATTAGGAATACAGGAATATGTCGATCCCAATCGCGTTGATGATAGTCAACTACTTTCTTTAGATGCTCGATCAATGTTCTGTTGAAGCGCTCTACCATGCCATCAGATTGTGGGTGTAGAGGAGTTGTTCTAGTTTTTCTTATTCCCAACATTTTACACATCTCCTGGAAAGTTCGCGATTCGAAGTTCCGTCCTTGGTCCGAATGAAGTTCGTGAGGCACACCAAACCTACTGACCCAATTCGTTATTATTTGTTCCGCAACTGTGGTTGCCTCTTGATTAGGGATTGCATAAGCTTCAGGCCATTTACTGAAATAGTCAATGGCAACTAATATATAATGGTTACCGCCATCCGTTTCTGGAAAAGGTCCAGCGATGTCTATAGCTATCCTTTCAAAGGGGGCTCCGACATTATACTTATGCATTTCTCCTCTGCTTCTGTGTTGCGGCCCTTTGCAAGCAGCACAGACAGTGCATCTGCGGCACCACTCCTCCACATCTTCTCGCATATGTAACCAATAAAACTTTTCTCGTATTTTGGAAATGGTTTTGTTCACTCCCAAATGTCATCCAGAGGTTCCACCGTGCATTTCTTCTAGAACATCTTTGACATTTGATGCCGGCACGACTATCTGCATTCGGAAAGATTCGCCATTAGGTGCTTCCCACTTGCGTTTTAATATACCACATTCAACATGAAGAGAGTTCCATTGAGCCCAGTAACTTTTTAGCTTCTCACTCCGTTCCGAAATATCCTTCCAGTCTGGTCTTTCCATGTCTTCTTTCCATGCAAGAATAGGTGAAATGTCCGGATCTTCTCGTTGTGCTGTTCGTAGGTCCTCATTGTCCCAACCTGTAGATGGCTCCACGGTTACCAACTGTATAGTTGCTGCTGTTTCTTTTTCTTCTATTCGTGTGCAATGTTTGCACTCAAGTTTACATGGACGTCGTGAAAGGGCGTCTGCATTTCCATGGATACGACCTCTTCGGTGTTGTATTTCAAAATCATAAGCCTGGAGTCGCTCTATCCATCTCGCCACTTGTCCCTCAGGATTCTTAAACTGCAGAAGCCATTTAAGCGCTGCATGGTCGGTGCGAAGGATGAATTTCTGCCCATAGAGATATTTATGAAAATACTTTGTTGAACTTACAATGGCAAGTAGCTCCTTTTTTGTAGCACAATAATTTTTCTCTGACTTTGAAAGTGCTTTGCTATAGTAAGCTACTGGAACTTCTTGACCATTCTCCTCCTGAGAAAGCACTGCACCAATACCTTCATTGCTGGCATCCGTGTCTAATGTAAATGTTTTTCCCAGCTTTGGATAGTGAAGTACTGGAGCCTCACAGAGCTGTTGCCTCAAATTTTCAAAACTTTCGTTGCATTTATCCGACCATATGAACGGCTTTCCCTTTTCGGTAAGTTGATGTAGGCTTCTTGCTATATCTGCAAAATCTTTCACGAATCGCCTGTAGTAGGTAGCTAAACCAAGAAAACTCCGTAATTGATGTTTGTCCTTTGGAGCTGGCCAATTTTTGACGGCTTCTATTTTCTCTGAATCGGTTCTTACTCCTTGTGATGAAACTATATGCCCTAAATATTTAACCTCTTTTTTAAATAGAGCACATTTACTCGCACTGAGCTTTAATTTTGCATCTTTGAGCCTTTGAAGTACATCCCGTAAGTTGTTTTTATGTTCCATGAATGTCCTTCCGATTACTATTATGTCATCCAAATACACAAGACATGTTTTCCAGGTTAAACCTCGTAGAACACATTCCATTAGTCGTTCGAATGTGGCTGGAGCATTACATAACCCAAATGGCATTACTTTGAATTGCCATAAGCCACTGCCAACTGAGAAAGCAGTTTTCTCTCGGTCCTCGGGATGTATTTCCACTTGCCAGTAACCACTCTTCAAATCCAGCGTGGAAAACCATTGCGCTCCGGAAAGGGTATCCAATGTGTCATCAATCCTTGGTAATGGATAGCTATCTTTTCTCGTCACGTTATTCAGTTGGCGGTAGTCTACACAGAATCGGGTGCTGCCATCCTTCTTCCTAACCAGAACAACCGGCGATGTCCAAGGGCTGTTAGATTCCTCTATGATGCCTTGTTTCTTCATGGAGTTCATCATGTCTGCAACTTCTGGTTGTTTGGCTAATGGCAATCTTCGTGGTGTCTGTCGAATGGGTCTGGAATCTCCTGTATCGATTCGATGCTGGACAAGATTTGTTTGACCATAATCATCATCATTCATTGCAAATAATTCCGAAAATTCATCGATCACCTCTTTGGCATCGTTGTGTTGTTGTTCACTTAAGGCACTGGACGAAAGAAGTTTCTGAACCTGTTGGGTAGTAGCTGGTATAGTTTTTGTCTCCTTGACATTACTACCATTATCTAAATTGACGATTTGGTAAACGGGTTCACAATTTCCAATTATAGCACCTTCTTTTAGTTGTATCTCGTTTTCGGATGTGTTAAGCACTCTGACTGGAATTAATGTTGCACCTTCTGCCTTCACTAAAGTCTTGCCAACGATGATGTTCGATGTAACTTTTGTGAGGTTAGGCTCCACCAGATAGAATCGGCAGGTCCCGATGTCATCAGTAAGCTTTGTCCATATTAGTGTCTCGGAGCATGGCGAAAGAGTAATATTTTCGCAAACCATCGTCCTTACTTTCGCAGGATGATCTGCTTCTTCTCCTAGTTTCATAGGAATTTCTATGTTGCCATATTTGAGAATCCGCTCTCCGACATCCAGATTTATTTTGTATGTGGTCATGAAATCTATTCCAAGAATGCAGTCATCCATTATGTCTGAAACCAGGAAAGTGTGAGGAAATAGTAGTTCGCCTAGTTGAACATATAAAGTTATTTCTCCAAACACCTGTGCTGCCACTCCAGTTGCTGTTCTTAGTAGATATTTGGTGGTGTTGTGAAGCCATTTGTTCTTAACAAGATCTGCTCTAATAATTGATCTTGAAGCTCCAGTATCGATAGTAACTGCGCAGTCATTTTTTCCTACACTTCCATATATAACAAGACTGCTATTATTTCTCTGTAACTGACTTACTTGGATGATGACTTCGGGGCTGTCGATTCCACCAACCAACTTCTGCCCCACGAAGTTGGTTTTTACTAGTTTTCCGACTGCTCAAGAGGAGAGACGATGTGACTAGTCGCTGTTTGATATCTAGTCTCTCCACGAATTGCTTGTTCCCTGGCTCGACATCTTTGGCATTCTTCTTTCCCCTCTTCTTCTGGTGATTCCACTCGTCGACGTTTTCTGCAGTCTCTTTGAAGGTGCCCTGGTTTATTACAATTCCAGCATCGAGGGACACCACGTGAAGGCGGGCTCTGTGATGATTGCACTCTGTTACAAGTACATTCTTCCACTGAAATTTCTCTCACTCGTACAGCACTCCGTGAAGCTTGTCTGGCGGATTCATACGCTAATGCATAGGCTAGTGCTTCTGCTGTTGATTTCTTTCCTGCTAGCCTCAATGATTGTTGTAAATTTTGATCTGTAATAGCGTTCACAAATGCCTCCGTCGCCACTTCATTGAGAAAATCCGCATTCACGCTGGAGTATGACAGATGCGCTAATCTTTCTACATCTGCCTGCAGTTGTTGTAGTGATTCGCCATGTTTTTGAATCCTGTTGCGCAACTGTAGGCGATGTACTTGCTGCATGTGCTCATCTCCGTAACGTAATTCTATCGCCTGTACTAATGAAGAGTAATTACGTTGATTTTCAATCGGTACAGTTTGTAAGAGTTCTGACGCAGGACCTCGAAGTGCTAACTCTATATATATAGCTATAGCTTTGTCTTCATCATTCCATCCATTTACCTCTGAAGCTGCCTCGAATTGTCTCTTGAAGATATGCCACGAATTTTGTCCATCAAATATGGGAGGTTTCATTCTACCTGCACCGGATATTTCAGTTGCTCCGCTTAGAGGCTGACGATGCTTTATTCTTTCCAGATCTGATTTAAAACTGTCAAGCTGCTCGGTGACTTTTTGTTGAGCTTCCGCCACTTCCTGCTCGATTCCTTCAATTTTCATATTTTGTTCGTCTAATGAGTTTTTCAGGAAAGTCTTCTGTTCCTCCAAACGAGTTTCTAGACAATTCTCCAAAGAGATCTTTTGTTCGTCCAAACGGGTTTCCAGAGATTTCTTTTGTTCCTCAAAATCAATCTTTTGTTCATCAAAACGGGCTTCCATAGATTTCTTCTGTTCATCTAAACGTGATTCCAGAGAATTCTTTTGTTCGTCGAGAGAATTCTTTTGTCCGTCCATAGATTTCTTCTGTTCATCTAAACGTGATTCCAGAGAATTCTTTTGTTCCTCGAGAGAATTCTTTTGTTCATCAAAACGGGCTTCCATTTTGCTCATTAAAATACTCAAAAGCTGTTCCATTTTCATCTCAGGCTCTTCTTCAAATTCGGTTCCTTCCAAGTTCTCTTCGAAAACAAATGTCTCAGGATTCTTTCCTTCCGCTATCAAAGCTTGTCTAAGTCGCTCGACTAGAACTTTCTTTGCACCTGTCGTTTGTAATGAGCGGTTCCCTAGCTCCACTTTCAAATCCTGTATTCGAAGCTCCTCCACTTTGCGCCCCATTACTGTAGTAATTCACTCACAGTTGAATATAAATTATTTTCCAGAACTTTATTTCTCAAATATATTTCACTTCTGACACCAGTTGTTGCGAGCGTGGCCTTTGGTTCGTTATTTAAAACACAATATTAAATAATTAATATATAAGTTCTTTATTACACTTAAATCATATAAAGTTCACAAACATTTATTTAATCAACTCAACTCTAATTATCGCTAACACTGTACTTTCAATTAACGCAATCTAATTACACACTATCGCTTCTTTATTGCTTTCGCTTCTTAACACTGCAACGTCTAAGACAAGACTCTTTTTCTGGCGATGACAACTGTTATATTTATACCCTAGAAACACTCCAGATTTATCTGGAGTGTTCTATTCCAAAAGCTTCTAGACTATTCTATTTGTTCTATTCCTGAACTTTCATAATCGATTCTCCGAACCTGAAGTCATTTACTCTCCGAACCTGAAGTTGTTTATTGCCAGTAGATGTCACCAGTTGTCTCTTTCTATTGCACGTAACAATATAATACAATTCACATACATTTATAAGCAATATGAGTGCTAACATCAATAAACTGCTAGAGCAACAAGAGCGGCTGCCCGGTAGAATTACCAGATTTATAAACAACACAGACAGAACGGCTACTGATAAGCAGACTGTAGAATAATTGGAAGCACGAATTCAACTTTTGCAGACGTATTGGAGTCAATTTATGCAGAACAATGACCTTTTATATAATGGGGACGATGAAGAAATATTGGAAAATGACTATTTTGTGAACGACACTTACTCTGATATTGAGCGGGATTACCTAGAAGCACTAGGAGATTTACGTCGGCGATTACGCGCATTAATACCTGATTCAGTGGTTGCTAATTCCAATGACAGCAGCAATAAATCCGACTCGCTGACGGAAGCGACAGCCAAATTACCCAAGATATCGATTCAATCTTTTAGTGGGGATTATTTAGAATGGCCTCCATTCCGCGACCTTTACAAGTCACTAATTCACACCAACAACACCATATAAGACGTTCAGAAATTTCATTATTTGAAATCGTGCTTATCAGGTGAAGCACAGAATCTCATAAAACATATATCCGTTACTACTGCTAACTGTCGATCCGCTTGGACTATCTTGGAAAATCGGTATGAAAATATACGTGCTTTAACGCAATCATATATCTCGTCAATCATGGGATCTCGTGCAATGACCTCAGAGTCTTCTACTGAAATTAAACGCATATTAGACGGCACCACACAAGCAATAGGAGCCCTAGAAAACTTAGGTCGACCTACCAAACACTGGGATGATTGGTTGACATACGTTATAACGCAAAAATTAGACATCAACACGCGAAAAGATTGGAAAAATTCCTTATCTAATACTAAAGAAGTTCCAAAATTTGAAACTTTGAAAACTTTTTTAGAAGGCAGACTGCGCACCTTAAAAAGCACCTATAAAAAGTAGCTCTGTAGATAGTAAACCAAAACCGCTTACAAATCGATCATCTACGTTTTCAAGTACTCATCTTTCTACAACATCGAAACAGTGCATTGCGTGCCGTGGTAAACACCTTTTCATATTTTGTTCGTTTTTTAAAGCTAAATCTGTTGAGCAACAACGTCGAAAATTTATACGGGAAAAAGAACTCTGCTTTAATTGTTTAAAATTAGGACATACGGTATACGATTGTCCATCACAAGGCCGATGTAAACAATGTGGCTAGCAGCATCACAGTATTCTTCATCAATCTGCTATAACACAAAATGATAGTCCCCGTGCTTCATCTTACTCAGCTGAAACAGCCACCAGCTCTCGTAATTGTATAACAACATCTCATACATCAACACAAGCCCCATCCGTTGGTACTATCCTATTAGCTACTGCCAAGGTAATAATAAGATCCAAACAAGGTGTTACCAGACAGGTACGAGCCTTACTCGACCAAGGGTCTGAATCTACGTTTATTTCGAATTCCATCGCAAAAACGATGGGCCTCGCTCGAAAACGCGTTTCGATACCAATACTAGGAATTGGAAACAGTGATGCTGGACTTGCACATGCGAAAGTGTCATTTAACATATGCTCTCTGAAATATCAATCAAAGTCATTTCACGTTTCTGCGCTAGTTCTATCTAATTTAACTTCGATACTTCCTACTTCGTTTATCAATGCTGAGCACTGGCCGCATTTACAAGACATAGAACTAGCGGATCCTCAGTTTTATACACCATCTACCATTGACATCATTATTGGCGCAGATCTTTACGCAGAACTACTACTAGATGGTATTCGTCGTGGGCCACTTGGCACACCAACAGCACAAAGAACACATTTAGATTGGATTTTATCCGGACCTACTACCTGCAAGGAATTACAAACTAGTGTTTCGTCACCATCCTTTCATGTAAAGTTGGGAGAGTCTACATTACTCCCGCTGGGAAATTGAAGAAATCCCATCTAAAAGTGTCTTAACTCCTCAGGAAAAAGAGTGTGACGATTTGTTTCAAAAAACTGTGCAACGAGACCATACTGGGAGATATATAGTGTGCTTGCCAACAAAATCTAATAGTTTGAAATTAGGAAACACTCGCGAGGCGGCGATCAGTATGTTTTTACAATTGGAAAAACGACTTGCTAAGAACTCAGTTCTAGTACAAAATTACGTGTCGTTTTCAATGCCTCACATAAGTCAAGCACAGGAATTTCATTGAATGACTGCCTTCACATCGGACCAAAGCTGCAACAGGATCTCTCCACAATTATCTTGAGATGGCGCTTTTATCCAATTGTGTACACAGCGGACATAGAAAAAATGTACCGTCTTGTACCGTATTGTATGGTGCGAAGATAGCTCATCTCCAATAAAAGAATATAGACTTCTGACTGTCACGTATGGAACTGCTTCAGCTCCGTTTCTTGCCTGCAGAACACTGCAACAATTAGCTCATGATCATCAAGATAAAAACCCAATCGGTTCACAACTGATCTTAAATCACTTTTATGTTGACGATGCCCTTTTCGGTGCTTATGACTTACAATCAGCGAATATAGCAAAAAACGAACTTCAAAAATTACTGAGCTGCGGCGGATTCAAACTTCACAAATGGGCATCCAACGTAGACGTATTACTAAACAATATTCCGGATCAGGATAAAGAACTATCTTTCTCTCATCGCATATTCTCTGATGCTCATTTAAAGACACTGGAAATTCACGGGCATCCGGCAACTGATTGCTTTCGATTTGAATGTCATCTCCCTAACACTCCGTTCAAATACACGAAAAGAAACGTTCTAGCAGACATTAGCCGGCTGTTTGACCCCCTTGGGTGGCTGGCTCCCGTAATTATCGTTGGTAAGATATTTATGCAGAAACTTTGGTTAGCAAAATTAGACTGGGATGATGAATTACCTTCAAATCTCGCAGCAGATTGGCATGAATACAGAAAATACTTACCGGATCTGAAAGACATTCGCATACATCGCTGGATGGGAACACCGCACAAGAACCTCGCTCTCGAGCTACATGGCTTCTGCGATGCATCCATCTTAGTTTATTCCGCAGTTATTTATTTGCGTATTCTTCATTGCACAGACAACGCCCAAATCAGCTGATTGCTAGCAAAACGAAAGTTGCTCCTCTTAAAACTTTATCCGTCCCTCGACTAGAACTCTGCGGAGCTTCATTACTAATTAAACTAATGCGCATTGTATGCGATGAACTGATGAACTGATGAACTGGACAGACTCTACGATTGTCCTCACATGGCTCAAGGGACACCCATCGAAGGGGAAGACATTTATCGCGAATCGTGTCTCGGATATACAGGTTGGGCCAACTTGGACTGACTGATTTGAAATGCTAATAATTATTTTATTTTTAAAGTTTTTTATTTTATTTATTTTTATAATGTCATCATACTCAGTGCAAGAACGTGTAAAAATTGTTCAATTTTATTATGCTTCCGGACGATCAATTGTTACAGCACAAAGAAAATACCGTCAGCATTTTAATAGTGCGGCGGCCCCCACTGTAAACATGATAAGAAGCTTAATGACCCGTTTTGAGAATTGGGGTTCAGTAGGTGATGAACCACGAAGAAATGTTGTTCGACCTGTTCGCACTGAACAAGCTGTAGATGCTGTACGAGAAAGTGTTAACACGGATCCAACTGTATCTACTCGTCGACGTGCTACTCAATTGGGCATCTCCAGAACATCGCTACGACGTATTCTAAAAGTTGATCTGAGGATGTTTCCCTATAAAATTCAATTGGCCCAAGAATTATTGCCGAGGGATGCACCACAACGGCTACAATATGCCAATAGATTGATTTTGCTTGCGACAGAAAATGCCAATGTCAGTCCAAGTTGGCCCACCCTGTACAAACAACTCTTCCCGATTGCAAATGGCGATTTGTTCCTACAGACAATAATCCTGCTGACTGTACTACAAGGGGTTTACAAGCATCAGGGCTACGTCATCATCTATGGTGGACCGGACCTAGTTGGCTCAGTCAACACTCAACTATGTGGCCTGCAGAAGCTCCGTGCAAATTAAGTGAAAAAGATGTAGAAGAAAAGCTGATAGCATGCAGTCATATATCTCAGGTAACTGAACAATGGCATTGATTTTATACATATAGATATGCCACCAAATCTGTTACATCTTCTCGACAGATGGCCTTACTTGTACCAAATTAGAAAACAGAAGCGAAATTTTTACCGAATGATTGAACCTTTTTTACAGATGGCGCCATCTATTAGAAAAAATTGTAAAAGATGAGGATATTAAGTTATCTTCGATAACAAATGTTTTTTCTTCTTCCCTATCTAACAATGTGTAGGAATGTGGAAAAATGTTATAAAGGAATTCAAAGGAATTTCAGATTTTTTCTCAATAAATTTGCTTTTTAAGAGATTTTTTGTTGAATTTTGTATTCCTTCTGAAATTATTATTTAAATTAATGCTTATGTAATTTAATACATATTTTATTTGACGCATTATTCCAGTAACTTATATATATTATAGGTACCTTAGCTAAATAAACAAATTATTTTCAAATTAGGAATGGTTTATTGTAATTTCAAAATCGCGTCAATTATGCAATGCTTCCTTTCAGCCAGCATGCCAACAGCTTCGTTTCGCAGCAGCCAGTTGCAGATCATTAAAAATTCTTAGATATAGTACGAGTGCTAGCAGCGTCACCATCTCAATAGGTATGTGGCGGGGCGGCCCATCTGTTTAGTGAGAGGGGTTGCGTTTACCTGTGTCCATTCCGTTCCACAGGTAAACAAAGCAGTTTTCAAAATGATTTTAGTTCGATTTTTTTTCTTTTTTATTAGTTTTTATAAACATATAAACATTGAATAATATAATTTCATTATTATCAGACAGTTTTTTTGCTGCTATTATGTGCCAGACGCATTTTTCTGAAAAAAAAAATAAAAAAATGATTTTATTATGGCTGTAATTTTTATACAAGCTGGTTTAGTTATCGAAGGAACAACATGAAATTAATTTGTCAGGCAGAAATTCGGTTGATTGTCAATAGCCAAATCGATTGGAGTGCGATAGGGAATAAATTTGTGAGAGTACGGCCGACAATACTTTGGTTTTTAACGAAAAAAAGTCTAGCACGGTGCTAGCAACGAGGAAGCTGTCTGCAACACTATTGAGATACTGTAAGGAAAGGCATATCAAAAAACTTACCGAACTAAACTAATGTCTCGAAAACGATGCTAGACTCTTCGACAGTAGGGATCCAAACAGGGTGATGGATAATAATAAAATGATAATTTCATAGCAGTCGTAAATAACACCCTGCTTTAGGAAGAGAGGCTTTTAAATTTTAAATTGCTTTTCTACTAGTCTTCTATCAGCTCACGGCTGTTGGGCCATGAGTTCTGGATCACCCTCTATATTCCATATCATAATATTACCTTTTACAAAAGTTGGTTCTTAAAATCAAAATTGAAAAAAAAATTTATGAAAATTCAGGTAATATTGGTAAACTCGTCCATCAACTATATTCTAATTTTGCTCTTCTTAATTAAAATCCAATTTTATATGTATTTGATACTTTAACTAAACTGTTGTAGTATATGTATGAATTGTCTAAATGTGTGCATTTCCTAGGAATAGTAAACACTTTTTATCGAGTTGATACCATTTTTATGTGGTTCCTGAAACAGAAAGAGCCCGCAGGATAAGCAGCTCAAAATAATTTTAAATACGGGCATATAACAAGGAGGCAATACAACGCGGAGAGAAATCCTGGAGAAGTTGCATTTAGAGCACTTACCTGCTCTATGGGAAACAAACACTTTATTCCAATCCTTTCAATATATTTATACGCTTAGCGTAGTCTTTATTTTTGAGGCCAGCCCGTCCCTTTAACTCGTACACGAATTTGTCTGTCTGTATATTTCTTTTTTACTATTTTCGACACTCTCGTAGACCCACTTTTCGTCATCACAGCGAGCTGAAATTTGGCACACAGGTTCATGTCGCATGGCATTTGAATATCAAAATTTGAACCGGAAATTTTCATGGAAAACCCGGAAAATTAGTGATAAATCCGTTTCAGGAAAAAAATTCCGGAATTTTCCTACTTTTCCGACTTTCCGGAAAATTTTCCGGTAAAAAAGTTTTCTAAATTATACACGATCAAGTTCCCTATCAACTGGCATTATTACTTTCTCTCCGACAATGGTGAAAACTTGCAGAAAAAATCGAGGAAAATTCATGTCAATTTTTAAAACAAATTCATAGTAATAGGAAAAGTCTGTGGAAAACATGAAAAATCGGGAAAATTCATGTTATCTGGGATCAAGTTGGAATACAGCTAAAAAGCGTTGTTTAAAACATAATTTGAATTTCAGAAAACCGTTGAAGTACTTCAACGATTTGATACTCGAGTAAATTTTTTGAAAACTGGTAAATCAGTTCTTTTCAGCCGTCATAAAATTGTTTTAAAATCTCTCCATGCAGTATACCCTTTAGATTTCATCTAGGGTATAAAAAAAAATGAGCGCGCTCATAAGATATTCCTTTCTGTATGCCCCGATCCGAACCAAAAATTCTAAGAAATTTCATCAAATGAGACAAATTGCTTGACGGAAAATATTTCAAACTATTCACGAAAAATCAATGTACCAGTCAACAACCAGATGTGAAAAGGCAGATCGCAGAAATTCTATCGAAAATCCGATCGAAAAATTTCTTGGAAGCATCCAGTGCCTAGATAAGAATTTTGTATGTTCTGCAACATTCTGCTGAGAAAGCGAAGTATGAGATTCTTTTCACTTAAATCCCGATGATACACATCTGCCAAATCGTTTAAATCATCTTGATACTAATCAAGATATGCCTTTAAATTTCTTTATTACAGATTTTTCCACATTTCTACACATCATTAGATAAAGGAAGACGGAAAAAACAAAATTAGATTAGATCCTTTCCTGTGATATGGCGCTATTTATAATCGAAGACAACTTATTACCCTAATATTCGCCAAGTTTTGCTAACAGATGGCGGACCTTTTGGTGAGCAGATGATAAAGTACTACCACAAGTACTACAGTGGCGACTCAGTGAGAAGATGTAACAACATCTTGTGCTCGGCGGTGGCATATCTATATGTATAAAATCAATGCTGATACCCTACTCCAATTCAAATTCCTTAATTATTCAAATAGACTGCAGCATGTACCTACCATATCTACATTTTTTTTTTTTTTTTTTTTTTTTTTTAAATTCGTGGGCGTAGAAAGAATGCATTGCGCCGTAATGTGCTACCATTTGGTACCGTAACTAAATACGATCTAGGGCTGCTATGTTCATCGTTTATGTGACCAGGGACCCACCGCTTGTCCTTGTTATGTTGTACCCATACTTTTTCCCCCTTTTTAAAATTTTCTCTATACTTCGCATGCTTATCGTAATAAACTTTATTTTTATTATTATTATTTTGTAGCGTTGTCATTATTTCAGCGCTCAATCCTTCATTATTGTAGAGGCTACTTCTGCCTGGCAGCAGTGTTCTTGTTTGCCTACCCATAATTAACTCAGATGGTGCAACTTTCGAATTCTTTATCGGTGTGTTCTAATAATGCTATCCATAGACACTATTATCTTCTTTACATTTAAGTATGAGTCTTTTAGCTACTTGTACTAAACGTTCTGCGAATCCATTAAATTTTGGGTAGACTGGACTACTTGTTATTATTTCTACATCTATGCTATCGGTAAATTTTTTGAATTCATATGAACCAAAGGGTACATTATCCGCGATAATTTGTTTAGGAATACCGAAAGTTGAAAACAAATTTTCCAATTTGTTGATCACTGCTTTCGCTGTTTTTGAACTTAGGGGTATTATATCTAAATACTTCGAATAATAATCCCCTACCACAAGATATGTGGTTCCTATGACTTCCATTAAATCCATACCAATTTTTTGGAATGGTGCTGCTGGTATTTCATGATTAATTAGTGGCTCTTTTATATTTGAGGCTCGAAATTTTTGACATATGTTGCATTTAGTAATCATATTTTCAATCTCTTGATTTAAATTAGGCCAATATATTAATGTTCTCGCTCGCTGTTTGGTCTTTTCAATGCCTAAGTGTGCTCCGTGTAAGTTGTTTAATACTGTTTCTCGTAATTTTGTTGGTATAAATATACGATTTTCAAAAAATACTAAGTTGTCTTCAACCGTCAGATTATTTCGATCTTTCCAAAAACGTTGTAGGTTATCTGAAAGTTTATTTTTATGTTGAGGCCATCCGTTTTTGATTATTTCTACTAATATTTTAAGATCCCTATCATTATTTGTTTCTTCTTGAAATAATTGCTTTCTTGCTGGACTAACATTAATGGAGTGAATGAGCTCATTCATTCCTTTAATTTCGCCTTCATCATTATTATTTTGGCTAATATTCCTTGACAATAGATCAGCCACATATAAGAATTTACCCGGAAGGTAAGTTAATTTAAGGCGATATTTCTCTAGCCGCAGTTTCATTCTTTGTAGTATCGGTGAGGGAATTTTGTGATACTCCTTCGATATTATTCCGAGCAACGATTTATGGTCTGTAAGAATTTCTATGTCCCTTCCATAAATTAATGTATGCCATTTTGTACATGCAAAAACTATTGCTAACAATTCTTTTTCAATCTGAGAATAATTTTGTTCCGCATTATTTAAACTCCTGGATGCGAAGCTAACCGGTCTTTTATTTTGCATTAAACAACACTCTAATCCTGCTTTTGAAGCATCTCTCTGAATAACTATTTTATGTTTTTCATCAAAAGCCTTTAGTATGGGAGCGTTTATTATCAACACTTTGATCTTTTGTAATGATTTTTCATGACATCCTAACCATTGAAATACTGTATTCTATTTAATAAGTCTCTAAAAGGTGCCGATTCTTCAGCTAAATTCAGTATATTTTCTCTTACGTAGTTAATAAATCCCAAAAGCTTTTGCAACTCCTTTTTAGTCTTGGGCGCTTTTATGTTTTTTATAGCTTCAATTCTATCATCTTCTATAGCAATGCCTTTCTCAGAAATCCTATGTCCTAAAAATCTCACTTCTGCTATTTTATATTGTATTTTTTCTGCGTTAAACTTAATATTTCTTTCTTTAGCCCTCTCCATAACCATTTCCAATATTTTGTTGTGCTCTGTTTCATTTGACGTTGCTATTATTAGATCATCTATGTAAATTGTGACATCGGGAATATCCCCGAAGTTACTTTCATTCATCTTTTGAAACACCTCTGGCGCAATTTTTATTCCAAATGGTAATCGCTTAAACCTAAAACAACCAAATGGTGTGGCAAATGTACATAGTGTTTTCGAGTATGCGTCTAATCCCATCTGCCAGTACCCATCTTTCAAGTCTAATACTGTGAATATACTTTTTTTGAGAGCTTTGTCTTTATCTGATCAAAACTTGGAATTTCGTAATAATTTTCCTTAATGCATAGGTTTAAGTCCCTTGGATCCAGACAGATTCTAATATTTTTATTTGGGTTTTCCACTATGACAATATTTGACACCCAGTCACAAGCTTCATGCACGGGTTCTATTATTTCCCTTTCACATAAGCTTTCTAGTTCCATCTTTAAAAGTTCACGTAAAGAGAGAGGTATCAGTCGGGGAGGTTTCGCTACTGCTTTGCTATTTTCTTTCAATTCAATATGGAAATTGTTACAGAAACATCCTACCCCCTGAAATACTTCGCGGTATTTTGATACAAAATTCTTTTTAAGTCCTGCAGTAATATTATCAATATGTTTAATTAATTCTAAATCTACACACCTTTGTAGACCCAATATTGGTGAGGTATTTTCCTCAATAATAAAGAATTGTTGCACTGAAATAATGTTTCTGGCCACACATTGCAGTTCAATTGTTCCTACTGTTTGAATTTGTGACGAATTATATGCTTCTAAGTAACTTTCATTTTTTACAATCGCATTATATTATTTTTGTTCAAATATTTAATTGGTAACACATTAACCTGGGCCCCCGTATCTAATTTAAGTTTAATAAATCGATTATCTATCTTTAATATTTCAAACCACACGCTTTGATCCGCAGAATTATTTCTTTCAATTACATCAATATAAAACGAGTTATTTGAATTTGATTCTTGATTGGTAACACATTTAACTAAATGCATTGCTTTCTTTGTTCTACATACCAGTGCGAAGTGGTTATTTCCATTACATTTGCTGCACTTTTTCCCAAAAGCCGGGCAATTACCTCTCACATGAATTTTACCGCAATATCCGCAATCAATGCTAGCCGCTCCTATTGTTGTATTTTGGTCTGTTTTTCTATTAGTGCTGTCTTGCCTGAAATTAGACTGATTTTTATTTATACTCTGTTTTTGTGAAACCTGATTAAAATTTTTAAAACTCGACAAATTTTGTTGACTACTGCCCTGCTTGTTGTTATTTATTGTATCTATTGCTGACGATGATGGTCCCTGCATAGCTGTTATCTGTTCACGTGTTATTTCTGCTGTCCTCGCCAGGTCAATAGCCTTCTGAAGAGTTAGATTTTCCGTCTCCAACATTTTTTTCTGCAATACTTTGTCTTGAACTCCTAGTACAATTCTATCCCGTACCATGCGGTCTTCGTCTTGAAAGTTGCATCGCTTTACGATTTTTTTATATCCATTAGATAGTTGTTGAATAACTCTCTGTGACTTTGATCTCTAGTATGAAAGACGAAACTTTCATACACTTCATTTTGCTTTGACATGCAAAAGTCTTCAAAAGCTTGCACTACTTTTGTATAAACTTGCTTATCTTCTGCTGGTAGGTTAAATCCGTTAAATGCGTCCACTGCATCTGGCCCGACTGCATTTAGAAAAATCGCAATTTGCACCGGCTGAGATTTTTTATTCATTTCAATCGCAGTTTGGAAAATTTCAAAATTTTGCTTAAATTTTTTCCAATTGTCTGCTACATTACCGTCCAGCCGTAGTTCTTCTACCTTCTTAATGTACTCCATATTTTGGTTTATATCGTGTTTTTGGTGGTCTGCCTCGTGGTTTCTTTACTGATCTGTCCAGTCTTTTACTTACGCCCATAAAATATGTAAACTTGTTTTCAATCCGTAAACCTTTATTCTTCTATTTTCCACTTTTATCTTTTTATTTGCACAATGTCACTTTTTACGAGACAGTTATTTTCGACCGTTCGACTGCGCCATGTATTAGTATATCTTGGGGCGTTTATAAAAACAACTGATGTGATCGACTCAACTTTATTAGGCAGACTGGACTCTAGCTTACTTTTACTAGATTAGAGAGCTGGAGTCTGCTCCCCTACATCAGACTTACCAGCTCTAATGATTTAAGCAAATCTAAATCTCTACATCTTAATCCTATATTGGATCATAAGCAGCTACTACGCGTCAGCGGACGACTAGAAAATACATCCCTGCCTTATTCTGAACGTCATCCTATGATTATTCCATCAGACAATCATCTAACATCACTGATCATCCAGGATGCACATGCCTCAACTCTTCATGGTGGAATCCAATTGACTTTGCAACATATTAGGACTCGATTTTGGATTATTCATGCCAGACACAAGGTTCGTTTTCACATTCATCGATGCATACGATGTTTTCGCTATCTGTCGACTACAAGGAATCAACTAATGGGAGCTCTCCCTGCAGCCAGAGTCACTTCCTCTAAGTCCTTTGAACGTTCTGGAGTAGACTATGCCGGCCCAGTAAATGTAACCGCAGTAAGACATAGAGGCTCTAAATCGTTCAAAGCATACATAGCAGTTTTCGTATGCCTTACAACTCGAGCTGTCCACATAGAATTGGTGACACAATTGACTTCCGAAGCCTTTATTGCTGCCTTCCGACGTTTTGTTTCGCGTAGAGGTCTATGCTCGCATTTATATAGCGATAACGCCACAAACTTTGTCGGTGCTGATACAATACTAAGAAAGCAGTTTCTGGGCGCCTTAAACCAACAACGCGAGCCAATTCGTGAAGCTTTGAGTAAAGATGGAGTTGAGTGGCATTTTATCCCTCCGGCTGCTCCTCATGTTGGCGGGCTGTGGGAAGCAGCCGTCAAGTCAATGAAGCACCATCTTCGGCGAGTGATTGGAGACACGATCCTTTCTATTGAAGAGATGACAACATTATTGACTCAGATTGAGGCCTGCCTTAACTCAAGACCACTCTACCCGTTAAGAGATGACCCTGAAGATTTAGATGTCCTTACTCCCGGACACTTTTTGATAGGCAGAGCTCCAGTAGTCATCCCTAAACCTTATGTGATAGGTACATCACTGCATTGTCTGTCGCGATGGAAGCTTATTCAAGCTATGCAACAGCACTTTTGGAATCGCTGGCAAAAGGAGTAAATTCACCAATTACAGCAGAGAAGAAAGTGGCAAAAGCAACAACCCTCAGTCAACATTAATGATCTTGTCCTTGTTAAGGAGGACCACTTGCCAGAATAGTTGAAGTCTTCCCTGGATTGGATGGTATTATAAGAGTTGTGAAATTAAAACACCGTAATGGTTACACCAAGTGTCACATTAATAAACTTTGCGTACTTCCAATGCAATAAAACATTAACTGATCCTTTTCTTTATGTTTTATTAGGCCAGCACTCGACAATCTCTGGACGTTCATGGCGGGCGGTACCATCACTATTTTGCTATTATTTCACCTTACGGCGAGGCGGGCGGCATGTTGAATATTCCAACAACAAACTCGTCATCGCAATATGCACAGCTGTGCACCAAGTTGAAGTACATACATACATAGTTAGAATATTTCTGCCCTATGTACTTAATAGAATTCAGACTAATTAAATGTAATTTCAATGTATAGGTATATATTGTTCTTTTGTTTGATACTGACACTGTTATGAATTAGAGTAAAGCCTATTGTTATGAGTAAATGGAAATAAATTTGGTTGTACAACTCGGGTCAGTCGTTGTTAAGAGTAGTCGCTATTGCACTTTGCTCGGCTACGGGTCTTAATAAAGAACTTGATATTGTTACGTGCAATAGAAAGAGACAACTGGTGACATCTACTGGCAGTAAACAACTTCAGGTTCGGAGAGTAAATGACTTCAGGTTCGGACAATCGATTATGAAAGTTCAGGAATAGAACAAATAGAATAGTCTAGAAGCTTTTGGAATAGAACACTCCAGAATAATCCGGAGTGTTTCTAGGGTATAAATATAACAGTTGTCATCGCCAGAAAAAGAGTCTTGTTTTAGACGTTGCAGTGTTAAGAAGCGAAAGTAATAAAGAAGCGATAGTGTGTAATTAGATTGCGATTATTGAAAGTACAGTGTTAGCGATAATTAGAGTTGAGTTGATTAAATGAATGTTTGTGAACTCTATATGATTTAAGTGTAATAAAGAACTTATATATTAATTATTTAATATTGTGATTTAAATAACGAACCAAAGGCCACGCTCGCAACAACTGGTGTCAGAAGTGAAATATATTTGAGAAATAAAGTGGTGGCAATTGACTGAAAAATTAAAAGTGTGATTAATTTTGTGGAATTGTGTTAAATTTTAAAAGTTCTGGAAAATAATTTATATTCAACTGTGAGTGAATTACTACAGTAATGGGGCGCAAAGTGGAGGAGCTTCGAATACAGGATTTGAAAGTGGAGCTAGGGAACCGCTCATTACAAACGACAGGTGCAAAGAAAGTTCTAGTCGAGCGACTTAGACAAGCTTTGATAGCGGAAGGAAAGAATCCTGAGACATTTGTTTTCGAAGAGAACTTGGAAGGAACCGAATTTGAAGAAGAGCCTGAGATGAAAATGGAACAGCTTTTGAGTATTTTAATGAGCAAAATGGAAGCCCGTTTTGATGAACAAAAGAATTCTCTCGAGGAACAAAAGAATTCTCTGGAATCACGTTTAGATGAACAGAAGAAATCTATGGACGAACAAAAGAATTCTCTCGACGAACAAAAGAATTCTCTGGAATCACGTTTAGATGAACAGAAGAAATCTATGGAAGCCCGTTTTGATGAACAAAAGATTGATTTTGAGGAACAAAAGAAATCTCTGGAAACCCGTTTGGACGAACAAAAGATCTCTTTGGAGAATTGTCTAGAAACTCGTTTGGAGGAACAGAAGACTTTCCTGAAAAACTCATTAGACGAACAAAATTTGAAAATTGAAGGAATCGAGCAGGAAGTGGCGGAAGCTCAACAAAAAGTCACCGAGCAGCTTGACAGTTTTAAATCAGACCTGGAAAGAATAAAGCATCGTCAGCCTCTAAGCGGAGCAACTGAAATATCCGGTGCAGGTAGAATGAAACCTCCCATATTTGATGGACAAAATTCGTGGCATATCTTCAAGAGACAATTCGAGGCAGCTTCAGAGGTAAATGGATGGAATGATGAAGACAAAGCTATAGCTCTGGTGTTAGCACTTCGAGGTCCTGCGTCAGAACTCTTACAAACTTTACCGATTGAAAATCAACGTAATTACTCTTCATTAGTACAGGCGATAGAATTACGTTACGGAGATGAGCACATGCAGCAAGTATATCGCCTACAGTTGCGCAACAGGATTCAAAAACATGGCGAATCACTACAACAACTGCAGGCAGATGTAGAAAGATTAGCGCATCTGTCATACTCCAGCGTGAATGCGGATTTTCTCAATGAAGTGGCGACGGTGGCATTTGTGAACGCTATTACAGATCAAAATTTACAACAATCATTGAGGCTAGCAGGAAAGAAATCAACAGCAGAAGCACTAGCCTATGCATTAGCGTATGAATCCGCCAGACAAGCTTCACGGAGTGCAGTACAAGTGAGAGAAATCTCATTGGAAGAATGTACTTGTAACAGAGTGCAATCATCACAGAGCCCGCCTTCTCGTGGTGTCCCTCGATGCTGGAATTGTAATAAACCAGAGCACCTTCAAAGAGACTGCAGAAAACGTCGACGAGTGGATTCACCAGAAGAAGAGGGGAAAGAAGAATGCCAAAGATGTCGAGCCAGGGAACAAGCAATTCGTGGAGAGACTAGATATCAAACAGCGACTAGTCGCATCGTCTCTCCTCTAGAGCAGTCGGAAAACTTGTAAAAACCAACTTCGTGGGGCAGAAGTTGGTTGGTGGAATCGACAGCCCCGAAGTCATCATCCAAGTAAGTCAGTTACAGAGAAATAATAGCAGTCTTGTTATATATGGAAGTGTAGGAAAAAATGACTGCGCAGTTACTATCGATACTGGAGCTTCAAGATCAATTATTAGAGCAGATCTTGTTAAGAACAAATGGCTTCACAACACCACCAAATATCTACTAAGAACAGCAACTGGAGCGGCAGCACAGGTGTTTGGAGAAATAACTTTAGATGTTCAACTAGGCGAACTACTATTTCCTCACACTTTCCTGGTTTCAGACATAATGGATGACTGCATTCTTGGAATAGATTTCATGACCACATACAAAATAAATCTGGATGTCGGAGAGCGGATTCTCAAATATGGCAACATAGAAATTCCTATGAAACTAGGAGAAGAAGCAGATCATCCTGCGAAAGTAAGGACGATGGTTTGCGAAAATATTACTCTTTCGCCATGCTCCGAGACACTAATATGGACAAAGCTTACTGATGACATCGGGACCTGCCGATTCTATCTGGTGGAGCCTAACCTCACAAAAGTTACATCGAACATCATCGTTGGCAAGACTTTAGTGAAGGCAGAAGGTGCAACATTAATTCCAGTCAGAGTGCTTAACACATCCGAAAACGAGATACAACTAAAAGAAGGTGCTATAATTGGAAATTGTGAACCCGTTTACCAAATCGTCAATTTAGATAATGGTAGTAATGTCAAGGAGACAAAAACTATACCAGCTACTACCCAACAGGTTCAGAAACTTCTTTCGTCCAGTGCCTTAAGTGAACAACAACACAACGATGCCAAAGAGGTGATCGATGAATTTTCGGAATTATTTGCAATGAATGATGATGATTATGGTAAAACAAATCTTGTCCAGCATCGAATCGATACAGGAGATTCCAGACCCATTCGACAGACACCACGAAGATTGCCATTAGCCAAACAACCAGAAGTTGCAGACATGATGAACTCCATGAAGAAACAAGGCATCATAGAGGAATCTAACAGCCCTTGGACATCGCCGGTTGTTCTGGTTAGGAAGAAGGATGGCAGCACCCGATTCTGTGTAGACTACCGCCAACTAAATAACGTGACGAGAAAAGATAGCTATCCATTACCAAGGATTGATGACACATTGGATACCCTTTCCGGAGCGCAATGGTTTTCCACGCTGGATTTGAAGAGTGGTTACTGGCAAGTGGAAATACATCCCGAGGACCGAGAGAAAACTGCTTTCTCAGTTGGCAGTGGCTTATGGAAATTCAAAGTAATGCCATTTGGGTTATGTAATGCTCCAGCCACATTCGAACGACTAATGGAATGTGTTCTACGAGGTTTAACCTGGAAAACATGTCTTGTCTATTTGGATGACATAATAGTAATCGGAAGGACATTCATGGAACATAAAAACAACTTACGGGATGTACTTCAAAGGCTCAAAGATGCAAAATTAAAGCTCAGTGCGAGTAAATGTGCTCTATTTAAAAAAGAGGTTAAATATTTAGGGCACATAGTTTCATCACAAGGAGTAAGAACCGATCCAGAGAAAATAGAAGCCGTCAAAAATTGGCCAGCTCCAAAGGACAAACATCAATTACGGAGTTTTCTTGGTTTAGCTACCTACTACAGGCGATTCGTGAAAGGTTTTGCAGATATAGCAAGAAGCCTACATCAACTTACCGAAAAGGGAAAGCCGTTCATATGGTCGGATAAATGCAACGAAAGTTTTGAAAATTTGAAGCAACAGCTCTGTGAGGCTCCAGTACTTCACTATCCAAAGCTGGGAAAAACATTTACATTAGACACGGATGCCAGCAATGAAGGTATTGGTGCAGTGCTTTCTCAGGAGGAGAATGGTCAAGAAGTTCCAGTAGCTTACTATAGCAAAGCACTTTCAAAGTCAGAGAAAAATTATTGTGCTACAAGAAAGGAGCTACTTGCCATTGTAAGTTCAACAAAGTATTTTCATAAATATCTCTATGGGCAGAAATTCATCCTTCGCACCGACCATGCAGCGCTTAAATGGCTTCTGCAGTTTAAGAATCCTGAGGGACAAGTGGCGAGATGGATAGAGCGACTCCAGGCTTATGATTTTGAAATACAACACCGAAGAGGTCGTATCCATGGAAATGCGGACACCCTTTCACGACGTCCATGTAAACTTGATTGCAAACATTGCACACGAGCGCTTCAACAGAACATTGATCGAGCATCTAAAGAAAGTAGTTGACTATCATCAACGCGATTGGGATCGACATATTCCTGTATTCCTAATGGCTTATAGATCAGCCGTTCATAGTACTACCGGACAAACCCCAGCTAAAGTCATATTCGGAAGAGAGATGCGTTTACCTAGCGACCTCAAATTCGGTACCCTCAGAGGTGAACAAAAGTTACCAGAAGACTACGTATCGGAGCTCAAACAACAATTAGCCGATGTACACGAGGCCACGAGGACGAAGTTGGCAACAAATACTGATCGGATGAAGACCCGCTATGACTTACGCGCTAATTCCGCAGGATTTAACGAAGGTGATCTTGTTTGGCTGTACAACCCGAAACGACGTAAGGGACGTTCTCCAAAATTGCAACAACACTGGGAAGGACCATATTCAGTAGTAACTAGAATTAATGACGTGGTATACAGGATTCAGCGTGGCACAAGAGGCAAGCACAAAATTGTTCATTTGGACCGCTTGTGTCAATACTACGAGCATCAAGACCGTGGACCACCTGTTGTTCGGGACGAACAAGTTTAAGAAGGGGGCAGTGTTACGTGCAATAGAAAGAGACAACTGGTGACATCTACTGGCAATAAACAACTTCAGGTTCGGAGAGTAAATGACTTCAGGTTCGGACAATCGATTATGAAAGTTCAGGAATAGAACAAATAGAATAGTCTAGAAGCTTTTGGAATAGAAAACTCCAGAATAATCCGGAGTGTTTCTAGGGTATAAATATAACAGTTGTCATCGCCAGAAAAAGAGTCTTGTTTTAGACGTTGCAGTGTTAAGAAGCGAAAGTAATAAAGAAGTGATAGTGTGTAATTAGATTGCGATTATTGAAAATACAGTGTTAGCGATAATTAGAGTTGAGTTGATTAAATGAATGTTTGTGAACTCTATATGATTTAAGTGTAATAAAGAACTTATATATTAATTATTTAATATTGTGATTTAAATAACGAACCAAAGGCCACGCTCGCAACAACTGGTGTCAGAAGTGAAATATATTTGAGAAATAAAGTGGTGGCAATTGACTGAAAAATTAAAAGTGTGATTAATTTTGTGGAATTGTGTTAAATTTTAAAAGTTCTGGAAAATAATTTATATTCAACTGTGAGTGAATTACTACAGTAATGGGGCGCAAAGTGGAGGAGCTTCGAATACAGGATTTGAAAGTGGAGCTAGGGAACCGCTCATTACAAACGACAGGTGCAAAGAAAGTTCTAGTCGAGCGACTTAGACAAGCTTTGATAGCGGAAGGAAAGAATCCTGAGACATTTGTTTTCGAAGAGAACTTGGAAGGAACCGAATTTGAAGAAGAGCCTGAGATGAAAATGGAACAGCTTTTGAGTATTTTAATGAGCAAAATGGAAGCCCGTTTTGATGAACAAAAGAATTCTCTCGAGGAACAAAAGAATTCTCTGGAATCACGTTTAGATGAACAGAAGAAATCTATGGACGAACAAAAGAATTCTCTCGACGAACAAAAGAATTCTCTGGAATCACGTTTAGATGAACAGAAGAAATCTATGGAAGCCCGTTTTGATGAACAAAAGATTGATTTTGAGGAACAAAAGAAATCTCTGGAAACCCGTTTGGACGAACAAAAGATCTCTTTGGAGAATTGTCTAGAAACTCGTTTGGAGGAACAGAAGACTTTCCTGAAAAACTCATTAGACGAACAAAATTTGAAAATTGAAGGAATCGAGCAGGAAGTGGCGGAAGCTCAACAAAAAGTCACCGAGCAGCTTGACAGTTTTAAATCAGATCTGGAAAGAATAAAGCATCGTCAGCCTCTAAGCGGAGCAACTGAAATATCCGGTGCAGGTAGAATGAAACCTCCCATATTTGATGGACAAAATTCGTGGCATATCTTCAAGAGACAATTCGAGGCAGCTTCAGAGGTAAATGGATGGAATGATGAAGACAAAGCTATAGCTCTGGTGTTAGCACTTCGAGGTCCTGCGTCAGAACTCTTACAAACTTTACCGATTGAAAATCAACGTAATTACTCTTCATTAGTACAGGCGATAGAATTACGTTACGGAGATGAGCACATGCAGCAAGTATATCGCCAACAGTTGCGCAACAGGATTCAAAAACATGGCGAATCACTACAACAACTGCAGGCAGATGTAGAAAGATTAGCGCATCTGTCATACTCCAGCGTGAATGCGGATTTTCTCAATGAAGTGGCGACGGTGGCATTTGTGAACGCTATTACAGATCAAAATTTACAACAATCATTGAGGCTAGCAGGAAAGAAATCAACAGCAGAAGCACTAGCCTATGCATTAGCGTATGAATCCGCCAGACAAGCTTCACGGAGTGCAGTACAAGTGAGAGAAATCTCATTGGAAGAATGTACTTGTAACAGAGTGCAATCATCACAGAGCCCGCCTTCTCGTGGTGTCCCTCGATGCTGGAATTGTAATAAACCAGAGCACCTTCAAAGAGACTGCAGAAAACGTCGACGAGTGGATTCACCAGAAGAAGAGGGGAAAGAAGAATGCCAAAGATGTCGAGCCAGGGAACAAGCAATTCGTGGAGAGACTAGATATCAAACAGCGACTAGTCGCATCGTCTCTCCTCTAGAGCAGTCGGAAAACTTGTAAAAACCAACTTCGTGGGGCAGAAGTTGGTTGGTGGAATCGACAGCCCCGAAGTCATCATCCAAGTAAGTCAGTTACAGAGAAATAATAGCAGTCTTGTTATATATGGAAGTGTAGGAAAAAATGACTGCGCAGTTACTATCGATACTGGAGCTTCAAGATCAATTATTAGAGCAGATCTTGTTAAGAACAAATGGCTTCACAACACCACCAAATATCTACTAAGAACAGCAACTGGAGCGGCAGCACAGGTGTTTGGAGAAATAACTTTAGATGTTCAACTAGGCGAACTACTATTTCCTCACACTTTCCTGGTTTCAGACATAATGGATGACTGCATTCTTGGAATAGATTTCATGACCACATACAAAATAAATCTGGATGTCGGAGAGCGGATTCTCAAATATGGCAACATAGAAATTCCTATGAAACTAGGAGAAGAAGCAGATCATCCTGCGAAAGTAAGGACGATGGTTTGCGAAAATATTACTCTTTCGCCATGCTCCGAGACACTAATATGGACAAAGCTTACTGATGACATCGGGACCTGCCGATTCTATCTGGTGGAGCCTAACCTCACAAAAGTTACATCGAACATCATCGTTGGCAAGACTTTAGTGAAGGCAGAAGGTGCAACATTAATTCCAGTCAGAGTGCTTAACACATCCGAAAACGAGATACAACTAAAAGAAGGTGCTATAATTGGAAATTGTGAACCCGTTTACCAAATCGTCAATTTAGATAATGGTAGTAATGTCAAGGAGACAAAAACTATACCAGCTACTACCCAACAGGTTCAGAAACTTCTTTCGTCCAGTGCCTTAAGTGAACAACAACACAACGATGCCAAAGAGGTGATCGATGAATTTTCGGAATTATTTGCAATGAATGATGATGATTATGGTAAAACAAATCTTGTCCAGCATCGAATCGATACAGGAGATTCCAGACCCATTCGACAGACACCACGAAGATTGCCATTAGCCAAACAACCAGAAGTTGCAGACATGATGAACTCCATGAAGAAACAAGGCATCATAGAGGAATCTAACAGCCCTTGGACATCGCCGGTTGTTCTGGTTAGGAAGAAGGATGGCAGCACCCGATTCTGTGTAGACTACCGCCAACTAAATAACGTGACGAGAAAAGATAGCTATCCATTACCAAGGATTGATGACACATTGGATACCCTTTCCGGAGCGCAATGGTTTTCCACGCTGGATTTGAAGAGTGGTTACTGGCAAGTGGAAATACATCCCGAGGACCGAGAGAAAACTGCTTTCTCAGTTGGCAGTGGCTTATGGAAATTCAAAGTAATGCCATTTGGGTTATGTAATGCTCCAGCCACATTCGAACGACTAATGGAATGTGTTCTACGAGGTTTAACCTGGAAAACATGTCTTGTCTATTTGGATGACATAATAGTAATCGGAAGGACATTCATGGAACATAAAAACAACTTACGGGATGTACTTCAAAGGCTCAAAGATGCAAAATTAAAGCTCAGTGCGAGTAAATGTGCTCTATTTAAAAAAGAGGTTAAATATTTAGGGCACATAGTTTCATCACAAGGAGTAAGAACCGATCCAGAGAAAATAGAAGCCGTCAAAAATTGGCCAGCTCCAAAGGACAAACATCAATTACGGAGTTTTCTTGGTTTAGCTACCTACTACAGGCGATTCGTGAAAGGTTTTGCAGATATAGCAAGAAGCCTACATCAACTTACCGAAAAGGGAAAGCCGTTCATATGGTCGGATAAATGCAACGAAAGTTTTGAAAATTTGAAACAACAGCTCTGTGAGGCTCCAGTACTTCACTATCCAAAGCTGGGAAAAACATTTACATTAGACACGGATGCCAGCAATGAAGGTATTGGTGCAGTGCTTTCTCAGGAGGAGAATGGTCAAGAAGTTCCAGTAGCTTACTATAGCAAAGCACTTTCAAAGTCAGAGAAAAATTATTGTGCTACAAGAAAGGAGCTACTTGCCATTGTAAGTTCAACAAAGTATTTTCATAAATATCTCTATGGGCAGAAATTCATCCTTCGCACCGACCATGCAGCGCTTAAATGGCTTCTGCAGTTTAAGAATCCTGAGGGACAAGTGGCGAGATGGATAGAGCGACTCCAGGCTTATGATTTTGAAATACAACACCGAAGAGGTCGTATCCATGGAAATGCGGACACCCTTTCACGACGTCCATGTAAACTTGATTGCAAACATTGCACACGAGCGCTTCAACAGAACATTGATCGAGCATCTAAAGAAAGTAGTTGACTATCATCAACGCGATTGGGATCGACATATTCCTGTATTCCTAATGGCTTATAGATCAGCCGTTCATAGTACTACCGGACAAACCCCAGCTAAAGTCATATTCGGAAGAGAGATGCGTTTACCTAGCGACCTCAAATTCGGTACCCTCAGAGGTGAACAAAAGTTACCAGAAGACTACGTATCGGAGCTCAAACAACAATTAGCCGATGTACACGAGGCCACGAGGACGAAGTTGGCAACAAATACTGATCGGATGAAGACCCGCTATGACTTACGCGCTAATTCCGCAGGATTTAACGAAGGTGATCTTGTTTGGCTGTACAACCCGAAACGACGTAAGGGACGTTCTCCAAAATTGCAACAACACTGGGAAGGACCATATTCAGTAGTAACTAGAATTAATGACGTGGTATACAGGATTCAGCGTGGCACAAGAGGCAAGCACAAAATTGTTCATTTGGACCGCTTGTGTCAATACTACGAGCATCAAGACCGTGGACCACCTGTTGTTCGGGACGAACAAGTTTAAGAAGGGGGCAGTGTTACGTGCAATAGAAAGAGACAACTGGTGACATCTACTGGCAATAAACAACTTCAGGTTCGGAGAGTAAATGACTTCAGGTTCGGACAATCGATTATGAAAGTTCAGGAATAGAACAAATAGAATAGTCTAGAAGCTTTTGGAATAGAACACTCCAGAATAATCCGGAGTGTTTCTAGGGTATAAATATAACAGTTGTCATCGCCAGAAAAAGAGTCTTGTTTTAGACGTTGCAGTGTTAAGAAGCGAAAGTAATAAAGAAGCGATAGTGTGTAATTAGATTGCGATTATTGAAAGTACAGTGTTAGCGATAATTAGAGTTGAGTTGATTAAATGAATGTTTGTGAACTCTATATGATTTAAGTGTAATAAAGAACTTATATATTAATTATTTAATATTGTGATTTAAATAACGAACCAAAGGCCACGCTCGCAACAATATTTAATAGGAAAAAGAGAACTTTTAATTATACCTATCAAGCCACATTAAATTTTATCACTATATAAATGTATGTAGGTATAATATTAAATATAAAGCAATTTTCTTACCTTTGTTTTTATCGATTTGACAAATTTGTTCCCAATATGAAACCCACATCACTTACAAGAACGCAACACTAAATGCATGTGATTTTACGACACCATTGAGTTCCATAGCAAAACTCTAAATAATTTTTCTTAGAGACAATAACACATGGAGTTTCATTGGATAAGGCCTGGATACAGTGCAGATTCATTTCTGAAGAATATCCATAGCATGTCCAGATTTTTCAGTTCCACTGTTAATCCACATTTTTTCCATAAAAAGGAAAAAGTTGAAAAAATAAAAAGAACGACAAATTTATCAAAAATTTTGTCCAGTAGTTGTCCGTTGTTTTTTCAATGAAGGAAAGAGTATGGAGATTTCTTTGGACAAAGTGAATATTTCAATTTCTATTGTTCCTGTAGTATGTCCACACTTTCTCCACATATTTTCATATACGGAATTCTTCAGAAAAATAATGGACAAATCAAAGAACAGTTTTAAATTGTCCACAATTGTCCACTGTTTTTCCAGTTCTTATCTCATATACTATTTCTACGGAAATTCGCTAGATTTACCTAGGAATGGCAAAATAAAGCAGGATAAAACTTTGGAACAAGTAAAGAAATCATTCTGTGTTGGAATTTTTTGGATAAATATTGGAACTCCGTCCAATAATTTTGTAGTATAGTTTGGAAAATGTGAGGACATCGGAATTGTGGTTACTAGGGTACGGATGGTGTAATGCATAGTCACAGCTACGTATATGTCTAAAGATTGCTGTAAAAAAAATTATTTCGGCCCGTAAACACCAACGAGAATAATCCTATTTCCTGTGTAAAGATTACTTCAATCCGAGAATAACTCCGCTTAGTTTGGACGTACATACACACCAACTCGTGTAAAACAATGCGTTTTTTGCTTATGTGGCATTACTTTCGGACATTTTTGGTATGTCGAAATTAAGCGATATTATGTTTTAAAAAAAAAAAATTTGAATACGCAATTTAATTTAATTTTTGTTTTCTTTTGTTACATAATAAAAAAAAATTATTTAAGTAGAGAACAAATTCAAAGTGTGCTGTTCTTTATTTATTTATTTTTTTTTTTGTGGAAGTTATAGAAGGAATAGAATGCTGATCACGTAGTATAATAATATTCGGAACAGAAATTACTAAGTAAACAGAAAAGATTAAAAATTTGACAGTTGTACAGAATGCAAAACAATACTTTGGTTTTCAAGTATTATTATATGTACCTATAGATGGAACCCACACGAAATTGCACTGCAATTAAACATGAGTGTAAATGATTAATAAAAACTACATTAAACTAAATTATATTTTGAACTTTCAAATATATTTTAATAACAAAACGCATTTAATATCACCAGGAGACCATCTAATACAACTGTCAGATCCTGAAAATAAAATATTTCGTTTTAATTACAAAATTAAATCAATTGTTGGCTGTTTTTTTCTTAAATTGATGATTGATTAATAAAACTGTATTCCATTTATTAGGCAAATTAAAGAGAATTGTTCGGAATACCACACTGGGAATAAAGAAACACAGAATGGAATAAACGGAATGCTCCGAGTGGATAAAGTAATACTTTTGGTGCATTCTGAACGTTCAGAATGAATAAAGAAAAACACTCAAAATCAGTACATCTCTAACCGAAGCATTACTGCCACGGAAATGTTCTATTCTTTATTGGCTCGTCCTGTCATTGTCGCTTAAATTCAAATTTGATTCATCCATCACCTAGTTGGAATAATCCTCGAATAGAAATAATATCCCCGGCAAATCTCGGATAAAATATTACACCGGTGTAATACGATGGATTAAATCTCGAGTAATCAGAATTTTGCGCTAATGCGTGAATATGGATTATTTTGGTTGGTGTTTACAGCCCTACGAGTATTTTTTTTTTAATTTTGGTACTACGGCTGGGGGCGAAAAATAAGTACACCAGTCTTCACTGATATCCGGCGAGTTTTTTTTTTACTGAAATGAAGACTAAATTTGTTCTTATTATACCCTAGATGAAATCGTATACTACATAAGTTTGTCATTCCGTTTGTAACACCTAAAAATAATGATGGTAAAGCAAAGTGGATTGGACACCCACGCATAATATTAAAACTTATTTTGATTTTTGCATGTCCGTCCGTCTGTCCATCTGTCCGTCCATCCGTCCTCACGATAACTCAAGAACGCGTATGTTTAGTTAGAGTGCTAACATTTTGCAAATGAGCTTTTAAAAAAAAAGTTAAGTTAAGTTCGAAAATGGGACGAATCGGGTAACTCCTTCGTAGCTTGCCATACAAAATTTTCGTTTTTCACTATATATTTGGACATTGCCTGAGAATGCATCAAACGTAGAGAGCTGAAATTTTGTACACAGTGTTTTTATAAAAATAGTAAATATAATTTCAAAAATAGGCTAAATTGGCCAACCCCTCCTTGGTGTTGCCATATAAAAAATTTGGATTTTTTATTATATTGTGAAAACGATCGGTCGTAGACATTTCTATTATACAGAAAACTTCTTCAGAATGTGAAATCCTATGAAATTGGTTAAAACCATTTTACTGTCCGACGAACCATTCTAGAAATATATGCCACGATCAAACTTTCACGGATTGGTGGCCATACGAAATTACATACGGGTATTCATCTAGTGTATCATAACAATTGGTCTTAGACCAACTCTAGCTTTTTTACTTGCTTTATAAATTATTAACCCAAATTTCAGAGGATAACCTATAATGCAGAGTACAGCATAGTTGGAAGGTGATAGGGAAAGGATTAGATAGACAGAGGATGTAGACTGTTCCACATTCACACAGTTTGCGTTAGAAGACATCACAAAGTATTTTGAAGGAAATTGATATGCACGACTTGCAGCGCGAGTATTGCTTACAGGAATCAATCTACAACGGATCAGACTAGATATTTCATTGAACATCAACCATGCTGGTAGCGATAAAGAAGCGGAAGGTATCGTAAATAACAATTAATTATCAAATACACATGGAAGAAATCACACAGAAATATTTATCCCATTAAGATCCCTTCTACACTTACTTGGAGCTATTTAGGGGCTCTGATCTGTAAAATAACAAAATTTGTGATTAATAATATAAAAATCATAGTAAACCAGTAATATTTGAATTTTACTTCAAAAGTCCGAACGAAAGAGTTAAACTTTACACTTACATTGGGTTTCAGTCTCTATTAAATGCTTATGAAATGTTTTTATTTTTTGAAGTCATCATTAATCGTTATGAGATGATTAATATTTTTTTCACCAGGAATAAAAATCATTTTCTTATTTTTATTTTTCCCGATCACACATAAAAATCACATCGTGATTTTTATTTGTGATTTTTAATGAAGTGATTTTTATGTTTCCGGTCGACAAATAAAATTTAAGTAATTTTTATGATTCTAATCATGAACTATTTAACGAAAGATTTAACATATGAACATCCGCACCTACTATTTTGTAGTAGTTATCACAATATACTTTTATTTTTTTATTAACTGATGACTTAAGTGTTAAAAAATAAAAATTACTTGTCGACGGAAAAGGAAGAAATTCGCTTGGAAATTTTTATTTGTAGACCAGCAAAATAAAAATCACTTCACGAGTATTATTCTTGATCAAGAATAATAAAAATCACATTGTGATTCGAATTTTTTTCTTGATGAGAAAAATATTAATCACCTCATAACGATTATTGATAACTACAAAAAATAAAAATCTTTCGTAAGCATTTAAAACTTATAACAGTTACAACCCCTGCATCCAACATTGCGGCGGTGCACGAATAACTCAATAAGACAAGTTATTCTCAAATCGCCAAGGAGCTTAAAGGCTCTCTTTTTAGATATCCAATGAATCTAATGGTGAATTCTTTTCAACAAAACCGAACACGTACTGAACTGAACCAGAATCTGTCAGATCTACACCGAACTTAGCCCTGCCCCGAACAAGCTGAAAAGAATGCAAGAAAGTAGAATATCCGAAAATGTTCGTCCTTTATGATTTTAATAAAAAAAATAAACCACTTCAATAAAATAGTTCTATTTTCACAAAATGTATTAAAATATTCAATGGAAGAAGGTGGGTGATATGATATTAATCTACATAATAGGATATTTTAACTAAGAAAAATGCTTGTAGATTTCTTAGATGAGTTGTGGAAGCTGTATGGGAGATTGGTTTGTGTGCTAAGATGGCGATAACATGCACAATATAAAAATTAGATATTTAATGAAACAATTTTTCAAATTCATTATTTATTTATCTTTAAATCTTAAGTTATAAACTCTTTCTACATGTTTTAAATCTAAAATTGGTAACAATATAACTTAAGTTCTTCCAGTCCGACTTTGGAAACGAAGGCGATCCATATGCCTCCCATGGTCCTTTTCTGAACTCAAATTCAATTATGTAAACTTATGGAGCAGCAGTACTAAATATAACATTTATTATCACAACAATTTTATTTAATAAAGAGTGTTCTTTTGTGCACCTTGTTCTAGAACTTCCATATATTGGAGAGAACAAATTGTTCTGCCGATTGAAGCGAAATATTTATAGTGTTCGCTTCATTTAAATCTTTCTATGAAAATGTATGAGGCATTCTTTTGTGTATCTTTTGTTCTGCTCTGTTTTGTGGACACAAAAGAACAGAGCTAATATGTAATTTAAAAAAAGATTTATATCATGTTGAATAAACCTAATTTTAAATAATCGACCAATTAAACCTTCATTAATTACATAGAAATCTCGCTTGATATTTATCTCCGCTAAAGTATCTTCCGAAATAGTGTCACGATACCACTATTTCGGATGATAGAGCTTATAATTCTCCAAATTCAGAACCATAAACTTTCCAAATGTAGTTTACACTTGCAATATAAGCCATAGATTGGGAGCATGTGCTTGATTATTTTAATTAGATTGGAAAAAAGTAACACGCTGGGCATTGAACCGAGAATGCTTGGGTTATAAAATAAAATAAAAAGCAATTCTCACAATTTTTCTAAAAATAACGGCATAGTCTTTTAATAAGTTTTACTTTTATAAATTCTCGAGATATTATCTGCCACTTCTCTCATGCAATCTCGTGTTTTCTTCGACGAAATTGTGTTAAAAGACCAACTATGCCGTGGGTAGATCGGACTTCTTACACACAGTCAATTTCAAAATTTGGGCCCCGATGTGCAAATATTGTTAAGGAGCATCCGACTTAGTAGGGAATTCGAATAAAAAAGAACATACGTTCCATCCATACTGACATACACTGACAAACTCCCCAAGAGCTTCCACAGAATAACTACTTTGATGAGTTGGATACTTCATTAATTTGGAGTTAATGATAGGATCAAAAACGTTTGAAAGAATTGAAGTGATTACAATTGCTCGATAGTTTGAAAGATCACTACCCTCTTCTTTCGTCGGAATAGGCTGAACATAGACTAGTTTCAAGTTTCAAGTAGAATAGTTTGCGCAGGGGAGACGTTGATACCCTTACGGACCTTGAACAAAATCTCGCGTATGATATGTATTGGCTCTTGTACACATCCACACGGGAGATGCAAAACAGGTATTGGTAAAGTGAGTGGAAGACGAGAATTTGAAGCGAATCCAGCAACCAAAATATTAGCTTTATCCAGGGAGTCAACAACCACTTCACCATTGTTGAGTAACGAAGGTATAGGGGAACTGGTGAAGTTGTTCCTGTCCGTTTTGACGAGAGACCAGAATTACAATCCTATTGTTTATAGATTTAAAAATAGATTTAAAAAAAAAAAGAGCTACCAACTAAGAAATTAATTAATGAACTTAAGGTGCCTAGTAAGCAATATTATCTCGAGTTCAACAATTATTGGGAGCAATTGCATATTGTGCTTGAATCGCCTAGTAAGCAATATTTAGATAAGATAAGATAAGATAAGATAATATTTATTAGCGTGATAACTATTAAGATAACATCTGATTCACAACATTCAAAATTGTTTTATACTTAATTAAAATACTATACATATATTATTAAATATTTAGCTTGCAATATACATATAATCACTAATATTTTAAATTTTTTTATACTTCTTTCTATCTTAATTTCATTGAGAAGACTATTAAACATCTGTAGGCCTTTATGCATCAGCTGATTTTGTGTCCTCATCCTGCGCGCGTAGGGTAGTCTGAAGTTATCAGCATTCCTTAGGTTGCATGAGTGCTCCTCACTAACATATCTCAAATTATTTGCTAGATAGTTTGGCATAAGCTTGTACTTGATTTTAAACACAGTAATCAACACAATATATGATATTTTCTGTCTAACATTCATCCATTTCAAAGACTCAAGCATACTATTTATCGGCGTTCTTCTATCACAATTCAAAATTATCCTCATTGCCTTATTTTGCAGCTTTTGTAATATCATTTCACCAGTGCACATATATAAAATTGTTGCACAATAATCAAAGTGTGGTAGTTTTATCGTGTTATATATCGTTTGCAAACATTCCTTTGGCACGCGCACTTCATTAACACACTCAATAATTTCATTAGCATTAATCGTCACATTCGTGTTGCTGTTTAATATCATACATTTTGACTTATTTATATTAAGCTTCAACTTGTTAACGTCCAGCCACTCTATCAAGCGTTTAAGTTCCACGTTCATTATCCTTTCGCATTCACTAACATTTTCTCCTTTAATAAATACTAATGTGTCGTAAGCAAACAACATTAACTTAACACTATTAAGTACTGAGTTCATGTCATTAATATAGATTATAAATAGTAATGCACCTACATAGTATAGACCCTTGCGGAACTCCTATAAGAACATCCTCAGGTTCTGAGTATGATTTGCCAAATTTCGTACGCTGTTTTCTATCTTTCAAATAGTTTATGAACCATTTCAGCTCTACGTTCTTAATTCCATAATTATTTAATTTTGCTACTAATATATCCCTGTCTATTGTTTCAAAGGCTCTCCTAAAATCTAGAAATACCGCTATTATTATCGATCCTTCATCGATAAATTTTTTTCACTCTGATATCATCCAGATTAACGCCGTTTCGCATGAGTGCTTACTCCTGAAGCCTGACTGTTGCTCTACTAGTACTTCATTTTTTTCAATATATTCCACTAGTTATTTGTACACTACTTTTTCCAACAGTTTTTCCATTACTGTAAGCATAGTAATTGGTCTAAACTCTTCACATTCTTTAGTTCCTTTAATTTTTTCAACAGGTATTACAACTAAGCTCTTCCATGTTTTAGGAAATTGTCCACTAGTTAGTGACTGGTTTATTATCTTTATCAAAACTGGGCTTAATAATAAGTAATTGTCTAGTATCATCTTTATATTCATACTATTATCATCTCTTTTTTTATTCACTTCTTCACAAAGGACTTTCAGTGCTTGCACATCAACATGTCTAAACTTAAATCGACTTTCTACTGGTTGAAGTAAGCTCCTATCGAAATTTTTCACTGCAATACTATTATTTATATCTTGAACACTTTTAATAAAGTATTTGTTAAATTTCCTTGCGATTATAGCATCTTCCTTTATATTCTCATTGCCAAATTTAATATCGTTTTTCACACTGTCCTTTATCCCTCCAATTACTAACTCTTTCAACATTTTCCACATGCCTTTTTGATCTCCCATATTACTCTGAATTTTCCCTGTAACATAGCTAGTTTCAGCTTGTTTGATTTCAACTTTATATTTATTCCTTATTCCCTTATATAAATTCCAGTCATTATGTGTAGCTTAGCTCTTCTGAATTGTATTATTTTATCTGATTTCATTCTTTTCAGGTTTTCACTATACCACGGCTTATGGTCTCTACTGATTATTTTAGTTTTAATATACCTTTGCACATAATATACCATCGCACATTCATGTAAATCATCGAGAAGTACTAGGTCACTTATATTATTTTGTACAAGGTCATTAGAAAATGCAGATTCATCATATTTAAGAAATGTTATTTCTTTGTCCGGTAAATCAATTCTATTATTCCCTATCTTAAAGTTCATCTCAACTGTTTCGTGGTAGCTTATTTTATAAAGATTGTTAACTTTCGCATGTACTCCATTAGAGTTTGTTATAATATAGTCAATAAGTGTTCTAGAATTGTTTGTCATTCGCGTTGGTTCATCTATTGATTGGTTATAACCGTGATCTATTATTATCTCTAAAATACGTCTTTTATATATACTGTTCGCATTACTCAATAAGTCTATATTAAAATTTCCACAAATAATAAGTTCATTCTTTCCCTCACAATACCTCTCGGACCATTCATCAAATATTTCACAAAATCGAGGCACAGAACCGCTAGGAGATCTGTATACTACTCCAATCCAAAATAACTTAGAGCCATCATAGATTTTACAAAACAAAAACCATATTTCATTATCTATATTACATTTACACATTATATCAAATTGCTTGTTGTTTTTTATATTAATACTGCTCCACCTGTTTTATTTGATTTTGAGTCAACTCTAACTATATAATAATCTTTTAATTTAATTTCATTGCCTTGAATTTTATCGGTAATATGCGTTTTAGACAGTGCAATTATATCAAAATTTTCCTCGTAACGCAAAGTTTCCAATTCTTCAAAATTATTTATTAAACCTTGGATATTCATATACGCACATTTCACTTCCTTTGGTTGCTAGTGCTCAATTCTACGTCGCTCTAATTTCAGTTTTCTTTCGTAAACTGGACATTTACGACTGCGAGAATTATGATTTACGTCTAGCTTGAGATTTAATTTTTGAACCGCTTCAATACAGTTTGCACATTTTTCGAAATTTGCATCACATTCTTTCCAATTGTGACTACCTGGGCAGCTCGAACATGTATTAGGTTTTGTACACTCAGTTGATTTATGGTTATAGCCCTGACATTTAAAACATCTGAGTAGATACATGTATACATTCGAATGACAGACATGTGTCCCAGCCTATTTTGAATTTTTTTTTCCTTCATAATCCTGTTAAAACTTCCACTATCTACTTCGATTATGGCACTAAATAAGTTTTGTTTTTTAGTAGGTCTGCTGCTACTTATGACTTTTATATTAGCATTCTTACAACATTCATTCTGCGCAACCAATTTACCATTAGTTCATCATTTTGGTACTCATCTTTTAATCCAACAATGGTAGCTTTGGGCTTTCTGTAAGTAGGTATTTTAATTTCATACAACTCACTCAATTTTTCACCCGCTTGTTTCTCAATATTTTTGATTGACTCACTATTTTCACACTCAATAGCGATAACACCGTTCTGCTTCTTATAAACACCACTCACTTTACACTCAGTGTGATCAAGATTCTTTGTTATATCATTTTTTGTAGCCTGGCAATCTTGTTTACTTTTTGGCTGAATTAACAGTTATTCTTCAAAGCTTCTGCATACGACGGTTTTACTCTTTTTTCAATACTTTTATAACTTCATTTAGAATTTTCTCCTCACTATTCATCACATCCTCTTCAATTTTACTCATTTTGTCAAACATTTTGTTCTTTTCATTAATTTCACCTTTAAACATTTCATTTACATTCTTAAACACCCATAAGCTTATCTAATTTCTCATTCATGCATCTTAAATTTACTCTGCACTCATCACAAATAAACCACACATTTTCTTTCGTATTTATTTCTTTAATTAAATATTTAGTCAGACCCGTGCATCTGACGTGATATACTCTCCCGCAAATTCCGTTGCATGGAAAACCTACTTCCCCCCGTATACCTTTTTCACATTTTTTGCATTCCATTACTGCACCGATTCTTCACTGATATGGGAAGTTTTATGTACATACACACAAACTAATAATAAAGTTAGCGGTTAAATAAATTTTTCTGTCACTATCAGAATTTTTAATTATAAATATTCTTGTATAATTTGCTTCCGATTTATATTTCTGATGCACTTTCACATCTATTTATATTCATTTTTCAGAAAACGATTATGCACCATAAATAAAAACATTTGAATGCTTAAATTTCACTAAATTCAAATAAATTTTCGGTACTTAAATTCACAGCGTGATCACCCGTCGATCGATCTCTTCATTTATTGCAACAATTATTGGGATTAATTATTGATTATAGATATATATAGCTATTATTGTTATCACATGTTCAGTTTTGAACAAGCAGTGAAAGTTTTTGGTCCCAATCAAGGAAAAATCGAAATCTATAATGATAAAAGAATTAAGAGAAGAACTTGATTCCACCGTGCCTGGAGGTATTTGCAATGGGTTTCACGTTCATCTTCTAAGTTTGCATCTTAATTTCCATTTCCATTTTCCGGAAGTAGAAAATTTTTTGTGGATTGAAACTTATATTCTTCTGTTTCGAAAAAGCCACCCTCTTTAACGAGTTGTACAATAAACAAATTAATTTTACTATGGAGTCTTGTCTTATCGAAGTTTTGGTATCAGCTAAAAGGCGAATTTTAAGTTTTGTCAGATAAGGAAAAAATCACCATCATGTTGATTTTTGCAATACTTCACTTATGTGGCCACTAAAACAAAATACAGATCCCGCCACAATAGTTAAGGACAATTTCTCTGGGTGCTACAGTATTCGAGAAAAAAAATGTTGACGAATTTTTCTTCCAATTCTATTTACTGCTTGCTTAGGGCTATCACTTACTTCCAAATCATTTTAAAATTGCTTTCCATACTGTTGTGGAGTTACAGGAAATATAATAATAAATAAATATAACGCAATTTATGTAAAAATTTATGTCATTTATTTTCTTTTCTTTGTTTCCTTAGTTTAGGGCCCTTTAATTTTTGGGGTCAAATGACAATTCTAGTGCCAAATTGGGGAAAACAAAAAAAATTGTTGTCAATTGTGTTTTATTTTCACCTAGTGACTTGAAATTCATACGATTTTAATAATACTTAAAATGTAGAACATAATTTATGAATTCAAACGGTACAGAAATCATCACGAAAAACAAACGAATGTGAATAATATCTGACTATATTGAAAATCATTCGATGAATAATGTTCAATTGGTTTAAAAAATCGTAATAAATATATGTACAATTTGGCATTAACATTATTATTTTTTAAAAATAACGATTCTATTACTAATTGACGTATTAAAATATATTATTTTGTTTTTGTTATAATACTTTTTTGTTTTAATCAAGAAAAATGTTTTGAGCATTTCCTTATACTTTGTAGTTATATTCAGCCAGAAATCGTTGTCAGAAAAATTGTTATTTTTCCGGGGTTTGATTTTTAAAGTAACTATGTTCGTTACTAATATCCGAATAACGTTAATGGTTTTACTTCTTTAAAATAAGTTTTTAAAATGCATTAATGACATAAATATGTGCAAACTACTTTATAAAATTAAATTTCCTTCGTTAAAAAAGGTTATTAAATTATTATTTTTTTCATTCAGAGTCTCACAACAAATGCGTATTCATAATCACTTCCAAAAAGTCTGGCTTTGATAATAAAAAAATAAATTAAGAACGTATGCACCATTTTGGTTCAAATTTAAACCTTGATTCAAAAAGGGGTTTTTTAACATCAGTCTTGTCTTAATTATTTTTAACGGAATTTATGTTTCCATGGGATAAAAATAGCAATTGTTAGCAGGTTTGTAGTGAAACTGTTTTTTTTTTATCATAATATTAAAGAAAAGTTACTTAAATTCACATTTTAAAAGCGTGCGTTCTGAAGATATACATACACATGCATGAGATATTCAACCTTTTCACGTATACAATTATGTAAAGTAAATTTCACTATTTTTTTAAAGTTAAGCTAAACAATTTCTTCTTCATTTAAAGTCGAGAACATTGTAATGAAACAGTAGTATTCTCCTTGATTATGCAAAAGTCAAGTATATCTATTCGACTTTACTGTACAAAGCATCTCGGTATGAGTATGAAGGAGTGCAGTACATAGTAATCAATAAAGTCAACCTATACATCTCAATAAACTGGACTCCTATCATAAAATGTGGGGGATCAGTAGCGTACCTAGGGAAGAAGCAAGAAGAGTGGATACTCAATCACATTTTCAAACAAATTTTAAAAAATTTGAATTTACATGTAAATTAACACAACCAAATTACATCAATGCTGAACAATTTTTTCCGCCATCTTACAGGACTTTTTAGTTCAGTATTCAACATTGGAATGTATCAGAAACTTAGATCTTGTTGATTATCAATAAGCCTCAAAAATAGTCTTGCTTATTGAAGTCAACATATTTTTCGATTTGCTATCGGTGGGTCGAATTAAATCCGGTAGATGTATGTTGATTGGTCCATTATTAAAACTAGAAAAAACCAAGAATTGGTCTAAGACCATAAGTAAAAAATGTGAAGCTGCAATTTAACGAAATTCCATTGCACCAAAACAGTATTGGAGTTGTGCTAAATAAAAGGTTAAAAAGTGTAAACAACACAAACTTTCACCAATTCGTATGATTATTTGAAATTTGTTTGCACAATTTGCTCGTGAAGACACAATCCACCGCACAAATTAGTGTTTACTAACGAATAAGTCGGATATTTCTGAATATCGGATAATAACTGATTATGTTTTTACGGAATAATGATAGCTTTGGTCAGTCAGCAAAATATCTTCGAAGTTCCATAAAAATCAATTTTTTGCTTTAAACAAGTTCTGATGTTTGTTATAACTTTGCATTTTTGGTAAAGTGCTTATAACTTAGACATACAGCACGATCTATTGAATCATTAGTACTAACTATTCATTAAGATGCTGTGTGTCACATAGTATTCATAATTATGGCACGAAAAACAGATTATAATGATGTACACTAATGAAGCGTTTTCTTTTCCTTCATTAGAGCACAAATGGGGAAAAATGTACTAAAACTGAATGTATTTTGTAATATAATATAAATCTGTGCATTTGCCAATTTGAAAAATAAAAAGAAGAAATGTAAAGCACAAACAAGCCTTCTGCCATTTTCTCGGAAACCAGTGGATCCTTTTTGAAAATTTCTTCAGAATTGAATCGTGAGATATGGTGGTTGCATTTATAGGAATCCTTAGATCGATGTAAGCCTGAATCCCATAACATCTAGGGTTGAGACCTGTCATAATTATGTCAAAGCCAATTTGACAGTACAACTTAATTAAAGAAATGGCTGCGTGTCTGCAGTTTCTTAATGAATCATTTGCGTCTAATGAATCAAAGTTGTTCATAAATATTTTTACAACAAGATCACGCATTTTTCAAATAGTCTCTCTTGGAAATTTACCAAGAGCGAAGTGAAAACTCGTTGATGCAATAGGCCCCACGTGAATTCCTTTTTTAGAAGTATAAATACTGAAATACAACGGAAATGTACAAATGTGTTTTGTAAATGAATGAGTTTAAGTACAGAGTTGTAGTCCAATTCCTTAGAAAGCAAGGACACACCTTATTCGTTGCAACAACTCAGATTTGGTCTAATTCATTTAAAAGAGGTCAAGATTCCATTGAAGATTTGGAAGACCAGTATAGATCACCACACCAAAAATGGTCCAAAAGATGAAATAGAGTCCCAGCTTTGGATGTCACTTGCGACAGTTTTTAACATTTTAGATAGTAATCTGGGTGTGAACAAGATTTGCACAATATATATGATAACACCATCTCAAAAGCAAAATCGATACAAACGAATTGTAATCGGGAGGAGAAGCTTTATCATTTTGTCCGTGAAAGAAAACAGGAATCGATGTAGAGGGAGAAGAAAGGACATCATTACTGTCTAAGAAGTCTATAGTCGCTCGATTTACAGGAAAGATATGTATACATTTTAAATTTTCTGGGACACAAAAGGAATTTTAATGATCAACAATAAAAATCCAAGCGTCACAGTCAGGAGAGTACTACATCAATATTTTATTATGGTGTAAAGGCAGTTATCAAAGAAAAAATACGCGGGAAATTTATCAAAGATGTCCTGAAACTAGTATTTCATGCTAAATTCACCAGTTCACAAGACCCGGCACAGATATCCATTTAGAAGAAATGCATCTTCGAAGAAATTTATCTACAGGAAGGCCCATTTCGACTAATGAATGACAATTTGAAGAAAAAGAAACCTATTTACATACATGCCGCTATAAAATTAACAGATGTAATAATATTGAAAAATATTGATTTTTTCCCACCTCCATAACCATCTTGACATTTTTTGGCCTCCTCCCCCTTCATACCTAAATTTTCGTAGTATTTACGATAACACTGTACAGTCGAGTCGAGTGGATCGATTTGTCTTCCATAACAGGATTCATTAATTCACCATCTTCAATGTTCAAGTTAAATATTGTATTAATAATTTTACTACAGATAAACTAGACTCAGATTTCCCAATGAAATTGTAAAGAAAAATTAATTTATCGGATAGTTTAACTTTCAGTTCTTCACCTTGCATTTCTTAGCTAGGAAAGTTGGTCAAGGTGAAATGTATTTAACGGAAAGTTATCTATAATTCATTTGAAACAAGGAACCAAAACTAACTAAACTGACGCTGTTACAATGGATCTAAGAGCATCAGTTCAAATACTCTATTAGTTGAGAACATATGATTACGTACTACCAGTTAGTCCAAAAAAACCGTAAACCGTGTAAAGATGCGCGGTAAATTCACGCCGATATACAGAAATAAAACAGGTACAGAGAAATACTATCCAGCTATACAGATGTATAAATGATTCGTTTTCCCTGCCAAGTAAAAGCTAGAAAAGAAGAAGTGCACCACCAGATAATCGTAATTATCACACATGGGTTGATCTACTAGTTCAGTAATGCACTTTACATTTGTTTTTAACAAAACTGGGAAAGGTCGCAAATGCTTCATAAAACACATTGAAAAGTTATTTTTGATCTACTTAACAAAATACATATAGGACGACAAAAAGCCCACAACAATGAGCTATAATTCAGTACAAAACAGTAAGAAGAACAAAAAGTTTAAAAAATTTGGGCAAAATTTGCCATAGTTATCTGCAGAGTAAAAAGCTGTTGCAATAGCTTTATACAACGATAACTTGAATTAAAAATAAATAAATGGAAATAAGGTACCGCAAACACGTTTAGGACGACCTAGAATGACTGCACCAGGATTTCACCGGGTTCTACACTGAATGTCCTGGAAGGATCGTTTTAAAATAGCGATAGATCTTAGAGAAAAGCTAGGAGCGTCGGAAAGTGTTAGCATGTCTGTCAGAACTACACTACAGAGACTTTACCAGAATGCGGCTTCTATTGGAGACTATCTATAAAAAAAATTGCTTTGAAGCAATTGGAACAAGACTACCCGCCTCATCGTCATTACTTCCAATCCTTCATTCTTTTTACCTTCACTTTTATTACAAATATTTATTTGGCTTGAGAAGAGCTTGTGTGTCTGTCGATATTAAGAGATACATAGTAAAAATATAGAAATCAGCATTCTTTCCGATCACTTTTTTTACGCTTGTATTAACCAAATGCGGGCTAAAATATCAAATATGGTTTTCAGAAGCTAAGTTATTGTGTCAATTAACCCCATTGTCTCGAGACATACCCTGGTGTCTACTTGCGGAAATGAAAATACGGAAACGAACACTTTTGCTTTTTAGCGAAGTGAGCCCTGTGAAGTAGTCAAGTTTAGTCAATAGACTCAAATATATTGGTACCTTTTGATGTAGTTAGTCATTTAATATTAGCCTGATGTGGTGGCAAAATATAATTCACCAAACAGAAAAATCATCTGTTTTGCTATTGGTGTGCGTTAGCAATATGCTTCAGCCGCAAAAAAAAATTCGAAAAATAGAAGTTCGATAACTTGTTTCGTTTTTGCGCATATATAGAAATAAATTTCTGACACATTATTAAAGCAGCCTGCGGTATTGCGCTCATTGAGTTTCTTCATGCTGAAAGTTACAGTAATTCGGGCGAAATTCATCGATCAAGATGTACGGAGCAAACCCTTCGGTTAGTCCAGAGATCCACCATAGAACCCACATCTGATTCACAGCTATTTTCATTTGCATACGGGGAGTAAGATTTGGTTCATGCAATGAGAAAAAAATAGCGATGGAACACTAGCTCGGAAAATAGATCAAAAATTTATAGATAGAATATACTTTTTCATACTTCTCATTTTGTTTCATTAATTTATTGCTACTATAAGGAATTATACAGAGCAACAGGCATTACTTTTCAAATAAAACAGCAAGTCCCAAAATAACCAGGAAGAAGCTGATCGCTCATCGATCATACAAATTATCATGGAAATTAAAAACAAAAGGAGGGTAGGTACAGTAGGAGTGGATGAGATCCCGCATTAAGGTATCAGTCAAAAATTGTGAGCTACGTGATGTATTTACCCATGCAAACAAATTTAAGTCCAAACAGTCTTTAGAGTCGCTGAATCTAGGTCCAAAAATATAGTACATAGTGACTAAGACAACTTATGCATCCAAAAATCGAAAGCTCCTTTGGTGTGGTTCCGCCACCCTTATGACTAACTAAATGATTTTATTACTCGCAAGAAATAGATTGAACATACTATTTTACACTATTCAATATCTTTTTTTTTAACTTATCTTTTTTTGAGATCGAAAACAGGTGTCGAGCTACGATTTGATACCGTATTAAAATATTTGTTGGCGGGAGTCACTGTCAATATGCATGCGCATGCGCACAAAAATATCACTAACTAAACGACGAGCAAAATCAAAACAGAGTGTATAAAGGCATTGACAACTTAAATGTGTCATCGGCATATACTTTGAAAGTTTTGTTATTTAATCGGCGATACCGGAGTCTAGTTTATCTGTGCTTTGATTATCTTTAATTATCTCTTGTATATTACAACATTCGCAATTTTATCATTCAAATAAAATAACTTAATTTCAATTACCTACGACTGTGATACCGCAAAAGCACTGACCTAATGTAAATCTGCTTTTAAATATCTGCAACCCTCTTGCCCATTATCCATGTGGACTAGAACAAAACCATCCACCGTCGATATTGTCATGTAGTGTTAATATTTTTTTTTTTTTAATAGAACAAAATCAGATGTTTTTTTTTTCTTTTTTTTTAAATAGAACGAAAATCAGTTAAGCACGCACGATGACTTAAGAGAAGTGTATAGATACGATACAGAACTAAGTTTCACAGCTTGGACTCAAGTTATGCAATTACCTTTTCGTACAAAAATTGCAAATCCTGAGAAGAGGTTCTCACATTCTAAATCAAGCCATATATACATCAGTAAAACTATTTATGTGGCATTCATATCATCGTCCATCGTTCGTGAACTACTGGCACATTCCTGAGATGTTGAAGGTTCATTACGATCAATAACATTTCCCGTACCGGTGACTACGCTATCTTTGGTCGTTAGGGCGCTTAGGCGTGCTGGTAAATCAGCCGTTGTTGTAGTACAATTGTTATAACTTAGTATGTCTGGTAAAGCATTTCGTCTACCTATTCGTCCAGTATTAAAAAATTCATTATGAAAGTCCTTAGACTTTTCCTCCCCGGTTGCTGTAACTTGCTTTTCCATGACTAGCGATAGTATTTTAAGAACTGAAATTGAACAAGAAATTTATATAAATATCCAATTTAAATTTCGCCCTATTTATACCTATGAATATTGATGTATAAAGTGAATTATTTGTTTTAGTATAAAAAACAAATATGTTAATATTTAGGATTAAGTTCAGTTGTTTAAGAATAGTATTAATTTTCTTCCAATTATTGAATTGATATCAATCGACGTAAAAGCATAAAAACTTTAGAATACAAGAAAATCGACAGCGAAAAATGAAATACGGTTTGGTTATCTATTTCTTTCGTGAAATGATTACCTTTATTCTCAGGGCTCAGGTTTGACTCCTACAATATCTAGAATACACACGAGTGCCATGTTGAGAAGTTTATTCCTTTATTTATATAAGGATCTTCTTAACTTATATGGAGCTTCAATAAATTTTCAACGGCATCAAACAGAAGCAAAACTAACCGAAAGAAAAAAAAACTGCAGTACGGAAAAATGTGCAGAGCTACCGTTTCCATTATCTAAGGATCAAACAATATTTAAGAATCATGTCTTGCACGTATTACCTTGATCTTGCAATCCCCACAAATCTAGATGACAAAAATCTCGATAAAGACAATCCCTAATCTTAAGGACTTACGACCAATGCTGGGCAGCGGCACTTTTGTGATTCACAATTTCTCTAGCTACTGATCCCTAATTTGGAGTAATATCAAAACGAAAAACTTCCGTGGTGTGAACAGCGTCACTGACGATCGAAAGATCTATCCCCAATTTCAGGGACCTCATAAAAGCTACATCAGTAATTGCGGTTTAGGTGAGTTAAAAAATAATAATGAACAATTAAAGAGAAAACGGAGGTACAACATACGGCCGACACTATGAGTTCCAGGGAATTGGGCCCATACATTTCCTTCATCACAACATCGAAAACGTAAGGCGACTAAAAAATTAAAAAGTGATAGCATCTAATTACAAAATTTTAGAAATGGCGGGTTTTTGTTGAGTAATTTTCCATGTTTCACAACTATACAGTAAAATTTACTTTACATTGGAGTTGAAAAGCCGTAGTAGTCTTTATTGAGATTTCTCTTCATTTCCATATCTAGGGTAGTTGAGAAAAAGCGCATTTGGATTTGTTTATACAGCAATCGACATAATCTTCTATACGCTACTGAGATAAAAGAATTTCTTTAAAACTTGTTATTTACGATGACGGCATGGGACGTGCTCCTCCTAACAATCTGTAATACTTTCTAACTCCCTTATGTCGCCGGAGTTCTTATAGAGAGCGATAGATAACCTGAACGTCGTTTACTACAGAAATAAGTAGAAGGGACGATAGTAGGGCAATCTATTTTTATATAGAACTCTACATCTAGTGTTACCATAAAACCCATTATTAGTTTCTAGCCAATACATCTATGCAGAGCTTTCCATATACACCTTCTGATAATCTAGTCCTAAGCTTTCTTCTTATCCACCTTTCCTAAATATAGTTTTGCTGCCTTGTTATCATGTAAAGGACTGCGTTTTAACTCTTTCTAAAATTCAGTTATACAGAATTTCCCCATGATTGATAATAAGCAGATACTTTTTCAGTTATTACAGTCAGTTTATGTTCTCTGTTTGGAAGCTTGGTGATGATACCTTCCTTTTGATATGCAGGGAATGTACGCTTGTTCCATGAATTAAGTGCGGTATGTTGTCTACTCCAGCTGCTTTACCGATGACCAGCGATAGAATTGCGGTTATTTTTTCAGTCTTGGATGAAGCGCATGCGCTTATCCACAAAGGTTGCATATTCTTGCCGTTATGGGTTTTTCAGGATACCGTAAAAAGATCCTGCTAAGAACTTTTCTCTGCAGTTGTTCTTCATCACTTCTTGGTCAGTTTTTTACCGCATTCTCTTTTTGAAACGATTTTATCTCAACATTAAAATTTTGGGTTAAAATGGGCCACCACGAAAAGGTATATTAAGCACTTGGTGAGGTCGACAAACAGTTGCAACACTGGGATACATCCATGTGGAATCGCATGCGATCAGTGCCTATCATGTTGCTCCCATCCTAACACGCGAAAAACACTTCCCATATTTACTAAGCTAACCATGTGGATACGTCCGGAGCAACACTAAATAAGCACACAGTCATTAATAACCGGCTCCTAATGATGCTCGCAGCTTCCAAAACGCTCGAGAGCAAGTCATTTTATTTACAAGTGGCTGTGCAGCGACTCGTGCTCACGAGCAGGGCCCAACAAAAAAATTACCTAAACGTTCTCGGTCGCAAGCCCAAGCCTTATGTCGCTGTGAGCTTCGCTACCAACTTCCGCGCACAAATGAAGCAAGCTCTTGTGAATGGACAATTTTCTTCTGTTGATTACACTGTCCCCTGCTCATTCTTGTTCAAGTTACACAGTGCATTGGATTATTTTCAGTAAAATTTCAGTAAGTACAGTGAAAAAACCCAAAACTTGTATATAATATTATTTTTTATGATGAGGAACCGGAGCAATATAATGGCTCGTTCGGCTTCGCGAGTTTAAGTTAAACATTTTTGGGACAGGCTCGCAAGCGGGAGCAATTTTACAAAGAGCTTTTCTAGAGCGCTATTTTGGAGTCGCTCAGAGCGAGTATTTTCGTGCTCTGTGTAAAGCCAAACTATTAACACTAAAACTTGAGTTAATACAGTGGGGTCTAACAGCCCACTCTTGATCTTCACAGCAAAGTGCTTTAAAGTGCACAAACACCTTCAAATAAGATCCTTTCTCAATCTGAATCGAGTACTCTTTGAGTATGTATTACTTACATCTACATAAAAATAAATTCTATGGAAGAGTGGGAAGGACAAATAATGAATATTTTATAAAAATGTTACTTAAATTGTCAGACCTCTTCCCAATCACATCTGAATAAAATTCCATTCGAATCATCATTCAAATAATCGCAATCGTATTCCGACGAAATTTAATAATAGACCGCAATATTTTTATGTTCCATAAAATGGAAACAAGCAGAAAAACCAAAATTCTTTAAGAAATCTCATCCAAAATTTACTTTTACCTATCTTAGGTTTAAGTCAAATACGTTTCTTTTGCAAATGAACAAAAAAACTTCAAATTCTTCTTGATGAAATAATGAATATGTATATGAATGACCTTGGCAGATATGTATTATGTTATTCTTAAATTAGTAAAAAAAAAACAACATCTATTTAATACCAACAAATAAATCACAAAAAATTCACCCCCAATTTTGTATGACACAATTGAGGATCAATTTTTTGTGAAGCGATTCTCCATCTGCGTTTCTGTTTACGATTCTACACTATATAATTGAAATAAATCAAGACTACAAAAATTAGTACACTAATTATCAGTTACCAGTTACCACACTATGTTTTACCAGTCTATTAATTTTTGACAAGCAATTGTTATGCTAAATGCGAAAATAATTTCTTTTTTATACTTATCGAGATTATGTGGGTAAAGTACCTTCGTTTTTCTTAAATTTTCGGTTTCGAAAATATTTTCTTACACGGCCAACATTCTGTGTCGACATCGTAATGGTATAGATAAGTTTTATTTACCGTGTTTGAAAGTAGGATCTTTTATAGAATTCCAGGAAAAACTGCTAAAGTAGTAAATACAAAACTCTGTACTTTTGATTACGTGTTCATCGTTGGATAATCTGAAATGAAAAAAAATGAAGATTATGTAAAGTTCGAAAATGTTCATTATTAGTTATTTACTAATACTGATATAAACAAATTTTAAATAATTTTATAACAAACATAAATTAAACGGTAAAAACTGAATATTTCAATTCCAAATATTTGAACTATTTTGATTTACTTCAGTAGCCACATTGTTGTTGCAAGATTCATTTATTTTTTACATTCTGTGATGACATATCGAATATTTGTATTCTCCTGCGCAAACTTTTTAGTCTGCTAGCGCATATCTCGACAATAGTTTGACTGATATTTAAAATGCAGTTAAATCAGCAAATAATTAAAAGACACGAGCAAATGGATGACAATTATTGAATATTAGCAGTGGTAAGTTCAATGGAATATATGGAATAGCAGTGTGCAAAATCGAATTTTTGAATTACTAATTCAAAAGTGCTGTAGTAGACAGTGGTGCTCTAAATTTGTAGAAAGGTCTCTTATTACGCGGGTAAAACTAAACAGTGAACAGTACTGTTAGCTGTACTGTTTTTGAAGTATAACACTAGTATTATAAGATAGAACTTGACGTGAGTCTTGTTGAAGTTTTTGGCCTTTTGTTATGGTCGCAGCATGCTACATGTACGATGGCCACAGATGTAGCATAGCAGTGCTCATAGTGCCACACAGCGAATGTACTGCCAAGAGTGACAGAAGGCACAATTAAGCCCTAGCTGGGACCAAACAACAAACATTTTTGGGTGGCGGAGAGAAGGAGAAAACTTTTTTCTTTAAAATCCGGCCAATTAAAACAAATAATCAGGAAGTAAGTAATAATAAAAAGCATCGACACTAGAGGAGCGGAAAATTAAGCGATTGAGACAGCGTTAATTGAGCCGGTTTGGATGCGGTATATTTACTGGCCACAACGTTTCGAGTTCTAACCAAAAATTTAAAGAATATTACGGATAGCGCAGTAAAATCATATAATAACAAATACACTCCAACATAGGCTATATTCCCTAGAAGGCCGAGGAAGGCACTTTTGATCTGATAGTGCATAAAACCGCATCACGACTTTAATCATGCATATAACATTCAGGAGGCGATCAAGAACGAATTTCTTTTAAGGACCTGAAGGCATATTGGGCGGAACAACTTGGATAAAATTCCAGAAGATTCAGCTGTGTCACCATGACTGCTGTGCTTCGGATACGTATCTAAAGCTCCTTACAAGAGCATTTTTTGCAATATACTCGCTGGCACAGGTGCCACGCAGTCTTCACCACCTTTTTGGGGTTTCTACTCCACGATTATGTCCAGATCCTCTGTCCAACTCAGCGTTGAAATGGTCATCCTAACGTTAATTCATATCCACCGGAACATTGCTGTTGTCTTGCGTCCTTGCCGACTTGCTGAAGAATAATAGTCTCGTTACCATCAATTAATCAGGAGCACCCCATAGCATAAGTTAGTAGGCTAGAATAACTGGCGGTTGTCTAAACTAGAAGGTTTTCTGTTTATGTAATGTGGCTAATCCTCTGAGCAAATAAAAAATTTTATTATTTAAATAGTGGCACAGTGGAACATTCGGAGCGCCTCTGGGACCCTATAACAAGAAAATGTAAGTGACCGTTTTTTTAGTGAATACATAAATTTTGTCACCGTACGTACTTACGCCTAAGGAGTTTATTGAGTTTAAAACATTATATTTTTACTTATAGCTAAATGAACTCGGTATTGGTTATACATTCGTATATTTTTTCATGGAATTTAGCGCCTTGCATATTTATAACCAAATGCAACTAGTATTATCCATATAGTATTAGATTATTTCATGAAATTTAACGCCTTATACATTCATAACCAGAACGAAATTATTTCCTTTTTGCTTGTATCGATCTACACAATTATATATAATTATCTACGTACATAGTTAGGGATTGTGTGATGTGAAATTAATCAATCGGCGCGGCGCAATTCAGTGAAATTTTCCTTTTATTATAAAAAAGGGGAAAATGCATTTTCTTTTGTCTTATTGCATTGAGCTGAAAGAGAGATTAATTTCATATTATTCATTCGCGATAAATATTTTTAGGTTTTTATAGGTATTATGTATATTATTAATTTTTTTCTTCTTTTTCATTAATTATGATTTATATGAGTGAAGCAGATATTACTGAATTTAATTAATATACATATATTCCGCATTTGTTTGGGGTTTGTTAGACTTTCTTCAAAAATTTAAGATTTTCTGCGTCGAGCTTTCTTGTAGCAATACAATCATTCATCTGTATTGCAGTTTAAATTCTTTAATGCCGCAAGACATTCCCTTAATGTGTCATAGAGCATTATTATGTCCTTTTGAGATCTACGCTCGGCTTCCTATGCGTCTACGATAATATTGATGTATGTCGTAACTATCTTTCTTTTGTTGTTAAATCTAGCCTTTATTATTTGAATGGCAATAGTGTAGCTATCATTGCTCAGTTGGGGATGATTGATTAATCTTCATTGCACTTTCAAGATGAAAAAGGTTTTTTTTCAACATTGCTCAGATAGGGGTTGTGGTCTATCAGTTGGGTAAAGATGTCGCTGACCGTCTTCCATTCTTTATAGTTTCCGCCAAATTTAGGTATTTTTATTGGTAGAAGTTTCGGAAAGTTATTGGTATTGTTTTGTCGTAAGTAAACAATTGGTGGGACTGGCTGCTGTATTGTACAACTGGAATTGGATGGACTGGCAGAAGAAGAACTTGGGAATGGTGAAAGCAAATGTTGGAACGGCTGTTGTTCGGTTCGTATTGCTCTATGATACAATGTACACCGCCTTTGTTTTACCAAAAACATCTTTTAAATATGCGTGACCTACACTAATCGAGGTCGCAAAGTTCATTAAAGTTTTCCCAGTATTCTTCCAGTTGGAGTCGTTTGCCTGCCAACTTTTCTGGCGTTGGCCTTGAGGGTCCATATTTGCTGAAAAACTTATTGGTGAAAAGATATGAGGAAATAATCCAATGATTCTTGAATTATTATTACAAGTGGCTGACTAGGTATATCGTAACGACAATTCAATGGTTCTTGAATTGTTTCTGGCGAGGCTATTAGTGTGCTGTTACTTTTTATTAATAATTCAAAGATTCTTGAATTAATTACGCAGTTGTATGTCTGTTACTATCATCCAAAAATAATTCAAAGGTTCTTGAATTAAACAGGACGAATTTGTATTATTATTAATAACAACGTCAATAACTCATGCAACAGGCACAAAAAGTAAATCTTACATTTGTTGCTTGTTGATGGTGAAAATATGCGGAATACATATGCTGACTGGTTGACATAATTTCTGATATTCTGAAATTATAAGATATTAATGATGGAATTTAAGATGTTTAGTTCTGAGCACAGTTCCTTTTAAGCATATCAAGCTTTCTGCCAAATTACCGGCAAATGTTTTAAAAAATGGAAACAAAAAATATACATGCCTAAACAGAAATAAAATATTAGGTTTGTTCGATGAAAAGACCGAGTAAATTTTCCCATACAATATGGCGACTATTTACCCAGGGTTTTGTGCACTCATTGAGCAAGTTGTTTGAAATTAGCCCGTGCGATCGAGTGTCACACACCGATGAGCTTTTAAGCGTTGTGATGTGCAAGCATATCACATGACTTGAAAAACTAGGGAAACACACCGCACTCCGATTTAGCAACTGAACGGTTAGTGTACTTCGATTCGAAATGTCACTTTTGAAAGTTCCAACGCTTAAAAGAACAAGGCCACGCTAAACATCAATACTACTAAATGCACCGAGCACCGGCGTGTACATTTTTTACAGCTGAACGCTGTGGTGTGCTTTGATGTGCTGGGGAAATGACAACCCTTCGGTCGCCTGAACGGCATGGTGTGTAAAAATGTGACATATGTGACATTCTCCGTGCGACTAAACGCACGGAAGGTAACCGCTGGAACAGAATGAACGGATCAATGCCGGATGGAAATGTCACGCAAAAGTTGAATGCATTTGAAATACATTAGTGTGCACACAGTGAACGCAGTTATCGCATTTACCGCAAGAAAGTTGGTCAACTTTCAACTTTTACGCAAGTACCGGATTGAAGATTTTTGACAGCTGAAGGAAACGTTTGTTTTGAATGAAATTTGTAATGTACAATTAATTATTGAGCTGCGGGATATTTCAAATGTTACTCTTATTATTCGCACAAGTTTTAACAATATAAAAATATCTACAAGCACAATATTGAAAATATGAAAATTGCATTGAATTGTCATTAAACGCAGTCGCGGCAATTTCGTTCTGGGCAGCACTTTATTTTTTGCGCTTTTTGACAGTTAGCTGCGTGTTTACTCCGACATTGATCCTTTCTTTCTGTTCCAGCTATAACCATAATGTAATCTGACATTTCTCTGACAGTTCTTCTGAGTATAATTAATTGTGAAAAGTTATTTATAAAATGAGTGAAGACAAGTTAAATGTGCTCTAGCTATTTTTCTATTTCTTTTCTTCAAATTTTTGCTTATTATTGGTTAAGAAGTAACTTATATTTCTTATAAGCGATTCAAATATGACGTGGACACAAGAAAGATGTGTACAACATTGGACAAAGCCAATTTGTTTGCAGCTAACTTTGCTGCGAATTATTTCTTGCCACCTTCTTCGCAAGCTCCTCCCTCTCCTAAAGATGCAATTACAGTCAAATACCGTTACATTTTCGCACAAGGGAGGTCTTCAAAGTGCTCGCAGGTCACAGTGTGTCTAAGACTGCTGGGCTTGATGGTATTGATGATCAGCCAGTTTGAAAATTTTAATAAATTTCTGTCATTTAGACAAAAAAAAGTTTCATTGACGGTATTTCGCCCCTGGTACTCAAGTGCTGCGCCTCTTCTTTAGCTAAACCTCTACGCAAATTATTTCACCTGTTCTATACGACAGGATTCTTTCCTTCAGCATGGAAACTTGCACATGTTCAGCCAATACCAAAAAAAAATAGAGGCCAGCGATCCCCCAAATTAGAGACCAATTACCCTTACCTTGATTCTTTCCAAGTTTTTCGAAACACTCATCAACACTCAATTGATGAAATATCTAGAAACTAATCACTTTATTAAGATCGCCAATACGACTTTCGTGCTGGCCGCTCTATTGGAGATTTACTAACATTCCTTCTTCTTTTTGCTAGTTTCAGGATTTATGTAGGTCTAGACCCTGTTTTCTTAAAATGGATTAAAATAGATTGAAAGTTTTCTCTCTCAATTCAAGCTATATCGGACGGAGTTACTTCTGACCGTTTTATAGCCCATGCTAGTGTACTACAAAGTTCTCTGCTCTCTCCTACTCTCTTCCTCATTTTTATTAATGATCTGCTAGCTCTCACTTTCAATCCAATTCATAGTTTTACAGACGACAGCACCCTTGATTTCGTGTATACTCGTTCGACTCTATAGCTGATTCCCGTGGGAATGTTATAGTAGTTGAAAAACAAAGCCACATGTTCAGCTCATTAAACTATGACCTTGCAACAACACTCGCTTGGGGTAGAGCAAATCGGGTGTTGTTTAATGCTTCCAAAACGCAATATTGTCTATTATCACCCAAACGTACTCAAACTCTCACTCAACCCATTTCCGTCGATGGAGAAGATATCTCGAGCACACAATCGCTTAACATCTTAGACATTGAAATATCCAACAATCTTAGTTGGTCTGATCATATTTTTGGTATCGCCAAAAACGCGATGAAATGCCTAGGTTTTTTCGAAAGATGCAAGAAATACTTTACTCCATCAGACATAGCGCAAATCTCATATCAGGCCTAGATTAGAATATAACTCCCATATTTGGGAACGGATACACAGCATTGTCCGCGTTTGACAAAATCCAAAAGAAGGCTTTCCGGTTTATTAGCGATGACATATCAATAGTAACTATTGATTCCCTAGAGCATCGGCTTAATGTCGGGTTTCTGTCTCTCTTTTATCGCTACTGCTATGGTCATTACTCTGACGAATTTTTTTTCCCTGATCCCTTGTATGCGCACCATATGAGCTGTAACCCGAGCTCACTCTCACACCCTTGAAGTCAGATTCGGCCGTGCCGTGAAATTCCGCGAATCCTTCATAAGCAGAATATTACGAATGTGGAACAATTTACCATCCTCTGTTTATATATAAAAATTGATATATAAATATTTATTAAATCTAAATTTAAGTTTTTTGCTACTTTCATAATACTTTATTTGTCCTATCCGAGATTTTTTTAATCTAAATATATGACATTGAAGTCAATATGCTCACTTTTTTTTACTCCGCTAAAAATATAATGAGATTGTATTCGCCACCCATCCTTACCTTCTAAAACTCACCAATTTCTCTTCTATTTAACAAAGTGCAAGAGAGTATTCAGCGCAGTTTTTTTCGAACATAATTAGGTTCATATTCCTAATGAAAGCTCATTAAAAACTTAAAGCTGTCCGAATTACAAGCACTAATGGAAAGATTCTAGGCCTGAAGCAAAGATAACCTAATAAGAAGCCGAACAAAATTGAGAATTGTTCGTGTTTTTAAGAAAGAAACAAATAATGTCATACTTACATATGTCTTTTCCATGAATGGGGAAAGGAGACAACGAGTTAAAAACAAAAAAACGAGAGAACGTAGGATTACCCGAACGACAAAATCTTATTGAATCCTTCAAAATCCTTTCAATCTATTCATAATACGTGTAGAGGAAATTCGCACCCGAGCGAATTTCACCTTATAGCAGGGAAATTCGCATCGTAATTTTTTTAACTGAAAATGCACGTGCAGTATAAAAACGTCGAAAAAGTGATCGTGCAAATTTCACAGAAATCACAAATTTATAAAATTTATAACATAGCGTAAAGGAATATTACAAAATAGGATTTTAGAGATCCGACGGGAATTCTATACCTTAAAGAATGTTCACATAAACAGAATGTTATCTTGTAAGTAGCTATAACTTCAAGTTCAAGCAGTTCAACTTATAATCGAGAAGATTAACCTGTGAGCGAATTGTACAAGAACAATTATTATGGTGTGGGTTATGGCTTTGCATTTAAAACAGGGTGCGAATATCATAGGTGTAATTATTAGAAGAACGAATAAGAGCATTATAAATTAAACAAGGTACGAATATCACAGATGCAATTTTTGGAAGTTCGAGTGAAAGCGGTCTTCTTTTAACAGGGTGCGAATCTTATACAAGTAGTTTTTGGAATTTTGAGTGATAGCAATTTACTTTAAACAGGGTGCGAATATTATGGTACAATTTTTGGAAGTTCGAGTGATAGTCTTCTGCTTTAAACAGGGTGTGAATGTTAATGGTACAATTTTTGGCAGTTAGAGTTATAGCCTTCTACTTTGAACAGGATGCTAATCTTATACATGCAATTTTCGGCAGTTCGAGTAATACATAGTCTTCTACTTTAAACAAGGTGCAAATGTTAATGGTACAAGTTTTGGCAGTTCGGTAGTCTTCTACTTTAACAAGTGAAAAAGCTAGAATTGGTCTAAGACCAATTCTTATGATACCCAAAATGAATGCCCGTATGAAATTTCGTATGGTCACCCATTTGAGCAATTTTGATTTTTTGCATTGGTTTCTAGCATATATTTCTAGAACGGCTCGTCGGACAGAAAAAATGATTATAACCAATTTTATAGTATTTCTTATTCTGAAGAAGCTTTTAGTACAATAAAAATGTCTAGGACTGATCGTTTTCAAAGTATATGTAAAAAACCAAAATTTTGATATGGCAACACCAAGAAGGGGTTGCCCGATTTAGTTCATTTTTGAAATTTTATTTGCTATTACTATCAAAACACAATGTTCCAAATTTCAGCTTTCTATGTCGACGTGTTCTCTGGTACTGTCCAAATATATAGTGTAAAACGAAATTTTTGTATGGCAGCCCCAAGAAGGAGTTGCCCGATTTGTCTCATTTTCGAACTTAATTTTACTTTTTTTGTAATGTCCGTGTACAAGATTTCAGCTTTCTAAGTGAACGCGTTCTCGAGTTATCGTACGCACGGACGGACGGACATGCAAAAATCAAAATAACTTTTAATATTATGCGTGCGTGTCCAATCCATTTTGCTCTACCATCATTATTTCCAGGTGTTACAAACGGAATGACAAACTTAGTATACCCTATAGATTTCATCTAGGGTATAAAAAGAGTGCGAATGTTACAGGTACAATTTTTGGAAGTTGGAGTGATAAGCTTCTACTTTAAACAGGGTGCGAATATTGCAGATACAATTTTTGGAAGTTCGAGTGATACCCTTCTACTTTAAATAGGGTGCGAATGTTACATGTGCAATTTTCGGTATTTCGACTGACAACCTTCTACTTTAAATAGGCTGCTAGTATTACAGGTACAAGTTTTAGAAGTTTAAGTGATAACAGGGTACGAATCTTATAGATTCAATTTTTGGCCGCTTGAGAGATATAGCCCTCTGATATATACTATCAAATATAATTAAGTGCAAACCTGCTTTCTTCTTGTTTCCCGAGTTTGATATAAGTTTGATATAAAAGTAATTTACAATTAAAACATTGCATATATATAGGGATAAGAATTTCAAGAACTCAGTTTAAGGCTCGATGTTGGTTATTGTTAAATAGAATGAAATGTCCTCAATGTTATGTCACTAAACGCCATCTAAATCTTCAGATGGAATACTAAGTCAGCTCATGGGGACGCATCTTAAAGCCCTGGTCACACCGGGAGGGGCGTGGTACTGCCCGGTGGCACGCGGCAAAATAGAGTGTTCACACCGAGAGCGGCAGGTTTTATCCAAATGTACTCTAGTTTCGAGGAACAAATTCTATTATTAGTAGCTCTGCTTGAAGAAAAGCAGAGAAAAGTGATGAGGTTCGATTACAAATACTTAAGAATGCAAAAAGCGTCATTTAACGAATTGTGCGGACTTATTTCGAATGAAAAGGAATTTTGCCGCCAGCGGCACTGGCAAAATTGTGTTTTTGAGTAATCTCCAAAATTGCCGCGCGGCAACTATTTTACTGTGCCGCGCCGCTCCCGGTAACTATTTTACTGTGCCGCGCCGCTCCCGGTGTGACTTATACATTTAATTTTGCAAGAAGAATCGTGCAGCGGCAACTGAAAAATGCAGCGCCGCTCCCGGTGCGACACCCACTTAATGCATATAATTGTAATGTCTGCGATGACGTTTGCGAATGGCGACTCACTTCCTCTTAGGCATGGAACCGACACATATACATAGGCTCTAGTTTGATTCTGCGATATGCCTGAAAGGATTTCTGAATATTGAAATGACTACACTCCATTTGAAAAATAAAAAATTTTCAAACGTGATTTTCAGAGCGAAGAAACTCTGAGGAATCCATTCGCATACTACAATCTACTAATTTACCGAACATCCTGCACATGTACATTTATAGATATATTCAAATTCATAAATAATTTATTAATAACGTCAGCTTAGAACTACGTCATGTTTTGACAGATTTACAAGTTCTCGATTACATATAGTTGTTTAGTAAATTAATAAAAGAGCATGAGGTCATTGGATTTAATAGTTGCGGAAAAAAAATTTGTCTAGTTGTCTCAAAGAAATGCTTAAAAATGTTTCACATTAATATTCGTAGTCTGGCGAAGAATTTAGATGAGCTATTAATAATTTTAAATAAACTAGAAGGGGATATGGATATTATTATATGTACTTATTAAAACATGTTTGATTACAACAGACTGTTTTTATCTAAATAAATATGTTTATTCAAAACTAAATAAATGTGACGAAATGTTTACGTTAAGACAGAATACACCATGCATCCCAGCAAACATGGCGAAACGCAGAAGATTCACTTTCTTATTACCTGGACGATAAAATATCTCGCGGATGATAATCATATTCGCATTGCATTATTAACTTCCAACGGGAGAAACTGTTACCCCGAAGGCAAAACATCTTGAAGAAACGAATGCGTATCTTCTACGCGATACGTTAAAGTAATTCGCCAATATCCATCCTGGCGAGTTATTTTCATATCATGAATAAGAAACGTATTCGTTTCTTCAAGATGATTCGCTTTCTTATCGTTTAAGCAAATCGTTCAAAAATCGTCCTTTGGAATTTGTAGTAAGGGAATTAAGGAGATATTTCTTTAAAGTAGGTATATATTTATTTAATTAAATTTTTTTTTAATATAAATTGGTGGAATTAAAATCACTAGTGAACTCACAAATTAATTACTGTCATGGAGTTTAATGACACGTTCTTCCAAATGATAAACTCGTGTATCATAGAGATGACAAATAAGCGAAACTATTGTCTTCTTGCTTCACATTTAAAATCAATCTACGCAAGACAAGGAAGAAATCATTTCACAGTATTTGCTTTAATTTCGCGTGGAAGATATTTGGGCAATATCATCCACATATCGTCCGGAAGATTTTTCATCCAAATGATTGCTGGGATACCTGTAAAATAGATTTACTTCAACAAATGCGCTGGAGGTACACATAATCTTTTATAAAATATATCAGTTAAAATAAGAACTATATTTTATAGAAGTCCTAACGCTAGTGCAAACGACTTCATCTCATCTCTCGACGAATATTTGTACAAAACTGAAAAATCTACGAATCACTGTATAATAGGGATATAATCATTGATATTTTAGGAAGAAGAAATTCTCCAGTCATCACTATTTCGATACACTGACTAAAAATGGTTTCTTGAAACATTTGTTAGGTGCCACTAGAGATAGGAAAACAAAACAATCCTGTCTTGACCATATATTCTGCAAACATAACAATATCTTTAATTTTATACCACAGATACTTCGAAAATATATAACAGATCACTATAGCGCTTTAGCTAAATTAGTTTATTTATGTAATTCAGTCTACAGAGATCATCTCCTACAGACTATGCTAATATAACTTAATTAATTAATATAAATTACCAATTAACTATTTACATAAGTATTCAACCAAACAAGAATATCAAAATAAAATGCAACTAAAGAAGAGATTACAGGAACTTGCTAAATAAATTAAATAAGCAAGACTACAAGCACCAAACTCTTTATTATTTCGTTTTATAAAACCAAGCATCTTTAAAGGCCTGCAGCAGATATAATTAATATGCAAACCACTTCCCGATTTCATGTCAAGGTCCAAAATTTGAGGTCATAAATTTAAGTCCAATTATACTGGTTCAGATGATACTTCTAAATTTTTTTGGGTTTTACTACAACAAACTACCGAAAATTGCACCTGTAACATTCGCACCCTATTTAAAGTAGAAGACTACCACTCGACCTGCCAAAAATGGTACCTGCAATATTCGCACCCTGTTTAAAGAAGGCCGCTTTCACTCGAACTTCCAAAAATTGCATCTGTGACATTCGTACCTTGTTTAATTTATTATTTATTATTCGTTCTTCTAATAATTGCACCTATGATATTCGTACCCTGTTTTAAATGCAAAGCCATAACTTACACCATAATAATTGCTCTTGTAAAATTTGCATACAGGTTAATCTTCTCGATTATATGTTGAACTGCTTGAACTTGAAATTATAGCTACTTACAAGATAACATTATGTTTATGTGAACATTCTTTACGGTATAGAATTCCCGTCGGATCTCTAAAATCAAATTTTGTAATATTCCTTTACGCTATGTTATAAATTTTATAAATTTGTGATTTCTGTTGAAAAAATTTATATCGGTGCGAATTTCCCCCTATGAGGGGGAAATTCGCACGACCATTTTTCGACTTTTTTATACTGTATGTGCATTTTCAGTTAAAAAAAACATTGCGGTGGGAATTCCAATTTTACTAGGCGTGCAAGGGAAATTCATTGAATAAATAACTAATAAGGAAACGGCATATCGGGTGAAAACCTAAGCCACTCGGCGAAATGTATTAGTGTGCTGTGTTTGTATTCGTTTCGTCATGGCAGTAATGAAATCATGAAATTTTGAAGAGGGACATTTTTTATAAACCAAATTGCTATGTAAAATAAACAAATTTTTAGCGCCCCCTTATTTTCAGATAATATTTCTTGGCGTTGCCTTTGTATGACTGACATAATTTAGGCAGCAATTACAATTCAATTGTAAACAACAAAAAACAGCATTGGAAAATGTAAAATTTTTTGTCATGACTGTTAAGCTTGAAGAATGCTTTCCCACGACAATAACGCGGTTTGTTCCTGCAGCACAGCGCACTTCATTACACTTATTTAAGACTCCGGAGTCTCGATTACATAAAATATGGTTGGCAAAAGAATATTTCACTTATTTCACATTACTATTAAGTAACAATCCTGTTAAATTATTTATTTATCACAATATCGCGAATTCAAATCCGAACTTCTTTTCAAAAAATATGAAATCTCAGAAATGTTGAACTGACGCGAAATAAGCAGTAGGCCCTCTTGGCATTTCTCCCCCCCCCCCCCTGACCAAAGGTCATACTGTCATTGAATTGCTTAAACACGTACACTGTATTCGCACGATACATCGCTTCCTTATTAGTTATTTATTCACACTACCTCACTTTTTTAAGAAAAAGATGAATTTCGCTTTGGCCAAGGTGCTGAAAGGAGATGTAAAATTCCTCTCAAATAAAATTCTCATTTTCCCAAAACATTAGAGAATCCAGCATGAGTTACTATAGTACCACTTAATCACTTCAGACCAAAACGAATATAAGCAGCAGAAGCACGTGCTGTTCCAAATATCCTAGGATTACAGCAACAAACATTGGGATTAAAACAACAAGTATTGAGATAATTCTCTCAATATTGCAGAAAAACATGTTTTCACAAAAGCGCGGGAGCATTTCATGAGTAAAATTTGAAAACTCCTCCCCTTCTCATTTATTTACGAAAATGAATCATTCTGTCGTTACATGTAATCTGCGCTTTCACATTTTTTCTCTTTATTCGACAGTTTGATTTTTTTGGTGCATGTCATGGTCGTAGCGTGCTGCATGCAGCAGCATGTTACATGTATGATGGCGACAGATGTAGCATAGCAGTGTTCACAGTGTCACACAGCGAATGTGCTGCCATGAGTGACAGAACGACACGATTTAGCATTCTCTTTAAAATCTTATGTTCAAGGTTTAAATTTATTTGTTAAGGGTTTAAAATTATTTGTTCAAGGTTTAAATTTATTTGCTTAAAGTTTAAACTCATTTGTTAACGGTTTAAATAAATCTGAAAATGCTATACAATACAAACCTTGAATAAAATTATCTCCTGCAGTCTGTTCTATACTCCTATCACTACGTGCATAAAACTATTTTTTGAACAGGTAAACTGGACAGATATCTGTTCAATTCAAAAATTTACTGGCAAGATTGGCAGGCGATGTTCCAAGATTTGCCGGATAGAAAAAGTGGCTGATTAAACGAGCGGCAGACTTCTGGACATTTCTGAGTGCCAGACGTTGTCGCCAGATATGTATATATCTGCCACCGTGATTACACGTATCTACCCACAAAATTGGGCAGGTATCTGGCATTCTGCCAGATCGTTTAGGAGCACCTTAAGTTTGCCATTCCGTTTGCAACACCTAGAAATATTGATGGTAGAACAAAATTGATTAGACAGCCATGCATAGAATTAAAAGTTATTTTGATTTTTACATGTCCATCTGTCCGTCCTCACGATAACTCGAGAACGCATGTACTCAGAGAGCACAAATTTTCAACATGGGCTTTTAAGAAGAAAATTAAAATTAAGTTCGAAAATGAGACAAATCGGGTAACTCCTTCGTAGGGTTGCCATACAAAAATTTAATGTTTCACTAGATATTTGGACACTGCCTGAGAAGGATCCTATCCGGCACCATAGATTCGCCATTTTCTCTTTTAATCGATTCACATGACGCATTTCTTAAAAAGTAAAAAATATAAAGTTTAATATTTATGTAAATTTATTCAACTGGATCCTAAACAGAAGGTTCTAAACAGAAAGATAAAGTGAAGAAAGATTATTAGAATTATATTCCACATTTTAATTTGCCACTAACTTTACACTTCGTTATGATGCATTGCAAATTTGCCTTCTATTTAAGAAAATTACGATTACCACTAACTAATTTCACTATAGAAATAATAAAAAGATCTTAAATAATCAATTAGGAGTGCAAATCACAAGTATTTCAGTCTTATTTTGCATTTTTTATCGATAAAACTTTCGTGGCACTTTGTTTTGATCCGAACTGATTTCCCTGAAATAAGATTTAAACTAACAAATTGATATAATATTTATTGCAACATATTCAATGGATCCAGTGGAATAAATTTACATAAATATTATCACTTTATTTTTCCCGTTTTAAGAATCGATCCGTGTGACGTCACACGCACTTGACAGTCCGGACAATCATACCTTGTTACTCTGTATATCGTGGTTTTGAGTAAAATAAATCAGGAAAAATAAGTAGACCCTGTATAAAGGAAATAAAGTAGCAAACGCGGAAAATTAACATTCTATGCAGCGATTGCAAGAATTTTCTGGGAACATAGGAGAAAATACTGACGATAGACTCTGTTCCACGTCGTGAGCAATACAGTGGGGGACATTTCAAAAAGTGAAAAATCCAAGACCACGATTCATGACTAATAATTGAGCGTCGATAAGTAAGCATCCCATGAAAAGGGAATTCCACGGGGAAATAGCAAAGTTAAACAGGAAGAAAGAAAAAGAACAGAAGGAAAAACCTATCTGGCAGCAAGCGGACGAAGCACCGTCGGTGGATAAGTTTTGGAAATTTTCTCATTTAAAAACAAAAATATATTTTGCATTATTATATATACATATATGTATAGACATAGAGTATGAAAACCCGCAGAGCTATGATTTGTTAATACCTGTTAGAATTGCTAGTATTAGGAAAGGTTCTAATCCCACTGTTAGCCAGGGGAATAAACGAAATAAGTACCACAAGGAACTTCAGACACATAGGCACCATCTTGTTGCCTGAATTACAATTAATGAAGATTTTACGCGCAACAAAGAATACACAGGGTCAGTGAGGATCAACAAGGTGTACATGAGCTCGAAAGGTTAGTCAGAAAGAATTCTGTAGGGGCATAGATCTAATAGCTGTATACTACAAATGTACATAGGTACCTAAATATCGCCAAAGTTCTGTTACATAGTTACAGTATCCCAAAACGATAAATCTGTTTTTTGCATTAATAATACAAGATATGAGTCAGATAAGTATAAGGGTATGCAAGTGCTCTTCTTAAATGGCATATTAGTTCCAAATTTTAATTCGGTGTTCATGCGTTAATAGCGTTAATATCACGTTGAGTTCCAGGAAGATGGGTATATCCCCATAGAAAGTTTTCACGTTTCAACTTACATTGGGTGAAAAATATAATATTTTACACGCGTAAGAGTTCATTAGGAGCGCTAGAGAATTAGATAGGGTCATTTCAGGTGACACACTTTAAAAAGAAGAAGATTAAAAAGAAAGAAAAAATTACAAAAGGCCGGTAGACTTGATAAAGCCTCATTCGAACTTGTGACTGTTGCGTAACTACTAACTTCTCTTGAACGGGAGTTTGATTCTATCTATTCCATCTGGGCTCAGGACACACAAGATATTGATCCGGGAGTTAACACTCCTTCGTATAATTTCTACTTGGTTTATCCATATGTCGCCAGGCAAAAAAAGGGGAACAATCACCCAATTTCAAAGTGCAATGAGAAATCTTGCCACCATATAATTCACATTTACTTTTTATAAAAAGGATTTATATGGGCAATTGGTGTGACCTCCATCATTGAGCTTCTATGGTAGGCGATCAGAGATAACCATACCGATGAGACCTCCCTGATCGCTGGGTCGAAAAGTTCAATCATTTTTTTGCACTTAAAATGCATTTTGTAAATTTATTGAAATTATTTTCAATAAATTTCAGTCTGTTAAGACGAGAAATCCCCTTCGTTAAAACATTTCTTTCATCCATTCAGGTACATCCCGTCTGTTGGAGCGCTTCCTCACGTCGGAGAATCTCAAATGTAAGTACCTTCAGTTTAGTTACATTGCATAAACGTTGTAGAAATCCTGTTGGAGTATACTAGTCCTTTTAAACGTCTAGTAGTGAATTCATTATTAAAAGATACTGGAGGTGGTGTGCTAACCAGGATTGCCGATTGAGTGGGATTCTGTCATGTAAGACACTCGTATACACTATGATACTGGACTTTCAATATTCACGTACTAGTTATTACAAATCTAAAAATGTCAGATTGGAAACATACTTATATTCGTTGTATTAGCGTATGATAAGCAATTCGGTTATGTAAAATTTTATCGAGTTGATTACTTGCCTACACTGCAAGTCTAATAATAATTCATATGACGTTATCCTCAGATTATAGACATACTTTTATTCTTTGTATTAGCGCGTAATGTGCCTTGCAATTAGTCGAAATGTTATCGTGTCTAATTTTTGTGAACCGTATAGCTTTGAACGGTCAACCAAATGGTTATGTGAAGCTTAATTTTAAGTTTGAAAAATAAACAGATATTCGGTCTATCAACCACATAACGAATGTCTCCATTGAATGAAATTCAAGAGTGTATGATGTTTTTACTGTAGATTTGACCTTTTTATGAAGTTTCTAGTTATAGTTACAGCATTCGGAGACGAAAATTATCCTTATTGAATACAACTCTCGTCTGTCGGCTCAGAGCTTGCAAGTCCGATGTATCGCTATACGTATACCCTTCGGCTTCGGAGCTGGGGTCCAAGTTTTCGTTATGTCCACATGTTGATTACGCCTAAGGTGACTTGAAAACTGAAATTTATCGAAGTCTAGTAACATAACAGTAAATATCGAATGCTTACGTACTCTTACAAATTTGTATAAAAAAAAAAAAAAAAAGTTGTCGATACCAATCTAAATTTACCGCAGAATTAGAAGAAATTGGGGGGTGAATATAAGCCTAATCAATAAATAATATCTTGTCTTTATAAAGTCCTCTCTCCCGGAGCCCTCTCGTAATGATTCCAGGTCATCATCTCTAGGGACATTGCAAAGTATTGCCCGCGATGTCGATTGGGTGGATGAGGCAATGGCAAGAAGACGTTCCATCTACGTCTTCGGTAAGTAAGGGTAAGTGGTGTAAGCGTCCCTTCTGGACCAGGTGTAGTGCTGCGTGATTTTTTTGAAGGTACGAATTAATATTTTTGTGTATGGGCAGTGACAGCGGCAGGTTTTCGTGGGAACTTCCCACACTCTCCGCCATTAGTCGAGGCGAACTAGCATGCCGCCCTGTTGCAATGTTGTCACTGAGTGATCTGTCAGCTCATGCTAGCAGTCTGGACTTCACCCCCTAACGAATCGCTCCCATAGTTCCATAACATGCATTTTAAATGGAAGTTGGAAGTCTCGCTTGATTCTTAACTTATTGTTAAGTTAACTTTGGCATGAAGTGGCGACATTTTATTCTTACAATTATATGTAATTATAAATTATTTCAAATTTCATAAATATAAAACGTTTTAATAATACTCAACCATTCGCTTATATATATAATATAATAATTTATTTATTTATTAGCAACAAAAGCTGCTTTTTTTGCTACAATTATAAAATTACACGTTCATTTCAAGGGACATTCAATTTAATATAAACTATCGCTTATTTGTTGAAGCTTTTTAAATTCATTTCTTCTTTTATTGCAACTGGTAAATTATTGAATAACTGTATACCTTTCAATCATGTATGAATTTTGTGCTCTAGTTGCTCTTAATGGTTCTAATCAGAAATTATTGTTATTTCTTAACTGGTACGGATGACATATCTCCAACATATTTTAAATTCCGGTATAAATAGCTTGGTAGTAGATTATTTTAAGTCTGTGAACCATAGTTAACACCTTAAGTGTTAAACGTTGGTTAATATTCATCCACTTCAATGCTTCCAACATTATCCGTATTGATGTTGTTCTCCGATGACATTGTAATATACATACATCTCATTGCCCTATACTGCAATTTTTGTAGTGTGGTAATAGATTGATTCAGTCCCATATAAAAAATGGTTGAACAGTACTCAAAATGTGGCTTTATTATTGTGTTATACACTTTTATGGCAGTTAAAATGGATACGTCGAATTCTTTTAAAAAAATATTTTTTTTTTTGCGATTTTCTTACAAATATAATTAATATGTTGTTTAAATACTAGTTTATTATCAATTATAGGTATTTCATTTCACTCACAATTTCAATAAGTTCATTGTCCAAAATAATACTAGGTAAACTTAAAACATTAAGTATCATACACTTTGTTTCCATAAATGGGCTCTTGCAAGATCAATATTAATTTTATTAATACATTTATTTATATCTTGTTCGGATTATATATATATCGTCAGCGAAGTCTTAATTGAATGTACTCAAGTACTTTGCCCATATCGTTTATATAAATTAAGAGCAATAATGCAGCTAATATTGATCCTTGTGGAACTCCAATATCATTTTAAAGATCTTCAGATATCACATCGTTGATTTTTATTCTTTGTGTCCGATTATTTATGTATGATTTAAATAAATTTCTTCTTTGTTCTTGGTTCCATATTTTTTTAATTTTTCCAGAAGAATGTTCCTATCTATGATCTTGAAAGCTCATTTTAGGTCTAGGAATACAGCACTGATAATTTGAGCGTCATCTATTAAACATTTTCATTCACAGATAACCCAAGTAATAGCAGTCTCACACGACTGACTATTTCGGAAGCCCGATTGATGCTCAACGATTAATTGATTTAATTTTCAGTTGTAACTGCGATGACTTTTCCAGTACCTTTTCATATATGGGAAGCATGCCTACAGGCATCAGATCTTCACACTTTTTTGAATTTGTAACCTTCTGTACTGGCAGTACCACTGACTCTTTCCATGTACTTGGAAATTCACAGCTCAAGAAAGATGAGCTCACTTATTCTAATAAAACTGCTGCAATTATGTAAAATGCATCTTTAAACATTACAGTATTCATGTGATAGTAGTCTTTCTTTATATTTACTTTTCCTAGAATTTTATATATATCCTCTAACGTTACTGGATAAATAAAAAACTTATTTGTCGTTTCAAGCACTAAATTGCATTATAAATTACATCAGTCACTATAAGTAGAATTTCCGAGTCACTTTTTTAATTTCCTTATGATTTTCTTTCAATACATACGATTTAAGAACCTTCCACATCGATTTTTGGTCAGTGGCATTGTCTATTTTTCTTTTTATTTTATTATTCTTAGTTCACTTAAGACAAGTATTATACATTTTTCTGACCGACCTATATTGTTCCCTAGATATTTCAGATTTCATACTTTTTTATTTCACTTTGTTTCATTTTTAATAACTCCGAATCAAACCAATCATTATAATATATTTTACAATTTTTTGTTGAGATATAATTTCAGAAGATTTTTTGTAACTCATTTTGTAATATTGATGCTTTTACGTTAACATCATTTACATCACCTATACTCTTAATATAACTATGTATTATTAATATCACGCACGAAGCAAACTTTTCTTGTTATAGAAATTTCTATTGTCTCATGATCACTAATTTGTCTTTTGGTATCTACTACTGCTTTAGTTACTGATTAGTTACAATATAAAAGTTTCGGATTGTCCAGTCACTCTTGTTGGCTGAATAATTATCTGTTTACATACATTATCAACAATTACCTGTTTCAAGTGATCCTTATATATATAATTATCCAGTCAGTTGATGTTAATATTACCTGCTATAATAAATAACATATCACTTGTTACGTCAAATATAATATCCATTTGTTGTTGAAAAAATTCACAGAACTCTCCTTTATTCCATTTGCGGAGGTTTATATAGGACTACAACAAATAGGAAAACACTGCACTGTAATCTTAACACCATGAACACCTATGAAAACTACAGATAGATTGCAGTGTCTGATGAATGTCCGAGGCGAAACCAGTAACATCTAGAGTAAACAATTTTGAGGATGGGATTAAATTGAAATGAAGTCAAAAACTTAAGTAGTTAGAATGTAGAATGTAAAATTAAAGCGCATGGAAACATTGACCCAGATTAATACGCCAGTCATCTTTGCCCATCTCAGCCCCTCCCTAACTGCAATGATTTGGAAGTGTAGAAGCCTTCAACCACACCAATGTAAATGCTAAAGCAGTCCAGTTATTTTTCCTTTATTTACTCTCTCTTTAATATGCTTTTCTGTCTTCGCAGTTGAAATTTCCTTAAATGCTCGACTTAATTTCATTATTCCCACAGTTGTGATTTAACGTAGATTTAAGCTTAGATAATAATGTGATTTAAGTAGAAGAAAGTAGTGCATATCGAGAGGACTAGAAGGAAGACTTAAACTGACGGGCAATATGTTCTTAATGACAGATTTTTCCTTCAGAGAACACGCACCCGATTCGGGTCCAATGACATATTTTGTAAGGGAACTTGTTTATGGAACTCACTTCCGGAATCAGTCAGGAAAACTTGTCCTCACAAGCAGTTCAACGAACTTCCTTTACTTCATCTTATGGACTCTAATGTATTTAGCTCATGCCTTCTATGCGCTCCCAAGGCGGTGGCGCATTCTGCGTTTCGGCGTTTAATCTCTTGTTGGTTTTTAATAGAGGTTTGTATAATGACGTCTCGCTCATTACTTTACCTTGATATATAAAATATTCCATGAGCACACCTGCCTGTTGGGCCTACCCACTTTTGCTTTGCAATTATGCGCATCTGTTCCTAAGCTTTTTTGTAGCTCCTAATTATTTTCTGTTAGTAATGTAAGGCAGTTGATGTCAGATACTGGCTATACCTACTGTATATTTTTCATATTTCACATTGTATTGCAATATTTACAGTTTATTTCATATCTCTTTTTTCTTTCTTTTTTGGCTTCGAATTAAGCTCTATTGTTTATTGTTTTACTCGCATTATTTTTAACTATAGTATCAATATAACTTTCAGCCGCAGTGAGCCTGGTCACTGTTCCTATATTAATTATCTAACAATTTTGTAGTCTACTGGCAATTGTTATTGTTAGTTTACCATATATCTTTTGTTACTTACTGGATGTACCTAACGTTGTAATGTAGCGTAAGCTGTGGTTCTTTGATAAATGATTTTCTATTATATTCTATATGTGGGAGATGGTATTTTTCAATGGGAAATATTGAAGTTGAGAAAATAGTTTGATAGAAATTTGAAGATATAGAACAAAGCCCTTTTTTTTCTTGTCCATTAATATCGTTTAATCACACAATTTGTTTTGCAGCCAATATAATTAAGAATCGTCTAATTTAAATCTTGGTAACATCGTAATAGCCAACGTTCTATGTGGCCGGGATGGTAAATAAACGAATTTTCTATTCTATTCTATTATGGAAAAATATCTTCCAGAAGGATATTCCCACTTAATTTAGTTATATAAATTATAAAAAGAATTCAGTGACTTTCGCAAAAAATACGTAGGTGTAGCCCTGGATATTTATTGGACTCAAGCATACTTTAGAACATTTAGTGCGAAGAAAAAATTAGTCCGATTGATTTGATATGAAAAAAATATCCACGATATTTCTGCTTTGACGTCTTATAATTTTCCTTATGTGAAAGCGTAGAGCATAAAAATTGATTTGCATGATTAATCACAATTAAGACGCAAACTATCTATAGAGACCCGGTTCATTCACATTTTACTAACACAACAAACAATTCAATAAAATTGAACACTCAACTCAATTACCGTAAATCTACAGTTTCACATTTATGTAAAGATAATATTACCTTCTATTAGAATTAACTGTTTAAACATTTAATCATTACTAAAGTGTGAAATTCTCACTAAAATAGAATACAATACACATTTGTTTACACTGAGTAGCGTCTTAATTTAGGCAATTTATAGATGTAAAAAAAATGTTTGTTTAATGCAATAGGAAAAAATTGAACTTTCCTTACTTTTTACTTTTTCTTTTCTCCTTGTTCAAATTATTGAACTTTTGATAAACAAAGTATATAAATCCACGGTCTAGTAAACCCGTAAACTACAAACCAACTTAGAATTTACCAAAATCCAATTTATGTGACAGTTTTGACATTGACAACTGGTCGTAATTGAGTACTGCCAGCATTGTATGATTTTCAAGAAATTCTTTTACAAACTGAAGAATGTTCTATAAAAGCGCGTTTGCACTCATTGAATAAATAGTTATTTATTCAATGGTTTTCACCACATCGAAATTACGTTATAATTTCGCTGATTCAGCATGATTTCGACGAAATCACGCTCGTAATGACGTAATTTCCAGTACAGAAAACTTAATCGTAATCATCTCATATTTGCGTAATTTCAATGAAATTACGTCGGGAATTCTAAAATTTGTCCGAACGCTCCCATTTTCGGTTTCCACTTTTTCTCAAACTGTATCATTTGATATTTGTTGTATGCATTTGTCTATAAATTTTTAAGGAAGAAATTTAAATATTATATTAATGTTGCTGACATTTATTTGATAATATAACCTTTTAATTACAAAAGTCTGGTTTATGTGATTAATTATTTTAGATGTCAATTTGGTATTTAAGTGTAGCACCTGTGACAGTTTTGACCGAGTGTTCAACTGTATGAATATACTGCTTCGTGCGAATCTTCCTTTTCGACACTATAATAGCAGGTTTGGCATTTCTTGCATTTGAACGGTAAAGAACAGACAAAATATATACATATTAACGAAGTGCTACAACGATTGTACAATATGGCAAATCAAAGACTGCAATTATATTGAATATTTTGCCATATTTTGTTTGTTTTTTCGACCATTTATATATTTTTATTTAAGGTACCTGTTTCACCTATAAAAAAAATGTGATAAAATGAGGGCACTAGTTTTTTTATTTATTTTTATTTTCCTTACCTGAACCGATATACACAAATCCACCCAAAATTTGCGCCCTACTTCCAATTTCTTATGCCCTTTAATCATTGAATAAATAACTAGTTATTTATTCAATGCCTTTAATTTGGCTCTTGCTAGTTTTCTGAGCTATAAGTGCAAAGTTTTAAACGTATTAGTGCGAAATAATTTTACAAAACCTAAAATTGAATAAAAATATGCACATCAAGTGTTAAAAACAACGTTCAAATTTCTAATGTTTATTAACGATAATCAACCACTGAACTCTTGAAACTAAGAAATGTTTACTTTCAGAAGCGCCAAATAAGTTCAATTAAGTTCAATCGGTGAGTATCAGCATGCTTAACTTTTCTGCGATGATAGACACTGGGGTGGACGAATTTTTCCTCCCCTAAAGTCTCTTAATCACGAAAAGTTAAGCATATTGCAGCATGTAATCCCTAGATCGATTACTGTTGATTGCATGCACATATCTAGATAATGGACCCTATTCTGTAATGTTTCATAAAATAATACTTTATGTTATTTTGAGGTGATAAATAGAATCGATGAGGATTCGTTATATTTCTTGTTGAATCGAAATGGGCCAACTCGCACGTAGTAAGCACGAAGCAGAAACATTTTGCTACACTTGTGCCCAATCAAGTTACAATTATTGATATAAATAATAATTGTATCACAAATTTACAGGACGTAAAAAACACCAGAATTAAATTATTATATTATCGCACATAAAGAATTCAACAGTCGTCCGATCAGAAAGTTCAAAATCTCAGATTGGCCAACACTATACTTGCTTGCAGTATGATTGGTAATTTCGCACTACACATTTAAAAAATTCTGTGAGCGAGTGGCTAAGTTTTCACTCAGTTGGGCAAGATTTCAACTTCGGTTCAATAGGCCGTCCTACACCATACCGCATCCTGCACGCGAATTTCACTTTTTGGTGATGACAATTTTCTCATCACCAAAAAGTGAAATGCGCGTGCAGTATGCTATATGGTGTGGGACGGCCCAATTGATGAGAGACAGCCGGGGGGAGGAACATTTTCCTACACCCGACTGTCTCTCATCACCAAAAAGTGAAATGCGCGTGCAGTATGCGATATGGTGTAGGACGGCCCAATGACGGTATACCCCGTCGTACATGCTTCACTGTGATGCAAGTTTTCGTTCTCGGGGGGAGGATTTTTCCGAATTTTTCCTCTTCCCGAGTGTCTATCAACTACGAAAAGTTGCATCACAGTGATGCATGCTAGCGGCGTGTACGACGGGGATATGTACGTAGTATCTGCTTTCGAGCAATGTTCCATTAGCCATAGCCCACACAGGGGAGGATATTGGCACTTTTTACGGCCGAGAAGTATTCGGGGGAGGAAAAATGCCGAAATTCCAAGTTTCGTTCGGGAGTACGGTCAGCATACCAATACTACAGCAAGCCGGCCATTTTGCAATTGCGAAATTTCTGAAATTTCTCATCGGACGGCTGTACATATGTTTATTTGCGGTGATAATATAATAATTTAATAATCATTACGTATTGTGAATTTGTAAAACAATTATTGTTTATATCAAAAACTGTGACTTGGACTTGAACACGCTCACAATTAATTTCGGTAATCATATAAGGAACTACGCGAAGGCATTATTGTTATGGCACGTCTAAGTCAAATTTCTTCCTTCCCTAAAAAGTTCTCGTCTGGGTTGGCCGCACTGACTTATAACAATGGATTGAGCGTATTGTCATTTTCCTATTGGGAAGCATGGCACAAGTTTTATAGTTCTCTCTTTCGCCCTATGGCAGAGTTGGAGCTACCAACACAAAATATTGCATTCTGGAACGTTTGCTTATGCCATTTGACGTTTTTATGTTGGCTACAGATGCCATAACCTCATAAGAAATAAGGTAAAGATAGTGTTTACCATGCTCCGTCTCTCTTGCCCATAAGCAGGATTCAGTTTAGAATAACTTTTGAAAATTAAAGTCGGAATGAGTTTAACTCCTTATAAGCGATTAAAATATCACTTGGGCACAAGAAAATATATTTTTTTAATTAAATTCGATTTACGGGTGTAAAATTTCATCTGATTGGTTGAGTTTTACATGTTTTTTATGTAATCGTTTTAACGGGTGGTCTAACGGTGATATACAGAAACACAATATTTTTTGTGCCATATGAAATAGCAAATCGCTCAGTCCATTGTTATAAGTCAGTGGTTGGCCCTTATAATGTATATTTCCAAAAAATACATTGAAATTGAATTTTTATATTTTTATATACAATATTCGCCAGTAAAATTAAATCAATGTCAAGCTGATATCAATATAAAGCATAGAGAAGTTAAGTGATGAAATGCGACAATCTTCATATTAGACAAGTAATTCCTTCAATCTAGTACAATTCCATTGCAAATATGGCTGTTCAGCTGGTTCAACCATCAGTGTAATGTGTGGAGAATTATTGTTGAAAAAGCTTAAGTTTAGTAATGCTGTTTAAAATAAAGTAATTACGTTCAAAAATATTACAAGTTTAACATCGAAATTAATAAAATAGAAGACTAAATGTCTTCACTACAATTCGTTGTACATCCGATTCCAGGCACGGAGGAGCAATTAAACGACAGGTAAAACAGCAATGGCTCCCCAAAACTTGAATCATCTAGAATTGTTTTTGGTACGAGGGGAATGGCGAATCCACGTTAGCGCAATCATTTCAGCCATTACGTTGTTCTGATTGTAGTTTCGTAAGTGGCATATTTCATGTGCTGATTGAATTGTTGGTTTGAGATATCGTAGATTTTTAATCTTTGTTTATTTCTTAACATTTTCATAGCCGCCGAAATATTTTCCTTTATTCCGCCCTACTTCGCCTTTTGGTGTGAGGTTAATAACATAGATTGCGAGTTTTTCTTAATTGATAAACGTTTACATATTTTAAAAAGGCTTCTGATTTCGAACGTTTTCTGGCATCAGCTTTCATTCTCTGCCCTCTAGCAGTTCTACTTTTCTAAACGACTTAGATGAATATGGAAAAGGTTGCAATACTAGTCTTTTAGGGGTTTAGTTCCTTTGCTTAGAAAGACATTTGTTTCTATACATATACTGATTTTGTCAAAAATCAAAATTGTAGCCTCTTTGTTGCCTATCTAATATCACTCGGTCAATCGACACGTGTTTATGTAACTAATTTTCCCAGCTGTTAAAGGAGATAGGTTGGTCGATCTACTACAAGACTAGTTCAATGAATTCACGCTGAAATTTGGCAAAAAGAAATATTCTATCCTTATTTTGTCTCGTGAATTTTATCTATTTATCTGCTAGATATGTATGCACCGATAAAATTTATGTACATTAATTTGAAAGTTCTACAAATTTAAGTTGTCCATTCTCGGTGAAAAATGCCCAAGAATTTTTTGTTGAAATTTCAATGCAACAATTTAAACAAAAATATAAAAAAAGAATTTCTTCATAAAACGAAAAGTTTTATTTCACCATTGACCAAAATGCTGTAGTCAATCCTCTTGTTTATTTGAGTTAACTCAATTCCAAGAAACGTGTTAATTAGGATATTAATACAAATTATGGTGATTTCTGTGCACATTTGGTTTTAATTTAACATAAATAAAATAGAAGAACTAATGTGATTTTATTGATTATATAAATAAAACTTTCATTAATGAAAATATAAATAAATCCAAAAATTATTGTGAAATTTCTTAAAGTAGGTGTACCAACTATTAGTCGGATGTGATAGTTTAATTCTCACATCTTCCTAGTGTTTTCCCTCGCAAGTTCGAGCGATACGTTCACTATCGGCCATCATTATACTCTCTAGAGATGAATACACAGGGTAAACTAAGTTTCATTCCGTATGTAAGACAGAAATAATGCCGGTAAAGCAAAATGGGTTAAAACCCACCAACACATAATATTAAGTTATTTTGATTTTTACATGTCTGTCCGGACGATAACTCGAAGATACGTTGAAGTAAATTAGGTTTGAAAATGGGAATCACGTAACTCCTTCGTAGGGTAGCCATACAAAAATTTCGCTTTTCAATATATATTTGGGCACTGCACGAGAACACGCTTATGTAGACAGCTGAAATTTGGTACGTGATATTAGCATTGTAATAGTAAATAAAATTTAAAAAATGGACTAAAGCATGCTACCCCATCTTTGTGTCCCCATACAAAACTTTGGGTTTTCACTACACAGTCTTTCCGTCTAGGTGGTCCATAGAGCAGGGGGAGGGGTCTACATCAGCCGTTTGGGAGATACAAGGTGATTCAGATATTGTGCTAGTTTTTCACAAAACACCCTGTATCCTAAAAAGTACATGGTGTACGGTCACAGTCGAGAGATCATTAGATGCAAAACTTCATGGCTTTTCCAACGATTGCTCAATAACCTCAAATAGATCAAATTAAAGAGGAGAGTCCACAGCTACAGTTTTTATAAAAAAATATGTTATCTTAACCACCTTGTTATAAAAAACAGAAAGATGAATGTCCGTATGAAATTTCGTATGGGTACACATTTGAGCAATTTTGATTTTTGCAGTGGTTTTTCGCATATATTTCTAGAACGGTTCGTTGGACAGAAAAAAATGATTATAACCAATTTTATAGGATTTCATATTGTGAAGAAGTTTTTAGTACAATAAAAATGTCTTGGACTGATCGTTTTCACAGTATACATAAAAAACCTAAATTTTTATATGGCAACACCAAGAAAGGGTTGCCCGATTTAGTCCATTTTTGATTTTTTTTTTTTGCTAGTACAATGAGAACAGCACGTACAAAATTTCAGGTCTCTACATCGATGCGTTCTCAGACAGTGTTCAAATATATAACGGCAAACGAAATTTTTTTATGGCAACCCCACGAAGGAGTTGCCCGATTTGTCTCATTTTCGAACTTAATTTTACTTTTTTTTTTAAAGTCCATGTACAAAATTTCAGCTCTCTAAGTATACGCGTTCTCGACTTATCGTGCGCACAGACAGACGGACGGACGGACGGACATGCAAAAATCAAAATAACTTTTAATATTATGCATGGGTGTCCAATTCATTTTGCTCTACCATCATTATTTCGAGGTGTTACAAACGGAATGCCAAACTTAGTATACCCCTATAGATTTCATCTAGGGTATAATAAAATGGTAAGAAAATGCGAAATTCTTATTTTAGACCACCAGAACTCCGAAGAGAAGAAGAGTAAGAAGGTCAGTTGAGCAGTCGTTGGAAGTTCTGAAGTTCAGCATACAATGACTTTTTAAGAGACAGGGTGCTTTGTGAAAAACTAGCACAATTTCTTAATCTCCCAAACGGTTGATGTGGGTAAAGAATGTAAAATATTAGCTTTTAAAAATTCAATACAATACTTTTTGAAACGATAAATATTATTATAATTTTGATCATAATAAAGATTATTGTACATTTTAAGTGCGCGATAAAATAATGAACTTTTTGTGCACTTCTTATTCTAAACTCTGCAGCAATTCTTAATGATTGTACGTTTCTGGCAAAATATTATTCTTAATTTTGTATACCCCAGCATAGGGTATAACTAAATTGTCATTCCGTTTGTAAGACACAGAAAACCACCCACGCATAAAAGTAATTTTTGATTTTTGCATGTCTGTCTGTCCTCACGATAACTCAAGAGGAGCTGAAATATCGCACACGGGCTTAAGAAAAAAGTCAATTAAGTCTGAAAAATGGACAAATCGGGTAACTCCTTTGTAGGGTCGCCATACAAAAATTTCGTTTTTCACTATATTGGGACACTGCCTGAGAATGCGTTAACGTAGAGAGCTGATATTTTGTATTCTGCGTTTTCATAGAAATAGTAAAAAAACTAAAATTGGTCAATTCTTATCATACCCTAGATGAATGTCCGTATGCAATTTTGTATGGTCACCTCCTCTTTCCAAGTTTGATTTTTGTAGTGGTTTTTCGAATATATTTGTAGAATCGTTCGTCGGACAGTAAAAATGATTATAACTAATTTCATAGGGTGTTATATTCTGAAGAACTTTTCAGTACAATAAAAACGTCTAGGATTGATCGTTTTCACAGTATACGTAAAAATCCTAAATTTTTATATGGCAACACGATTTAGCCTATTTTTGAAATTATATTTAATATTTTTATGAAAACGCCGTGTGCAAAATTTCAGCTTTCTACGTTGACGTGTTCACTCCTCAGGCAGTATCGAAATATGTAGTGAAAAACGAAGATTTTGTATAGCAACCCCACGAAGGATTTACCGATTGGTCACATTTTCGAAATTTAATTTTACTTTCTTGTTTTAAAGCCCGTGTACAAAATTTCAGCTCTCTAAGTACACGCGCTCTAGAGTTATCGTGATCAGAGACGGACGTACGGACATGCAAAAATGAAAATAATTTTTAATATTATGCTTGGGCTTCCAACCTATTTTGCTCTACCATAATTATTTCTGTGCGTTACAAACTTGACATACTTCGTATACCCTATGATTTATCTACTGTATTAAAATTGGTTAAATAGAGTGTTACCGTATAACATTTTTAAGTTTTTTACGTATACTGTGAAAACGATCAGTCCTAGGATGTTTTTATTGTACTGAAAAGCTTTCAGAATATAAAGTTTGATAAAATTGGTCATAATCATTTTTCTTCTTATTATTATTATTATTATTATGTTGCGCTTGGAACTTTGGGTCCCTGTGCGGGGTTGGAGTACCAAGGCTCTGGTCTGACCCGACGAGGTATAACAGAGCCAGTGAGTGGGCCTTGAGGGCATGTAACTAATGACAAAAATTGTGATTCTTTTATGGATAAGACGGATGATAAAGATGAGGAGGGGAGGTAGTGAGGATATACAACAAGGGAAATAATATAAGAGGTTGGATGGAGAAAACGAAAGGGACCATTTGGGCGGGGGGGGGGGGGTAATGCGGGAAGCTGTTGATGAAGCAATAACATTAAATTAGTGCAGAGGATAACCGCTTGTTAAACTTGAAGCAAACCTGAGCTTGCAGCAAAGGTGGTCAAGTCTTTGAGTCTGCTAAAATCTATAGAGCAGAGCAGTTCATCTAAGGAATTGGCTGTTGGGCACGTTACATGTGTTGCAGAGGATAAGGTCAAGCTTGCCTATTGATTGGAAAAGTGTAGAATCGTAACTATGTCCGGCAAATAATCTATTAAGGGAACGAGCTTCCTTGGGGGTGAAGTCCCAATGGAGCCAGGAAGGCTTTTTGGGATGGGGGAAAAATTTCAGAAAGGATCTCTTTGTGAGAGACAGATGGGCAGTCTTCATCACACTCATCTTCAATGCAGCGCCTGTTATCAATCAGGGCAACTTCAAGTGAGATCTTGGACGGCGCTACTGTGTGAAGCTTTAAAGCTTCCCTGGCCTTGCTGTCCGCAAATTCGTTAAGCGTAAGGCCTTTATGGCCTGGGAGCCAAATGATGTGGAATGAGCAGCTTCTATGCTGGGAGGCTAATTAGTGTATCAATCTAGCATCAAACGGAGAGTCTTCGTTTCGAAGGACCATGCATGCTGCCTTGGAATCGGTTGTGATGAGTTGATTATTGCCACCGGTACTAGTCATATGTTCCATGGCCAGCCTGATAGCCATTACCTCACCAGATGTCAACGATCTGAGAGTATCATATGGTAAAGGGCATGACCGGGTGCCTCACTGCACTAATACCCGTATATTGGTGATTATACGAGGCATCAGTGGCAAAGATGCTCCAGCCTCTGGTGGTGAAATCTTCTTAAGACGCTGCGATAAATCTGCGAAGTTCTTCATTGGTTTCAGATGATCTGTTCTTTCCCGCTCTTGACAGATAGGTTATGTTGGGAGACTTAGTTTTATGAGATATGAACCCGATATTGGCAAACAGATCGAGGTAAAGATTGGCAATATAAGCATAACTAGAAATGTTACAGCTAAGAGGGGTAACAACGTCTATGGACACTAGGCCAGCGCCAAGTGGCTTCCCAAACTCTTTAGGAAGTGTCAGCTTACATCGGAAGAGCGGAGGAAGCTCGCCTGCGAGAGAGTGCAAGATATGAACAGTAGTAGTAGGAGGGACACCAAGACATGCTCTTAGGCAGGCATTAGAAAGAGTCTTGAGTTTTCTATCCAGGTGCTTGGACTTACATGCCATAGTGGTTGCAAAGAACTCTGTCTTAGATCTGATTACCGCCCTGTAGGCTTTCAGAGCCGATTTGGGATGAATGGGATCCTGGAGGATAATATTTTTAATGTGTTGACGTGGAACTGAGAGGAGTTTGTAAAACTCCTGACTTGTGAGCCAACAGTTAGAGATGAGGCAAACATTCTGCCAAGGAAGGGTAAATAGTTGATCCACCAAAGGACAGGGAGAATCTGTTTATTTCATGGGACAGGTTGGAGATGGCCTCCATGAAGGATTTCCCAGCCGCAATACCCTGTGGGAGCCCCTCTAAAACCTTGAGGCAGGTGTTGTTTAGGTGGATCGATCTGCGGGACACAGATACATGAGCATCCAGCGAACAAGCTCTGAGGGGATGTTAAGGTCTGTGAGAATCCTGTGTAGCATGGGGAGGGATACTGCTTCATATGCAGACGAAATGTCTACCGTGAGAATGACGGATTTTCGTTTATTTAGTTTGTGACTGGCCAAGAGGCCTGAAGGTTGTAGAGCATTTCCCAACTTCTTCTTTTTTCTTATGAGCTTATCCGAAATAGAGCATGACAGCCACAGGAAGTTCAGGTGGTCTAGAAGCGCTGCTGAGGCTGGGGGTTAAGCATCTTGAAAGCTAGGAAGGGGATGCCATCAATGCCAGGCGCTAAGTGAGTGATTGGATTTTTTCCTAAGAACTTTGGTGAGCTCTTCAGGTAAGAAGGGAGTGGGGGATGATAGGGGAGTCTTCAGCTGGGATTCTTGCCCCAACAGATTAGGGATGAGTGGGTCCATCTGGTGTGATGGATTTGAGGAAGACAAGGGATTTGGAGTCATCCCACTTCTGGCTGGAGTTACACCCCTGGTGTTTGGTGGAAAGATGCTTGAAAATTTTGAAAAAGCGTTTTTAATCTGCAGTGTCAACGCTGTCAATGAATTGCGATGCATGAGATTCTTTTGCTCTCGTGATGGCCCCTTTTAAGAGGAGTCAGTTCCAAGATTTGCAAATTTCGTACATTTTTCAATGCAAATTTCTGGCAAACTATTTGTAGCAGAATAATGGATTTATGTCTTTAATCAGGGTGAGAAGAATGATCGAAATTCATTCATTCTTTAAAAGAATATTCTTAGGAGAATTTTAGCTTTCATTCTCTCGCGAATGAATGAATCGCACAATGTTTGAGTCAGTTTCATTTTTTCGCGAGAGAATGAAATTATTCATGTCTTTTGCATTCGCGAATGATAAAGAGTGGAAAAGAATATTCTTTTTCATTCTTTTACCCGTAAACCGATTTATATAATGGTGATTTTAGGCTTTCATTCAGTGTATTTTCCACATTTTTTCAATGGATGTATATCCTTTTCTGTCCTGAAAAAATTTAGTGTCTTTTATTATTTCTTAGTAAATTTCCCTTTAAAACCCTTTCACATAACAAGCACTTTGAGGAATCAGTGTTCTTATCATAAGTCACGAATTTATTTTTATCTATATTGGATTTGCGACCCATGGTAATACGTTAAAATCACAAGAAAACTTTTCAACTTTTAATATAATCTTGACCTAACAATATATCTGTTACGACCCACTCGAATTCACCGACAGTAAAAGAATGAAATATGAGAATGTTCTCTTTCATTCCGAATGTTTGGTTTTCATTCTTTCTCATTCTTTTGCTACCATTGAAGAATATTCTCTCAGGAATAGAATGTGTTCATAAAATTCTCGGCAGGAAAGATTCTCTCAAGAATCTTTCGAGAATGATAAGAATGTATTTTTTCCATTCGCGAATGAATTTTTCCGAACTCATTAATTAAAAATAACGTGAAAATCTAGCAAATAACGTCAGCAAAAATTTTAGATTGTGGTGTGAGTTGCCAACCTGATGCCGCTGAACAATTAGGCTGTTCGAGTGGGGGGGGGTTCATAGATCAAGAGTGGAGCCAATCTCAGGAGAGCTCAGATATGGAATGAAAGTTGGACCGTCAGGCAGAGTTATGTTTAGATTGGAGGACATGAGAGTGTTATTAATATGGAACCCCTTACGGGTGGAAGTTTCGTTGCGGACTACTCTCGAGTCTCACATGCGGTCCCTCGCATTGAGGTCTCCACAGAGAATGGCTGATGTGAAGCTCAAGACAAATGTGAGAAAGTCCTCTATAACATTCTTGAAGCTAGATAATAATAATAATAATAATAATTTATTGCTAGTATTTGTACACAAGATTTACAATCTTTTTCTTAGTACGAAATAATAAGTCGGTGCTAGATAAATTAGTGTTAAAAATAAGAACTGAGCTATAAATAAAATTAATCTGCATTGGGTTCATAGTTCAGAAAAAAAAATACATAAAAAAGTCATTTCAAAGCAAAAAAGCATATAAATTAATTATCTACTGATTTTATAATTAGTTCAAATTTAGTTTAACTATAATATAAGAATATTCTAAATAGTTTAAATAGTTTAAATACTGCCTCTTAGCCTAGAAGAGAATAGGAACTATTATCCTATAAAGGGGTTATTTTAAGTGAGTTCGAACTTGCATTCTAAACGCATTGACGGTGTTTGCGGTTTGTACAGTAATGGGTAAATTATTCCATAGTCTGATAGACTGGACGAGATAAGAACTCTCCATAACTGATCTATGGAATCGTGGCATTATCAGGTTTCTGTTCCGCTGAGACGAAGTAAACTGGAAAAGTTCCCTGAGATATTCCGGTTTATTGGACCGTAGTATGCCGAACAGTAGAAAGAGCACTCGGTGTTTTAAAAAGGATTCCAGAGAATACCCAACTAATTGAAGCCTATATGGGGAAACATGATCAAATCGTCGCAATCTAAAAATAAATCGGATACAGTCGTTGAATGCGACCTCCATTTTACGAGCACATATACTATCAAGTTTGGGAAACACAACGCTACCAAACGAGAAATGAGGCAGAATCAACGTCTTTACTAGGACCAGACGAGTGTTACGAGGCAATATATCGGCGGAGAGCCAAAGTCTACGCAGCCCAGCATAAATTTTACCCAATCTCGCCTTAATATAATGACAGCACTTCATACTGCTGTTTAATTCTATCCCAAGATTGGTAACCTTATTCAGCATGGGTAGTGGAGAATGGTTCAGGATCACTGGTGGGACGTCAGACACATCGAAAGCATTATTGTAAAAACTTATAGAAAGTGATTTTACTGGATTAAGTTGCAGACCATTATCCATAGACCAGGCATATATTCGATCCAGATCACTATTGATGCGTGATAAGCAATCCTCGAGAAGACCTATGGGCCGACTTAGATAAACCTGAACATCATCCGCATAGAGGTGTAATTCTACATCACGAACAACTTTGGGCAAGTCATTAATGAATAAGCTGAATAACAGCGGACCCAGTATCGATCCTTGGGGAACTCCATACTGTACAGGCAAAAATGCAGAATAGACATTGCCGACCCTGACCCGCTGGCGACGCTCACTCAGAAAGCTATCCAGCATGTGCGCTGCTGAACTGCCAAATTTAAAAGACGAACAGAGCTTCTGTATAATAGTGCCATGATCTACACTATCAAAAGCCTTTGAAAAATCTAAAAGGACTAGCGTAGTGAATTTTTCACTATCCATCGCGCTTCTAATATCGGACGTTATCTTTAATAAGGCTGTTTCACAACTATGAAATGCTCGAAAGCCTGATTGCCATCGAGTTAAAAGATTATTTTTGTCCACATGCTCAAGTATTTGCTGGTACATTAATTTTTCTAGCACTTTCGAGAGAAAACAAAGTATACTGATTGGACGAAAATCAGCCGGAGAATCTGGCGTTTTCTTCTTTGCTATTGGAAGAATGTTAGCTACCTTCCAGTTGGAGGGAAATGAAGAAAAAGTGAGACATGAATTGATTATATGAAGGATATACGGACTAATAATAGGTAGTATTAGTTTGATAAATCGAGATGGTAAGTTGTCAGGTCCAGTTGCCTCTGATCGAATTGAATTACAAGACAATAGAAGCTCAGTAATGTCTACTCCACGAAACGAAAAACTATGAATCGAGCTATTCGGAGTAATCACAGGACTGCGCAGCGGGTTAACTTGACGAATGTTTGTGGCAGTTGGAGCGGAAAGATTTGTAAGAGTAAACGATGCATTCAGCTCGTCTGGATCGAAGTTGCATTCAGTTTTATCCTTTCCATAAACTCCGATCGAACGTAGGTTCCGCCACAGCTTTTTTGGGTCGAGGTTAGCGTCGATTTTAGAGGAATAATACTGTCGTTTGGCTTGCCTGATTGCCGTGGTAGCCTTATTACGGGCAGCTTTATACAATGTCCTTGCGTCAAATGTTCTAAGACGTTTGTAACGCTGATAGAGAAACTCACGCTCCGCGATAAGATTATGAACTCTCACTGTGAACCAGGGACAGCCATTACCAGTAGAAGATCTTGTTTTAATTGGTACGTACTTATCAAATAAGTAAGAGATTGATGACGTTAGAAACTCGACTTTATCATCCACAGAAATGTAATCAAAGATTCTCCACCATTCCAAGCCATGACATTCTTCACACAAGGACTCTGTGTCTACGCTATTATAATCGCGAAAAGAGAAACTAAGTGGGGGAGGATTCATGTTAAGTGACATGTCAAAGCTCAAGAGAAGTATATCATGGTCCAGATTACTAGGAGGGCTAATTTGATTGTGCGTAATTATTTTTTCTGCGTCGGTAACAAGGTTTAAATCAAGCATCGAAGGATTAGAGGTATTGTAGAAGGTGGGCAGGGTATTAATCGTGTTAAGATGTAGTGATTGGAGTAAATGTGAAAACTGATCAGTAACAGCATCCTGCCTACGCAAGTTAACATTGAAATCTCCACCAATAATAACATTCTCGTAACGTTGTGTTAGGTATGATATTTTATTTTCGAATTCGCGTGCATTATCGCAACTAAAACAATTAGGGGGACAATATACAGAAGCAACCAAGCATTTATCAGTAGCGGAGCTTACCTCCACACATAATAATTCGATAGGCTGCACCACTGAGGCAGTAATTATTTTAGCTCTGAGCCAGTCCCTAACAAAAATTGCTACACCACCGCCCACACGGCCTTTGCGATCCATAGACTGAGGCTACCACTAGATTGAGATTGGGATTAGAGTTCTGGGCTATGACACAGTCAAAGGCTGAGTCAAAGGGGATTCTGCTATAGGATATGTCTGAGTGCAGCGCCAGGAGAGTGCCTCCATGGCCATCCGGAAGGTCGCACCTGACTAGGTTAAAGCCTCTGACAGAGGCGAATTGGTTTGATTTGAGGAATGTCTCATTTAGAGACATTTCGAAATGCTGATGCGCGTTGAAAAGTTCTAGGTATTTCTTATTGGCAGAGAAACTGGATATTGTATTGCAGCAGAAGCTTCATGATGGGAGGAAAATAGGGGGTGTAAGTCACAATACAGAGATTGGGCTGGAGAATAATAGTAAAGCATCGAAGTTTGGGGTACAAGAAAAAAGTGTAGGGAACAGTATAAGTTAGGCAATGATATTATGTATTATAGCGGACAGTGGAACCACCAGGATCTTGGGTTGAGGAGGGTGAGTTTTTGAAAGCTGAGGAATTGATAACTTTATTAGCCCAGGAAATGAACTGATCTTGCTTTCTTCTGAAAAAAGTTGTCAATGGTCTTATCAGTTTTCTGCTTCCCATTTTCTTCTTGCCGTAAAAATTGGGAACAAAAATTGTAGAATCAATTTTAGTGGCATCAATCCAACTGATCGTTTTCAGCAACCAATAGTGTATAAAAATTCGAAAGAAAAGTGTTTAAGTATATTTCTAAGAACAAAATGTATGCTTGCTAACGCTCATAAATATCTTTAGCAAACCAGTTCAGCCAATGCACCTGAATCAACATCACTCTTTGGTTGGAATCATTGTCCGCCACCAATAGTGCATGAAAAATCTAAAAATAAAATTTTCAGATCTTTCTGAATACTTGTGCCCCTGTCCGAAAGAAGCGAGCCACCAGAATCAATGCACCAATTTCCAATTCGCATAGACCGTTGTCGGTGAAAGATATTCATTCAAATTCTTAAGAACAATTTGCAAGTGTATTTCTAAGAAAAAAAATAATGCTTCCCTACGAACGTAAAAATTTTGAACAACACTTTAATCAGTATCGCTATGAAAAATCAACGGGTGGCTAGACGTTGATTGCATGGAACTAGGGTTCTACTGGAAGATGGAAGAACCGTTAAACAAAATTTGTTAAGTCAAGGCTTAAATACAACTGAGGCGGGCAACGGCAAACGACGAAAAAATGCCACTGTCAAACTTTTAAAAGCATAGCGTCTTATGCGAATGGCGAAATTTCGATAGGTGACGGTCAACGGTGAACGAAGTTGCCGTCGGGATTGATCAATTTCTAATTTTGCCGTCATCGCCAACAAAATCAAACGAATGAAATTGTTGTGGCATTTATTTTTGTCAAGGTTGTAAGTTCAAAACAATGAATTTTTGATGAAAAATTGATTGTGGAAGTGCGAAATCATAAAATAATTTATGATATACAAGACAATCAGTAAACACGAGTTGACAAAAAAGACATGGTTTGGATGGATATTTCGAGGCGCTTAAATACAAATGGTAAAATTGTGATATTTTGGGCATTTAGTTTGATTTTAATTGAGTTAATTTCTGTATTTTAAATTTTTCTTTTCCACACTTTGTTCCATTGCCATTCTTTCAAAATAATATAAAATATTCTCGATAAAAATCTGTTTCAAAACGCTCAAAACTAATAACAAATGAAATCTCAGTATCTTCTTCTTTCACAATCTCCGCTTTTCGACTACCTGTTTTGACAGCGAATTTCCCGCTGCCATCTTCCGTCGGAAAATTAAATAGGTAAAAAAAAATTTATGATCGTTTACCAATTTCTTCGAAGCAATAACACTTTTTAAACACTCGAAATTGTGTTCTTTTTCATATACATATATCAGTAATGGGCTCAACAAAAATATAAAAGCATCTTCATAACTGGGCTGCTAAGCATTACATGCCATTTTCTAAACAATCAAATACCAAAATAAATATGCATTCCAAAATTCCTTACTATCCTGTGATAGGTATGATAGATGACTTTTCGACACTACAAGAAAATTTTGAACACGTTTAAAAGACAGCTCTTCGAACGAATGTTTAACTCAATCCACTATTACTACTCACATCCCCGCGAAGTTTAGGTGGCGCGCTTGGCGGTGGGGGGGGGGGCTGTACACGCGCCTGGGAAGGACAGTGTGATAATTTCGATTTACACTGTAGTGACGTGTGTCCCATCTTTGACACCACTCGAGCACTGCCTGGGAGATGGGATGTAGTAATCAACATCTCGTCTGCGGCCGTAAATAGCTACTTTGGTTTTTGGTTGGAATGCTGGAGTTGAGGAAGGTAAGTTTAACCACTGGTGTCAGAATTCTATTTTTTTGGTGAAGCGGTGGACCTTGATAACTTTGAGGGGAGATTCAATGTTTTCCAGGGCTTCATCCTCAGTTAGATCCGTCGGTACATCCCTAATGATGCCCTGCTTCCTGACGTAACAGCAGGGATATAGCACTTCAGCTGGTTTCTGGAGAAATCAGGGCTGTTTTGTTGGTTTACACTGGCAAAGACACCTCTGACTGTATTGAAGGAGTTTTGGGAAATTTCGGCGTAACTGGGGCAGGAATATCTTCTCATGTCGAATTTTTTTCAACGACTTCTACACCGGTTCAGTGCAGCTTTACGTGTTTTTGTAAGTATTTTCGCGGTGAATATATCGCTGAGCTTCGATTTGCTTACTTCTTCAGACTCGTCAGTCCGTTGAATTAGAACCTAGTAGGGACCTTTATCCGAGTTGGAATATAAAACCGTCTCCGGGTTTAATAACGCAGAGACTCCTAAGTTTTTTTCAACGACTTCTACACCGGTTCAGTGCAGCTTTACGTGTTTTTGTAAGTATTTTCGCGGTGAATATATCGCTGAGCTTCGATTTGCTTACTTCTTCAGACTCGTCAGTCCGTTGAATTAGAACCTAGTAGGGACCTTTATCCGAGTTGGAATATAAAACCGTCTCCGGGTTTAATAACGCAGAGACTCCTAAGTTTGCAATACTCGATGCCAGAGAGGTGCACTTGGGATATTCAACTTGAGGATGGTTGATTGGGTAGATACTGACATTAACTGTTAGGGGAATATCACCGCTATGTGATGTGTTTGGACACGATCGAGTCATCGCGGAGTCATGAGCAGACAAGTTGCTGGAGTCTCGCTTTGAATTACTCCTGGACCTGCCCTTTTTTGTTTTTTTAAAGCTTCGCTATCAAGTTCGATGTTTGCAAGCTATTTTGATGACTTTGTTATTGAGAGTCGAGGCTTCACCAACCATAGCAACTGTGGCGTCCGGGATGATGGGAGACCCACCTGGGTCCACCACCGCCATATCATCGTCTGGGTCACCCATCTTGGATAGTAGACAACAGCGGATGGAAGCAGACAAGCTTCTTAAAATTTCGAACAGGCACCACTAAGGCCAGTAGGTAAACTCAAAAGTTAGGTTATGTGATAGCAAGTAGGTATTTGACAAAACTCACCTTAATAAAGACTTGACCAATCTTTAAAAGTAATCTTCAAGTTATACAATCTGGGAGTTGGTTCCGGATAAATAATACTATGGGTAAGAAATTGGTTAGGAAACTACTGGAGTTAAGAGTACTTCACTCGCCAATGACATACATAATCATTTTTATTGTCCGACGAACCGTTCTAGAAATATATGGAATTTATGTTCAATAATCCTCATGTACTCATTCATTTACTACTTGCCTAAATCCATTGTCGAAAATATTTTCCTTAATTTTATTTGAATACGTACCCTCGCAGAGGAAGTAAATATTAAAATCACTCATTATATTAATGTCATGTTTTACGCCAATCCATAGATCGATTACAAAGTTCTCTTTCCGAAGAGGAAGGTGATCTCTGAAGCAGCCCCAAAACATGACTTACATTCTCAAACCAGCACTTTACAAGCATCCTTATTATCGTTATTTTTGTAATTATTTCATAGTTCCAAACATTCTTCAAATATAATAAAATTCTGTTAATTCTGATCGAAACTGAGTCACACCGCATAACATTGGCCCTACTTATATTTATTTCACTACTTCCACAACTTTCAACTAAGGCAATATCATCCTTAGATAATAGTTCCACGTGTTCAAAATTGTGTAATAAAACTTGAATATTCAAATATATACCTACCATAAATTTTTTTTAATTGCTAATACCAAAGAACATCTAAGAGTAATACGCTTCTCTTATATTGAAAATTATTATATGGCAGGTCCTAGTATTACAACCCGCTCTCAAAAATTTTACGAAAACTGCTTTTTGACGACCTGCCACTCCAGTTACCTGTGATGATATTACGACCCGCTCTCACAAATCGTACGAAAATTCTCTGCTGTTCTTTGCTAATACGCAACCTTAAGTTTTCTTTTAAACAAAGGGCAATCCCTACTTAATGTATAGCAACAAATGTCCAGATTCAATTTTAGCTTACTATTGCATTTTACACAGAAGGGTATAGGCTCTGACCTTAAAATATTATCAAATAGCAATTCGTTTACATAAACGAAGCCATAAGAGGAGAAATGCCATTTTTTAACAAGAGTGCTATTTCTTGTTGAAAAACTTATAGGTGTTCAAAACCGGTTGCATTATTTTCCTTAACAGCTCTGCAGGACAATTAAATTTCGACCTACTGGCTTCGAAATTAAAACAAAAATTGTTAAATTTAAAATTTTCTGATATCGTTGCAACTTGGCTGGAATATGGCTACTATCGTGCTGTTGAGATCTATTTAACAAAACTTTATATATAAAGTATGTGGGATCTCGATGCTGACAGAATGAAATTCTCTCGGAGAAAATGTTATTCAAGAAGCGAGCTGTTAATGTGCTATAAGTTCTTTGATAAGTAATAATCACTCCCAACACAACAGAAAACTACAAGCATCGAAATAGGCTTATAGAAAATGGGTAAAATATCCGTGGGTCTTATATCATTTATATATTTACCTAAAAATCAAAATAACTGGGAAATTTACGGGAAATACTCAATTGGATTTTAATGCAATTTTAGATTTCGGGAGGTTGCTGATAAAATTAACAAATATGGATCACCAACACCACAAGCTTTGCAAAACCTTCGTGTAGCTGTAAAACAAGCTGTTATAGGTCCCAATCATCTTGGCCTACTGTTGGAAGATGGACGAGCATATCGAGTACCATTTTCAGTTATACCTGAACGATTAGATCTCAGCAAACAAGAACCTTCAAAAAAGTAAGTAATTTCCTTTTTATGAAATCGTAATTTAATCTTAAATTTTACAGTACTGGCAGTGGAGGAAATGCTGCAAATAATTCTAGCAATTCTAAAAGCTCTCCTGGTACGTCCTCTAGACAATTGGCACGATCGAGAGCTCGTGTCATGCGCACAACTGTGCGTAGCGGAAGTGGTGGACAAGGATCTGGATCTCGTAGCACGGGTGTAATTATTGGCGGAAGTTCTTCTGGGAGATCTTTAGTAACAGTGCCAGCACCATTTGTTCCAGAAGAGCTTGTATCTCAAGCTCAAGTTGTTCTTCAGGGCAAAAGTCGAAATCTAATAATTAGAGAATTACAGGTGAGAAAAGAGTGAAAAGATGAAAAAAAAGGATTTTATAAAATATTTCATTTAGCGAACCAATCTTGACGTGAATCTGGCTGTAAACAATCTTTTGTCTCGAGATGATGAAGAAGGTGAGGACACTGAAGAAGGTGGGGATAACTATGTTCCAGAGGACCTTATTTCACTTCTTGACAATGGATTCCATGCAGACAACAGCAGTGTCATAATAGATCCAGCTGATGCTTTATTTTCAGAGGAAATGTTTAGTAATTACTCAAACATACGCAAGTAAGTTTTCTGTACACAGTAGTATAGGGGAAAATTGAAACTAAATGCATTTTCCCCGAAGAATTGAAACAAACTGAGAATTGGTCTACATCTTTTTCGCTGTAATGGAATATATACTAACGTACGACGTACATAGAAGAAATATATATTGCTACGCAAAGATCTTCTTAGTTTGTTCCATTTCAAAGCATTCAGACGACAAAATAAATTTTGTTTTGGTGTGATATAACGCAGCAATAATTCTGCTTTACTCATTTCACAAGTCCACAAGTCTAATCCCGCAATAACATCCTCTTGTTGTCCTTCTACTTTTGCTTGCATCATATCAAAACTAACCTTGAATCAATTGTTTCAATTTCCTGAAACAAGCTTGTTATTTAGCCGTATACGCAGTGAACGTAATCAACAGAGTGGCGCAGGTGGAACCGATAGTGGCGCCGGCAGTTCCAGAGGCTCAACAACAAGTGGAGTAGCAAGTGGTGCTACAGGATCTTCTAGTGCAGCTGCTAGTGACCGTGATGCATTCAGCCGTTGGAGGGATAGACAATACTATGGTCCACGTCGTTGGTTTGCCAGCAGAGATGAACCTGCATGGGAGAAAGAAACTGGTTTGTTTTGTCATTCTTTTTGTTATTTTTAGTTTTGTTCTCAGCTCTTATGTAGAGGTTGGTTTTCAGTGGGCTAGTGAGTGTGTTTCATTCTGAGCTTTAGGCACTTTTATTTCAACTTGAAATCGGTTGGGAAGGTTACATGGGTTGTTCAATTCGCTTAAATGAATAATCTCATTTTGATATTTTATTGTGTTAGAAAAGAGACATGCATAAGGCGAATTGTCGGAAGTTTTCTTTTTTACTAATGGATAATCGATCATCACAAATTTAAGTTAATTGGAATAAAATTATGTAATATTGTTTTTTTTTAACAAATTGCGCTTTGTTAGGTTGTAAAGGATGTTGCTGCGTTAGCTTCAAAGAGTATTTTACTGCTTGATTGCGTCCCGCAAATATAACATTATTTTCGTTTTATACTTCTTGAACCTATTTTTGTGGTTCAAAAATGGTTTTTCGTGACTAATACTTGAATAATATCTATATAGGGTTGCAAATAATTTTATACACGTTAAATGCAATGCTGTTTGACGTCTGAAAGATATAAAAATGTCTTTCAAAATCGACTCTTTTTGTACCAGCAAACGCTCAAGTTAATTTTTTAAGAATACAAGAAGCAGATTATTTTTCTTTAAGGTCTGCCTTAATTTGCCAATTTGAATCATTTTAAAATAGCCCAAGCCCTTTTTTCTTGGATTCGGCAGGAAGCTGTAAATTGACTTTACTGTGAGAAATTTAGAATTTAGAAAAGTTAATCAACGGTATTCTTTCTATTCTACGCAAAATCTAAATTGACTTAGGCTGGTGTCACATGACTGAATTTTCCAGATTCGTTTACAACTTTATTGTCACATGAGTCTGAATATTTCATATAATGTAGCTTTAAGGAAAGTATGGTGTGCGTAATTTTGTACAAAGTGGTTGTATATATGTAAATGAATTCAAGTCCCAAGGTTTTTTGATTATATATGATTTTTATGGACATGTCCAGTATACTAACGTGTGCATCGCTGGTGTGGAAGAGCAAAACTTTTCCAATATTTCTAACGGAACATATAAGCCTTTATATATTCTAGCCGCGGAATAATCACGGAATTAATACACGCTTGTATGAAATTAGTCGTTAATTTCGTTTTCTGAAAAAGCTCCACGAAAATTCTACATGAATTACATGTACATAATAGGTCTGTTTGATGAAAACCTCGGGTAAACCTAGGGGTATATCGGGCTAGACTATCTTGTTTTTTTGAAAAACCTAGGGCTACCCCGAGCTTACACTACAATTTTCTTGAGGTAATGCTTTGACATTTCTCACTTGAGAACTGTCACTTGCAATTGGTTGCTGATTGGGGCATATAAATAACTTCTTGAGCAAAAATAAGCTAAAATTAAAAGAAAAGATATAGATAAATAGCTAGAGCACATTTTATTTGTCTTCACCCATTTTATAAATAACTTTTGCAATTAATTATACTCAGGAGAACTGTCAGAGAAATATAATAATTACACTAGGCTTACCCGGTTCGCTGAACGCAAAAACCCTGGGTAAATATTAGATGGGAAAATTTACACGGTGATTTCATCGAACAAACTTATTATTTTTACTGCAAACTAATAATAATAGTTGAGATGGCGAAGCCAGTACCGGATGTACATACATATACTGTGTCAGACAAAACAATTGCAACTCATATTCGTTTGATGTATGTATTTAAATTATTCTTATTACTAGGATTTTCATGATGAATTTTTCTATTAATGATTTCCAAAAGATTTTCTATAGGATTGAAGTTATATGGTTGTGCTGGCTATTGTAAGATTAGAATTTTATTATCTTAAAATCAACTTTCACTGTCCTTGTTATAATATAAATATTCACTTCAGTGGCGTAGTCCATTTAATGTAAAGCAATATTACGTTTTGGATTCATAGATTAACAGCATTGTTTTTCACTTCTTCACACTTTTACTTCTATAACACGCTATCTATCTTCTCAAAGTGTTATCATATATTTATTTTATTTTATTTATTGTTTATTGGATAATTTATTTTTATAATTACGACATTTTAGTCATGTCTAGTACTTAAGTTTAACCACTTTAACAATCGAGCTCTTAAATTTATTTAAGTCTTTTTCAGTTTTACAGTCCCTAGTTAGGTCATTAAACATTTTCAAACGATTTATCATTAGCATATTTTGTGTTTTTGTTTTCTTACATGGTATTACTCTAAAATCATCTCTATTTCTTAGCTCGTACCTAACAGTCTCACTTATATATGGTATTGCATTTATCAAGTAATTAGGCTATCGATTAGTCTTAAGTTTAAAAATATATATTAGTACCTTGTAGCAAATCCTTTGTTTAACAGTCATCCAGCTCAGCTTTTCCTTCATCACAGCAACAGGTGTCAGTTTACTACATTTCAGAATTATTGGCATCGCTCTTTTTTGCAGTTTTTGTAGTCTATTTACCGTTGTAGTATTTCCACAGGACAAAATTGTAGCACAGTAGTCAAAGTGGGGCAGGATCAAGGTTATTATAAACGCAAATTGCTGTTTTGAGGTCCAGAAAATTCCTAATTCTTTTCATAAAGTCTAGTTTCTTCGCTATCTTACAACATAAGTTGTATATGTGGGGTGAGAAGCTCAATTTATTGTCCACAACAATCCCAAGATATTTAAATTCCTGCACAACTTCTATACTGGTTCCCTGTATAGCTAGTGTTAGGGCTCCTTACCATTTATTACCAGCATTTTGTTTTCGATACGTTTAGCTTTAGCTTGTTCATGTTAATCCATATTGCGATACTTTCAAGGTCTTCTTGTAACTTTCGTCTGCATTCACTAATGTCCTTACCAGTTATGTACACCAGTGTGTCGACCGCGAATAGCACTACTTTTGAATATTTTACCACATTTGGGAGGTCGTGAATATATCGCACAAACAACAGCGTACTCAGGACTGCGCCTTGGGGGACCCCAATGTTGCACTCGACAGGCGCGGTCGTATAAGATTCCAGTTTAGTCACTTGTGTCCTGCTTTGTAGGTAGGTCTCAAGCCATTTTTTTTCTTTTGTCTTAATGCCATACTTGTCTAGTTTTTTTAATAAAATGCTGCGGCTTATGGTTTCAAACGCTCTCTTCAGATCTAAGAAAACTGCAATAACTAGCTGGCCAACGTCAATTTCCTTCTTCCATTCCAGAACGACCAAAATTAAAATTGATTCACAGGAGTGCTTGGGCCTAAACCATGATTGATGTTCCACGAGCAGTTTGTGCTTGCATATGTATTCTTCAAGTTGAATCTGCACTGTTTTTTTCTATTAGTGGCAGGCTGTTTATTGGCCTTATTTCTTCACACTTAATCGTATTTTTCACTTTTGGGATTGGTGTTACGCGTGACTCTTTTAAGCTATCCGGGAACGTCCCTTCCGTCTTTGATTGGTTTATAATTTTTATTAATGCTGGGCCTGTGAATTCAATACGAGCCTTAATCATGTTGACATTCAAGAACCAGTGATCATATGATTTTTTCAATTTACTGAGAATGGTCTGAAGGTCATCAATATCGATACCTTTAAACTTGAATTCCGCCGTAGACTCAGTTCCTGTATACACGTAGGGTCCGTCTGGTATACTCTCTTCTATATCTATGCCACTCTTGATGAAGAACATATTTAGTTTTTTGCAATTTTCTGGGAATGTTTAAGTTCAACCTCTATTTCTTTAATACTGTTTCCAACCCTTGATTTTACTAACGTCTTTAGAACATTCCACATGCCTTTTTGATCGCCTTGCTTTGAGAATAGTTTTTGCCTAAAGAAGGCATTCTTCGTTTGTACAATTCTTTTCATATAATATTATAGTTCCTGGCTCCGACATATTCTACCCAATCTTCACCACCGTTGGTTTTTTCTGCTCTCTCTACTGTCATTTGCGCTATACTATCACCTAGGGACTCTTTGAATTGCTCTACGCATCGATTTATATTTTCAATTTCCATTATGCCCTTACAGCTTAAACTTCTACTAATTGCGCTTATAAATATTTCTTTATTGTACTTGATATATTTTTATATATAAGAATTTTAGTATCACTGCTTTTTTTGATCTTCAAGTCGTACATCAATTCTAATTGACTCGTGATCGCTGACATTTATATCTTGGTCGAAAGTTATATAAAGATTTTTCTTGATATTAGTAAAAAGTGGATGTTTCTTTAGTGACTAATTGGTTTTGTTATTATTTGTTTCAAATTGCAATCTCTGCATATTTCGCACGGCTCAGTTTTTGGCGCATTCTGAGTTGAGGTCCCCGACAATAATTATGTCACTCTCTTCCGGTAAATTATCCTCTTCCCATCTCTCAAAGTAGCTGCAGAAGTCGTTAGCCGAGAAATTTGGTGACCTGTACAAGGCACCTATTACTTTGCTATCATTATCATATCATGCTGTTTATTTTCATTAGGAACATCCATGTGCAGTAATCCACACTGACAATACACTCACTTGTAAGCTTTGTTTGGTTTAGGCAGCTACAACACCGGTATGCCTAGAGTTTGAGTAGCACATTGTGTAGTTGTATCTAGGTATTTGCAGTTCGTAATTATTAATATTTTCGGTAACATGTGTTTCCGAGAGAAGTACGCAATCGAATATGTAGATATTACATAAAAGCTTCACTTTGTTCAGGTTATTTCACAATCCTTACACGTTCAAGTATAGGATGCTTAAGTTATAATTGGTAATTTATTGCTAATACTTTATAAATCTCCGCTCCCAGGTTGCATGCCCGCAGTTCAAGCTCGTGTGCTGCACTTGCCTTCACACAGTTTCTGCATTTCATTTCTGTTTCAGTACACTATTTCGATTAATGTTCGCCTCCACATTTACCGCACACCTTTATATAGTGCACTCTGCCGCGACATGATTGAATCACAAGCACTTGTAGCATCTCCTTACATTAATATTTTCAAAGCTTCTGCATTGCAATTTTCCTTCTTTCATTATACACCTGAAGCTGTAAGCGTCTAGTTTGACGATGGCATTGAATGTCCCCGCTACTTTTGCTTCATACACTTTAATGATTTTTATTTCGGCATTTTCTAGCAATGTATTTTGTATTTTGAGTTTCGTGCATAGCTCATCATTTGCGAACTGCTGCATTATGCCACACACCGTAACTTTCGGTTTTCGCAGTTTTGGTGCTGTTACAATGTAGCCATCACCCAACTTTCTTTCACTCTCTGCTTTTAGCTTACACACACTTTGTTCATCTGCACATTTTATAGCTACTACTCCGTTATTTTTATTGTGAATTTTACAAATTTGAATTACATCTGGACTGACTTTTTGCATTAGATCTTTTTTTGCTTTACACTCTTGGTTTTGGTTTTTTGGCTTAATTAACACGACTGGGCTTGTCTTTACAATGTCCGCATAGGACTATTTCGCTCGTGCTTATTTAGACTTTTTGCCATACAGTCTACAACTTTATTCGGCTTATTTTGATTATCTTTTAACTCTGTTAATAATGACAGGACTGCATTCAGCTGCTCCTGTAATACCTTCATGTTAGTTGTTTTGCACTATACACATAAAAGAAATAATTGCCTTAGTACTCACTATTTGCTCATCATACTCGGTTAGTTTCGTACACTTCGTGCAGAACACTTTTCTACATATCCCGTCACAAATCCAGGGCATCTTTGCGGATGGTTTTTTTTACATTCGTTGCAATTCATCTTCGCGATGACTTCAACTCTTTGTATACTATGAGCAGATAGTTTAACTAATATTTTGTACACTTTAAATGATTTACAAGTTGATATTTTACAATAAATTACTAAATTTCACCAGAGCTCAAAAATTTGCGTTTGTGAAAGTCTTCGTCTTATATTGTTAGGTGAAATTCGCTTGTTTACCAACTCAGTAATGGGGATTGAAAATTTGCATTTTCTTTATGAGATGTTTGGACATTTCCAATTAAATCCGCACTGTTTGGAAATAGCCAATTCTACTGAAGATATTCTTAGACGATGTTGAATTTCAACCGGAAATTTGAGACATAAACGGAGGAGTTGTGGGATCTGACTTTTCCATAAAAGGGGATTTTTTTTTAACCAATCATAATGCGCGTAAACTTTTTAGATATCCCTACCTATAATCATCATAAATGTTGTTTGTGTCACGGCGCTGTCCTACTCTTAATTATAAATAGAGTATATTTTCTATTCAACCCTATCTATTTCCTTGAAGAAGGCAACAGCCTTGATTACATTCATTTGTTTGACTGTTGCAGTCTTACGTGGGACGCTGTATAACTCAAATGAGAGTGCATGATTAGATCACTTAACGCTGAAGTGAAAAAATCCTCGAATGGGGCCAAGAGAATTGCAGCGAGATCAAGGCTTCTAAAACAGACTTATACTGTTTTCTCTATGATTAAACAAATCGTCTTCAGACTCATAGGCGATGTGACGATAACCTCTCCTGTTGGCACTCTTAGATCATCAACGTAATGTTTGGTTTTTCGCTCTTTTATCTCTATTTATATTCTTCCCTGAAAATAAATTCAGTCGTACTATAAAATATCGTGACTTTGTCCCAAACTGCTGTTTTTTCCATCTTGCAGCCTGGGGTGTCCTAGCGGAATATACATCGGCGCCTCCTTCACTTTTTTTTTAAACCTTATACATTAGCTGTGCTTTTGCCTTCACTCTCCTTTTAAACTTTATACATTAGCTGTGCCTTTGATATAGACTGTAATGGATGTCTAAAGAATTATTTCTGTGTTGTATAGGAGATATCGCTACTTGCAAAAAATGTGATAGATACTTTTATTTAATGATATAACTCAAATTTTTCCAGCATATAAAGTAAAGGGCGGTATAAGAAGGCAATGACAAAAATTATCAATTTAAAGAGCTTCCAAACTTTATTAATAAAAATAAAAACACGTATGTATGTCCTAATCTACGTCATGCCCCCCCCCCCCCCCCCCCCCCCCCCCCCTATAATTTTCTACTGATTCGTAATAAGTTTTTACTCAATGAAAAAGAGCTGAGAATATTACAACCGAATTGGCAAATTGTTCAAAATTATAAGAAGAAAAAATATTTTCATTAGACACGAAAAAGAAAGACCCAACAAGTGGTCCTCCACTTTGGATCTCTGATGAACTAGAACCCTGGCCAGAAAGGGATACAACAATACGATTTTCCCAAATCGCAACATTATATTCTGAATTTATTGGTGTATCTACTAAAGGTGAGTTACACCAGTGGCGTTGGGCAGATCCAGAACCTTACAAATCTGAGGTAAGTATCTTATAATAAAATAATTGGACGAACGTATTGATTCTATCTTCTTCCGAAAAGTCTCTAAACATTCATCATCCAAAGGCGGCTTTATTAAATCTTTTCGATAAAATTGTGCATATATCAGCGACTGCAATTAGATGCACTGTTGCAACAGAATCAAATAGGATAGCCACTTGGATGGACGAACAACTCGGCTATGCTGGAGCTAAGCTCGAGCATGCTGCAATGAGTTTCCCCGAATTTTCTCAAGAAACTATTCAAGCATTATACACATGTACATTATATACAGTTGCTCGTACTGAAAATAATTCTCTTTATTGGTGGGGAGTACTTCCATTTGGACAACGTAAGCGTTTGTGGGAAAAATACAAAGCCAAAGCACGTAAACCAACTCGCGTATCAACAAATAGTCCAGATGTAACAGTTGGTGCACAAGTTATTATGAAGAAATGTCCAATGTATCAGATGGGTTCGATTGGCTTTACAATTTCGAATGGTGTGCCGAAGGTCGGACAACTTCTTAATTCTGCATGGGACTTAGCCGACGTTTGTCGATTTAAATTGTTAAACGTGTCTCCTCTAACAACTGAGAAATCCAGTAATTTTACGTCAAGCGATTTGAAAGACATTGCAAAAGCTGCAAATCCTTCATCTCAATCAGTGACCACTAAACCAACAAATTCGAATAATAAAGAAACTGCAGATCGTTTGGATATGCCACCACCTCCTTCTCCTGCTTCCAGTACCTGCAGTGACACGGGTAGTGTAACATCGCACAAAAGAGCAAAACGTGTTGCTCCCAAAGAGGAGAACGAGTCGAAAAAGGACGAGGAATCATGGATGTTAAAAGATGTCGTCTTCGTCGAAGATCGCTATGGACCTGTGGGGAAAGTTCTTAAGGTTGATGGTGATTATGTAGCTGTCAGATTCCCCACTTCTACCCCCACACCAGAGTCAAAAGAAGATGATTGGCAAGAATGTCGCTTGCTCAAAAAGGATGATATTCAAGTTATAAAATCAGGAACAACATCGAGAGGACCTGACTGTTTTCAGAAATCACCACGTCGAATTGTGCTTTTCTCTCCGAATGCAATAGAAAGCAGCAACTCCCAATTACTTACTCTTGCTGTTGATGCTAAAGGAATTCACGCAATAATGAAGATGGGAAACAAATTGCAATATTCCTTATATAATTTGAATAGTGGACGACAGGAACAAAATAGCACTTTCCCAACAGATTTTACTTCATTTGCTGGACATTCACCCAGTAACATTGTGTTAACATGTGCCAGTGATTGCACAGAAAATAGTGTACTTTTACTTCGAGATGGAAATAGTACTATTTATCCGCTGGCTAAGGATTGCGTTGAAGCGATAAAAGAACCGCAATGGCTTGATTTACCACCTGTCCGTTCAGTTGCCATGTCCACGCTGTCACTGTCCTCGGTTGGGGCTAATTTGAAATCTCAAGTTGTTGTTTTAGCCTTTTTAACTGAACCTCAACATTTATTACCAAGAATTTTACGATGTGACTTGAAAGGAGCAGTATCCCTCCTATCACAGCTTGAAGTTGAGTCCCGAAACCAAATTACATCAATTTTGAATGAGCGGTGTGATGGAAATCGTAATATTTTCCATGCATGTGTATCTATGAGTTCACCAACTTCAAACAAAGAATTCGATGATAAAGTATCTTTATCGCATCCTTCACGAGCCTCTAACACTAACACAGCAACCGGCAGCTTAGATTGCATTAATGTAACCTCATTCGGACATGGAAATAGTAGCAGAGAATCACGGTGTTTGCGAGAGATGATGAATCGTGTTGTGCATATCGATGGCGGAAACGGAAATAATCCTCCACCGTCATCCGTTGATGATTCTGGCTTTATGCCTCTTTCCTATTGGCCACCAGAATATGATCCCACTTCCGCTGATGAAGACAGTTTAACTGGTCAAAATGGGCAGTGCAATTCGAATTTAAAAACATCTCTACCTGGAAACACGTACGTATCCGATCCAGTACAACGTCGAGAAAATGCAGCATTGATTCTGCAACAGATGTGCGTGAGTTCTGTTCTAAAGCCATATTTACATCAACTTTTAAGTGCAAAAGATGCTCAAGGTCAGACACCATTCATGCTAGCGGTTTCTTGTAGAGCCTATGAAGCAGGTAAAATATTATTCGGCACTATTGTATCTTTGGCAAATGGCGATCAAACCGTGAGGGATACTATGATATTCCCACCTGGATCCGCACCTGATCAATCACCTCTGCATGTCTTGTGTTGTAACGATACATGTTCATTTACATGGACTGGGGCCGATCATATTAATCAAAATATATTCGAATGCAAAACCTGTGGACTTACTGGTAAGCTTAAAATTGGTTTATATTCCTCGCTATCCTTACATTGCCGTCCTTTCTTCCCCAACGATATACTTATTCTTTGCTTCTAATACACTTTTTCTTGAAAATTTTGTTTTGTTTTAACAAAATAATCCCATCATTCCAGGATCCTTGTGCTGTTGCACAGAATGTGCCAAAGTATGCCACAAAGGACATGACTGCAAAATAAAAAAAACAAGTCCGACAGCGTATTGTGACTGTTGGGAAAAGTGCAAGTGCAAAGCTCTTATAGCCGGAAATCAAGCAAGACGTTATACACTGCTCTGTAAAATGGCATCCGATACAGATCTTGTTACTAAATTTAATTCTAGAGGGGAATCTATCCTTCTATTTCTAATTCAAACAGTCGGTCGACAAATGGTAGAACAAAGACAGTATAGAGCAACATCCAGGGTGCGAAATACATCTGGCAGTTCAAGGAAAGCACCATCACTTGATGCAGACTCTGATATGCCAGATCATGATTTAGAACCACCACGATTCGCACGAAAAGCTTTAGAGAAACTTTTAGCAGACTGGCCAGCTGTTAAGGCTATGATTATGACAGGAGCTGAACAAAATATATCTGAACCTGTCAATGCAAATTCAAATATGACTTACGAAGATAATGACAGTCAGAACGTATATCTTCAATCTCAGTATGGAACCACTCTTTTGGACAAATTTACTCATAGCCTTTTTGTTAAATGCAATCTGGAACACTTGGATATACTACTTACAACATTGGTTCGTGAATTACAAAACTTTATGATACCTGAACGTACTGAGGAAGCACAGAAAGTGGCAAGACGTTTTGTGCGATCCGTAGCCAGAGTTTACGTTGTTTTCAGTTTGGAGAAGGCTCCTAATCCAGATAAACAAAGGAGGTGAAAACTACTTTTCTGATATACGTATAACAGTAGGGTAAAACCTTTAAACATTTCAGTACTTCTCAAAGCAGACATATACAAAGTTGCTGCAGAGTTTTTCAAACTTTGCATAAAATTGCGATTGAAGAGCTATGTGAAACAGCTGATGCTCTTATTGCGCCAGTTAGACTTGGAGTTGTAAGACCAACAGCGCCATTTACTATGTCGTCGACTGCAGTTGATGTAAGTCCTTTGACTTTTATAGATCAATGCTTCAATATATGTAAAATTTCTTCCAGAACTCTGATGATTTATTTAGCGTTGAACCTTTAGCTCCACCAACTACCCGGCAAACTGATCGAAATGTTAATGTTCCTGTTACTGGAGATAGAAGTCCAAACATAGTATCAAACTTCAGTTACAGGCTTCTACAATTGGATGATAACAACGAAGTTGATGGTAAGAACAGTCACAAGTTTATACAGTTCTTTTTTTAAATATAAATTAAGGTCTAGGGCAAGGAGATGGAGAAGTATCAGAACAGGATGAAATAATGGAGAGAGATAGTCGCTCAAGTAATCGTCCTGCCGCCAATACAGACGAAGATGGCCAAGATCCTTTAAGAAATGAAGATGTCGCGCAGGAGGGCGAAAGTGATAATGAATTTAACTTCCACGAAGCTGAAACTGAATCTGATTCCGACGATAATCAAAGTACTCAAGATGCCCAAAGAAGTGTACAAACTGGAGCAACTGCTGGTTCTGAAACAGGTGAACATATTTTTTGTTCTAATCATTTGTGCGATTTGCCTGAAATTTTGCAATGTAAATTTGCATACGCAGTGCTGGGTTATTGGTGATATAGGTTAGCCATGAATTCGAATTTTATCTGCATATAAATTTAATGGACTCGAGAATTTAAGATTTTAAATGTTTAGCTGATTCATACAATAAAATGGAGTAAAATGGAAAATAATACGTATCTGTGTTAGTTCCATTACGAAACGTAGTACATGTCGAATTCAGCCAAAGTTGAAATAATTATTATTTCGACCTTAAAATATATACAAAAATTGTAAAGAATAAAGTTTCTACAACATTTAGGTGCACGATCAATTTTACTATTCCCTGAAGACGAATCTGGTGATTCATCTCCACCAGACGACGATGGCTCAGAAGATGGAGAAACTGACGAACATTCTGAAGAGGGCTATGGACTTGGAGATGACCAATTAGAACGCCGTACTACAAATGGTACCCAGAGAAATAACTCAGCGCCACAGTCTATGCAGTGGGCTATAAGAAATAGAGAATCAAATAGATCATCCGTTCGTTTACCTACTGGATCCAGTTTAGTATTTATTGATCCAATGGCTTTAAGAAGATCAGCTGTGCCCAGTTCTGCTGTAGCAGCAGCGTCTCAGGAACCTCATACCATGGCTACCACGGCTAGTAGCTTAGCCCGTGCCTTTGGTATAGTTATTCGGCAGATATCAAAGCTTCTTGGTGTGCTATCCGATGCATTGATTTCTCATTGTTCTTCTCCACACCAGTTGAGAGTTACTTATGATGAAGCTTTTGAATTGCAGGTAAGCGCGAGAATGTATAAGTTATCTCTTGTTTTTAAATAATAATTAATTTTTTTTTGCAGAAATACTTGGAGATTCGACTGAAACCTACTTGGGAATGGATGCTGACTGTAATGGACGCTACTGAGGCACAACTTAAGTTTGGAGCATCTCTTACTAACACTACAGATCCTTCACATCCTCTACATCCGTTAAATACAAACACTCAGAATGCTGGGAATTCATCTTCTCTTGGAATCAATATTTTAGGTGATTTTACTTGTTATAGTAGTGATTATTATTTTTTTTTGTGCATCCCTTTTGGAAGTTTAGGCTATAGTGGTGGTTAACGCACTTTGTTGTTGCTTTCATTGCGTAATAAGTACATAATGGAAACGTATATTGTTATATTACAGGAACTGGGGGACAATCAAGAAATCGTAACCAAGGCGAAGGATCGCAAAGTACTTCCGGATCTAACACGCGTATAGTAGGATTTTCCACGTCTGAAAATCAACGAAACTACGACCGAGAAGGTAAGTCAACTATAAAGTGTAATTGTTATTAGCGGGTTTATACATGTGCTTATACTTAAAATGACATTTTTGAACTATACAAAATATTGTAAAATTCTAAAACCTACATATTCATTGCATCTGTATGATATGCGTTTGTAGTTTTGCGTTGTAGGCTCCAGGTCCTAGGTGAATATCGTTGAGCATGAACTATACCTAAGTGGCTTTTACGTGGAAGATACTTGTGACATTTTGGGCATATATACAGGAAGGATGTTCGGTAAATAAGTAGGATGAAATATGTCAATGGATTCCTTGGAGTCTCCTGATCATGATTTTGCTCTAGCAAATATCATACACAGTTTTTGTGATATCTTGAATATGTAAAAATTTTACACCATGGGCAAAAAATGTATTACCGTTCAAAAATATTAATGTTTTTATGTTATGCGGAAAGTAAAAAAGTCTAATTTCCAGAGCAGAAGTGTGGATCTCGTAAGAGGCGCCACGTAAAACCATACTAGGTAGGACACGAAAAGAAAATATATTAGGTACAAATTTGAAAAAAATCAACTATGAGGAATCCACTCTAGTACTCTACTCTCATTTTAAATACTGTTTTTAAGACTTTTTAATTTCTTGAATATAATTTTAATTGTGTATGTTCAGGGAAGTGCGCATCATAAATTATTAGGCGGGCAATAAAAAATTTTCGACGAGCTGTTATACCTACTTAGTTACATGGCACTATGCTATTCTTGCACCTTATATATATATATATATATTTTATTCATTTTTTCATTTCTCTTCCTCATTGCTCTTCTACAGGTTCCTCGTATACCCAAGCGTCACGAAGAGAATTTTTCACTTATTGCTTATCACTGATGAGAGCACATACATCAGAACATCGGGATTCCCTGCCTGTATTGGATGTGACAGCACTCCGCCACATTGCTTACGTACTTGATGGTATAATTTATTACATGCGAGGTGGTAATGATAGCTCCTATATTGATAAAAGTGACAACAGCATTTGGGCTGATCAGGATGAGAATGACAATGATGAAAACGATAGAGATGATATTAGTTCCTCTTTAGTTTATGGTGACCTAATTGATGATATTATCAGTTCTGATTCGTCTATACTTGGTAAAAGACATGGATTTTTCCAGAGATCCGAATCAACATTATGTTTAGGTTGCCCAGCACCTGATCCCTTTAGTACACCCCTAGAAGTTGCTTTACCACTGGCAGATAAACCACATCTCTTACAACCTGGAGCAAAGCGAGAAGAATTATTCTCAAACCTTTCACTTCCGATTACATTACACAATGGATCAGATCCTCCAGGAGTTAATTCTCCTCTAGATGTTCCACCAACTCGATTAGGGCTATCACCGTCTTATGAAAGTCTATCGGCTCGATCTAGAACCGTCCAAGTTTCTGAAACTCAGCCGAACACTGAGAGCGGTAATAATTTAATCGATATTCCAATGGAGGAAGATAGAGCTGAGAGTCCACCAATCAATTATGATGATTCTGATAGAGACGAGGATTTTGACAGAGTCAAAGATGTCTCACGAACTCAACAAACAAAACAGAATGAGTATGGGAATTTGTACGTTCAGTTAAAGAAAAAGAACTATTTTGATCAAGTTGAGGATGACTCGAAACCCAAATCGTCTGAAGGTAAGTTTATTTGATTCCATTTTCTCCTCTATGCTAATGGATCTATCCTTTAATCAGGACCTCAAGATCTTTCAATATCACCACAGAATTATTCAAAGCCATGTGAACCTAAAAATCCAATGAAAATGGATGTTGATACAGATGATGATAGCGATAATGATAATGGAGATAAGTCTAAAGTGGATCCATCTAATAAAACGAGCGATACTGACAAAACGGTACGGCCGCAAATAATCGTTACCCCTAGAAAAGTGGCAGCTGCTATTGAGTCAGTTACAGCGGCAGTTTTAGCCAAAAATAATAAAAGTTCGCTATCTGAATGTGTTTCATCTGAAGTACCAATTACTTTATTGCCTCCAACGTTTTCAGTTTTCGATTCTCAAGGTGAATGTTCAAGGTCGGCATCCGGAACAGTCGTAGAGAACAATGCTGGCGAGAGCTCAAGTGCAACAAATGTGATAACACCGGGATCAAGTAATTCTGGTTCACCATCTAAAAGTGTTATTGTACGTGCAGGACCATCAGTAAGTGACTTAGTAAAGTTTTGTGATATTTTTTAATTTGAATTATTGGAAAAGTTGTCGAATGTTACATTTTTGACAAAAAAAAATGTCTACTGCTTTAGAAACGTCGAGGTTTGATTGAAAATAGTTCGATAGAAAGGCAATTTATGGACATTAAGATGCGGGGTTTATTGAGATTTTTTAATTGACTCTCACTGAAATGTCCTAAATAATTTTTGCTTTCTGATGATCTTGATTCGTTTAGCTTCTTTTCAAGAACAGATACGAAGCAAACAACGTAAGTTATTGACCGACAATATTATCCACATTCATTTTTTTGTTGTTTTTGCTTTTAGAAATTTAGTCAGTTTAAAATAGATTTCATAGGAAATAAGAACAAAATTATGTTTAATTTTTAGTCTTCGAATGCCATTGATCCACTACCGCCACTGGAAGTCATGGAAACTCAGGAAATTTCTGCCCATGTAACTGTGGAGACGACTCCATCAGCACCAGCTCCAACACCAATTCTACCATCCCGAGGGCACATGTTCAAATCGCATCCTGCTGCAGTTCAATCTCCTACTTGGGATTTATTACTTGGCAGATGGAAACTATCACTTGATCTCTTTGGTCGTGTATTTATGGAAGATGTTGGATTAGAGCCAGGTTCAATAGTATCAGAACTTCGTGGCTTTCCTGTAAAAGAAACACGTTTCAGGCGACATATGGAAAAACTTCGAAACGGACAACAGAGAGATTTGACACTATCGAAAATAGAAAGAAATCGTGCAAGTTTACTTGTACAAACATTTAAAGAATTGAATACACAATTTGGAAACCAGAGCAGGAGAGTACATCCCCCACTGACATTTAATCGAGTTAAAGTAACGTTTAAAGATGAGCCTGGCGAGGGATCGGGAGTTGCTCGAAGCTTTTATACGTCAATAGCTGAAGCTTTGTTGGCAAATGAAAAGTTGCCAAATTTAGAGGCTGCACAAGTTGGTGTTAGTAAATATACTGGCTCATTTTCTAGTATACTAAGAAATAGAGGATCAGGAGGAAGAGAATCTTCGTCTTCGTCAACATCACGAAGAGGGACAGGAAGTAAAATACTTTGGAGAGCTAATCGTGATAGAAAATCATTAAACTATGATGCCCGTCCGTATATACCTATTACATCTCATGGTATTAATAATTGCACGGCATAACATTAATTTCTAGTAACTTATTTGTTTTCTGTTTTAAAGACGGCGCCCCAGTAAATCCTAGTATCAATGATCATCTTTCAATTCATCTGCAACAGTTGGGTGAAAGACTTTATCCTAAGGTAAGCATAAAACTAAAAAAACAAAAAAAGTTCAATCTATGTACTATATTTATATTGTTAGGTGCACGCATTTAATGCACAACATGCGTCCAAAATAACTGGAATGTTACTGGAACTTCCCCCAGCACAATTATTGATAATTCTAGCAGCAGAGGAAACTCTACGTCAAAAAGCCAGTGAAGCCTTAGATGTAATTCTTTATAAACAAAAGGCAGAAATGGGTAAGTTGTTACAAACTCATATATATATAATTTAGACCACTTAGTCTGCTATTTAATGCGGTACACATTTTTATGAAACGGCTGGAAACTGATTATTTTTCAATTCATCTACCATTGGGCTGGTTTCATTGAATTTAAAATCGACGAATGGGTTCTACATTGGTAGGTTTACACCGTTGTTAAATTTTTTGAACTTTTAAAAACTGTGACAATTGATTCAGATAGCAGAATATGTATTTAGAAAAACACATATTAGTGACGAGGCAGCATGTTTTTTTATTTTTTAGATGAAATCATAGGGTATACTAAGTTTGTCATTCCGTTTGTAACGCACAGAAATAATGCTAAGCATAAGTTCGAAAATGGGACCAATTGGACAACTCTTTCGGCTGCCATACAAAAATTTCGTTTTTCACTATACATATATTTGGGCACTGCCTGAGAACGCGTCGACGTAGAGAACTGACATTTGGTGCATGGTTTTTCATAGCAACAGTATATATGATTTCAGAAACCCGTTTTGGTGCTGCCATACACAACCTCTTTTTCACTTAATATTTGTAAACAGCTTGAGGGAATAGTACTAACACGTTTAAGAGATAAACTGTCAATAATACTATATGTATTTCATTACTCAGTCAATAGTAGTATTATCCAGTCCAAACACCGTATTTATTACATGCTGAGAAACATCAACGCAAATTGATGTACAGCCATATAACTTTGTGTGGTGTTGGAGATAGTTTCAAGATAAAATTGTGTCCTTGGAGAACTATTTCAAAACTTTATTTCACTGAAATTCATTTCTTCAACACAAATATCAAATACTTTAAAACAAATTTCTAAACTTAAGAGCTGCTTTTCTGAGATCAATTATTGGGGCTAGAGAAGTGCTTGTAGCTTATTTTGCTAATTTCTGGGCCTCCAGTTGGAAGTTTGGATTTACCCGTTTGTATGGTAACACGAATCCACATCCTTCTTACATTTTATTCGTTACCGGTCCGGTCCGTCTACGCTTGAGTATATAAAATATCAGCGAGTAAATATTTTGTTTGGTCTTTTGCAAAGTATGCACTACACTTACAAATGTAGATTTAAATATAAAATCAAACACCCAAAATTTTCTAATATATTTGGATCTAAGAGCGAAACAAAAAAAAATGTATTATACATACTCGATACGGTCGATGTGCGTGTCGTAATTATGGGAATCAAACTTTGTGGGGCGAAAAGGATAGAATCTCATCTAAGATGAAGCCGAGGCTGTACACCCTGTCACAATAGGGTAAAATAACCCCATTGAGGGAGATGGGATCGAGAAGGTGTTTGATTGGATGACCAAAGAAGGCAACCGATTGAGACTTAGCTGGGTTTAGGGATAATTTATTGCACAAAGCCCAAGATGAGACGGAGGAAAGGTCGGCGTTGATATCTGCAGCACATTGACCCATACATCCCAGTGGCGTAGAATAAAGTAGTTGCACATCGTCTGCAAATATATGAACGACAGGGAACCTAACTGCAGCTGGGAGGTCATTCAAAAATAAGGAAAAAAAGAGTGGGCCCAAAATAGACCCCTGAGGAACACCTTTGTGAAGGCCCACAAGATCGAATGTACGATCCTCTGACATGACACACTGGCGTCTCAAGCTCAAGTAAGAGTAAGAAAAGTGGAAAAGGCTCTGCAGCTCATGGCACAGGATTGTATCATCTAGGCTATCAAAGGCTTTACTAAAGTCGAGTAATAATAGTATGCTAGCCAGCTTGCGTTCCATGTTGAGCCTTACCGTCTCAGTAATGTGAGAATGGCACCCGAGGCACTACGACCTTTGCGGAAGCCAGATTTCTTGGAGTATATAAGATAGGGAACAGCCGATGCCGAAGTTATTTGATTCCTGATTAATATTTCCCAAACCTTAGAGAGCACTTAGGAACAGGAATTACCTTGCCTGGCTTCCAAGCAGTAGGGAAGGTTGAAGTGGGGATAATGGTGTTGAATAGGTGAAGAATATGACCAGAGAGGACAGGAAAAACTAGCTTCAGAAATTTTAAGGGAATGCCGTCCAGACCAACTGCGTCCGATTTGACATATGAAAGGGTGCATAATACTTGAGAGATATCTACGTTGGAAAAGGAAAAATTGTCCTCGTGGTCGGCAGTGCTAATATTATTACTCGATGTAGATGTAGATGTGGTATCAGTTTGCACTGAAGCAAAGAAGCTGTTCATTACGTCCGGGTCCATATTGTCCTTGCGATACCTGTTCCGAAGCATCGTGAATAGTCCCCATTTCTCAGGCGAACAATGCTCAGAGTAAGCCCTAAATGCAAAGTCCCGAAGAGCCTTCGCTCTCTTTATTGCTGGAGTATGATACCAGTAGGATACTGTCGGTCTTTTTTTAAATGTTTTGAAATGAACGTGTTGATTAAAAAGTTGGAGCACGCGGCTGTTGAAAACCGAAAGCTGCAAGTCTACATTACTAGTTAGATACATATCAGAGAAATTTGTTGACAGCGCGCAGCCCAAGAGGGCCTCCACGTTAACGCCTTTGTAGTCACGATAGGAGAATACTTCGGTGACCTGGGGAAGGGGAATGTCGAATGAAGTATATATGAAGACATGTCTTGAGATGCCCGGCACCTGGAACTGATTATGAAACTTAACCCGTTCGGCCGATCTCACCAGAAAGAAGTCTAATAAAGACTTACTAGAATGTAAAACATCAAAATGAATGAGCGCATTATTATGAATGATTATAGACTATGACCAGCGGAGAAATCCCTAGCTCTAATCGAGGCATGCGAGTCAAGGAGATTATTATTGAAGTCTCCCCCAATAATGATGCTTTCGTATCGCGGCGAAATACGAGATAGGACATCATCCATTTTTGTAAGATCGTCATCGGGCAGATAGCAGACACCAACAAGCACCTTGGCTAACCCGATTGCAAGCTCGCAAAAAATGTATTCACTACCATTAGTGAGATAGCCTGATTTTTCAACTAACCTAGCCTTGATCCTTCCCGAGATATAAATACCAACACCTCCACCCCTGATAGCAGTTCTATCGTTCCTAAAAAGCCTATAACCAGGAATCTTAACTGACTTAGAGGAAACGTAGGGTTTGAGCCAAGTCTCACTCACACCAACAACATCGAGATAAACCGCCTTCCAGAATGCACTTAACTTTGTCGAATTTTGCTATTCGACAGCCGGATCTAATGCTCTGACCATTAAAATGATCGAAATTTAAAAAATTAGAAAAGTTAGTATGAGTTGATCTAAGGAGTGAGTTATCACCTGCAACCTGTCCCAAACATCAAGAGAACTCATACTGAGGATTCCAATAATTCAAAACAGCAGGTGATTGATAATCGACCGAAATGAGTTCGTCGAACATATGCAAACATAAGCAAGTGAACAATGAGAAATCCATATACAATCATATAAGCAGCACCTAATTAAGCATAAGAACTGTTATTAAAAAGCATAAGATCCCAAAGAAAACTAAAAATTAAAAGTAGGTAGTTTAAAGTATAATAATGCTAACTATAGCAACAAGAAATCAAAAGTTAAAAAAGAAAAAAAAAGAAAAAAATACATTGAAGAAAAAGAAAAGAGTATTATAAAAAGAAAAAAAACAGAAGAATAGCAATAATATGAACTAAGCTACTTATAGTGAGAATGTAACCAAATTTAGTGCATGTAAAAAAGCAAATGAGCAAAACTATGGAAAAGCATAAATTACTCAGAAAATCCGTGGAACTGAAAAAATTCTAAAAATTAAGTGACAAAAGTCGAAAGTTAATCGCATATTTCTCTCTGTTTCGTTGCTGCTATTGTCGAATTTTATTTCGTTTATTAGATGTTTCTATGAATTTTACACCGTCGCGTCGTGTCACTTGAAGAGAGGTGACAACCATAATAAGTGTGATTGTCACATTTGACACGTAAGTCGTGCGGATGCAAATACAAATATGAAAAGTAGATAGTTGTCGAAAATATCCACGAATGGGTACATTCCACGTAAATACACCTGTAACTATATCCATAATTGTCTTAGGAGCGTCATGCTAAGATGCTCAGTAAGATGCGGAAGGCTCCCTAGTTCTAGTAGACTTGTTTGTATAGATGGAGTTTGACAATTAGTTCAACATTAAAGATGAGTACCCTTGTACTCAGCACTCTGCGTTTTAAATGGATTCCATGAACAAACAACACATATCTCTTAGCACGTTTTTGATATTCCCAATTATTTGTCACCATATTTTTATAATTAGCAAAATAACAATAATTCTCAAAATATAATATGAATGTGTATTACAGAAACTAATTCCTCTGGAGCATCAGGAACCTCATCATCAAAGAAAATGAATCCGGTTGTTCTATTAGAACACTGTCAACTTGAAGATAATGCGCCTTTATTCTACTCCCCTGGAAAACGTGGATTTTACAGTCCAAGACAAGGGTTTGCATCTTTCGAACGGATAAATGCATTTAGAAATATTGGAAGGTGCGTTAAAATTACTTTTGTATTTTACATACCTGTATTACAAGACAACAATTTTCCTACAGATTAATTGGTCTATGTTTACTACAAAATGAGCTATTCCCACTGTTCCTTCAACGACATGTCCTAAAGTATATACTTGGAAGGCAAATACGATTTCATGATTTAGCATTCTTTGACCCAGCGGTTTATGAATCCCTAAGACAATTAGTTCAAGACTCTCAGTCAGAGGAAGGCGCTGAAATGCTTGCAAAATTAGAAATTTTCTTTGTGTATGTATTTTTTATTTTATTTTATTTTTATTTTTTTATGTTGCAACCAAAGTAAAAAAATGTTAAATTTTAGGATCGATTTGTGTAAAGAAGAAGGCGGTGGTAATATTGAATTAATTCCGGGTGGTCGGGAGGTTCAAGTGAATGAAAATAACATGTACGACTATGTTCGTAGATATGCTGAATACAGAATGATAAAAACTCAAGAAAAAGCCTTGGAGGTGAGAAAGATTGTTTTTATTTCCTTCAAAATTGTAATAATTCTTATTTTGCATTTGTGCAGGCTCTACGGGACGGGGTATTCGATGTCCTTCCTGATGGAGCTTTGGACTCATTAACAGCAGAAGATTTGCGATTACTTCTTAACGGTGTTGGTGATATAAATGTAGCCACTTTGATTTCATATACAACTTTCAACGACGAATCCAGTGAAGGTTCTGATAAATTGCTCAAATTTAAACGGTGGCTGTGGAGCATCGTCGAAAAAATGAGCACTGTTGAAAGACAAGATTTGGTAAGTAACTTAATATGATTTATTTTCTTGCTAATTATTTCTTATCATTGGATGGTGTCGAACTGAAATTCTGAAATGTTACTTTCGCTTTAAAGATATGAAATGCCTACTTATGAGATTATGGTTACCTTACCTTGTGCTGATGAGTTTTTATACAATGTGTATTTTCGAAACTTGATCAAGCAAAATGTGCGGATACTATACACCTAGGCAACCAAAAAATAATATAGCAGGAGGTCTACATCAACTGTTTGGGAGTTACAGGGTGATTAAGAAAAAAAGCTAGATATTCACATAACACCCTGTATCTCAAAAACATACGGGGCGTACGGTCACAGTTAAAAGCTCATTACATGCAGAACTTCATGGCCTTTCCAACGACTTACCTTTTTTTTAAATTGACCTCTATTATTTTTACAAAAAGGTTCGTTCGTTAACATAACTTTTTTTTAAAAAAAAAAGTGTAAACTGTAGACTTTCCTCTTTAATTTGACTTATTACGCCCTATATGCTAAGTGCAGCCCTTTAAGAGTTCAAGAGAATTCAATGAAAAGCGTTTAAGCCTATCAACATACAATAATAGGGTTACCCCAATGAAGTCCACGCAGGAAAAACGAACGAATCTGCGCTGCACAGACCCCATACGATTTATGTATCAAGCATAAAAGTGAGACCAGACCGGACTGTCGTACTCCAAAATAGGTGTAACGAATGTGCAGTAAAGGAAGACACCCAAATCTTTGGTTTTATCAAGTCTAGTTAATAAGCATCCATCTAAAGTATAACTGAATTTCAATGGCCTCCTTTTACGAGAAAAGGACATAGCAGTACATTTGTTGATGTTGAGAGGAAGGCAGTTAATAGCACACCATTTATGAAAGGTGTCTAGTCCAAATTTAGAATTCCACACTCGTTTTCATTAGTACATTTGTTGATGTTGAGAGGAAGGCAGTTAATACACCATTTATGAAAGGTGTAGTCCAAATTTAGAATTCCACACTCGTTTTCATTAGAAACAATGCGGAAGATTTTCCCATCGTCAGCATAGCAAAGTTTTCTTGAGTGGTCCGAAATGACTGCCTTGAGGAACACCAGAAGTATTATCTATTACGTCAGAAAGAGCCTCGCGATCGCTGCGTACGATCCGATAAATAAGTACGAAGCCAATTCACAAAGGCAGAAGGAAAACCAAGAAGAGTCAACTTATGAATCAAGATTTTATGATTGATTCGGTCGAAAGCTTTACTAAAATCCGTGAAAATGCAATCACTTGCTTTCCGCTTTCCATTGCAGAAATGCAGAAATTATTAAACTCTAACAAATTAGTCGTAGTAGATTTGTCTTTCATAAAGCCATGCTGAAAAGAGCGCAAGAAAGGCTTGCAGTGGAAGTACAAAACATCGCAAACCATGGTTTCAAATATCTTACCAATAAGACATAAATTAGCGACAGGTCTGTAGTTGGAAGTCGCACTTAATACCCTTCTTGTGCAAAGGAATAATCAAAGAAAGCTTCCACCTTTTAGTAAAAGCACCACAGGTTATAGATAAATAAAATAAATAACACAAAACAGAAACGAAAAACTATTAGCTATACTTGAAATGTATTTGGAGACATGCGTTTCATCGAACAACAGGTCTTTAGTTTGAAGAGAAGTTGGTCGGAAACTTCTTCAAATGCGTAAAATCGTTATAACTAATATCATAGTGGTTATCACAGAAGGCAGTTTTAAAGAAGTCACCAAAAAGATTGGCAGTCTCCAATACGCAAAGATAAAGGGTATCCATCACAGTTGCGCTTAGAGTTCACAACCTTCCAAAATTGTTTAAGTTCCGTACGCAAGGCCGACCTCATTCTATGTACATAATCATTATAAAAATCAGTCAAGTACGAAATGTACTGAGTGCGCAAATTAGAATAAGTTACGGAATCAGCATCGCTCCTTGAGGAGCAGAGGCTCCTCCCAGCTTTATTCCTCAAATTTTTAAGATGCTCCTAAGAGCCATTGATACGATTGGCAATGCGAAGTACGATTCAAACTAACAAGTGGTACACAGTGAGTACCCCGAACTTACACTGACAATTTCTTGGAGTAATGGTTTGACGTTTGTCACTTGAAATTTGTTGCTGATTGGGGCATATAAATTACTTCTTTAGCAAAAATTAAAAGAAAAGAAATGGGAAAATAGCTAGAGCACATTTTATTTGTCTTCACCCATTTTATAAATAACTTTTTACAATTAATTATACTCAGGAGAACTGTCAGAGAAATATCATTACACTAGGTTTAACCCAGAGTACGTTGCAAAACATAGCCACAGTTGACTACAGCTGACTTCAATCTGACTGCTCTGAACTGCTATCTAAGGGATGAACTGTGATCTGTCAAGTTGAAGTATTTTGTTTAGCGCGCTTTTACAAACTTTTCTTTGGGGAATTTGTATTGAGAAATATCAAACTCTATTTCATTCGACGAAACTCTGGGCTGTTTTAGTTGTGGAGAAGTAAGAAGATTATTTCTCAACTGACAGTATTGTCTGTGCAAAAAATACGTCTTTCTAGGTAGGAAGTCAGTTATGACGTTAAAATTATCAAAAACAAACTGCACCACTCGCACTTTAATTTGATACCAAACATGGCGTATTTTGGACAACCCCCAATTTGGGGTGGTACGACCCCATCCAATGCTCTACGACCCTCCCACACAGAGCTAGCCGTCCTTCAATATTGCGATACTTCTAACTCCCCGAGTATGTTAGAGAATTGCGAATGGAGACTTAGAGGGTTTTAATCGGGGAAAACAAAAATTCTCATCTCCCAAACTCCTCAACTCTCCGGCCCTTGAACTCATTCCGTCGATGGAAAACTTCCATTTCTAAACATCTTGTACATTGAAAAAAGGCATAGCAGAGCGAACAACTCTGTTCGTAATAAAACTCGATGGCCGTCGCTCTAACCTAACCTAGGCATTGGATTTGGAATATTGAACAAATGTTTTACTCCATTAAACGTAGCACAAATCTACAAGTCCTTCTATCAGACTTAGATTAGAATACCATTCCCACATTTGCACAGATACTGAATGAACTGCGTTAGGTTAAGTTAACAAAAGTCCTTCTTACCAAAAACATGATAATTCTAAATATAAAATCCTTGGAGTAGGTACTGGCGTAAAGTTGAAAATGGGTAAATTCAAAAACGGCAACGCTTTGCGCATCACTGCAGCATCGTGATGCGCTGTTTCGTATGAGGCTGCAGCACTATATAGCTGATGCTGCTGCTTTCTCCTGACATTTTTGAAGGTACATTTTTTAGTCGTTTCTTGATTTTGAAGCATCAAATATGTTCGTGATGCAAAAGTGAACTTTTGATTCAGTGGCTGATGATATTACGATGCATTTTTGACTGATGATGATGCAGATGCGACATCATCAGCGCATCACTGCATTTTTTTACTTATCCTATATTTCACTCACTTATCACTACTTCTATTGCCATTGTTCTGAAGAAATCCCTATCTAGCCTAATTCCTTTAGCATTCTTCCTACGCATCGCATGAACCCCAGCCCGTGCTCATCCCTACAAGTTAATTCAGTCAAAATATTCAAAAATAATCAAGTTTCCTAAATTGTTCGTAAATAATACAGTAGATGGGACCAGTTTATCATTTTCAGTTTTTCCTTCCAATTATAATTCGATATCATTCAAACAAGACGTGCATCGTCACCTGCTAGACTCAATCGAATTCCTTTTAGCTTTTCTGCCAGGGCTCTGCTGTAGCATCATGGGTATTTAGATGAGGAAGGCATTTGTGCTGACTGTGGCTGACTTTTTCCTCATTCTCTACTATGCTTCCCTGCTGTAAGCAAACGAATATCGCTTGTTATGATTTGAACTTTGCGAAAATCACATACCAGCTATCATTTTTGTAACTAATTTTTCATAATGTAAGCTAATCGGTATTATGTGAAAAATATAACTTTGTAAGAACTGAAACGTGGATATGTTGTAATGCTACCCTTTTGAATAATGTTTTATATTATACATTATCTTATTATTATCTCCTTTTTCCAGGTATATTTCTGGACAGGATCACCAGCTCTGCCAGCATCCGAAGAGGGATTCCAACCAATGCCATCGGTTACAATTCGGCCAGCAGACGATACACATCTACCAACAGCAAATACGTGCATCTCTCGACTTTATATTCCACTTTACTCTAGTAAAGCAGTTTTACGACATAAACTGCTATTGGCTATTAAATCAAAGAACTTTGGTTTCGTTTAAAAAAAAAGAACTAAAACAAACAAAAAACATTTTCATAACGTTATATAAGATTTTTTTCTTTTTCTCTTTTTTTGTTTTTTCTTTCGACTTCCTTAATGAAAAGGACATCGTGTGATGCAGAGTTTTGAGATTTGAATGAATTTTTCATTGATCTCGGAGAAATAAAATCAAATCTTAAAACTGAATTCGACATTTCATATTTATTTTTTATGTACCACCATCAACACGTGTTAAAAAAAACTATCTTCAAGTGTACTTGAATACCCCATCCATCGCTTCCACTCCACTTCATCATCCACTTTATAATTTTTGTTAGCTGTAGTAGTACTTTTCTTATAGGAGAGTAGTTTTTCGGATTCAATTGAGACTTAATTTCTAGCATATAATTATTATTATTATTATTATTTTTCACACTGATTGTGGTATCCGATGATCGAAACGGAAATGTTTTCCAAATACTAGAAGGTGAGACTTTTCCATTTCGAAAGGATTGGCTGATTATGTTTAAATTAATGGAAACACGAAACCGATGAGATGCAAGAGTACTGCTGTGATTTGTTTTCGAATATTATTTAACGATCCGATAGTTTCACTTTTTTTCTCTTTGTTTTCTAATCACCTACCTCTGCTTTGAATAAGGGCACAGTTAAATCTTAACTTTTGTATGATTATATTGAAATTATTATATTTTTACTTGTTTCTTAGTTTCGTGTAGCATATAAGCAAACAAGAAAAACGAATACGTTTTCTAGTTTTGATGAAAGTCATATTTAAAAAAAAAAAAAACAAAATTTAATTTATTTCTTTAGCCGCCCTTACTCAAAACAATAAGTAGAGGTGAATTTTTTCGAATAAGTTAAAAAAAAATTAATCGGCAGACTTCATCCTGGGATAGACATACATACATAATATACATTTTGTAAATTGCACATTATAATTTTTTGTGTATTCTAAACTTGATAAAAGAGAACAATTTGTACTAACTTACATATTGTGGGGACTACTTTAGTCAGTCGTACACACGGACATCCTTATTAATTTAAAATAAAAAATTATAATCTGAAGAATATTGATCATTATATTATATACGTGTTAAGGTCTTAATTTTTACCTAGATTGCTATATATATATGGACAGAATATTATAAATAAAGAATAAGGAAATTATTACTTTTGGTTGTTTATGGAAACATGTAGATACAGTTAATTTTGGCCCGGCTCGAGAATTCAGTCTGTCGCAGCAATTTCTGTTTAAATTAAATTATAGCGGTTAAAAGTTATTACTTTTCTTCACTTGCGCGTTGTTCAGCTATTAATAGAATAACTGCACCGTTAGCTAACTTGTAGAACGTTTTGTCTTGTTTTATGGTTGATTTGAAATTAAAAAATATAGTTTTCAATTAGTTTTCGATCGTAGTTAACATATGATGCAGCTCAAATCTCTTTTTTTAAATCGTCAGATAACGCCCAGCGGGAAACGGAAGTATTCGGATGCATTCCGAAAGCATTCTGTGAAAGGTATAGAAGCAATACGCTCTGATACATTGATGCATTGATGTACTACGAGGGAAACGTATATAAGGTGGATAGCTTGCACACCTTACCCCTGCATGACCTGTAAAGTGAAAGAGGCCTTCCTTATTATTTTTTGGAAGGTGAAAGGAAGCATTCCATATTAATTCTTTGTAAGGCAAAAAGAAGCATTTAAACTTTTTGGAAGGTGAAAAGAAGGATTAATTTTAAATTAGTTTAAGCACTCATTCTGCCATTTCAGAAAAGTGTACGGAACCATTAAGCATGAATTTTCCGGAAGGTTGGAAAGAACCATTCAATTTATACTCTCAGGAAGATGGGGGGAAGCACTCTTCCGGTTTTCACTGAGAGGTAAAATGAAGAACTTTTCCTGCTTTGTTAGAAAGGTGTAGGAATAAACACGTCTTCACTTATTCGAATCTCGTACTTAAATGAAAATAATCCAAAAATCAGAATATTATCTATCTGCACGCACTTTCCTTCCTTCATTGTTCTTAGAAAAACAATGCAACTATATGACTCATGCGCTGTGAATTTGTGATTCAGTTATTGCGGAGCGCGCGCGTGTGTGAATTAAACTCATTCCGACTTTAATTTTCAAAAGTTATTCTTAACTGAATCCTGCTTATGGGCAAGAGAGACTGAGCATGGTAAACACTATCTTTACCTTATTCCTTCTGAGGTGATTGCATCTGTAGCCAACATAAGAACATCAAATGGCATAAGCAAACGTTCCAGAATGCAATATTTTGTGTTGGTAGCTCCAACTCTGCTATAGGGCGAAGGAGAGAACTATAAAACTTGTGCCATGCTTTCCTATAGGAAAATGACAATACGCTCAGTCCATTGTTATAAGTCAGTGGCTGAGAGGTATTGAACGTAAAATGGTAAGGTTACTTTCTAATCAAAACTATTTTATGATTTTGTTAAGTAAGGTATATAGGAATAGTAGCCTTTAGGAAGGTAAGGAACCAAACTTTAAATTACTAGAAGACTATTTTCCTGTATGGACAGTAGTTTAAGGCAGAAATACATCCAAGCAAGCCTCAGGACTGGCCACTCTCAGGATTCCTCGCAACTCGCCTCAAGGCTTGCCTCAGAGAAATGAAAACAATATGACACCACCGGCACAGTATATTTATACAGTAGCCCAGCCTAGAACAAACTACTGAAATTTTAGAATTTTAATTACAAAAAAAACTCAAAATTTCTCCTATAAGAGGGAACTATTAAGTATGATACGGATGTAAATGAACGAACAGTAGCTAGTTGCACAATGGTTGGGAGAAGTTTTAGTTTTATGTAAGTATATATCAGCACCAGTCTGCAACTGTATTGTTCCATTACCAAACACCTGTTTGATTGCAAAGTGTGTTCGTTCCAGGGAAAGTGGCTGTAATAAGTTTGTGACAGTTTGATAGTTCTACCAAGCCGAATGGCATGGGAAGTGGAACAAATTGTTTTTAGCTTTTTTTTCTTGCAGAAATAATTTTGATAGTTATTTTGTCCCTCTTCCTCTGGTACAAGTTTGTGCATGCTGTAAGTTCTGTTTCTTCCCCTTTAGATTTACATAGGAACCTTTTTATTAGAAATTGACTAGTGTGTTCCTTAAAAAACTGTTAAAAGAGAAAGTATAGTCTCTTTATAGAAGCATCCTACTCGCTTGACAGTTTTGACAGCTGGGCTACTGTTTGAATATTAGATTAGATTTATGAAGGGGTGTATAGGCGTTAGCCTCGCAATCATTGCGACCTGAAAGATCTATTGTGAGTCCCCGTTGAATTTGCTCCATTTATAGGTTTAGACTGTTATTAAAGTCTAGAACCATTCTGGGCTTGAGGTTCCATACGTAAATTGGTGGAGGAAAAGCATGTTCAAGTTGGAGTAATCTCCGCCTGGCCAATGCTTCGCAGTTGCAGAGCAAGTGCTCCGAGGTTTCGTGAGCATCCTGACAGAAGCGGCAGGATGAAGTCTCAGCCAAACCCAGCTTGTTTAGGTGATACCTCAAGGGGCAATGGCCTGAGAAGAGCTCAGTGATCATTTTGAGCTCTGTTCTTCTAAGGAGTAGGAGTTCTTTAGTTTTTCCGCCAGAGGTGTCGATAAACTTTTTTGCCTGACGAAGTCCTTGTAGCCTTTCCCAATACAGGGATTTTTGTTTATTCTCCCAGTTATTTAGGGTAGCTTAGAGGTAACACTTTGAAGTGCCACAAAATGGCTCTGGTCCGACAAACTTAGTTTCCGCTCCTCTTTTGGCTAGGCCATCCGCAATTTCATTGCCTTTGTGGCCCTCATGTCCAGGTACCCACATGAGGATAACTTTGTTTCTCCTTGATAGATTTTTGAGGGTTTGTAGACATTCCCAGACTATCCCTGACTTGACAGTGTAGGACTTTAAGGCCTTGAGGGCAGCTTGACTGTCCGAGAGGATATTAATGGTTGAGCCATTTATAGCTCTTTTAATGCAGGTATTGGCGCATTCTTCTATGGCCAATACCCCGGCTTGGAATACGGTAGGATTAGAGCCTAGATCCTTTTATATATGGCATCTGGGGCCGTATACACCCAATCCGACCCCACTGTTTGTTTTTGAGCCGTCTGTATACCACACCATCGATCCTTGTTGGAAGGACGGTTTAGTGGAGCGCCATGTTGTCGGTCTCCAAGAACCACTTGGAATGGTCTTACAAAATCCACTCTGGGTGTGATTATATCAGATATTGTCGTCACTTGCTCGAAGCATATCTGTTTTAAGATACCTAAATGACCAACCAGATCGCCTGGCTTTAACTGTTTCTCCATTTGTACTCTTATAGCACTGGAGATCGGTCCATTTTTCACCTGCAAATGCAGGGGTGCAAGGTTTAATAAGGCTTCCATGGCTGCTGTAGGACAGGTTCTCATGGCACCAGTTATTCCTAGACAGGCAAGCCGCTGGGTTTTTTGAAGCAGAGCCTCAGCCGTCTTTTGATTAGTTTTTGGCCACCATGCGAGGGCCGCATAGGTGACCATGGGTTTAACAACCGTGGTGTACGTCCAGTACATCATTTTTGGCTTCATACACCATGTTCTGCCAATGAAGCGACGGCACGTGTAGAGAGATCGCATCGCTCAATCCGTCACTTTGGACAGATGCGAATTCCAGGTAAGTTTCTTATCTAGGGTTATCCCCAGATATTTGACTTCGTCTGAAAATATCAATTCCGTATTATCAAGAAGAGGAGCCGTTAGTGAAAGCTTCGATCTTCTTGTGAACGGAACGATTACCGTTTGTTGGGGTTTATGCTAAGGCCTTTGTTTAAACACCACGTGCGGACCTTGGAGAGGGCTATTTGCATGAGGTCAGATATGACTTGATCATGCTTGCCCCGTATTGTAACTACTAGGTCATCCGCGTAGCCTTGAACATTAAAACCCGAACTGGTCAACTTCTCTAGCAGATCATCAATCACGATCGACCATAAGAGTGGAGATAAAACTCCTCCTTGTGGGCAGCCTTTTGCTGCGGTGATCGTGACTGAGCAGTTCCCTAGAGATGTGGTTATCCTCCTGCTTCTAAGCATGGAGTCTATCAAGTTTACCGTGGAGGGCTCAAAGCCTTTATCCTCGGCAGCTGATTTAATTGCATCGAAGGAGGTATTATCGAAGGCTCCTTCTATGTCCGCAAATGCACATAAAGCCACCTCTTTTGCTTCAAGCGTTTTTTCGAGGTCTTTGACTAGTGTGTGAATGGCAGTCTCAGTAGACTTGCCAGCTAGATAAGCGAACTGCTTAGAATGAAGTGGTGATTTAATCAGAATTTTACTTCGAATGTGTAGGTCTAGGATTTTTTCCATGGACTTAAGCAAGAATGAAGAGAGGCTGATGGGTCGGAACGATTTAGCTAGAGAACTAGCTCTTTTTCCTGCTTTAGGTATAAATATCACCCTGACTTCTCGCCAACATTGGGGAACGTACCTTAGAGCGTAACTGGCTCGAAAAATGTTTTGCAGTTGAAAGAGTATTTCTTCAACACATTGTTGTAGTAAGGCGGGAAAAAATGCCGTCTTCTCCAGCAGATTTAAAGGGCTTAAATGTGCCAATGGCCCATCTAACCTTGTTAGGAGTGAAGATTCTTCCCGCAAGGCTCTTGCTCCTGTTAGAGACTCCGTGCTTGTCCACCTCAATCGGGTCTGGAGCTATTATTCCTTGATCGGGAGTGAGAGAGTCGGGAAAATGAGTTTCTAGTAAGAGCCTGACTGTTTCCTCGCAACTCTCGGTGTAGTTCCCATCTTCCTTTTGAAGTGTGCCTATACCATTCGTGTGATCCTTCGAAAGTACCTTATGGAGCCTGGTAGCTGCGGGCAGTTGATCTATGCCATCGCAGAAGGTCCGCCAGGTTCTTCTTTTAGATCTTCTTAATTCTATGTTATATTCCGTTAGAGCCTTTTTATATTCCCCCCAGATGCCAGAGAGCTTAGCTCTGTTGAATAGTTTCCTGACTTCTTTTCTTATCAAACTCAGTTCCCTATTCCACCATGGTACCTGCCGATTGCAAGTCTTTTGTTTCATAGGGCAACTGTGTTCGAATGAAGTCATTAAAGCCGTTTGAAGCTGCGTGGTGGCTGAGTCTAGCTCCTCAGTCGTGCTAATGCTACCGCCGGGAGAGTCAACTACAGCCTTAAGGTGTTGTCGATAGAGTTCCCAGTTAGTTAATTTAGGGATTCGGTACTCCTGACATGTGTTGAGTGTGGCATCCATATCGAACCTGATGCACAGACACATCTGACATGGAAATCTCGTTCGATACATGCCACCTGCTTATTTTTGTACTTATGAACATACTGGCAAGTGTTAAGTCCAAGACCACTTGTCTAATGACGTTCATAAAGGTTGGCTTATTACCTCGATTTAGTATCTCTAAGTTGTTAGACAATATAAAATCGTAGAGGTACTCACCTCAGGCATTGGTATCCGTGCTGCCCCATAGCGTATGATGTGCATTTGCATCGCATCCAATGATGAAATGCTTTCCTCTGCGTTTACAGTAGTTGATGAGCCGTTTTAGCTCTGGGGGAGGTAATGAATCCGCTTCTCCAGGAAAGTAGGCTGAGGTAACTACTACCTCGTGGCTACCTCCTGAAGTTGGTACCTCGACAACTGCTGTAACCACGTCCCTCGAGATGAACTGTGAAAGAGGAATAAAGTTTAGTTTAGTGTTGAGCAGTAGTGCTGCCCTAGGATATTCATGTTCATTACTATATATTAAGTTACATGATTTTGTGGGAAGTCCTTTGATGTGGCCTTGATGTACCCAGGACTCCTGAATAAGCGCCAGACTAAGTTTCTCCGGATAAATCTCCTGCTAAGCACGTCTGATGCCGTTTTAGCATGATGGAGATTTATCTGAAGGCAACTTAGGTGATCATTGGCCATGACTAAGATGGCCTTTTATGGCCGCTGTCAGCCTTGGTGGTGGATCCCTTAGGACCTTTGCTTTTGCCCGGCTTGGCACGGACAGGAAGGGGCTGATTCTTAGATTTTATAGACTTCTTTTCGGAAGTCCCCGACTTGGGCTCTGCAGTTCCTGCTGCTTTACCAGGGCCCGCCTTTGCCTTGACCAGAGGTTTAGGCCTGCTGACTCCTGATGTCGAAGGCTGAGGACCGTCAGCCAGAGTTTTAATCTGACTTGGGCCATCCCCAGCCTCCGACACAGCCTTTACTGTTCCACCCTTGGGTCTTAGTTGGACAGACCCGAACTTAAACCTAATTGCGAATTGAGCCTTCTTTAACTCTTCCATTGACACATGGTCCACGGAGAGATTCAGCTCTGTGACTGAGGGTGTTTGTACTCTGCGGAACACTATCCATTCAGACACGTTTAACCCCGAGTTCTGACCCTCAATATAATCGAGAATCAGATCCGTAGGGTCCTCAGCGCTGTTTGGAAAGTATCCCACAAGGACTTGTGGGCGAGGAATTTCACTTTCCTCGACCATCACAAGATTGGTTCCTTCCCAGGGCTTTAGCTCCGCAACTACACCTTTCAGCCACGTCACGGTGCCTTGATTGGCGCAGTTAATAACCAGCCACCCTGGTCTAAATCATTGAATAAATAACTAATAAGAAAGCGGGGTATCGTGCGAATACAGTGTACGTGTTTAAGCATTTCAATGACAGTGTGACCTAAGGTGGAGGAATGACAAGAGGGCGTCGTTGATATTTTGTGTCAGTTCAACATTCTGACATTTCATATTATTTGCAAATAAGTTTCGGTTTTGAGTTCGCGATATTGTGAAAAATAATTAATTAAACGTGATTTTTATGAATAGTAGTGTGAAATAAGTGCGGAATAAATCTTTTGTGAACGACATTTTGTGTAATAGAGACACCGGAGTCCTAAATTATCACAATGAAGTGCGCTGTGCTGTGCTGCAGGAAAGAACAGTGTTATTGTCGTGGGAAAGCATTCTTCAAGTAAGCTTAATAGCTTTACTTATTAATTATATTGTTTTAAACAAAATAAAAGTGAAATATCTGTAAAAATAAAGAGCCATGGCAAAAGATTTAACATTTTACCAATGCCGGTTTATTTGTTTACAATTGAATTGTCATTGGTTGATAAATTATTCCAGTCATACAAAGGCAACGCCAAGAAATATTATCTGAAAATAAGGGAGAGCTAAAAAAGTGTTTATTTTACATAGGAATTTGGATTATAAAAAATTTTCCCCTTCAAAATTGCACGATTCCACTACTGCTATGACGAAACGAATACAAACAGAGCACACTAATACATTTCGCCGATATGCTTACGTTTTCACCCGATATGCTTACGTTTTCACCCGATATGCCGTTTCCTTATTAGTTATTTATTCAATGGTCTAAATGTGGAGGCCAGGAATTTTGGTTTTAGGGGGTTTTGCTTTCTTGCCGCGATTTCTCTCAAGATAGCACCCTGTACGGACTTCAATTGATCCGCGTTGAGTGCCACCTCAGTATAACCGACGGGAAGAATACCCACCCGAACGCTCTCTGCAACCTCCTTATAGGAAGGCTGCTTACGCGAAGGCAGGGAGACGTGCTTCTTTGAAGGATTCTCCGTTGCTGCCTTGCTGTGTTTAGCACTAGGTTGCTCCACTTTAGGAGAAGAGTCGTCAGAGCGAGTCCGTTCTTTTAGACTCTCCTCATTCCGCTGATCTATCTGAAGTGCAGCAATCCTTCTAGCCTCTGCTTCTGTGTGACCGTGTTTTAAAATCCATTTATACCTTTTTTTGGCCGCGCCAGAGAGCTTTGGCTTGCGCTCTTTGCAAATGGGAACTTCAATGTTCCCGCTGTCCTGTTGGCTATGTTCTCGAGACCTAAGAAGGTCCTCCTCGTCTAGGGGGAGTGTATCCATCACATCACCATCAGATGAAGGACTTGTAATGTCCTAGATGTTGTAGGGGTCGCTAGGAACCCCAGATTGGGTTTTTGGTAGATTTAGAGGTGCACCTCCCTCAGATTTTATGGAATTATCAATTTTGTTCCCACGAGTATGCTCGGAAAGGTTGGTCCATCTCAGCAGAGCCGGCATGCCGAGATAAGGCTAGGGTTGAAACCGGAGGTCGCCTGGTATCCGGAGTCCATCGTTATAAGACACACTCACGCAGTGCCATTCATCCAGCTGCCTGTGCAGGAACACCTCGGGCAGGATGTGACTCTTCATCACGTACGGACGGTCTTGGGAAAATTCCTCCCCTGATGTGGCGTTAACGTAATTAAGCGCCTTATACTCACCTTGTCCCCCTGTTTGAATATACTGTGCTCTTAGAATATAGAGACAACAGGAAGTGTTGATACCTGTAAAATTCGTGTGCATGAGCATGGATTTTTCAGCGTGCCGTGAGCTCAGCATTATATTGAAGAAAGAGACAAATCTATGTTTAGCTGTCTAATGAAGTTTCTTTAATTTGCAAAAAATTTTCAACAATTTAAATGTAATTGAAAAGTTGTGAAAAGTGATTTAAAAATAGTGCTAAATAAAGTAAAGAGTGTAAGTAATTATCTGTTGAGATTATAGTGATAAATTTCTAAGTGATGTTCATGAAGTGTTCGGTGAAAAATTGCCACAACAACATCAAGGTACGACGTGGGAAATCATTTTTTAGGCAAGTATAGTTATAAAAAATTATTTTGTGTCCTTTACACACCTTTGTGTATTAAATTAAATTAAAAATACATAACAAAAGCGATGAAATATTGAAAAATCCTTCCTCCACCGAGATTTGTTTACGTTTGTGACAGCTTCCTTACGTATGTGGCGTAGTGACAGCGAATAAGAACATTTTCGATGGGAGCAAACGTAATATTTTAAACCATATATCTTGTTGCCCCGCTCTCTATATTGATTCTACTACACGGCTGTACTGAGCGTTCACTACAGCGGCAACAGATACTAACACAACCAGAATTTGACCACGCTAAATTTGGCTTATCACACTTCCTGTACTCTCTATATTCTAAGACTGTGCCACCGGGCTCGGTGCTGTCATTGTAATTTTATTAGTACATCTGTTGACAGAAGTAGGCCTAAGAGAGAAAAATTTCAAACATTAAGCAAAGCGCGCTTTGCGGCTTGGCCGTGTTGGCAATTTTGACAACACCTCGAGGAAGCCTCGAGGCCTGGATGTGTTTCTGCATTAGGCTCTATAGCATATATAAAGTCAATGTTTGGCACTTTTCCATAAGTATCAATATAGAATATTTTAGAAAACGGACTCACAACGCATACATATAGATTTCTGTTTCATGGCTTTGGAAGTATTTTCGAGGGTTTTGGGCTAGCCAATTTCCATGTATAGGTTGGCTTCATATGTTTTACTTGGGATGCGGCTGGTCAAAACCCTCGAGAATACTTCCCAAGTCATGAAACAGAAATCTATAAGTGTGCGTTCTTAGTCCGGTTTCTAAAATGTTCTATATTGATACTTATGGAAAAGTGCTAAGCATTGGCTTTATATATGCCATAGAGGCCAAACTACTATCCATACAGGAAAATAGTCTTCTAGCAATGCTTACCTTCCCAAAGGCTACCCTTCCTATATATCTTACTTAACAAAATAATAAAATAGTTTTGATTACAAAGTAATCTTTCCAATTTTACGCTCAATACCTCACTACTAATAGATTTCTGTTTCATGGCTTGGGAAGTATTCTTGACGGTTTTGGCACAAGGCATCCCTTGACGGCGCAGCGACATTACAATGATTACTCAGCTGAGAATTTTTGTTTGAGGAATCGTAGTCATTTGATTAAGATAAATTTTTTTAAATATTTTTTTTAGGAAAGGTATGAAAATGTTATTACTGTTCGGAAGATAAGAAAGCATGTTTAAGATTAACAGAGCGCCATTTTTCTGTATGAATAGTAGTTTAGGGTGGAGGAGCTATTCAAATCAAACTTTTGTCACTTTTACATAAGAACACTGCAAATATTTTAGAATGTAAGGACTACGTTGGGCCCCGCATGTGGAAGGGAGGGAGTCTGTTTCATGGCTTATGAAGTATTCTCGAGGGTTTTGGGCTGGTCAATGGATTTGTGTTCGTGCGATTTACTGGACTGCGGCTGGTCAACGAATTTGTAGTAGTGGGGTTTTCCACACTAGTCTCATAAGCCATATTGTGCGATATATTGGACATAATCAGCTGATTCAAAACCCTCGAGAATACTTCACAAGCCATGAAACAGACTCCCTCCCAATCACATGCTAGGCCCGACGGAGTCCTTCCATTCTAAAATATTTGCAGTGTTCTTATGTAAAACTGACAAAAGTTTGATTTGAATAGCTCCTGCCCTAAACTACTATTCATACAGAAAAATGGTGCTCTGATAATCTTAAGCCTGCTTTCTTATCTTCCGAACCGTAATAAAATGTTCATACCTTTCCTAACAAAATTATTTAAAAAATTTATCTTAACCAAATGACTACGATTTCTCAAACAACATTCTCAGCTGAGTAATCATTCTAATGTCACTGTGATCGTCATGGGATGCCGTGGACCGTAACCCCCGGAATATAATACAAGCCATGAAGTCGCCGAAGGTACCGACACATTAAAAGGCCTTAACGTGCCGGGTACAGCATGCATTAAGAGCTCACTCTCACTGCTTTTTAACTCCTGCAGTAAGACAAGGCAGGAAGACTGTGGTTGTCGCCTGCTGACCGGCCCGCTGCTCTCTTGTTTCGACTTTGTTCATGGCTTATATATTCCGGGGACTACGCGTGGGCTGATGATATCGAATGTAGCTGCCTACAGATTCGGAATCCGGCTGCACATATGTACACACATGCAATTATCACTCAGCTGAGAGGTATTGAGCGTCAAATGGTAAGGTTAATTTGTAATCAAAATTAATTTATTATTTTGTTAAGAAAGCAATGTAGGAAGTATAGCCTTTGGGAAGGTAAGGAACCAAGCTTTAAATTACTAGAAGACTCTTTTCCTGTATGGATAGTAGTTTGGGCTCTATGACATATATAAAGCCAATGTTTAGCACTTTTCCATAATTATCAATATAGAACATTTTATAAAACGGACTCCGAACGCACACATATAGATTTGTTTCATGGCTTGGGAAATATTCTCGAGGGCTTTGGCGTAGCTCCCGGAATATAATACAAGCCTTGAAGTCGCCGAAGGCACATACATATTAAAAGGCCTTAAGCCTGAATTAGATTGCCACGACAGCGGCAGCAACAGCAAGTCGTTTTCATTGGTTGAGAGCGATCAGCTGATTGAGTGACAGCAGCAAAAACGTCGTGCTGTCGAGTCATCTCAAATTCTAAATTTGCTGTTGCTGTTGCTGTCTTCATAGGCAGCAATTGCTGTCATCCCTCCCAAGCTGTCAAGTTAATTTTTCATGTAGAGAAAATGGAAGTAGTCGCGAAGACTTGTATTAGAACTGTGAATTAAATAAAAGTGGTAATATTGCTGAGACATTAGCAAAAATATGATAATAACGTGCCGGGTACAGCGTGCAGGAAGAGCTCACTCTCACGGCCTTTTGTATATAGACAAGGCAAGAGTACTGTGGATGTCGCCTGCTGACCGGCCCGCTGCTCTCTTTTTTCGACTTTGGTCATGGCGTGTATATTCCGGAGTTACGGTTTTAGCTGATTACAAATATGTAGTCAAACGTTTTGCTCCCATGGGGGCTTGTATTTAAAAAAAAAATTATGTTCCTTTTTCTTATAGCCCTTATGGAAAGCAAGCTCTGAGGTGCTTTTAAGCTCTACTAATACTAATTTACCCGGGGGTTATACCTGCAAGTACAGCTTGCATGCAATCTGCACTGCCCACTGACTTATAACAATGGACTGAGCGTATTGTCATTTTCCTATAGGAAAGCATGGCACAAGTTTTATAGTTCTCTCTTTCGCCCTGTGGCAGAGTTGGAGCTACCAACACAAAATATTGCATTCTGGAACGTTTGCTTATGCCATTTGATGTTCTTATGTTGGCTACAGATGCAATCACCTCAGAAGGAATAAGGCAAAGATAGTGTTTACCATGCTCCGTCTCTCTTGCCCATAAGCAGGATTCAGTTAAGAATAACTTTTGAAAATTAAAGTCAGAATGAGTTTAATTCCTTATAAGCGATTAAAATAATTAATTAAATTCGATTTACGGGTGTAAAATTTCATCTGATTGGTTTTACATGTTTTTTATGTAATCGTTTTAAAGGGTGCTCTAACGCTGTTATACAGAAACACAATATTTGTTGTGCCACATGAAATAGCAAATCGCTCAGTCCATTGTTATAAGTCAGTGGCACTGCCATACTTCTTGCACGTGTAACCTCTACTGCCATGCTGGCAGCTCAGCTTTCAGCGAACTTGCATGATTAAAGCGGCCCACACACGATACAACTGTTGGACCGATTTCTTCAGCAATAATGTCATCGGTTGTAAAAAAAAAAGAAAATGTGCATTTGTTTTTCAGCTGTGATTATGTCTTTGAAAATTAATAATATATCAATAAACTCTTCCCAGAAGTCCTTATACTTAATTGACACCAATACTTGACAGATAATGAAATCGGATCAACGGTTGAACAACAAGCCCACACACCATACAACGGTTACATATACAACAGCGGTTTACCTGCATGCATGATTCAAGATTCAAAGAAACTTTATTGAGACTATAATTCACAGGTTTTTTTACATGAGTCTTTGACTTCTATGATATAACAATGGCCGACTCAAAATATGTCTGGCTTATCTTAAGTGTTAAGGTGAGCATTTAAACTTTTTGGAAGGTGAAAAGAAGGATTAATTTTAAATTAGTTTAAGCACTCATTCTGCCATTTCAGAAAAGTGTACGGAACCATTAAGCATGAATTTTCCGGAAGGTTGGAAAGAACCATTCAATTTATACTCTCAGGAAGATGGGGGGAAGCACTCTTCCGGTTTTCACTGAGAGGTAAAATGAAGAACTTTTCCTGCTTTGTTAGAAAGGTGTAGGAATAAACACGTCTTCACTTATTCGAATCTCGTACTTAAATGAAAATAATCCAAAAATCAGAATATTATCTATCTGCACGCACTTTCCTTCCTTCATTGTTCTTAGAAAAACAATGCAACTATATGACTCATGCGCTGTGAATTTGTGATTCAGTTATTGCGGAGCGCGCGCGTGTGTGAATTAAACTCATTCCGACTTTAATTTTCAAAAGTTATTCTTAACTGAATCCTGCTTATGGGCAAGAGAGACTGAGCATGGTAAACACTATCTTTACCTTATTCCTTCTGAGGTGATTGCATCTGTAGCCAACATAAGAACATCAAATGGCATAAGCAAACGTTCCAGAATGCAATATTTTGTGTTGGTAGCTCCAACTCTGCTATAGGGCGAAGGAGAGAACTATAAAACTTGTGCCATGCTTTCCTATAGGAAAATGACAATACGCTCAGTCCATTGTTATAAGTCAGTGGCTGAGAGGTATTGAACGTAAAATGGTAAGGTTACTTTCTAATCAAAACTATTTTATGATTTTGTTAAGTAAGGTATATAGGAATAGTAGCCTTTAGGAAGGTAAGGAACCAAACTTTAAATTACTAGAAGACTATTTTCCTGTATGGACAGTAGTTTAAGGCAGAAATACATCCAAGCAAGCCTCAGGACTGGCCACTCTCAGGATTCCTCGCAACTCGCCTCAAGGCTTGCCTCAGAGAAATGAAAACAATATGACACCACCGGCACAGTATATTTATACAGTAGCCCAGCCTAGAACAAACTACTGAAATTTTAGAATTTTAATTACAAAAAAAACTCAAAATTTCTCCCATAAGAGGGAACTATTAAGTATGATACGGATGTAAATGAACGAACAGTAGCTAGTTGCACAATGGTTGGGAGAAGTTTTAGTTTTATGTAAGTATATATCAGCACCAGTCTGCAACTGTATTGTTCCATTACCAAACACCTGTTTGATTGCAAAGTGTGTTCGTTCCAGGGAAAGTGGCTGTAATAAGTTTGTGACAGTTTGATAGTTCTACCAAGCCGAATGGCATGGGAAGTGGAACAAATTGTTTTTAGCTTTTTTTTCTTGCAGAAATAATTTTGATAGTTATTTTGTCCCTCTTCCTCTGGTACAAGTTTGTGCATGCTGTAAGTTCTGTTTCTTCCCCTTTAGATTTACATAGGAACCTTTTTATTAGAAATTGACTAGTGTGTTACTTAAAAAACTGTTAAAAGAGAAAGTATAGTCTCTTTATAGAAGCATCCTACTCGCCTGACAGTTTTGACAGCTGGGCTACTGTTTGAATATTAGATTAGATTTATGAAGGGGTGTATAGGCGTTAGCCTCGCAATCATTGCGACCTGAAAGATCTATTGTGAGTCCCCGTTGAATTTGCTCCATTTATAGGTTTAGACTGTTATTAAAGTCTAGAACCATTCTGGGCTTGAGGTTCCATACGTAAATTGGTGGAGGAAAAGCATGTTCAAGTTGGAGTAATCTCCGCCTGGCCAATGCTTCGCAGTTGCAGAGCAAGTGCTCCGAGGTTTCGTGAGCATCCTGACAGAAGCGGCAGGATGAAGTCTCAGCCAAACCCAGCTTGTTTAGGTGATACCTCAAGGGGCAATGGCCTGAGAAGAGCTCAGTGATCATTTTGAGCTCTGTTCTTCTAAGGAGTAGGAGTTCTTTAGTTTTTCCGCCAGAGGTGTCGATAAACTTTTTTGCCTGACGAAGTCCTTGTAGCCTTTCCCAATACAGGGATTTTTGTTTATTCTCCCAGTTATTTAGGGTAGCTTAGAGGTAACACTTTGAAGTGCCACAAAATGGCTCTGGTCCGACAAACTTAGTTTCCGCTCCTCTTTTGGCTAGGCCATCCGCAATTTCATTGCCTTTGTGGCCCTCATGTCCAGGTACCCACATGAGGATAACTTTGTTTCTCCTTGATAGATTTTTGAGGGTTTGTAGACATTCCCAGACTATCCCTGACTTGACAGTGTAGGACTTTAAGGCCTTGAGGGCAGCTTGACTGTCCGAGAGGATATTAATGGTTGAGCCATTTATAGCTCTTTTAATGCAGGTATTGGCGCATTCTTCTATGGCCAATACCCCGGCTTGGAATACGGTAGGATTAGAGCCTAGATCCTTTTATATATGGCATCTGGGGCCGTATACACCCAATCCGACCCCACTGTTTGTTTTTGAGCCGTCTGTATACCACACCATCGATCCTTGTTGGAAGGACGGTTTAGTGGAGCGCCATGTTGTCGGTCTCCAAGAACCACTTGGAATGGTCTTACAAAATCCACTCTGGGTGTGATTATATCAGATATTGTCGTCACTTGCTCGAAGCATATCTGTTTTAAGATACCTAAATGACCAACCAGATCGCCTGGCTTTAACTGTTTCTCCATTTGTACTCTTATAGCACTGGAGATCGGTCCATTTTTCACCTGCAAATGCAGGGGTGCAAGGTTTAATAAGGCTTCCATGGCTGCTGTAGGACAGGTTCTCATGGCACCAGTTATTCCTAGACAGGCAAGCCGCTGGGTTTTTTGAAGCAGAGCCTCAGCCGTCTTTTGATTAGTTTTTGGCCACCATGCGAGGGCCGCATAGGTGACCATGGGTTTAACAACCGTGGTGTACGTCCAGTACATCATTTTTGGCTTCATATACCATGTTCTGCCAATGAAGCGACGGCACGTGTAGAGAGATCGCATCGCTCAATCCGTCACTTTGGACAGATGCGAATTCCAGGTAAGTTTCTTATCTAGGGTTATCCCCAGATATTTGACTTCGTCTGAAAATATCAATTCCGTATTATCAAGAAGAGGAGCCGTTAGTGAAAGCTTCGATCTTCTTGTGAACGGAACGATTACCGTTTGTTGGGGTTTATGCTAAGGCCTTTGTTTAAACACCACGTGCGGACCTTGGAGAGGGCTATTTGCATGAGGTCAGATATGACTTGATCATGCTTGCCCCGTATTGTAACTACTAGGTCATCCGCGTAGCCTTGAACATTAAAACCCGAACTGGTCAACTTCTCTAGCAGATCATCAATCACGATCGACCATAAGAGTGGAGATAAAACTCCTCCTTGTGGGCAGCCTTTTGCTGCGGTGATCGTGACTGAGCAGTTCCCTAGAGATGTGGTTATCCTCCTGCTTCTAAGCATGGAGTCTATCAAGTTTACCGTGGAGGGCTCAAAGCCTTTATCCTCGGCAGCTGATTTAATTGCATCGAAGGAGGTATTATCGAAGGCTCCTTCTATGTCCGCAAATGCACATAAAGCCACCTCTTTTGCTTCAAGCGTTTTTTCGAGGTCTTTGACTAGTGTGTGAATGGCAGTCTCAGTAGACTTGCCAGCTAGATAAGCGAACTGCTTAGAATGAAGTGGTGATTTAATCAGAATTTTACTTCGAATGTGTAGGTCTAGGATTTTTTCCATGGACTTAAGCAAGAATGAAGAGAGGCTGATGGGTCGGAACGATTTAGCTAGAGAACTAGCTCTTTTTCCTGCTTTAGGTATAAATATCACCCTGACTTCTCGCCAACATTGGGGAACGTACCTTAGAGCGTAACTGGCTCGAAAAATGTTTTGCAGTTGAAAGAGTATTTCTTCAACACATTGTTGTAGTAAGGCGGGAAAAAATGCCGTCTTCTCCAGCAGATTTAAAGGGCTTAAATGTGCCAATGGCCCATCTAACCTTGTTAGGAGTGAAGATTCTTCCCGCAAGGCTCTTGCTCCTGTTAGAGACTCCGTGCTTGTCCACCTCAATCGGGTCTGGAGCTATTATTCCTTGATCGGGAGTGAGAGAGTCGGGAAAATGAGTTTCTAGTAAGAGCCTGACTGTTTCCTCGCAACTCTCGGTGTAGTTCCCATCTTCCTTTTGAAGTGTGCCTATACCATTCGTGTGATCCTTCGAAAGTACCTTATGGAGCCTGGTAGCTGCGGGCAGTTGATCTATGCCATCGCAGAAGGTCCGCCAGGTTCTTCTTTTAGATCTTCTTAATTCTATGTTATATTCCGTTAGAGCCTTTTTATATTCCCCCCAGATGCCAGAGAGCTTAGCTCTGTTGAATAGTTTCCTGACTTCTTTTCTTATCAAACTCAGTTCCCTATTCCACCATGGTACCTGCCGATTGCAAGTCTTTTGTTTCATAGGGCAACTGTGTTCGAATGAAGTCATTAAAGCCGTTTGAAGCTGCGTGGTGGCTGAGTCTAGCTCCTCAGTCGTGCTAATGCTACCGCCGGGAGAGTCAACTACAGCCTTAAGGTGTTGTCGATAGAGTTCCCAGTTAGTTAATTTAGGGATTCGGTACTCCTGACATGTGTTGAGTGTGGCATCCATATAGAACCTGATGCACAGACACATCTGACATGGAAATCTCGTTCGATACATGCCACCTGCTTATTTTTGTACTTATGAACATACTGGCAAGTGTTAAGTCCAAGACCACTTATCTAATGACGTTCATAAAGGTTGGCTTATTACCTCGATTTAGTATCTCTAAGTTGTTAGACAATATAAAATCGTAGAGGTACTCACCTCAGGCATTGGTATCCGTGCTGCCCCATAGCGTATGATGTGCATTTGCATCGCATCCAATGATGAAATGCTTTCCTCTGCGTTTACAGTAGTTGATGAGCCGTTTTAGCTCTGGAGGAGGTAATGAATCCGCTTCTCCAGGAAAGTAGGCTGAGGTAACTACTACCTCGTGGCTACCTCCTGAAGTTGGTACCTCGACAACTGCTGTAACCACGTCCCTCGAGATGAACTGTGAAAGAGGAATAAAGTTTAGTTTAGTGTTGAGCAGTAGTGCTGCCCTAGGATATTCATGTTCATTACTATATATTAAGTTACATGATTTTGTGGGAAGTCCTTTGATGTGGCCTTGATGTACCCAGGGCTCCTGAATAAGCGCCAGACTAAGTTTCTCCGGATAAATCTCCTGCTAAGCACGTCTGATGCTGCTTTAGCATGATGGAGATTTATCTGAAGGCAACTTAGGTGATCATTGGCCATGACTAAGATGGCTTTTTATGGCCGCTGTCAGCCTTGGTGGTGGATCCCTTAGGACCTTTGCTTTTGCCCGGCTTGGCATGGACAGGAAGGGGCTGATTCTTAGATTTTATAGACTTCTTTTCGGAAGTCCCCGACTTGGGCTCTGCAGTTCCTGCTGCTTTACCAGGGCCCGCCTTTGCCTTGACCAGAGGTTTAGGCCTGCTGACTCCTGATGTCGAAGGCTGAGGACCGTCAGCCAGAGTTTTAATCTGACTTGGGCCATCCCCAGCCTCCGACACAGCCTTTACTGTTCCACCCTTGGGTCTTAGTTGGACAGACCCGAACTTAAACCTAATTGCGAATTGAGCCTTCTTTAACTCTTCCATTGACACATGGTCCACGGAGAGATTCAGCTCTGTGACTGAGGGTGTTTGTACTCTGCGGAACACTATCCATTCAGACACGTTTAACCCCGAGTTCTGACCCTCAATATAATCGAGAATCAGATCCGTAGGGTCCTCAGCGCTGTTTGGAAAGTATCCCACAAGGACTTGTGGGCGAGGAATTTCACTTTCCTCGACCATCACAAGATTGGTTCCTTCCCAGGGCTTTAGCTCCGCAACTACACCTTTCAGCCACGTCACGGTGCCTTGATTGGCGCAGTTAATAACCAGCCACCCTGGTCTAAATCATTGAATAAATAACTAATAAGAAAGCGGGGTATCGTGCGAATACAGTGTACGTGTTTAAGCATTTCAATGACAGTGTGACCTAAGGTGGAGGAATGACAAGAGGGCGTCGTTGATATTTTGTGTCAGTTCAACATTCTGACATTTCATATTATTTGCAAATAAGTTTCGGTTTTGAGTTCGCGATATTGTGAAAAATAATTAATTAAACGTGATTTTTATGAATAGTAGTGTGAAATAAGTGCGGAATAAATCTTTTGTGAACGACATTTTGTGTAATAGAGACACCGGAGTCCTAAATTATCACAATGAAGTGCGCTGTGCTGTGCTGCAGGAAAGAACAGAGTTATTGTCGTGGGAAAGCATTCTTCAAGTAAGCTTAATAGCTTTACTTATTAATTATATTGTTTTAAACAAAATAAAAGTGAAATATCTGTAAAAATAAAGAGCCATGGCAAAAGATTTAACATTTTACCAATGCCGGTTTATTTGTTTACAATTGAATTGTCATTGGTTGATAAATTATTCCAGTCATACAAAGGCAACGCCAAGAAATATTATCTGAAAATAAGGGAGAGCTAAAAAAGTGTTTATTTTACATAGGAATTTGGATTATAAAAAATTTTCCCCTTCAAAATTGCACGATTCCACTACTGCTATGACGAAACGAATACAAACAGAGCACACTAATACATTTCGCCGATATGCTTACGTTTTCACCCGATATGCCGTTTCCTTATTAGTTATTTATTCAATGGTCTAAATGTGGAGGCCAGGAATTTTGGTTTTAGGGGGTTTTGCTTTCTTGCCGCGATTTCTCTCAAGATAGCACCCTGTACGGACTTCAATTGATCCGCGTTGAGTGCCACCTCAGTATAACCGACGGGAAGAATACCCACCCGAACGCTCTCTGCAACCTCCTTATAGGAAGGCTGCTTACGCGAAGGCAGGGAGACGTGCTTCTTTGAAGGATTCTCCGTTGCTGCCTTGCTGTGTTTAGCACTAGGTTGCTCCACTTTAGGAGAAGAGTCGTCAGAGCGAGTCCGTTCTTTTAGACTCTCCTCATTCCGCTGATCTATCTGAAGTGCAGCAATCCTTCTAGCCTCTGCTTCTGTGTGACCGTGTTTTAAAATCCATTTATACCTTTTTTTGGCCGCGCCAGAGAGCTTTGGCTTGCGCTCTTTGCAAATGGGAACTTCAATGTTCCCGCTGTCCTGTTGGCTATGTTCTCGAGACCTAAGAAGGTCCTCCTCGTCTAGGGGGAGTGTATCCATCACATCACCATCAGATGAAGGACTTGTAATGTCCTAGATGTTGTAGGGGTCGCTAGGAACCCCAGATTGGGTTTTTGGTAGATTTAGAGGTGCACCTCCCTCAGATTTTATGGAATTATCAATTTTGTTCCCACGAGTATGCTCGGAAAGGTTGGTCCATCTCAGCAGAGCCGGCATGCCGAGATAAGGCTAGGGTTGAAACCGGAGGTCGCCTGGTATCCGGAGTCCATCGTTATAAGACACACTCACGCAGTGCCATTCATCCAGCTGCCTGTGCAGGAACACCTCGGGCAGGATGTGACTCTTCATCACGTACGGACGGTCTTGGGAAAATTCCTCCCCTGATGTGGCGTTAACGTAATTAAGCGCCTTATACTCACCTTGTCCCCCTGTTTGAATATACTGTGCTCTTAGAATATAGAGACAACAGGAAGTGTTGATACCTGTAAAATTCGTGTGCATGAGCATGGATTTTTCAGCGTGCCGTGAGCTCAGCATTATATTGAAGAAAGAGACAAATCTATGTTTAGCTGTCTAATGAAGTTTCTTTAATTTGCAAAAAATTTTCAACAATTTAAATGTAATTGAAAAGTTGTGAAAAGTGATTTAAAAATAGTGCTAAATAAAGTAAAGAGTGTAAGTAATTATCTGTTGAGATTATAGTGATAAATTTCTAAGTGATGTTCATGAAGTGTTCGGTGAAAAATTGCCACAACAACATCAAGGTACGACGTGGGAAATCATTTTTTAGGCAAGTATAGTTATAAAAAATTATTTTGTGTCCTTTACACACCTTTGTGTATTAAATTAAATTAAAAATACATAACAAAAGCGATGAAATATTGAAAAATCCTTCCTCCACCGAGATTTGTTTACGTTTGTGACAGCTTCCTTACGTATGTGGCGTAGTGACAGCGAATAAGAACATTTTCGATGGGAGCAAACGTAATATTTTAAACCATATATCTTGTTGCCCCGCTCTCTATATTGATTCTACTACACGGCTGTACTGAGCGTTCACTACAGCGGCAACAGATACTAACACAACCAGAATTTGACCACGCTAAATTTGGCTTATCACACTTCCTGTACTCTCTATATTCTAAGACTGTGCCACCGGGCTCGGTGCTGTCATTGTAATTTTATTAGTACATCTGTTGACAGAAGTAGGCCTAAGAGAGAAAAATTTCAAACATTAAGCAAAGCGCGCTTTGCGGCTTGGCCGTGTTGGCAATTTTGACAACACCTCGAGGAAGCCTCGAGGCCTGGATGTGTTTCTGCATTAGGCTCTATAGCATATATAAAGTCAATGTTTGGCACTTTTCCATAAGTATCAATATAGAATATTTTAGAAAACGGACTCACAACGCATACATATAGATTTCTGTTTCATGGCTTTGGAAGTATTTTCGAGGGTTTTGGGCTAGCCAATTTCCATGTATAGGTTGGCTTCATATGTTTTACTTGGGATGCGGCTGGTCAAAACCCTCGAGAATACTTCCCAAGTCATGAAACAGAAATCTATAAGTGTGCGTTCTTAGTCCGGTTTCTAAAATGTTCTATATTGATACTTATGGAAAAGTGCTAAGCATTGGCTTTATATATGCCATAGAGGCCAAACTACTATCCATACAGGAAAATAGTCTTCTAGCAATGCTTACCTTCCCAAAGGCTACCCTTCCTATATATCTTACTTAACAAAATAATAAAATAGTTTTGATTACAAAGTAATCTTTCCAATTTTACGCTCAATACCTCACTACTAATAGATTTCTGTTTCATGGCTTGGGAAATATTCTTGACGGTTTTGGCACAAGGCATCCCTTGACGGCGCAGCGACATTACAATGATTACTCAGCTGAGAATTTTTGTTTGAGGAATCGTAGTCATTTGATTAAGATAAATTTTTTTAAATATTTTTTTTAGGAAAGGTATGAAAATGTTATTACTGTTCGGAAGATAAGAAAGCATGTTTAAGATTAACAGAGCGCCATTTTTCTGTATGAATAGTAGTTTAGGGTGGAGGAGCTATTCAAATCAAACTTTTGTCACTTTTACATAAGAACACTGCAAATATTTTAGAATGTAAGGACTACGTTGGGCCCCGCATGTGGAAGGGAGGGAGTCTGTTTCATGGCTTATGAAGTATTCTCGAGGGTTTTGGGCTGGTCAATGGATTTGTGTTCGTGCGATTTACTGGACTGCGGCTGGTCAACGAATTTGTAGTAGTGGGGTTTTCCACACTAGTCTCATAAGCCATATTGTGCGATATATTGGACATAATCAGCTGATTCAAAACCCTCGAGAATACTTCACAAGCCATGAAACAGACTCCCTCCCAATCACATGCTAGGCCCGACGGAGTCCTTCCATTCTAAAATATTTGCAGTGTTCTTATGTAAAACTGACAAAAGTTTGATTTGAATAGCTCCTGCCCTAAACTACTATTCATACAGAAAAATGGTGCTCTGATAATCTTAAGCCTGCTTTCTTATCTTCCGAACCGTAATAAAATGTTCATACCTTTCCTAACAAAATTATTTAAAAAATTTATCTTAACCAAATGACTACGATTTCTCAAACAACATTCTCAGCTGAGTAATCATTCTAATGTCACTGTGATCGTCATGGGATGCCGTGGACCGTAACCCCCGGAATATAATACAAGCCATGAAGTCGCCGAAGGTACCGACACATTAAAAGGCCTTAACGTGCCGGGTACAGCATGCATTAAGAGCTCACTCTCACTGCTTTTTAACTCCTGCAGTAAGACAAGGCAGGAAGACTGTGGTTGTCGCCTGCTGACCGGCCCGCTGCTCTCTTGTTTCGACTTTGTTCATGGCTTATTCCGGGGACTACGCGTGGGCTGATGATATCGAATGTAGCTGCCTACAGATTCGGAATCCGGCTGCACATATGTACACACATGCAATTATCACTCAGCTGAGAGGTATTGAGCGTCAAATGGTAAGGTTAATTTGTAATCAAAATTAATTTATTATTTTGTTAAGAAAGCAATGTAGGAAGTATAGCCTTTGGGAAGGTAAGGAACCAAGCTTTAAATTACTAGAAGACTCTTTTCCTGTATGGATAGTAGTTTGGGCTCTATGACATATATAAAGCCAATGTTTAGCACTTTTCCATAATTATCAATATAGAACATTTTATAAAACGGACTCCGAACGCACACATATAGATTTGTTTCATGGCTTGGGAAATATTCTCGAGGGCTTTGGCGTAGCTCCCGGAATATAATACAAGCCTTGAAGTCGCCGAAGGCACATACATATTAAAAGGCCTTAAGCCTGAATTAGATTGCCACGACAGCGGCAGCAACAGCAAGTCGTTTTCATTGGTTGAGAGCGATCAGCTGATTGAGTGACAGCAGCAAAAACGTCGTGCTGTCGAGTCATCTCAAATTCTAAATTTGCTGTTGCTGTTGCTGTCTTCATAGGCAGCAATTGCTGTCATCCCTCCCAAGGTGTCAAGTTAATTTTTCATGTAGAGAAAATGGAAGTAGTCGCGAAGACTTGTATTAGAACTGTGAATTAAATAAAAGTGGTAATATTGCTGAGACATTAGCAAAAATATGATAATAACGTGCCGGGTACAGCGTGCAGGAAGAGCTCACTCTCACGGCCTTTTGTATATAGACAAAGCAAGAGTACTGTGGATGTCGCCTGCTGACCGGCCCGCTGCTCTCTTTTTTCGACTTTGGTCATGGCTTGTATATTCCGGAGGTTACGGTTTTAGCTGATTACAAATATGTAGTCAAACGTTTTGCTCCCATGGGGGCTTGTATTTAAAAAAAAAATTATGTTCCTTTTTCTTATAGCCCTTATGGAAAGCAAGCTCTGAGGTGCTTTTAAGCTCTACTAATACTAATTTACCCGGGGGTTATACCTGCAAGTACAGCTTGCATGCAATCTGCACTGCCCACTGACTTATAACAATGGACTGAGCGTATTGTCATTTTCCTATAGGAAAGCATGGCACAAGTTTTATAGTTCTCTCTTTCGCCCTATGGCAGAGTTGGAGCTACCAACACAAAATATTGCATTCTGGAACGTTTGCTTATGCCATTTGATGTTCTTATGTTGGCTACAGATGCAATCACCTCAGAAGGAATAAGGCAAAGATAGTGTTTACCATGCTCCGTCTCTCTTGCCCATAAGCAGGATTCAGTTAAGAATAACTTTTGAAAATTAAAGTCAGAATGAGTTTAATTCCTTATAAGCGATTAAAATAATTAATTAAATTCGATTTACGGGTGTAAAATTTCATCTGATTGGTTTTACATGTTTTTTATGTAATCGTTTTAAAGGGTGCTCTAACGCTGTTATACAGAAACACAATATTTGTTGTGCCACATGAAATAGCAAATCGCTCAGTCCATTGTTATAAGTCAGTGGCACTGCCATACTTCTTGCACGTGTAACCTCTACTGCCATGCTGGCAGCTCAGCTTTCAGCGAACTTGCATGATTAAAGCGGCCCACACACGATACAACTGTTGGACCGATTTCTTCAGCAATAATGTCATCGGTTGTAAAAAAAAAAGAAAATGTGCATTTGTTTTTCAGCTGTGATTATGTCTTTGAAAATTAATAATATATCAATAAACTCTTCCCAGAAGTCCTTATACTTAATTGACACCAATACTTGACAGATAATGAAATCGGATCAACGGTTGAACAACAAGCCCACACACCATACAACGGTTACATATACAACAGCGGTTTACCTGCATGCATGATTCAAGATTCAAAGAAACTTTATTGAGACTATAATTCACAGGTTTTTTTACATGAGTCTTTGACTTCTATGATATAACAATGGCCGACTCAAAATATGTCTGGCTTATCTTAAGTGTTAAGGTGAGCATTTAAACTTTTTGGAAGGTGAAAAGAAGGATTAATTTTAAATTAGTTTAAGCACTCATTCTGCCATTTCAGAAAAGTATACGGAACCATTAAGCATGAATTTTCCGGAAGGTTGGAAAGAACCATTCAATTTATACTCTCAGGAAGATGGGGGGAAGCACTCTTCCGGTTTTCACTGAGAGGTAAAATGAAGAACTTTTCCTGCTTTGTTAGAAAGGTGTAGGAATAAACACGTCTTCACTTATTCGAATCTCGTACTTAAATGAAAATAATCCAAAAATCAGAATATTATCTATCTGCACGCACTTTCCTTCCTTCATTGTTCTTAGAAAAACAATGCAACTATATGACTCATGCGCTGTGAATTTGTGATTCAGTTATTGCGGAGCGCGCGCGTGTGTGAATTAAACTCATTCCGACTTTAATTTTCAAAAGTTATTCTTAACTGAATCCTGCTTATGGGCAAGAGAGACTGAGCATGGTAAACACTATCTTTACCTTATTCCTTCTGAGGTGATTGCATCTGTAGCCAACATAAGAACATCAAATGGCATAAGCAAACGTTCCAGAATGCAATATTTTGTGTTGGTAGCTCCAACTCTGCTATAGGGCGAAGGAGAGAACTATAAAACTTGTGCCATGCTTTCCTATAGGAAAATGACAATACGCTCAGTCCATTGTTATAAGTCAGTGGCTGAGAGGTATTGAACGTAAAATGGTAAGGTTACTTTCTAATCAAAACTATTTTATGATTTTGTTAAGTAAGGTATATAGGAATAGTAGCCTTTAGGAAGGTAAGGAACCAAACTTTAAATTACTAGAAGACTATTTTCCTGTATGGACAGTAGTTTAAGGCAGAAATACATCCAAGCAAGCCTCAGGACTGGCCACTCTCAGGATTCCTCGCAACTCGCCTCAAGGCTTGCCTCAGAGAAATGAAAACAATATGACACCACCGGCACAGTATATTTATACAGTAGCCCAGCCTAGAACAAACTACTGAAATTTTAGAATTTTAATTACAAAAAAAACTCAAAATTTCTCCCATAAGAGGGAACTATTAAGTATGATACGGATGTAAATGAACGAACAGTAGCTAGTTGCACAATGGTTGGGAGAAGTTTTAGTTTTATGTAAGTATATATCAGCACCAGTCTGCAACTGTATTGTTCCATTACCAAACACCTGTTTGATTGCAAAGTGTGTTCGTTCCAGGGAAAGTGGCTGTAATAAGTTTGTGACAGTTTGATAGTTCTACCAAGCCGAATGGCATGGGAAGTGGAACAAATTGTTTTTAGCTTTTTTTTCTTGCAGAAATAATTTTGATTGTTATTTTGTCCCTCTTCCTCTGGTACAAGTTTGTGCATGCTGTAAGTTCTGTTTCTTCCCCTTTAGATTTACATAGGAACCTTTTTATTAGAAATTGACTAGTGTGTTACTTAAAAAACTGTTAAAAGAGAAAGTATAGTCTCTTTATAGAAGCATCCTACTCGCTTGACAGTTTTGACAGCTGGGCTACTGTTTGAATATTAGATTAGATTTATGAAGGGGTGTATAGGCGTTAGCCTCGCAATCATTGCGACCTGAAAGATCTATTGTGAGTCCCCGTTGAATTTGCTCCATTTATAGGTTTAGACTGTTATTAAAGTCTAGAACCATTCTGGGCTTGAGGTTCCATACGTAAATTGGTGGAGGAAAAGCATGTTCAAGTTGGAGTAATCTCCGCCTGGCCAATGCTTCGCAGTTGCAGAGCAAGTGCTCCGAGGTTTCGTGAGCATCCTGACAGAAGCGGCAGGATGAAGTCTCAGCCAAACCCAGCTTGTTTAGGTGATACCTCAAGGGGCAATGGCCTGAGAAGAGCTCAGTGATCATTTTGAGCTCTGTTCTTCTAAGGAGTAGGAGTTCTTTAGTTTTTCCGCCAGAGGTGTCGATAAACTTTTTTGCCTGACGAAGTCCTTGTAGCCTTTCCCAATACAGGGATTTTTGTTTATTCTCCCAGTTATTTAGGGTAGCTTAGAGGTAACACTTTGAAGTGCCACAAAATGGCTCTGGTCCGACAAACTTAGTTTCCGCTCCTCTTTTGGCTAGGCCATCCGCAATTTCATTGCCTTTGTGGCCCTCATGTCCAGGTACCCACATGAGGATAACTTTGTTTCTCCTTGATAGATTTTTGAGGGTTTGTAGACATTCCCAGACTATCCCTGACTTGACAGTGTAGGACTTTAAGGCCTTGAGGGCAGCTTGACTGTCCGAGAGGATATTAATGGTTGAGCCATTTATAGCTCTTTTAATGCAGGTATTGGCGCATTCTTCTATGGCCAATACCCCGGCTTGGAATACGGTAGGATTAGAGCCTAGATCCTTTTATATATGGCATCTGGGGCCGTATACACCCAATCCGACCCCACTGTTTGTTTTTGAGCCGTCTGTATACCACACCATCGATCCTTGTTGGAAGGACGGTTTAGTGGAGCGCCATGTTGTCGGTCTCCAAGAACCACTTGGAATGGTCTTACAAAATCCACTCTGGGTGTGATTATATCAGATATTGTCGTCACTTGCTCGAAGCATATCTGTTTTAAGATACCTAAATGACCAACCAGATCGCCTGGCTTTAACTGTTTCTCCATTTGTACTCTTATAGCACTGGAGATCGCTTCATTTTTCACCTGCAAATGCAGGGGTGCAAGGTTTAATAAGGCTTCCATGGCTGCTGTAGGACAGGTTCTCATGGCACCAGTTATTCCTAGACAGGCAAGCCGCTGGGTTTTTTGAAGCAGAGCCTCAGCCGTCTTTTGATTAGTTTTTGGCCACCATGCGAGGGCCGCATAGGTGACCATGGGTTTAACAACCGTGGTGTACGTCCAGTACATCATTTTTGGCTTCATACACCATGTTCTGCCAATGAAGCGACGGCACGTGTAGAGAGATCGCATCGCTCAATCCGTCACTTTGGACAGATGCGAATTCCAGGTAAGTTTCTTATCTAGGGTTATCCCCAGATATTTGACTTCGTCTGAAAATATCAATTCCGTATTATCAAGAAGAGGAGCCGTTAGTGAAAGCTTCGATCTTCTTGTGAACGGAACGATTACCGTTTGTTGGGGTTTATGCTAAGGCCTTTGTTTAAACACCACGTGCGGACCTTGGAGAGGGCTATTTGCATGAGGTCAGATATGACTTGATCATGCTTGCCCCGTATTGTAACTACTAGGTCATCCGCGTAGCCTTGAACATTAAAACCCGAACTGGTCAACTTCTCTAGCAGATCATCAATCACGATCGACCATAAGAGTGGAGATAAAACTCCTCCTTGTGGGCAGCCTTTTGCTGCGGTGATCGTGACTGAGCAGTTCCCTAGAGATGTGGTTATCCTCCTGCTTCTAAGCATGGAGTCTATCAAGTTTACCGTGGAGGGCTCAAAGCCTTTATCCTCGGCAGCTGATTTAATTGCATCGAAGGAGGTATTATCGAAGGCTCCTTCTATGTCCGCAAATGCACATAAAGCCACCTCTTTTGCTTCAAGCGTTTTTTCGAGGTCTTTGACTAGTGTGTGAATGGCAGTCTCAGTAGACTTGCCAGCTAGATAAGCGAACTGCTTAGAATGAAGTGGTGATTTAATCAGAATTTTACTTCGAATGTGTAGGTCTAGGATTTTTTCCATGGACTTAAGCAAGAATGAAGAGAGGCTGATGGGTCGGAACGATTTAGCTAGAGAACTAGCTCTTTTTCCTGCTTTAGGTATAAATATCACCCTGACTTCTCGCCAACATTGGGGAACGTACCTTAGAGCGTAACTGGCTCGAAAAATGTTTTGCAGTTGAAAGAGTATTTCTTCAACACATTGTTGTAGTAAGGCGGGAAAAAATGCCGTCTTCTCCAGCAGATTTAAAGGGCTTAAATGTGCCAATGGCCCATCTAACCTTGTTAGGAGTGAAGATTCTTCCCGCAAGGCTCTTGCTCCTGTTAGAGACTCCGTGCTTGTCCACCTCAATCGGGTCTGGAGCTATTATTCCTTGATCGGGAGTGAGAGAGTCGGGAAAATGAGTTTCTAGTAAGAGCCTGACTGTTTCCTCGCAACTCTCGGTGTAGTTCCCATCTTCCTTTTGAAGTGTGCCTATACCATTCGTGTGATCCTTCGAAAGTACCTTATGGAGCCTGGTAGCTGCGGGCAGTTGATCTATGCCATCGCAGAAGGTCCGCCAGGTTCTTCTTTTAGATCTTCTTAATTCTATGTTATATTCCGTTAGAGCCTTTTTATATTCCCCCCAGATGCCAGAGAGCTTAGCTCTGTTGAATAGTTTCCTGACTTCTTTTCTTATCAAACTCAGTTCCCTATTCCACCATGGTACCTGCCGATTGCAAGTCTTTTGTTTCATAGGGCAACTGTGTTCGAATGAAGTCATTAAAGCCGTTTGAAGCTGCGTGGTGGCTGAGTCTAGCTCCTCAGTCGTGCTAATGCTACCGCCGGGAGAGTCAACTACAGCCTTAAGGTGTTGTCGATAGAGTTCCCAGTTAGTTAATTTAGGGATTCGGTACTCCTGACATGTGTTGAGTGTGGCATCCATATCGAACCTGATGCACAGACACATCTGACATGGAAATCTCGTTCGATACATGCCACCTGCTTATTTTTGTACTTATGAACATACTGGCAAGTGTTAAGTCCAAGACCACTTGTCTAATGACGTTCATAAAGGTTGGCTTATTACCTCGATTTAGTATCTCTAAGTTGTTAGACAATATAAAATCGTAGAGGTACTCACCTCAGGCATTGGTATCCGTGCTGCCCCATAGCGTATGATGTGCATTTGCATCGCATCCAATGATGAAATGCTTTCCTCTGCGTTTACAGTAGTTGATGAGCCGTTTTAGCTCTGGGGGAGGTAATGAATCCGCTTCTCCAGGAAAGTAGGCTGAGGTAACTACTACCTCGTGGCTACCTCCTGAAGTTGGTACCTCGACAACTGCTGTAACCACGTCCCTCGAGATGAACTGTGAAAGAGGAATAAAGTTTAGTTTAGTGTTGAGCAGTAGTGCTGCCCTAGGATATTCATGTTCATTACTATATATTAAGTTACATGATTTTGTGGGAAGTCCTTTGATGTGGCCTTGATGTACCCAGGGCTCCTGAATAAGCGCCAGACTAAGTTTCTCCGGATAAATCTCCTGCTAAGCACGTCTGATGCCGTTTTAGCATGATGGAGATTTATCTGAAGGCAACTTAGGTGATCATTGGCCATGACTAAGATGGCTTTTTATGGCCGCTGTCAGCCTTGGTGGTGGATCCCTTAGGACCTTTGCTTTTGCCCGGCTTGGCATGGACAGGAAGGGGCTGATTCTTAGATTTTATAGACTTCTTTTCGGAAGTCCCCGACTTGGGCTCTGCAGTTCCTGCTGCTTTACCAGGGCCCGCCTTTGCCTTGACCAGAGGTTTAGGCCTGCTGACTCCTGATGTCGAAGGCTGAGGACCGTCAGCCAGAGTTTTAATCTGACTTGGGCCATCCCCAGCCTCCGACACAGCCTTTACTGTTCCACCCTTGGGTCTTAGTTGGACAGACCCGAACTTAAACCTAATTGCGAATTGAGCCTTCTTTAACTCTTCCATTGACACATGGTCCACGGAGAGATTCAGCTCTGTGACTGAGGGTGTTTGTACTCTGCGGAACACTATCCATTCAGACACGTTTAACCCCGAGTTCTGACCCTCAATATAATCGAGAATCAGATCCGTAGGGTCCTCAGCGCTGTTTGGAAAGTATCCCACAAGGACTTGTGGGCGAGGAATTTCACTTTCCTCGACCATCACAAGATTGGTTCCTTCCCAGGGCTTTAGCTCCGCAACTACACCTTTCAGCCACGTCACGGTGCCTTGATTGGCGCAGTTAATAACCAGCCACCCTGGTCTAAATCATTGAATAAATAACTAATAAGAAAGCGGGGTATCGTGCGAATACAGTGTACGTGTTTAAGCATTTCAATGACAGTGTGACCTAAGGTGGAGGAATGACAAGAGGGCGTCGTTGATATTTTGTGTCAGTTCAACATTCTGACATTTCATATTATTTGCAAATAAGTTTCGGTTTTGAGTTCGCGATATTGTGAAAAATAATTAATTAAACGTGATTTTTATGAATAGTAGTGTGAAATAAGTGCGGAATAAATCTTTTGTGAACGACATTTTGTGTAATAGAGACACCGGAGTCCTAAATTATCACAATGAAGTGCGCTGTGCTGTGCTGCAGGAAAGAACAGAGTTATTGTCGTGGGAAAGCATTCTTCAAGTAAGCTTAATAGCTTTACTTATTAATTATATTGTTTTAAACAAAATAAAAGTGAAATATCTGTAAAAATAAAGAGCCATGGCAAAAGATTTAACATTTTACCAATGCCGGTTTATTTGTTTACAATTGAATTGTCATTGGTTGATAAATTATTCCAGTCATACAAAGGCAACGCCAAGAAATATTATCTGAAAATAAGGGAGAGCTAAAAAAGTGTTTATTTTACATAGGAATTTGGATTATAAAAAATTTTCCCCTTCAAAATTGCACGATTCCACTACTGCTATGACGAAACGAATACAAACAGAGCACACTAATACATTTCGCCGATATGCTTACGTTTTCACCCGATATGCCGTTTCCTTATTAGTTATTTATTCAATGGTCTAAATGTGGAGGCCAGGAATTTTGGTTTTAGGGGGTTTTGCTTTCTTGCCGCGATTTCTCTCAAGATAGCACCCTGTACGGACTTCAATTGATCCGCGTTGAGTGCCACCTCAGTATAACCGACGGGAAGAATACCCACCCGAACGCTCTCTGCAACCTCCTTATAGGAAGGCTGCTTACGCGAAGGCAGGGAGACGTGCTTCTTTGAAGGATTCTCCGTTGCTGCCTTGCTGTGTTTAGCACTAGGTTGCTCCACTTTAGGAGAAGAGTCGTCAGAGCGAGTCCGTTCTTTTAGACTCTCCTCATTCCGCTGATCTATCTGAAGTGCAGCAATCCTTCTAGCCTCTGCTTCTGTGTGACCGTGTTTTAAAATCCATTTATACCTTTTTTTGGCCGCGCCAGAGAGCTTTGGCTTGCGCTCTTTGCAAATGGGAACTTCAATGTTCCCGCTGTCCTGTTGGCTATGTTCTCGAGACCTAAGAAGGTCCTCCTCGTCTAGGGGGAGTGTATCCATCACATCACCATCAGATGAAGGACTTGTAATGTCCTAGATGTTGTAGGGGTCGCTAGGAACCCCAGATTGGGTTTTTGGTAGATTTAGAGGTGCACCTCCCTCAGATTTTATGGAATTATCAATTTTGTTCCCACGAGTATGCTCGGAAAGGTTGGTCCATCTCAGCAGAGCCGGCATGCCGAGATAAGGCTAGGGTTGAAACCGGAGGTCGCCTGGTATCCGGAGTCCATCGTTATAAGACACACTCACGCAGTGCCATTCATCCAGCTGCCTGTGCAGGAACACCTCGGGCAGGATGTGACTCTTCATCACGTACGGACGGTCTTGGGAAAATTCCTCCCCTGATGTGGCGTTAACGTAATTAAGCGCCTTATACTCACCTTGTCCCCCTGTTTGAATATACTGTGCTCTTAGAATATAGAGACAACAGGAAGTGTTGATACCTGTAAAATTCGTGTGCATGAGCATGGATTTTTCAGCGTGCCGTGAGCTCAGCATTATATTGAAGAAAGAGACAAATCTATGTTTAGCTGTCTAATGAAGTTTCTTTAATTTGCAAAAAATTTTCAACAATTTAAATGTAATTGAAAAGTTGTGAAGAGTGATTTAAAAATAGTGCTAAATAAAGTAAAGAGTGTAAGTAATTATCTGTTGAGATTATAGTGATAAATTTCTAAGTGATGTTCATGAAGTGTTCGGTGAAAAATTGCCACAACAACATCAAGGTACGACGTGGGAAATCATTTTTTAGGCAAGTATAGTTATAAAAAATTATTTTGTGTCCTTTACACACCTTTGTGTATTAAATTAAATTAAAAATACATAACAAAAGCGATGAAATATTGAAAAATCCTTCCTCCACCGAGATTTGTTTACGTTTGTGACAGCTTCCTTACGTATGTGGCGTAGTGACAGCGAATAAGAACATTTTCGATGGGAGCAAACGTAATATTTTAAACCATATATCTTGTTGCCCCGCTCTCTATATTGATTCTACTACACGGCTGTACTGAGCGTTCACTACAGCGGCAACAGATACTAACACAACCAGAATTTGACCACGCTAAATTTGGCTTATCACACTTCCTGTACTCTCTATATTCTAAGACTGTGCCACCGGGCTCGGTGCTGTCATTGTAATTTTATTAGTACATCTGTTGACAGAAGTAGGCCTAAGAGAGAAAAATTTCAAACATTAAGCAAAGCGCGCTTTGCGGCTTGGCCGTGTTGGCAATTTTGACAACACCTCGAGGAAGCCTCGAGGCCTGGATGTGTTTCTGCATTAGGCTCTATAGCATATATAAAGTCAATGTTTGGCACTTTTCCATAAGTATCAATATAGAATATTTTAGAAAACGGACTCACAACGCATACATATAGATTTCTGTTTCATGGCTTTGGAAGTATTTTCGAGGGTTTTGGGCTAGCCAATTTCCATGTATAGGTTGGCTTCATATGTTTTACTTGGGATGCGGCTGGTCAAAACCCTCGAGAATACTTCCCAAGTCATGAAACAGAAATCTATAAGTGTGCGTTCTTAGTCCGGTTTCTAAAATGTTCTATATTGATACTTATGGAAAAGTGCTAAGCATTGGCTTTATATATGCCATAGAGGCCAAACTACTATCCATACAGGAAAATAGTCTTCTAGCAATGCTTACCTTCCCAAAGGCTACCCTTCCTATATATCTTACTTAACAAAATAATAAAATAGTTTTGATTACAAAGTAATCTTTCCAATTTTACGCTCAATACCTCACTACTAATAGATTTCTGTTTCATGGCTTGGGAAGTATTCTTGACGGTTTTGGCACAAGGCATCCCTTGACGGCGCAGCGACATTACAATGATTACTCAGCTGAGAATTTTTGTTTGAGGAATCGTAGTCATTTGATTAAGATAAATTTTTTTAAATATTTTTTTTAGGAAAGGTATGAAAATGTTATTACTGTTCGGAAGATAAGAAAGCATGTTTAAGATTAACAGAGCGCCATTTTTCTGTATGAATAGTAGTTTAGGGTGGAGGAGCTATTCAAATCAAACTTTTGTCACTTTTACATAAGAACACTGCAAATATTTTAGAATGTAAGGACTACGTTGGGCCCCGCATGTGGAAGGGAGGGAGTCTGTTTCATGGCTTATGAAGTATTCTCGAGGGTTTTGGGCTGGTCAATGGATTTGTGTTCGTGCGATTTACTGGACTGCGGCTGGTCAACGAATTTGTAGTAGTGGGGTTTTCCACACTAGTCTCATAAGCCATATTGTGCGATATATTGGACATAATCAGCTGATTCAAAACCCTCGAGAATACTTCACAAGCCATGAAACAGACTCCCTCCCAATCACATGCTAGGCCCGACGGAGTCCTTCCATTCTAAAATATTTGCAGTGTTCTTATGTAAAACTGACAAAAGTTTGATTTGAATAGCTCCTGCCCTAAACTACTATTCATACAGAAAAATGGTGCTCTGATAATCTTAAGCCTGCTTTCTTATCTTCCGAACCGTAATAAAATGTTCATACCTTTCCTAACAAAATTATTTAAAAAATTTATCTTAACCAAATGACTACGATTTCTCAAACAACATTCTCAGCTGAGTAATCATTCTAATGTCACTGTGATCGTCATGGGATGCCGTGGACCGTAACCCCCGGAATATAATACAAGCCATGAAGTCGCCGAAGGTACCGACACATTAAAAGGCCTTAACGTGCCGGGTACAGCATGCATTAAGAGCTCACTCTCACTGCTTTTTAACTCCTGCAGTAAGACAAGGCAGGAAGACTGTGGTTGTCGCCTGCTGACCGGCCCGCTGCTCTCTTGTTTCGACTTTGTTCATGGCTTATATATTCCGGGGACTACGCGTGGGCTGATGATATCGAATGTAGCTGCCTACAGATTCGGAATCCGGCTGCACATATGTACACACATGCAATTATCACTCAGCTGAGAGGTATTGAGCGTCAAATGGTAAGGTTAATTTGTAATCAAAATTAATTTATTATTTTGTTAAGAAAGCAATGTAGGAAGTATAGCCTTTGGGAAGGTAAGGAACCAAGCTTTAAATTACTAGAAGACTCTTTTCCTGTATGGATAGTAGTTTGGGCTCTATGACATATATAAAGCCAATGTTTAGCACTTTTCCATAATTATCAATATAGAACATTTTATAAAACGGACTCCGAACGCACACATATAGATTTGTTTCATGGCTTGGGAAATATTCTCGAGGGCTTTGGCGTAGCTCCCGGAATATAATACAAGCCTTGAAGTCGCCGAAGGCACATACATATTAAAAGGCCTTAAGCCTGAATTAGATTGCCACGACAGCGGCAGCAACAGCAAGTCGTTTTCATTGGTTGAGAGCGATCAGCTGATTGAGTGACAGCAGCAAAAACGTCGTGCTGTCGAGTCATCTCAAATTCTAAATTTGCTGTTGCTGTTGCTGTCTTCATAGGCAGCAATTGCTGTCATCCCTCCCAAGCTGTCAAGTTAATTTTTCATGTAGAGAAAATGGAAGTAGTCGCGAAGACTTGTATTAGAACTGTGAATTAAATAAAAGTGGTAATATTGCTGAGACATTAGCAAAAATATGATAATAACGTGCCGGGTACAGCGTGCAGGAAGAGCTCACTCTCACGGCCTTTTGTATATAGACAAGGCAAGAGTACTGTGGATGTCGCCTGCTGACCGGCCCGCTGCTCTCTTTTTTCGACTTTGGTCATGGCTTGTATATTCCGGAGGTTACGGTTTTAGCTGATTACAAATATGTAGTCAAACGTTTTGCTCCCATGGGGGCTTGTATTTAAAAAAAAAATTATGTTCCTTTTTCTTATAGCCCTTATGGAAAGCAAGCTCTGAGGTGCTTTTAAGCTCTACTAATACTAATTTACCCGGGGGTTATACCTGCAAGTACAGCTTGCATGCAATCTGCACTGCCCACTGACTTATAACAATGGACTGAGCGTATTGTCATTTTCCTATAGGAAAGCATGGCACAAGTTTTATAGTTCTCTCTTTCGCCCTATGGCAGAGTTGGAGCTACCAACACAAAATATTGCATTCTGGAACGTTTGCTTATGCCATTTGATGTTCTTATGTTGGCTACAGATGCAATCACCTCAGAAGGAATAAGGCAAAGGTAGTGTTTACCATGCTCCGTCTCTCTTGCCCATAAGCAGGATTCAGTTAAGAATAACTTTTGAAAATTAAAGTCAGAATGAGTTTAATTCCTTATAAGCGATTAAAATAATTAATTAAATTCGATTTACGGGTGTAAAATTTCATCTGATTGGTTTTACATGTTTTTTATGTAATCGTTTTAAAGGGTGCTCTAACGCTGTTATACAGAAACACAATATTTGTTGTGCCACATGAAATAGCAAATCGCTCAGTCCATTGTTATAAGTCAGTGGCACTGCCATACTTCTTGCACGTGTAACCTCTACTGCCATGCTGGCAGCTCAGCTTTCAGCGAACTTGCATGATTAAAGCGGCCCACACACGATACAACTGTTGGACCGATTTCTTCAGCAATAATGTCATCGGTTGTAAAAAAAAAAGAAAATGTGCATTTGTTTTTCAGCTGTGATTATGTCTTTGAAAATTAATAATATATCAATAAACTCTTCCCAGAAGTCCTTATACTTAATTGACACCAATACTTGACAGATAATGAAATCGGATCAACGGTTGAACAACAAGCCCACACACCATACAACGGTTACATATACAACAGCGGTTTACCTGCATGCATGATTCAAGATTCAAAGAAACTTTATTGAGACTATAATTCACAGGTTTTTTTACATGAGTCTTTGACTTCTATGATATAACAATGGCCGACTCAAAATATGTCTGGCTTATCTTAAGTGTTAAGGTGAGGGCTCAATCCTCTTACAAAAGTGTTACAAAATTATTGACCAATGGTCTAGATAATATTTAATTTCTTGTGTGTGCTTGCTCAAGGCCTACATTCTCACTGTTGCCTCTGATGGGCATAAAACTCTACTCAACACTTACACACTAAATAACTAAGTCCCCAGGGGGCTAATACGTTTAAAGTATTACAATGTTACATGGCCCAGTCTGCCTTTCCGTCTTTTGCCAAAGTGTATAGTTTATTTTATTTTATTTTATTTCACAGCTAGCTTTGATTTTAGTCTAATGTTACATGTTAAGTCACTGTTGATTCAGTTACCCTTTATTAGAAAACATCTGTATGGGATGACACAACAATATCCATACAAATATTTTTTTAAGAATAATATGTATCAAGGTTTCATTTCAGTCTAATATGAGAAAGTACTATACTTTAAAATGTCTAACACTCAAAGGAGTTATTAACAACTAAAGTTACACTTTGTAATATGATATTATATTAAATTAAATTAAATCTTATACGTATATATATTTACTTGCAGGAACTTACTTAATTAACTGGATATACATATCTGGTTTGGTATAATGAAAATTTGTAGGAACTATGATGTCTAACTCTATCAAGATTTAATGAAGTGGAGATATGTTTATATATTTCAGCTTATGGCTGATAGATACAATGACGCGAGGCAGTGAGTATCAGAGGTTATCCTCTGTAGTTAACGGCCGAAGCCTTCTTGTAGAAAGGAACTGAGAATTGATTTACGTTACTTGACTGTATTACCTGCATGCACATCCAACCGAGCTTGATTGTTGGATGCTTCGTACAATTGGCCCACACACCATACAACGGTTGTATGCCAACACAGACTGGTACAACAGTTGGACCAAACAGTTGTATCGTCTGTGGCCTGCTTAAAACCATGGCAGCTGAGGTGATAGTAATTTGACATTATACAGTTTTCAAGATGGTGGAAAAGAAATGCTTGAGAGAAATTGATAAATTTATACTGGTAAAATGAGATTTTCTGGGATGATTTGCATTGCATCATGTACCAACTGCTTCCTCTTCATTTTTTCTTGGGTTTTTTTCAGCCTGCTACTTCCTTTATTGCTATAATTTTCCAATATACGCAAGACTTTACCCCTCAATGCCATTTTTATACCCTAGATGAAATCTATAGGGGTATACTAAGTTTGTCATTCCGTTTGTAACACCACGAAATAATGATGGTAGAGCAAAATAAATTGGACGCCCACTCATAATATTAAAAGTTATTTTAATTTTTGCATGTCCGTCCGTCCGTCTGTCTGTCTGTGCGCACGATAACTCGAGAACGCGTTCACCTAGAAAGCTGAAATTTTGTACACGGACATTAAAAAAAAAGTAAAATTAAGTTCGAAAATGAGACAAATCGGGCAACTCCTTCGTGGGGTTGCCATACAAAAATTTGTTTTCCACGATATATTTGGACACTACCTGAGAACACGTCAACATAGAAAGCTGAAATTTTGTACACTGTGTTTTCATACTAATAGGAAATTTTTTTTTCAAAAATGGGCTAAATCGGGCAACCCCTTCTTGGTGTTGCTGTTGTTGTTTTTTACATATACTTTGAAAACGATCAGTCCTAGACATTTTTATTGTACTAAAAACTTCTTCAGAGTAAGAAATCCTATAAAATTGGTTACAATTATTTTTTCTGTCCGACGAGCCGTTCTAGAAATATATGCGAGAAACCAATGCAAAAAATCAAAATTGCTCAAATGGGTGACCATACGAAATTTCATACGTGCATTCATCTAGGGTATCATAAGAATTGGTCTTAGACCAATTCTAGCTTTTTCACTTCTTTAAATGAACTTGCATGCAAGATGATAAGACATCAACCGAACTGCCTTCTGCTGTCAAGTTAAAAATCGCGTTGGAAGGAAGGCTTGCGTGCAAGCTGTACTATCTCGTTCAATCCCTGGGTTAGACAGCTTTTAAATATTTTGATTTCTGTCGTTTTTTAAAGGTCGCTACTTTATCTTATGCATACTTCGCTTACTACACATCAATTTAATATTCGGAATGAATAAAGCAACGCAATACTGGTAGCCCGAATACTCAGAAGGTATGCATAAACCCACCATTGTCTCTTGTTGGTACTTTAAAGAAGAAGAAGAGCAAATTAATTGTGAAAATGTCAAATTGTGTTTTGAAGTGCAGTGCAAAATTCGCAATTTTAAAGTTGAATATCTCAGAAACTATGTCTCCGCTAAAAAAAGACAATTCATATTCTTGATTTGTGAGTAAATTGAAACAAGTACACAGAATTTGAACAAAATCGGAGAGTTTTCCCTTAAGGCCGAAATACAATGATGCCGACACGACGTTTGCAACGACAAATTAAATGTTGACCTAATGCCAATACCATGTTGCTGTACACAATGGTGCCGACCGATTTTGTCGCCGTAACCAGAGCTGGGAATAATTCAACTTTTGTCGTCGTTGTCGTCGTAATTTGATTTTGACAGCTGAGAGTAACAAGCAAAAAATTACTTTAGAGGAGCAATTAATTAATTTAGTGAGGGAAATGAAGTATTTTTATGCCCAAAGAAATCCTCAATATCGAAATACGTATTTAAAAGAAAAAAAAATACAGAAGAAATTGGAGAAAAGTTGAAAATAAGTGGTAGATGATATTTTGAAATCCACATAAATTCGGCGTTAATCATTGTTTATTAGACCTTTACAATTTTTTTTATATCTTTCTCATTTTGTTAATAAATTTCAACAAATAGTTTTACCTCCTACATATTTTGATATGCCAACGAACATATAAGAATGTCGGTGTCATTGTGATAATTCGGCGACATTTACGACGGCAGTGTCGTCGTAATTGCCGTGTTTCGGCCTTTAAGGCAGTTTGTTTTTTTGGCTTATGTTTACTTAGGCGCTACTTTCCGATTTTGTTGCATATTTGTGATTTGTGAGTTAATTGCAACTAGTACAAAAAAGTTTAAACAAAATCGGAGAGTAGCGCTTATTGTTAACTTGTTACGTTTTCTGACCGTATACATATACATATAGTTATGTATACAAGCATATGAATATATTCTTTCAAAACGCTTTTTCGCTATTTCTCGTTCAGAGAAACCAAGTTGTTTTTTACGCTATCGTCAAATTAAAGGCGGAAACCCAATGAACGCGGCAGGCGTCGCGTCGCTTTGACAGTTCAATAGAACATACGTGTTTAAGTTCGTGCTGGCCAAATGGCTGCTGCGCTTGCCGGATTCGACGCAAAAGTAGAGCAATGTTAGAATATACTGTGGCAATGTTCTACTTTTAACGCGTGGCAGACGCTTGGACAGTTCTTTTGATTGATTTTAAACTGTTTATATGCTTAGCAACCTGCAAATTCAAGAGCTGCCACATCTAATAACTCTGATATATCCACTATTTCACTTTTAAATAATAACTCAAGCTTTTCTATCACTTTTTCTTTTTATAAATAAATCTTAAGAGTACCAACGCGACGCCTGCCGCGTTCATTGGGGTTTCACCTTAACAGTCACTTCAAATCGCTTTCGAAATCACTATAGCGTGTTGTTCTGAACACACTCAGTATGGAACACCGCCTAAATTAATTACTAGTTATGTCATTTTCGTTTGAACAACCAGGTTCGCTCTGGAGGCAACCCCGTTCAATCGAACGGTTTCAGAGTGCACTTGAAAAAGTTCGCTTGGGTATGTATACTAACGTCAAAGTAGCTATGAACTTTTTGCGAAACTGGTTGGAAATTTGTTTGCGGATAAATTTGAGGATAATATAATAAAAGTAGAGTGGTCTTATTAATAATTGTTAACTTTAAAATTAATTAAATAATATCAAATCAGAACTAGACTTTGTTTGTGTGGGTGAATTCATAGTGTACCCGAGTAAATTTTCAGAGTTAAACTGATGCTTTTTGGGTTGCCACCAGAGGCGACCCATGACGTCATTTTTGCTTCAAACGATCGCTTTGACAGCACTTAGGTTGCCTCCAGAGCGAAACTGATGTTCAAACAAAAACGACATTAGTCAAGGTATATAAAGACATACAATAAAATACTACAATACATACTTTTAAAAGCACTTCATGTTTACTTGCAGAGGATATACAGCCTCCTGTGTACAATACAGTTTCACTTCAGAGTTTGGTGTAAGATCATTAAAAAATAACCATTTCTTACAAGCGCTCAACTCAAAGGTATTTACATTATGTTAGGTATAAATAAATTCCTTAAGAAGGCTATCATTGAATGTCAAATTAGTTGTAGAAAATTAAGAAAACTTTACTTAATATGAAATGTTTCGTGCTTTATTTACTTGTCGTCTTTGACATAAGAGAACTGTCAGAGATTTTCTTTTACTTTTCCTTTTTTATTAGTGGACGAAAACGTCACGGCCAAGTGTCAAAATCTTAATGAGAATACTTGTCTTTATATACTTGTTTATATACCTTGGACATTAGTAATTTGTTGTCGTTGTTGATTTTCAAACTTACCCGTGCGAATACCCTTCTGAACAAGAAAATCAAACAGTCAAAAACAGCTGGTTTCTAGTTGGCAGGGATACTCTTTTCTTTTTTAGCTGGCTCTGTGCGGTGTCTTGTGTTGTGGTTTCGGGTTGTGTTGTGTTGTGGGAGAGCTTGGAGGGTTATTGGCATTTTGCAGATGATTGAAGGTGTGCATTTTAAAGTAATTTTACAGGTCCGTTCCCGATTCATATAAATATTGACTGTTTATAAATTTCAAAAATTTGGCACACATTTTGAAACCAGAAGTGTTGAGTGTGATTCTAGTCATATTATAATTATTTTTTAATGATATTTTGCATAACAGCCGAGAGTTTATTTAGTGGAGGAAACGAATAGGATTTTTTGTTTTGGTAAATCAATAATGTTGCTGACTTGCTTGAGGATTACGGCGATCCAATTTCGGACTTTCCGCAAAAGTTTGTAACAGAGGCATGTTGGAACAGGTATAAGGTAAAGTTTCCTAACAATTTCAATCTTAAAGCAATATTATTTCAGTAAAGGAATACCTGATATTCTTATAATCATGACTATATCTGGGACATTCAGGCGTCTTGGAGCAAATTTATGGTCAGGATACCAGACTGCTCTTGTACGTCATCCTTATGTGGTTCAATCAATACAAACGTCTTTCTTAATGGGAACAGGAGACTGCTCAGACACTTGTGGAAAAAAGACGTCTCAGAGACATTGACAACAGAAGAACTGCTAAATTTGCTGGCCTTGGACTGTTTTTAGTTGGTCCTGCCCTGCGGCTTTGGTATGGACAACTTGAAAAAATGGTTGTTTTTAAAAATCCTGTAGGAAGAACCGTCTCAAAAATGGCACTTGACCAGTGTTGCTTTGCCCCTGTGTTTCTAGCTGTGTTCATCTCATCTCTAAGTACTTTGCAAGGTATGAATGCCAAGGAGACTGTACAACGCGTAAAAATAGACTATAAAGATGTCCTTCTCACGAACTACTTAATTTGGCCAGCTGCGCAGCTTATTAATTTTGGATTTATTCCGCTGAATTTTCAAGTAGTTTATGTTCAATGCATTGCGATTGTATGGAATACATATTTATCAGCGAAATTAGGGGACTAATGCTAGAGAGCGCAAGATCAAAGACTAAAAGAAATTTAGTGAAAAAAATGTAAAACATGTTTTTATTTTTGTAATAAAATTTATATTCTGACCGTCCTTTCTATCATGAAACCATAATATGGTGATAACCAATCCAACCAAGACATGCCTTGAGTTAGTCAACGTAGGTCATTGTATTGCCTACAACGTCCCTATAGAAATAAGGGATAATGAGCTCTAACCAATTTAGACTGGACAGGTTGCTGGAGGTGATAGGACACCGTGTACCATAATATTGTGATAACCAAACCAACCAAGACATGCCTTTGTACTCGTTAAAGGTTAGTCATCGTAGGTCATTGTATTGCTTACAACGTCCCTATAGAAATTAGGGATAATGAGCTCTAACCAATTTAGACTGGACAGGTTGCTGGAGGTGATAGGACACCGTATACAAGGAACTGAGCCAATAATAGACCCTTAAGCAAATTTTTGAAGGTACTACGTGAGTCCAGAGTCCATCATGAGTCCAAGAATCTTTTCCTACTGAGTAATAATTTGGATAACTTGATCTCGCAAAAGAATAGATAAAGAGTCTTGTCGGCTAGTAGCAGGAGATGTTCACGAAAGCTGAATAATAATCAACTAAGTGGGGATAAACAGGTGATGCTGATGCGGCTCCAAGTCGAGTGCTCTGCTTGGGTCAAATAATATAACATTTTTGCCCTCATTGCATATCACACAATCACATCAGTGACAACCTTGACTAGGACAGTGTTAGTTGCTTGTTTATGTATAAAATTGGGCTGTTATTTATTTAGAAAAGAAATTAATGAAAGTTATATATATTGTGAGATCAGATTTTAGAAGTCTTTGGATACTGCGGGAAGAATGGTCTCTAATCAGTTGGTACATTACGTGAAGTTGCGGATAGGAGTAATAAGTCCATTTAGGAGAGGTTGGTTAAAGATGCCAGTTATTAGAGGCGGAGGAGCGGGAGATAATCTTTTCAGATAGGTGTTTATATTCCCAGGTATTAGTACCAAGTATCCATTCCTTTTGCAGGTCGGTTCATGTTTTCTAACAGGATTTGACTCAAAAGCTGTGCTTAAGTGGAGTTTTGAAGGTAGAATCAGCCAGCATATTAGTTTTCTCCATAATATTCATAATAGGTACATTTTTGGAGGGTAATTGTTTCGTTATCTTTGGAAGTACACATAATTCTGTGGTTATCCAGCTTTTTGAACTTTCAGTCTCCACCTGGTCCACTTTTGATATTTATGTATGGGATGGGCCGAGGGGGGCTGCTTTTCACCCGGTATCTGTTAGAGCCCCAAGTAGTTATTATTGACTTTTTTGGAAATTTTGGAAACCATTGAAATTCTTTTTAATTTTTTTCCTTAAATTTCTACTTCAATTTTTTTCATTTGTCGTTATCAAATTTGGAATTATTTTTTATGAAATTTACTAGAAATTCTTTCTGCTCCTCTCTTGCATTCTATGCCTTAATCGCAGCCATTTTTATATATACATTTCAAAACAGTATACAAAATAAATTTCTAAAATACACCAGACATTTAGTTCAAAAAATTCTTAACAGACCTACTCATAAAAGGTGCGTTTAAGCAGTTAAGAAAGGTACTATTGGTATTTCTCATACCATATGCTGTAAGCACGTTCAAATAAACCTCTCGGAAGAACCAAAATAATGGCAAAATATTTGCCATTCGGTGAAGTCAATATTCCATATAAATTGTAGTATAAAATATTGGTTTAGTCTAAACAGACCTTTGCGTCTGTTAGACGAGTACCACCACTTCTGGCGCTTCCAACAAGGAATTTCAAAAGAATTTCAAAATGTTCACTTATATTTCATTGTAGACATATTAGTTGAGGTTATCATAAAGTTTCAGGTGCTACGCTAATTATGTTTTTTTTGTTCGAAAAAGAAAAGGTTCGCACAAAAGTAAGTTTCTTGAAGGGGACTTTTGATACACTAGATAAATTTATATCATTTCAGGAGACATAAGGATGAATATTGAATATTCCCCTAAGCGTTACTTTGGATATACGCTGACTAGATTAGGCTGCAAAATAAAAATATAGAAAAGAAGAGCTGGAGGAAATATAGGTACAACAAAAATATATAAAACAGGTAAAAAAGCTAGAATTGGTTTAAGACCAATTTTTATGATACCCTAGATGCATGTCCGTATGAAAGTTCGTAGGGTCATCCATCTGTACAATTTTCATTTTTGAAGTGGTTTTTTGCATATATTTCTAGAACGGTTCGTCGCACAGAAAAAATGATTATAGTCAATTTTATAGGATTTCATATTCTGAAGAATTTTTTAATAGAATAAAAATGTTTAGGACTGATCGTTTTCACAGTATACGTAAAAATCCTAAATTTTTCTATGGCAACACCAAGAACGGGATGCCCGATTTAGTCTGTTTTTTTTTAATTTTATTTACTATTGTTATAAAAACACTGTGTACCAAATTTCAGCTCTCTACATTGACGCGTTCTCAGGCAGTGTCCAAATACATATATAGTGAAAAACGAAAATTTTGTATGGCAACCCCTTGAAGAAGTTACCCGATTTGTCCCATTTTCAAACTTAAATTTACTTTTTTTTAAAAAGCCCGTGTGCAAAATTTCAAAATAACATTTAATATTATGCTTGAGTGGCCAATCCATTTTGCTCTAGCAGCATTATATATGTATATAAAAATATCGTTTTTCCTCCCCTACGTCATAGAAATAGAAAGTGTACCAATCGGGTCCGAAAATACAGAACCTTTTTCACGGGAGAAAGTGACGTTCTTCCACCGATATCCAATCCAATATGAATCTACTGCAAATTTATTGCAATATTTGTATTTCACGCTGTTAACTCAGTTTGCAATTATTTATTTCAAGCTGTTAACTTAGGTTTTTTTTTCAATTTTAACCGTCTTAAAGTTCACACACCTGTCGAATTCCCTGCTTCTGCACCGATTTCATGTGCAGTTTTGATGAATTTAAAGCGAGTCGTAAGAATTTGTGCCCTTCTCTCTCAGTTGCTACAATTTTAACAATTCCCGCGTAACTTTTGCGGCAGTTATCAGGATATCTTAGAAATCGACACACAGCATCCAACTACGACCAATTCTCCTCCCTGTTGTCCGTGCAGAATACCATTCAGACTTTAACACTTTAATTTGGCTTCTTTTCCTCAGAACATAGTTTTTTTAAGCAACCCGTTTTGATGAATTTACTGTAATAATAGTACTTAATTTATTTTTTCACTTTTAGAATAATTTCAACATAACTAAACCCGTAAAACGACTGTTGTCAGTAATCAGATGCTTATCTTTAAAAACACATTTTCATAAAAAAAAATTTATAGAAAGAAAAGATAGAAGAAGACAGGCAAATGAGTGAAAATACTTGTTAGATTGATTAGCAAAAGAATTTTTCATACTTCTTGCGCATAATTCGATGGAAATCAATTCCCAAAAATTTTATGAAGGAATCTGTAAAAAGCTGGTGTATGTGGTAGACAAGGCAATTTGAACAATTGCAACTTTGATTCTTTCGCTTTAAATGAGTTCTTTGTATTCCCTCCTGTGAATTCGTCTAACTTACATTGGCTCATGCTGTGAACCACTTTCAACACCATGACGATTGCTTCTCCTTTCATGGAATCGAGTTCTCCACAAACTCATTAATACGGGACAACTTGATTACCTTGCGAATAACATCCAACTCCTGAATTCGTCACGCCATCGTAATATTTTAATTCCCCGTATTTAAGCATTATGCATTAAAAACAATCAGCCAAATCACAAGTCAATAGTTTTAATTAAAGAAAAAAAAAATGCAACGCAAATTAAATTTAGTCAGGTAGATTCCATGCACTTTTGCTGCAACAGCAACACCTGCAGACAAATAATAATTTCGCGAGATCAAATTTCAATTTGTTGATTCTGCACATTTTTAATATTAAAAATTGTATTTAAATATCGAGCGCTTGTAAATAGAATTTAGAGTAAAGTTTTTATCAGACGAAAGCATTGCTCTGTTGCTCTGGGTTTAATTAGGAAGCCTTCTTAAAACAACCAAATTTAACCGTGTAGGAATCCTGTACGGCTCAAACAAAAACTGGTGACCCCGAAGTGATCTTAATCGCTACATGTGTAACATAAGTAGTGCTATATCAGGCACCACAAGCAGTCCACATTCTCCTTGGGTATCCATTCAAGAGTTCAATATTCAAATTTCGCTTTCTTAAGAAGTTAGATATTCCTTCCTACAGCCGAAGGGTACATCAAGGAATACTTCTGGAGTTCGCTTTGTGTCAACAGACGACACAATAGGCAGCAGCATTCAGATTCTATTTGCAGCTAAATCAATTGGACTTACATTACATCTGAGGACTCAGCACCTTAGAGTAAGCCAAGGAACATCTGGATCTCACTTTGTATGAACAGATGATGTAATAACAAGCAGTATCCGGACTCCGCTTGCATCCATAAGCAACCCATATCACTCACTACTTTCGATTCGCATTAATTTGAGAGTCCAAATAGGTATCTTGCTTATAGCAGATATCAGTGAATCAGAAATGTCTGGTCATTTCAAACCAAATATCCACCACAAACATTACAATCAGCTCATCATACTAAAACCGAAGGTGAAGGTACTAGTAAGATAATTTTTTTTGTGTGCCAAATGCTGGGCATTGCAGCACTCGCGTCAGGTCAATCAAAGTCGCGCCATCAACCAATCTTCCATAACTTTAAAATGGAGAGGATTGGTCGGAGAACCAAAGAAGGCACTTTGAAGTACCAGATATTCCTGAATGAATTCATCATTCAATTCAATAAAACGTATCAAGAACGAGATTGCAGCAAGCGAGTACATCCAGATCATGCGTACTTCACACAAGCATACTATATACAAGTCCAAGCTATCTGTAAAGACTACTTAGGTAAAATAGACCAGAGATTGAGGGAGTGTCTCACGGACACACCACAGCCACTGACACTAATCAAGAAGATCCAGCCTTAGAGTCTTGGCTGGATGCACATCGCAACAATAAAGGCGTTGGACATTAGATTAGATTAGATTCGTAGAGGGGTGTGTAGGCGTCAGCCTCGCAATCACCGCGACCTAAAAGATCTATTGTGAGTCCCCGTTGAATTTATTCCCTTTCTAGGTTCAGACTGTTAATAAAGTCTAGGATCCTTCTGGGATTGAGGTTCCGTACGTAGTTAGGTGTAGGAAAAGCATGTTCGAGATGGAGTAGTCTCCGCCTGGTCAATGCTTCGCAGTTGCAGAGCAGGTGCTCCGAGGTTTCATGAGCATCCTGGCAAAAGCGGCAGGATGAAGTCTCAGCCAAGCCCATCTTGTTAAGGTGATACCTCAAGGGGCAATGGCCTGAGAAGAGTTCTGTAATTATTTTGAGCTCTGTTTTCTTGAGGAGTAATAGTTCTTTTGTTTTTACCTCCAGAGGTGTCGATAAACTTTTTTGCCTGACGAAGTCCTTCTAGCCTTTCCCAGTATAGGGATTTTTGTTTGTTCTCCCAGTTATTTAGGGCAGCTTTGAGGTGCCACAGAATGGCTCCGGTCCGACAAAGGGAGTTTCCGCTCCTCTTTTGGCTAGGCCATCAGCAATTTCGTTGCCTTTATGGCCCTCATGTCCAGGTACCCACATGAGGATAACTTTGTTTCCTCTTGATAAATCTTTTAGGGTTTGTAGACACTCACCAGACTATCCCTGACTTGATGGTGTAGGACTTTAAGGCCTTGAGGGCAGCTTGACTGTCCGAGAGAATATTAATAGTTGAGCCATTTATGGCTCTTTTAATGCAGGTATTGGCGCATTCTTCTATGTCCAATACCTCGGCCTGGAATACGGTAGGGGTAGAGCCCAGGGCCTTTGATATATGGCATCTGGGGCCGTACACGCCCAGTCCGACTCCACTGTTCGTTTTTGAACCGTCTGTATACCACACCATCGATCCTTGTTGAAAGGACGGTTTAGTGGAACGCCATTGCTGTCGGTTTCCTAAAACCACATCGAATGGTCTTACAAAATCCACCTTGGGTGTGATTATATCAGATATTGTCGTCATTTGCTCAAAGCGTATCTGTTTTAAGATACTTAAATGACCAACCAGATTCCCTGGTTTTAACTGTTTCTCCTTTTGCAGTCTAATAGCACTGGAGATTGCTTCCTTTTTAACCTGCAGATGTAGGGGTGGAAGGTTTATTAAGGCTTCCATGGCTGCTGTAGGACAGGTCCTCATGGCACCAGTTATTCCTAGACAGGCAAGCCGTTGTGTTTTTTGAAGCAGAGCCTCAGCCTTCTTTTCATTAGTTTTTGGCCACCATGCGAGGGCCGCATAGGTGACCATGGGTCTAACAACCGTGGTGTACATCCAGTACATCATTTTTGGCTTCAGACCCCACGTTCTGCCAATGAAGCGACGGCACGTGTGGAGAGATCCTATCGCTCTTTCCGTCACTCTAGACAGATGCGAATTCCAGGAAAGTTTCTTATCTAAGGTGACCCCCAGATATTTGACTTCTTCTGAAAATATCAATTCCGTGTTATCGAGAAGAGGAGCCTTTAGTGAAAGCTTTGATCTTCTCGTGAACGGAACGATAACCGTTTTGTTTGGGTTTACACTGAGGCCTTTGGTTAAGCACCAAGTGCGGACTTTAGAAAGGGCTTTTTGCATGAGGTCGGATATGACTTGGTCATGCTTGCCCCGTATCGTGGCGTTGGACATAGTGATAAACTCAATTAGAGAAGAGATTAATGTACTTCATTCAAGGGCTTATTATAATCAGAAGCTAAAGTCGATTAATGACTACTGGGCTAAAATCACTTGCCTCCATCAAGAATAATAGCGGCTCTACGAAGGCGCAAGTTGAATATAGAAGCATTGAAGATATGTATCAAAACCTGCCCATTGAGCTACAGGAAAGACTGGAAGAACAGTCTATAACGTGTAGCAATAGCATAGACCTTCAATGGGACGAGTGCACAATGGAAGCCGTTTATGGTTCTTTTCACTCAGTTAATACACCATCAGTTTATAAGTGCAGCAGAGAAAATGTATTACCTGAAGGCTCATCTTACCGGAGAGCCAAACCGGTTGATAAGACAAGTCACGGAACAAAACGACACCAAAGATAACCTAATAAATTAAGTTAAGTTTGACTACACCGTGGCTTGGAAGATACTTACAGACAGGTACAATAACTCAAGAAGTAGTTACTGCACTTCTGAATGAACTGCCGTCACAAAGTGCGTTGACAGTTGAAACCGTAAACTGGAATAAAGCGGATCCATGATGTCAGTAAGGAGTGCCTTCTATCGCTATAGAATATGAGGGTTAAAGTCAAGAGTGGGATGCCACATGGATCCATATATTACTTCAGAAGCTAGACAAGGAGTCCCGGATATTGTACGAACAATCCCTCCAGCGTTCTCGTAAAATCCAAAACATAATGACTTCTCCAAGTTCTTAGAATCCAGGTTTCAAATGCTGGAGGCAACGCATACGAAAGACGAACGCAAAAAGCCACTTACATTTGTGTCATCAACTCCAAGAACCCAGTGTCCAGTCTGTAAAATTTACAGATGCAACAAGTTCCTGAATTCTTCACTTGACAATAAGTTCCAGCTGTTGACACAATTCAAGCTATGTTCGAACTGTCTGAAATCTGGACATCAAATTCAAGGATGTACTTCAGGAAAGTGAATATACTGCAGGGTTTGACAACAGTCTGCTTCAGAATTCACACCATGATAAGCAAGAGGCCACCAAGCCTAATCACACAATACGACAGAATTACATCTTCAAAATTAATACAACAAACTTCGAACAAAGCTACTACCAGTCTTAAGGCATCAGCCAAATCATAAGTCTTACTGGCAACAGCTATAGTGGACCTCGTCAATGCTCAGGTTCATGTCGAATATTGCATGTCTCAATTGCATTTTATCCGGGACAGTTTTGTTCAGCTACTGGGTTTAAAAAGACACAAAATCAGCAATCCGATTATTGGCGTCGGTGGACATGAAACCATTGCCAAACACGAGACTAAATTAGCCTTACACTCTAGAACAAATGACTTTATAACAACAATTACAGCTGTTGTACTTCCGAAGATCAGTGACTTTCAGCCAGCAACATATGTATGCACCTCAAGATAGTAAATACCAGCGAACATCCAGTTGGCAATCGACAAGCTGATAGGAGCTGACTTGTACTATGATCTCTTAAAAGGTGGATAAATTATAGTATTCAACAATCTACCTCTCCTATAAGACACCCGCTTGGGCTGGATTGTAGCGGGGAGAACACCAAATGCGTCGTTAATCAGTCGTTTCAAATGCAGTATTGGAACTCAGCCTTCAGTAGCAGCTCTGGAGAAACAATTAGTCAAATTTTGGGAATTAGATCAACATGATGCGCCATCAAATCGGATAACAAAGGAAGAATACGAGTGCGAGCAACAATTTCAAGAGACATTTCAACGTGCTCCATCAGGTCATTTCATTCAAGTTAGGATCTTCAATTGAGATGACAGTAAAACGATTCTACTGTCTCGAACGCAAATTAGACAAAACTCCAGATCTAAAATGACAATATCAGGCCTTTATGCGAGAATTTGAGCACCTGGAGCACATGCAAGCAATTCACAAGGAACTATCCCATCCGAGTATTATTACTTGCCACACCACTGCGTTGCTAAACCTGAGAGTTCGTGTACGAAACTCCGTGTAGTGTTCGATGCGTCAGTAAAAACTGCAACTGATCTCTCAACGACATTCTCAAGATTGTACAGTTGGTCCACTGTACAATCAGACTTATTTTTCATTTTAATAAGATTTAAAAAGCACAAATATGTGATAACTGCAGACATATGCAAGATGTATCGGCAAATTTAAGTGGAAAGAGTGACATGTGGCACATCTTCAGCACCTTTTCTCGCTACAAGGTGTCTTAATCAATTAGCTCTCTTGGAAGTCTACACTTTTCCTCGAACATTCATACGAACTGATACTTATGGTATGTAACTACAACAAACTCCATTGATGATATCATCAAAGTAAGAGAGGAGTTAGTGGCACTTCTAAAAGGTGGAAATTTCAAGCTAAGGAATTTCTGTTCAAATCACCCAGATATATAGCGTACCATTCCTGAAGAATTAAGAGAAAAACTACCTCAGTTCCAAGGAGACGAAATCGTGAAAACCCTTGACATAATTTGGCAACCAAGGGATGATTTCTTTCAATTCAAAACAACACACCATGAGTCAGACAAGATTACTAAGCGAACAGTTCTTGCAGACATCACTTGTATTTTTGACCCACTTGGCTTAATTGGACCTGTGACAGTTCTTGGCAAACTATTTGTACAGGATCTACGGAAATCAAACATTTATTGGGATGAAAAACTTCCAATATACTTAAGAAAAAGGTGGTGACTTTTTCAATGCCAATTGAAAGAGCTCAGTTGTCTCAAGACACGTCGCATTCACCGATCCAGTGGAGCTTCAATTACACGCCTTCTCTGATAGCAGTGAATCAGCATATGGAGCATGCTGTCATATCAGAACGGTTATGAGTTCAATTGTTGTGTTCAACGTCAAGATTAGCACCTCTAAAATTGACAACGCTTACAAGATTAGGACTTTGTGCTTCTCTCCTCCTCCTCCTCTACATCAGTGTTTATCTAAGAATTTCATAAAGGTTTACTACTAAATATACGGATTCAACAATCGTTCTTTCATGGATTGCTACCGTCATACCAAAGACTATAATACAAAGATGTTGGAGCACCTTTGTTGCAAATAGTGCGGAAAAAATTCGACAATTAACGTCTAAACATCAATGGCATCATGTAGAAGGTAGCCAAAATCCCGCTGATATCATCTTTCGAGGCATGCTTCCAGGTAGACTACACCAATCTACCTTAAGGGGTCTAGACTTTTTATTTAAACTGGTATCAAGGTGGGCTAACTAAAGATTTCAACCTGCAAGATGTGCCTGAATCTCGAGAAAGAAAATTCGCATTTTCAACAAGGTTTAAGACAGAAAATTATACGGACATAATTGCATCTGTCAACGATAAGAACTCCTTTACGAGGCTTCAACGAATCTTCGCTTACTGTATACGTTTCTGGGAAAATTGCGGACTACCAAAGGAGCGTAACGTTTAGCAAAGAGTTTCAAAATCTCAAGGACAAGGACAAGAAATCGCTCGACACCAACAGTTCAATCCAATCATTGAACCCATTTCTGGATGAACCAACTTGTTACTTCCAAGGAATCATATTCTCAGAGAGTTGTTGCTTGATTATCTTCACAGAAAGCATATGCATGTAGCTCCATAGACCTTAAGAGTATTCACTATTCAGTAAAACTTTCAATTTAGATACCAGCGAGCCTTTAGGCAATAAAATGTACTATTCATAGGTTTGTGTCATAAAGTGAGAAAATTCATATAAAATTAGCCTAGACCAAGACCACAGACCACATTAGAGACATCTAGCGTAAAAGACAGAAACCCAACAATTTAAGACAAATAATGAATATTTGCAGTTCAAATAAATTGAAAATTTTTAACGAGAATTAACTCTCCTAAATTTTGTTTGCACATAATTGTTAAATATACTACTTTGCTTCATATTTCACCAACTTTCAACGAAATATTGCAATTTCTTGTCGATGAAATATCGGGGCAAAAACAAGTACCTACTATTAGAGTCAAATAATTAAAAAAGCGCCACTAAAAATGAAAAAACTCGACGTTATTTGCCAGATCTAGGCTTTATCTTTCTAAAATAGTCACAATTTAAAGAAATGAGAATACCTACTAACAGAAATTTTATTTAAAAAACTTAAATTTTTACCATTTTTTACAAGTTTTCCATTCCAATAAATTTTTTTTAATTTTTGCCGACGTTATTTACTAGACATATTCATTATCTTTAATTTAAGATATGAATCATTGTTCTGCTACAAATAGTTTGCCAGACATTCGCATTGAAAAATATACGAAACTTGCAAATCTTGGTACTGACTCCTCTTAACAGCAATCGCGAGACAAAGATTCTGGATTATAGACATCAGGACACTAGCACGACAGATAGTACATAGGTGTATTCGCTGTTTTAGATGCAAACCACAGCACTCAAATCATGGCCGATCTGTCGGCCAGACGAGTAACTCCTGCACAACCATTTCACACCACAGGAGTTGATTTTTGTGGACCAAGTGTCATTCATCACAAGCTGCGACGAGCCATCCCAGACAAAGCATACGTTGTAGTTTTTGTTTGCTTCGCAAAAAAGGCGGTTCATCTAGAAATCGTCAGCTAATTAAGCTCTATCGCCTTCATAAATGCACTCAAGCGATTATTTTCTCGAAGAGGACTTTGCGCGACAATTTTCTGCAACCAACTTTGTTGGTGTTAAATCCGGATTAAAGGAGCTTGACGACTTATTCAAATCACAGGTATTGAAGGATTTCATACACGAACTTTGTTCACAAGATCGCATCGACTGGATGCCAATACCTTTACGTTCCCAGCATTTTGGAGGTCTGTGGGAAGCAGCAGTAAGGTCTGCGAAGAAATATCTTGTACGGCAACGCGGAGATGCGAGCCTAACGCACGAAGAATTGCATAGAGTTATAACTCAAACTTTTAAAGAAACAAAAACGAGACTTTAAAGTCAAGTAGGAAGCTACTGAAGATGGACAAATGAGTCCGAAATGCATTTAGCGAAATTTCTTTAAGTAGTGTTTTTCAAACGTGTAATTGAGCAATAAAAGGTGGTTTTTATTAGAAAAAACGTCTTCTCGTTTTTGTTTCTTTAAAAGTAAAAATAGCTCTACGGTGTTTTCCAGAAACTCTGTGAAATATTATCACTCAAAACCAAGCTATTCTGAACTGACCGCCCGTAGCGCCCATGTCATCCGATCCAAACGATTTGAACGATCTGACGCCAGGATATTTCCTGATAGGCAGGCCATTAACAGATAATATTTGCCGAGCCAGATGTATGTGCCCTAAATATTAATAGTCTTACAAGATTTAGACGACTGCACCATATCAAACAATCATTCTGGAAGAGAGAAGAGGTCATTCGAATATCTACAGGAGCGTCAACTTAGATACAAGTGAAAAAACAAACAACATGACTTAAAAAAAGGGCACCCTGGTGCTGTTAAAGGATATAAACATCCTCCCTTATTGAGAAGAATCCATTCAACAGCAGTTCAACTCAATAAAGAATAATCTCGAAGCTTTACACAAGTACATAAATAATGCCCAATACGAACAACAAAGTGCACAAACCTTCAACAATTCCTGGAAATGGAAAGGATGGTGGCTTGCTACTTTACAGCCTAATGACAGCCACAACAAGGGTGACAGAATCACATATTCTATTCGACATACGAATCCCACTAGAACAAGATGAATACTTTCAACTTTTTAAAGTGATCCCAATTCGTACATTCCACAAAAATAGCTTCATCCTAATTGAACCATCTACGGAATACCTCATCGCTAATCTACCGAGAGACCGATACTATGTCTTAATGCAATTAGAGCTGGATAAGTGCAAAACCTTAGACGATGAACGATATCTATGTGCTCAAATAATCCAATCTAGTGTGAGCCTTGTGAAATGGAGCTACTAAGTCATCACCAAACATTATCTTCAACGTGTCGCTCCGGACTATGAAGCTCTCGAGCATATGGATTCAGCTTCACACACACCCAACAACTGTCTATTTTCATTGGATGAGGAAACTACACTCAATATTGTCTGTGGAACCAAAGTCCTGCTCAAATCACTTAACTGAAGTGGAATCTTACGGCTACGATCAGAGTACGCAGTCAAACAGACTTCCATGACGATTTGCGGATACGGCCGGTATCAAAGTAACCTTACCTCTGCACTTTATCCGGCGGATAAACATCAGTACTTTGATAGAAGAACTAACTTCTAGAATTAAAGGCCTTAAGGCAGCTTCAACCATTCCCGAAAACTTTAACGTTCAAGATGTCTATCATTATACCATAACTTATCTATAAGTGACGTCTTTGCTAACAATATTCAGCTACTTAATGTATTTGCGGTGTAAAAAAAACAAGACCTTCCAACTACCAGGAGCATCACAAAGGGATCAGAAAATTGTATTGGACACCAACCCAAGGGGGAAGGATGTTTAAGCATTAAACATTAAAAACAATCAGCAAAAATGAAATTTGTTATCAATCGAATTTGTTCATTCAGCATATTTTTAATATTAACAAGTAAGAAAGCTAGAATTGGTTTTACAAAGAGAGGGTCCCTACTCGTCATCACCGATTTCGACCAAATTCATAGCCCTACTTATAGGCTTGACTAAAAATGAAAGTGACGCAAGTGGGAGCTCCAGATCACCAAACGAACGGTTGGAATTAGGCCGAGAGATAAAGGTGGCAGCTTTACAGTATATGCTGCTAGCTAATTAACCTATGTTGAAAGTAATTAACAAACCTTGCAATATTATTTTGGAAAATGCTCCTAATATAATAGGGGTAATGACTTCTGGTTATCTGTATATGAAAGATATAGATAATTGTAACGAAAGAAAGTGGCTTAAATATTGCGAATATACCCGCAAGATGGTAATTATCAAAGTTTTCCGAAAAGTGTTAATTTTAACCCCGAGTTCACCTACATTATGCATTATTTCGATTTCGCTTGGCCATCTGGAGTTCCTACTTACGTCACTTTCATTTCTAGTCAAACCCTATATATACTGTGAATTTGGACGAAATCGGTGATGACAAGTAGGGACCCTCTGCCCGCATGTAATTTTGTAAAGTCACCTCTCTGAGCACGTTTGATTTTTGAAGTGATTTTTCGCATATATTTCTAAAACGGTTCGACGGACAGTAAAAATGGTTATAACCAATTTCATAGGATTTCACATTCTGAAGAGCTTTTCAGTACATTAAAACAGTCTAGGACTAATCGTTTTCAGAGTATATGTAAAAATCCTAAATATTTATATGGCAACACCACGGGTTTCCCGATTTAGTCCATTTTCTAATTTTTATTTACTATTGCTATAAAAACACCATGTAGCAAATTTCAGCTGTTTACGTTGACGCGTTCTCAGACAGCGCCCAAATATATAGAGAAAAACGAAATTTTTGTGTGGCAACCCCACGAAGGAGTTGCCCGATTTGTTTTATTTTGGAACGTCATTTTCCTTTTTGTTGTTTAAGTCTGTGAACGCGTTCTCGAGTTATCGTGCGCTCAGACGAACGGACGAACGGATGGACAGACAAAAATCAAAATAATATTGAATATTATGCATGGGTGTCCAATCCATTGTTTTACCAGAATTATTTCTAGATGTTGAATGGTTCAGGAGGGCTCTTACTTTGTTCAAGCGACAAGAACCTGGAATTATTTGCTGTGCTCTATCCAGAGTGTGAGAGGTTTGGGTGCATTCAAGAAAAAATTATTAACTATAAAATGTGTTTCTCAGCAGTCCCTACTTTTTCGGCTATTTCTGTTAAGTTTTGTTTGATTCCAAGCGTTTGTTAAATTGTATATAATTATATTTTACAATTAGATCTACTCCTTTTGTTTAGTATGTAATTTAGAGCTTAAGCGCTTTTGCCTGTTACTTTTTCTACAATCTTTTAGATCTTTCTCTCTTTTATATCCAAAATCTTCTTTACCTGTACAATCCATTTAATTTCAATATTGTTTATTATATCGCTATGCTAGTCAATTGCTCAATCCAACTTAATTTCTACACCTAATTATATGAGATATGTACTACTTAAAGAATTTCTATGTAATTAGGTAACTTGCACACTAGTCTTAACTTAAATTTTCTAATAGTTTCTACTCTGACCTTTTAATGGGTTAGGCCACTCTACAGGTAAAAAAAAGCATATTTCATAATTTTTTTTCAGCGAAACCATAAAATAAATCGGATTTACAAAAAAAGTGTTTTATTATACTGGGTGGCGCAAAAGTAATGACCCTATTTGGTTCAGCTACAACTTCTTTTCTAAATTAGAAAACTAGAATTAGTTTTTTTTTTTATATACATATGTATGTATATTTGTGCCATGAAATTTACTTGTATTAAGATTTGAAGATGATGTCTCTTAAACGGTGACCTCCAGAGTTGATGCACATTTCAGTCCTATTTATGTAATTTTCCATAACTTGCAATAACACTTCCTGCGATATGCTCCTTATTTCTAGATAAATGTTTTCTTTTAGGGCTGTGCGAGTCTGCGACTTGTTCACATACACCAGTGATTTCAAATAACTCCAAAGAAAGAAGTCTGGACAGGTCAGATCGGGTGATCTTGCAGGACAAGGCAAATCGCCAAAACGAGAGATAACACGGCCTGGAAAAGCGTCCGTCACTAAGTCCATAGTGTCGCGCGTTGTGTGTGCCGTGGTGCCGTCTTATTGGAACCACATGTGCTCCAGCCCCAATTCATCCAAACTGAGTATCAAGAACTCACGTAACATGGCTCTGTAGCGCTCTCCAGTGAGAGTTATCGCATTGCCTGCAGCGTCTTTGAAAAAATAGGGTCCGATCATTCTTTCAGCACGACGCCACACCATAAAGTAATTTTTAGTGGGTGTAAAGGTGTTTCTTGAATAATGCGCGGATTTTCAGTGCCCCAGAAGCGAGTATTCTGCTTATTGACATGCCCCGAGAGATGGAAATGCGCTTCGTCACTCATAACCAATTTTGAAAAAAAAATCATCCTCTTCAAAGTTGAAGTTTATGACGCGCTGGCTGTATTCTCGACGAGCTCGTTGGTCAGTTGGCAGTAGCTGATGAGTCATCTGAGTTTTATACGGAAACATTTTCAAGTATTTGACCAAAATACGCTGCAGAGCCCGCCTGAAAATGCCCAATTGCGTGCCACGACGCCTCGTTGATGTTTCTGGACACTCTTTCACATCTTCGCGCACAGCATCGATATTTTCGGCTGAACGGCCTGTTCATGGTCTGCCAGACTTAGGTCTATCCAATGTTGCGCCAGTTGCTTCGAGGCTTATGGCAAAGCATGCAGTTTAGATATAGCCATGGCATTTGACAAAATGTGGATCAGGGGCTTATTTATAAAATGATCCACTTTCAATTCCCACCAGAAATCACAAGATTCGTCTATAACTTTTTATCTAACAGACAATTTTTCGTTGAACTAAATGGAACTTCTTCAACCCTATATCCCATCTTGGCAGGAGCACCCCAAGGCTCCGTTCTCGGCCCGATCCTCTTCAACATCTTCACATCGGATCAGCCAGCTAACGACTCAACTACAACCACTCTACTTTACGCGGATGATTCTATCACATATTCATCCGCCCCTAGTCCAAATTATGCAATTCTTAACATCAAAAGAAAATTAATGGACCTGGTGAACTATTACACTAGGTGGGGATTCAAGTTAAACCTTGATAAAACCGACTTTATCCTATTTCGTAAGCCCGCATCCAATTCAAGGACTCTCAGAATCGCAAGCACTTGCAAAAAGCTTCCTTAACCCTCAGTAGCTACGAGATCAAACCGAAAGACTCGATTAAGTATCTTGGAGTTAGATTCAGCAAACTTTTCAAATTCAGGGAACATGCAGAAGCCGCAATTAAGAAAGCCAACGTAGCCTATGGTATCATTAGTCCCCTCATGCGAAAAAGTTCCGGCCTGTCCAGTAAAGTTAAATTCCTATTATACAAGCAATTAATCAGACCGGTAATATCCTATGCATTCCCCATTTGGTTCACTATTTACAAGACAACATTAGGTAGAATACTAACCCTTGAGAGAAAAATTATAAGAGCGTGTACTGGTAAGTTTTTTAGCAGTCGTTTCAGGATGCTCTGCAACAAGGAGCTAGACGAGGCAGCGAGAGAAGCCGAAAAAATTTCTCCTCTGGACGAGTTCCTCATCGGGCAAGCCCAGAAGACCTTCAACAGAATATAGCATCATTCTAACGTTAATGGTAGAACTGACAGCAGACAACCGTAGCATGGATGCAGCAAATGAGTACCTGTCCCCCTTCATCATAAACATTCAGGAGCATGAAGAGCTTTTTACGATCACTCAGGATGGTATCCCCTTCTACCAAACTGGACTGGAACGAAATTCCCATAGAGGATAGTTAAGATACATATATATAAGTTAGTCTGTCAAAGGTATAAGTTAGAGTTGTAGTATCTTTTATAATTTTTAAAGAAAAACCTGGGAGCAGTCGTGTGACTTTGACTCCACTGGAGCGGCTATTAACAGCTCAGACTCCGAGATAAAATGGGGGTATGAATAGTAGGAGCAGCTGTACAGCTTAGTACTCCTATGTGGAATAATACACGACGGTTTGTAACTTTCTCGATAAATCAAGAGAACTGAATGAATTCAATTTATTGATCGTTCTTAGCCTATATATACATAATTAGTAACCTATGGTACCCTATTCTTACTATTCTAAATGCTGACGCTGGGCGAGTAAGCAATGTGCATAAAATTATGATGACATGCATTTACGCGTGAAACCCCTTGACGATGAATCGTTTGGGTCAGTGGTGCAATCGCTTGCTTGTTGCAAATAAATGTATGTCATTATTATTATCAATTATTTTCGATTATGAGTGGTGTTGTAATAAATTTGTGCTGATTAATTTTAGCGTTTTACATTTGTTGTGAAATTTGTGTTTACAGCTTTTTAGTGTTGTTTGTATTTATGGTATTAAATGTATATCACACCTTTCCCCCTTAGGAAAAAAAAATTTGTGTTTACATAAATTTTTTTTTTTTTTTTTTTTTTTTTTTTTTTTTTTTTTTTTTTTTTTTTTTTTTTTTTTTTTTTTTTATAGTTTGTTTACGTTAAACCTTAATTGTTTGCTCGCCGCAATGAAGCATTTTATCGCTTATGTATACTAATAGTTCATATGGTATGTTTTTGTATGTAGCTGATTATAATGAGTCTTAATTCCTAGTCGTATTTACATATACCTACTTATATATAGTTTATTATTATAGCTCTTAATTGCTCAATGGCATTAGTAATTGGGATCTTTATTGTTTACGTTTACTTATCTAGTTGATTACAATAATTCTTATTTGTCTACACCGGTGTGTAATCTAATTTAACATGCTAGAGATAGTTAGAATAATAGTACATAATTTTTAATTTTCTATCTTTCTTAGCCTATTCTTATGTATTTTGATTTTGTTCTTATTTATATCTTCGATAATGCAATTTACGTTGTCTATTGATTTAATTATATAAGGTCCGTTGTATAGAGGATCTAGTTTTCGTCTATTTTGTACTGTCATTAGTACTTTGTCGCCTACTTTGATTGATATTGGTTTGCAATTAGCATCCTTGACTTGCTTTCTTCGCACTTTAGATGCCTGGAGGTATTGTTTTGCCTTACCTATGGCTTGTTGAAGTCTGTATTTCATCTCTTTACTATACAGGTCATAATTATACACGGGATCTGGTCTATCAATTGTGAGTTCTGAAGGTAGGTCTATATTTTTGGCAAATATGAGTTCGAATGGTGTGTAGCCATGTACGGTGTTTGGTGTGGTGTTGTAGCAGAATGCGTAATATGGAATCCATGTATCCCAATCGTCTCTATTGTCATTAACAAAACATCTGAGATATTCATTTAGGCACTTGTGGTTTCTTTCTAGTGCTCCGATCGTTTCGGGATGTGCGGCGGTCGCGAACAGTTGTTTTATTTTCAGTATATTACATACTTCCGCAAAGACCTGGTTTTTGTATTCCGTTCCTAGATCAGTTTTAATTTTGCTCATAGGTCCGTATGTTAGTATGAACCCATTCACTATGGCTCTTGCTATGGAATTTGCTTCCTTGTCCTTTGTGGGTATTATTACTATATACTTGCTTAGATCGCATTGCATTGTTACTGCGTATCTGTTATCGTTGGTGGTTTTTGTAAATGGGCCGACTGTGTCAATGGATACAATGTCGAAAACTTTTGTTGGTGTTGTAGTTATTTCCATATGCTCTTTATTATGCTTTTGGTGCTTATTTTTCGCACAAAGCTCGCATCTGTTTATATATTTCGCTATTGTTTTCCTCATTTTCTTCCATTTGTACATTTCCTTCAGCTTTTTATACAGTCTTGATTGACCCAGATGTCCTCCTGTAGGTGTGGAGTGATAGTTATGTAGGATTTCGTTTATTTTCGTTGTTTCTGATATGTACCGTTGCGGTTTGAAAATTTTAACGTTTATATTTTTTAATACTTTGTTTCCTAGGATTTTAAATGCGGTTAAATTAATTATTTTAAATATCTCGCTTTCTGCAGAAAGTTTCAGAGTCTTGGTCTGAAATTGTTTATATATATCATTATCCAATACTTCGAGTACCTGCTCTAGTGCGGGCTCTACTGGTTGGTTGTTTTTTATATTTATATACCGCTTATATTTTATTTCATACTTGTGCACTATATTTATTTCTATTTGTGTTTCTTTATTACTGCAGTTCTCAATTTTTACTTTTAGTTCAGGTAATTTGGCTATCTTTGTTGGAGATGGTATCTCCCAAACGCGCAGTTGATCAGGCTGCGGGACTATAGGAGTATTTTTCATTTCATCGGACATTATGTTTTGTTCTTTTTGTTTTTTCATTGCTCGGGTTTGGACGCGTCGGACATTTATTTCCTTCAAATCATTAATGTCAAGTTGTATTCTTGATAACGCGTCGGGTCCGTTATTTCCTTTTCCTTTAATGTATTTGACTTCGAAATCGAATTCCTCTAAATCTAACCTCATTCGTGTTAGTTTAGATGATGGGTTTTTCATGCCAAAAAGATATGTTAAGGGTCGATGGTCTGTTCTTATTGTGAATTTTCTGCCATAAACATAAGGCTTAAAATGTATAATTGCCCAATGTATTGCTGCGAGTTCCTTTTCAATTACTGACTTATTTTTTTCTCCGGCAGTAAATGTTTTACTAGCGTATGCGATTGGGTGTTCTGTTCCGTCGACACTTTGTGATAAGATTGCTCCACATGCAGCATTCGAGGCGTCTGTGGAAATGGTGAATTGGGTTTTGAAATCAGGGTGCTGCAGTATTATTGGGGATATCAAACTTGATTTGAGAGCATCGAAAGATTTTTGTTGGATTTCTGCCCATTCGAATTTTGTGTTTTTCCGGAGTAGTTTGTTTAACGGTAGTGCTATTTCTGCAAAGTTGGGGATGAAACGGCGGTAATAATTACAGAATGCTACGAATCGTCTGACTTCGTCGGCGTTTTTTGGGATAGGATAATTTTTAACTACCTCGTATTTTGAACTGTCTGGGCTTATGCCTTGTGCTGATATTCGATGTCCAAGATAGGTGACTTCGGTTTGGAAAAATTTGCATTTTTCAGGATTTAATTTGAGATTACGCTCTCGTAATCTGTTAAATACTGTTTGTAAGTTTTTTATATGGTGTGACTGTGAACATCCGACGACTATGATGTCGTCAATGTACAGAAAGGCTATTTCCGGTGGTAGACCCGTCATGGCGATGGTCATCATCCTTTGGAAACTATTTGGACTTATATTAAGTCCGAAAGGAAGTCGTGTGTACTGGTAGTGACCTTGGTTAGTTGAAAAAGCTGTGAACTTTCTAGAAGATTCCTCTAATGGTATTTGGTGGAATCCGGACATAAGGTCAAGTGTAGAGAAGTATTTGGCTCGGCCCATTTGGTCGAGTATCTCTTCTATACGCGGTAAGGGAAATTTATCTGCCAGAACTTTTTTATTAAGATTCCTAAAATCAACTACTAAACGCCATTTTTTATTTTGGTTGTTGGATTTTTTGGGTACTAGTAGTATTGGAGAATTAAAGTGAGAAACAGAGTTCTCTATTATTCCGTCTACTAGCATTTTGTCTACCTGCCTATTAATCTCGGTTTTGTGTGCTTCTGGTATTCGGTAGTTTTTTGTGTATACTGCTCTATTATCAGTTAGTTCTATATTTTGTTTGTAGAAGTTATTGGTTGTTAGAGGTTCACTTTCTAACGCAAATATGTCTTCATATTCTCGGCATAATTCTTCGAATTGAAGTTTGGCGTAGTTTGGAATGCTGTTTAAGTTTAATTTGGAGATAGCTTGTTCTGTTCTTTTTGATTTTATTGTGTCTGTATTAATGACGTTAAAGTCTGAGAGGTGTTGTGTTATTATGTCGGAATGTTGTAGTGTGGTGGTTTTGTTTGTAGTGTTTAGTATCCTGACTAGTGGGTAATTTTGTGAAGTTACTGATCCTGCAATGAATATGCCTGGGTGGATTTCTTGTCCAATGATTACCATATCATTGGCACCTTCTTGTTTTTTAACCTTGAACTTTCTTATTATTTCACATCGGGGTGGTATGATAATAGAATTTTCGGATGGACCATTCAGTATTGGGATCTCTGCCGAACTTTCAGGTGTGTTTAATGTAAGGGTCCACGTATCATAATCGATAGTGGTCTTGAATTTTGTTAGGAAATCTAGTCCTAAAATTGCATCAGCCCCGAGGGAGAAATCATCTTCTACTATCTGGAATAAATGTTCGACCGCAAACTGGTCGTTAAAATGTAATTTTGTGTATGTTGCCCCAATCGACTGCCTCTTAGTATCCGTAACCCCTTGGATAATACAAGTGTTTTTAGGATAGTAAAGTTGGTCTTTATTAATTTTTCCCCTCTTGAATATGGATATTTCTGCCCCTGTGTCTACAATCAGAGTACATACTGACCCGCACATGTCGACATACGCTTTAATAAAGTTTGTTAAGGATAGGTTTAGGCAATGTATTCTTGGCTTGAATTCGTCGCAGCCCCCAACCGTGTTGTTTCTTCCTCTGGTTGGGGGGCTTGATATTCCCCCGATTCGAAGTAGTTTACATTTCTTCTTTGATTATAGGTATTATTATTATTTGCTCGCAGATTATTCTGGTAGCGACTACTGTTATTTGGTGCAGCATCACCGAAATATCTTTTATCGCGGTGGTTATATTGATTTCGTGGGTGGTTTTGTCTATTATTGGCTGCCATATTTCTATTGTACTGTTGTTTGGGCCAGCGCTCCCTGTTCCTGTTAAAATTATTTTGATTGTTGAACCCTTGCGTATTATTATAATGAAACTTTCTTGATGGGTTGGTATTATAATGCAGGACACTGCTTGGCTGCGGCTTATCTACTGCTATTGCCTTCGCTGCTAATTCTGAAAGTGTTCCTAGGCTACTAGCTTTTAGTATAATCGCTGTTTCTGTATTGGCAACATTGTTCATAAATGACTGTATTGAAAATTTTTCGGCCAATTTTTCAGCTGCTTCTCCAGCTGCTACTTTCTCTGTTATAAAGGCTCTAGTCAGCTGGCCTGATAGATTTTCTATCTGATTGGAAAAGTCTGCAAGTTTTCTGTTACCTTGCTGGCATGATCGCAGTTGTGCCAGAATAGCATCTGACGATAATTTTGCCGAAAATTTTTCTTTTAATTTGGCTTTGATCGTTGATACTGTATTTGTGCCCTCCGATATTACGTACTTGGCTTTTCCAGTTATACGTGTCTTGATGAATTTGATCATGATGGTTTTATGTTCGTTTGCTGTTAACTCGTCTAGTAGTTCCATAGACTCGATAAAAGAATCAGTTTCATCCAGCTTTCCATCGTAGGGTTGTATGAGCGATGTAGCTGTTTTTATGTCAAAACCCATCTTTGTTTGTTTTTGTGTATTTATGTTTTCTAAGATTTTGTTTGCTATACTTTCAATTTCTTCGTAGATAACTTTTATCTTCAATATTGTTTCGACGTCCGCTTGTTTAAGTGCGTTTTCTTTTGCCTTGGCACAGAGTTGATTTGTTAACTTTTCTTTCTCTTGCAGAGTTTTCTCAGAATATGGACGGTTTTTACTTTTCTTAAAATTGTCCAGAATATTTTCTAGTTCGTCCTTAATCTTTGTAAGTGCTTCCATTTATCAGACGGTTGATATGTTTAATTTTGCTGGGGTACTGAGGTATCTTTTCCTTAAACCCCTCCTATGATCTTTGTACAGTATGTATACAAATTCAATGATTTTAATTGCAACCAATATGCATAAAATTATTATTATCTGATTATTCTCGACCGAAACTGTATCCTCTATAATTAGATTATTAACAATTTCCCCGTTGTTATCTGAAGTTTTGGATTGCGTTTTACCCATTACTGAAAATGTTTCGCTTATTTCCAACAACGTCAAGCAAACAGCAAAAGAAAAAAAATTTTTTTTTTTTTTTTTTTTTTTTTTTTTTTTTTTTTTTTTTTTTTTTTTTTTACATATTAATTATTTAATTATTATTATACCTTTATACTACGCTACTTCTACTTTATATTTTAAAAAAAATAAATTTTAAATTAGATCATTAAACCCTTATCTCTTCCTTTTGATGACGTTCAGTTGTTTTTTTGTCAATATTATTAGTTTGTTGTATTTTTCCCGTTCCTCCTCAGTTGCTGCTAACTCGACAAGTACCTTGTAATTTTGAAGTTCCTGTGCAATTTTTTGTCTCTTGCCTCCTCTTTTTCGTGGTTTTGTCTCCTGAGTTTTTACACTGCTTGTGTTTCTGCTTCTATACTCCTCGATGGTGATTCTTTTTGGACCCGCTTCGTATGGTGGAGGATTTTCGTTGTCCAGCCTTGATTTGGGGATGTACGGCGTCGGCTTCTTATTTACTGGATACAGTGTTATGCCTTCTATATTCCTCTCTGGTATCTTCTTAGTTTCTTCAATAGTCTTGAAAATGTGATTGAAGATGGCATCTATCTCGTTCATACTAAAATTTCTTCTGATTGGTACTGGTAGTGGATGTAGTCGTCTTCGCAGTTTTTTGGTGGTTGTTACTATGTCACCGTATAAGTTTCTATTATTTATGAAAATTCCCAGCTGCACTTTTGATGATGATATTATGGTCTGCAGATTCGCAAAGTTACAAATTTCGCAGTTTCTACGATGTCACGGTCGCCATGTAGTATCTTTTATAATTTTTAAAGAAAAACCTGGGAGCAGTCGTGTGACTTTGACTCCACTGGAGCGGCTATTAACAGCTCAGACTCCGAGATAAAATGGGGGTATGAATAGTAGGAGCAGCTGTACAGCTTAGTACTCCTATGTGGAATAATACACGACGGTTTGTAACTTTCTCGATAAATCAAGAGAACTGAATGAATTCAATTTATTGATCGTTCTTAGCCTATATATACATAATTAGTAACCTATGGTACCCTATTCTTACTATTCTAAATGCTGACGCTGGGCGAGTAAGCAATGTGCATAAAATTATGATGACATGCATTTACGCGTGAAACCCCTTGACGATGAATCGTTTGGGTCAGTGGTGCAATCGCTTGCTTGTTGCAAATAAATGTATGTCATTATTATTATCAATTATTTTCGATTATGAGTGGTGTTGTAATAAATTTGTGCTGATTAATTTTAGCGTTTTACATTTGTTGTGAAATTTGTGTTTACAGCTTTTTAGTGTTGTTTGTATTTATGGTATTAAATGTATATCACAGAGTTAATCAGGTGTAATTTCATTCTTTAGGATTAATACTTTGAATTACATAGTCATAGGTAGCTTTAGCGCAGGGCTAAATAATAAGATCGTTAATGGTAAAAATAAATAATAGATATTTCATAGGCAATAGATAAGGAACTACCGTTCAATCATCGTAGGAACTCAGGGCCAAATTTTATACTAGCTCGTAAGTATAGCATTTATAGTTAGAGTTAAACTTAAATAGTTAAGAACATATCTAAGAAAGTATTGTACATAATAGTCGCTAAATAAATTATTCTAAAATAATATTCTAGCAAATCACTCTAGTTTTGACTGAGCATCAAGACAGATCGGCAGCAATATTGAAGCCACTTAAGTCTTGTTTAACATCAAATCACGGAAAGTATATATGAATCCCTTGTACTAACTCTTCATACAAAAATTAATAATATTAATATTTATTTTTCAGCGTCCCACTGGGAGTTTCTTTTGACTCCAGCCATGAGCAGTTCGTGACGCTCATTTTACCAATTCAACCTCACTTTTTTACAAAACTAATCAATTCTTCTTTCTCTAATTTACAGATTGAGTAATAATAAACACCAGTAGAGGCCCAATAACCCACAAAAATTGAATTAATTTTGAGTTTCATTAATTAATACGTTTGTTTAAATTAAAGTAGACGTAAACATAGAATTAGTGATTATTAAATAGAGTTAAATTAATTATATATTTTACAAAGTACCTGAATTGCCTAGTTTATAAGAAATATTTTGTGACATAATAAATTATTGAGATCTGACATTTAAAATTCAACCTGTCTTGTCATTTGTCAAACCGGCATGATTAAGCCCACATTGAGACTTAACAGATACGTTGTTTTTTCTTAAAAAAAAGGCGTATTTCTATATTCAAAAGTAGAAAATTCCATGTGCAAATCGTCAGGAAATTGTTTATAAAAAAGAAACTATGCAATATAATGAAAATATCTTGCGTAGTGTCTTAGAAAACGTAATTCTACTGGTTTACGGAGCGGATCTGCCACAAATTTGAGCTAAATTAAATAAATTTTTAACATAAGCTTTTTGAAATTAATAAGCAGAAAATAACGTTTTCCGATTTTTAAAATTCTACATATTTTTATGAAAATTTGATGCAATAGTTTGCTTTCTAATGGGTAAAATGCCGGTAAAGCAATTTATTGCGTCAAATTGTCGTAGATCTAAGTAGAATTTTAAAAAAACGGAAAACGTTATGTTCTGCTTATTAACGGCAAAAAGCTTATGTTAAAAATTTATTTAATTTAGTTCAAATTTCTGGCAGCCCCGCTCCGGAAACCAGAGAAATTAAAAAAAACATCATTGAATTTTCATTTTTAAATCATTTTCAATAAAAATTGGGGGACAAATTTAAAAATTAGAAAGTGTTATTTTGTTGCCTTAGGTGTTTAAATACACATTCCATTAATCAATTTGCGATTTATTTCAAAATCTTAATGCCCGTCCCATATTGCGAATTGTGCTGTTATGACAGCGACACAGCCTTAAATAGCTCCGGCTCGCGAGCCGGAATCAAAAAAAATTTTTAATCGCTCTCGCTCGCGACCCGGAGCCATTAATTATACAGCTTCGGCTCCTCATCATAAAAATGTGAGATTATTGTTTGCTCATGAACAATTTTCATGTTTTGTTTACACTGCCCCTTGCTCATTCTTAGGAATGTGTGATTAGGACATTAAATTAAAATTATCTACCTGTTTCAAGTTTTCAGTTACATGTTCCAATTTTGGTACGAATAATAAAAGACGATTTTTTTATTTTTATATTAGGATTCAGAAGAGATACAAGGTACGTATACATCAACTCTGTATAATATTATGATTTTATTCTTCGGAAAAATTTTATTTGCCCAAAAAATAAGTTCATATATTTAAATCAACGCTGAAAATATATAAATTGTAATACGGAAACTGTACCGAAAATGTAGTTCATAGTTTTTTTTACGACGGATATCTGCAGGGAAAAGTTAAATATAAATTACAGAAACATACCTGTACACCTACATATGTACATAGGTACAACTCAATGTAACCCAAATCAGCTGTAATTTGTACACATATCTAAGGGAGGTGGAAAACAAACAAACGATAGCCTGCATAGGAGTAACGTATTATTTATTTTTTATTTACCTAAAATTACATCGATTGAGTAAGCACAGTTAAAAATTGAAAAAACTTGTATATAATCTCACATTTTCATGAACAGGAGCCGGACCTGTATAATAAATGGATCCGGCTCGCGAGCCGGTGCTTTTTAACGGCTCCGGCTCGCGAACGAGAGCGTTTAAGATTTTTTTTTTGGCTCCGGCGAGAGCTTTGCAGAAACATTTTTGGCCACCAGCTCGCTAGTCGCGAGCGTGAACCATTTTACAAAGAGATTCTCGGGAGCGCTCTTTCGAGAGCCGCTCGCGAGCGAGCATTTACGTACCCTGGTTGGTAGAAAGAAAGTCAGGCATGTTTCAAAGGAAATACACAGTAACGTGCGCACACGAAACACTCATGAGTAATTACGACTCATTGGCGCATCCATTTTTAAAAATTCGTATGCGCGTGCGTGAGTTGTTGTCTTGTTGTCAGTTTATTCCCGAATGGTGATTTTGACTATTTAGAGAGTTAGCAGGCCATGCGTTAATTAAATTGAAAATTTTCGCTTTAAGTGAGAACATTAAATTACCCAGGTATACAGGTATGTAAAATTAAAACTGAGCAAGTACCAAAGAAAAAGTACTTAAGTACAAGTACAAGGCCGAAGGCCCGAGTACTTCAGCGTAAGTGCAATTACCACATGTATGAAAAGTACTTGTAACTAAGTTCTAAGTCTATAAAGAGTACTGAGTACTTTTTGAAGTACTTTTTAAAGTACTTTTTTAGAATCTTTGTACGTTGGCAGTAATATAATGAAGTTTATAGAGTTCAGTTAATAGATATTAATAAATAAATAGCTTTTGAAAATTATAATATGTATAGTAACCAGCGGCCACTATTTATAGTTTTTTATAGTTTTCGGCACTGTAGGTAGAGTAAAAGTTTTACCTCTCATTGCTACACTCATAAAAAAAAGTCTAAGAAAAAACTCAGGCCTTCCCTACATCAAGTCGAGGCATCGTTGATTTTATATTGGAGCGAGGCATTGCTTGCTCACCCTTGGTTATGTCCACTCAGGTTATATAATATGAACTGCTTACTTTTCTATTTCACATGGGCTTGTGTCAAAAAGAGTCAGAATTGAAAAAACCATTGGCGGGAAGTTGAAAAAGTGAGCACGCAGTTCGGAAAGTGATTTTAATAAAACATTTAGAATTTCTTCTGTGTATCTAATGAATATATTGGCTTTGGTAAAATAGTTTTTATCAGTAATAACCCTTAATGACTTTAATTTAAAATCATGTATTTCGACGAATCTACTAAGTAGTACTTACGTCTTTTTGTACTCAAGTATTGCCCAGCTCTGTGTAAAATTCTACATATTTAACCTACTATAAACCTAATGTACACAATAGACAACTAATAACATACAAAGGCTTAGCAAGTAGAACAACAACCAGTAAAGCATTACTTGAAAATAAAATCGACGATGCCTCGACTTGATGACGTAACTAGTAATGCTTCAATATAAAATCAACGATTTCTCGACCTGATGTAGGGAAATTTCCAAGATCCCTTAACCACAAATGATAAATGGTTCATCATTTCGCACGGACCAAGTCCAAGCGATCACAAAAATAAGAGCTTCAATGTTTCACATTCCACAAAATCATCAAGTATCCGAGAAATCGGCTATGCTATTCCTTAAAATAGAATGTAGCTTACTGCGAACCTTGTTGGTTATTTGCCGGTAAATCAAAGGTCAATATTTCGAAATTTGAATGCATAAACGAAAAAAAAATAATTGGCAACACCTAACTCAAGGTATTGAAAGCCGTAAGTGTGATTCATATCGATGCTTGTCGTAACGTGCGTCAATGGAAAAGTAAAAGAGTATTCAACAAAGATGTTAAACAGGAAATTATCAACGAGAGTGGTTATTGGTTGAAAGTGATCGAGAGAATCATTAATTTTACTCTAACTTTAGCCATTAGTAATTTACCAATTAGAGGACATAACGAAAGTCTTAAAAATAAGAACGCGAATTCAAAAAATTTCTTAAACATTGTCAAAGCAAAATATGATCCTGTTCTCAATGAGCTCTTAGCAGACAACACTAGAAAAAATAAAATATTTGAGTCCTAACATACAACATGAAATTATAAAACTTCTGGGAAACAAAGTGAAAATAGCCATCAAATTGCTCTCCGGGTTTCTCAATCATATTTGACACTACACAAGACATCTAAGATCGACCAAGTCAGCATAATGGTTCGATTCGTAGAGCTCTCAAAAATAGGTGAAAATATTTCGGAAATGGAAATTAAAGAAGTTTTCTTAGGTTTCGTAACAACAGACGATCAAAAACACTAGAAACTTTAATTTTACATGTCCTGAACAAAAAAAGGATTTAAGTCTGGATAGCCTTCGCAGTTAGGCGTACGATGGTGCAGCTAATATGAGTGACGCTTACAACGTTTTACAGGCACGAATTCGTAAAGGTAATCGAAAGCTTCACTGCTCTCAATTTGGTTATTAATGATGCGGTAACTTCAGTTTTGGAAGTAAAAAGTTTTATGACTTCGTGGAAACCGTTTATGTTTTTAGAGGTGAACCTTATTAAAGTCTATGATTGAAAGTAAAAATCATACGCGTTTTCATTTTAAACATATTGTTGCGAGCGTGGCCTTTGGTTCGTTATTTAAAACACAATATTAAATAATTAATATATAAGTTCTTTATTACACTTAAATCATATAAAGTTCACAAACAACTCTACAACTCAACTCTAATTATCGCTAACACTGTATTTTCAATTATCGCAATCTAATTACACACTATCGCTTCTTTATTACTTTCGCTTCTTAACACTGCAACGTCTAAAACAAGACTCTTTTTCTGGCGATGACAACTGTTATAATTATACCCTAGAAACACTCCGGATTATTCTGGAGTGTTCTATTCCAAAAGCTTCTTGACTATTCTATTTGTTCTATTCCTGAACTTTCATAATCGATTCTCCGAAGCTGAAGTCATTTACTCTCCGAACCTGAAGTTGTTTATTGCCAGTAGATGTCACCAGTTGTCTCTTTCTATTGCACGTAACACTGCCCCCTTCTTAAACTTGTTCGTCCCGAACAACAGGTGGTCCACGGTCTTGATGCTCGTAGTATTGATACAAGCGGTCCAAATGAACAATTTTGTGCTTGCCTCTTGTGCCACGCTGAATCCTGTATACCACGTCATTAATTCTAGTTACTACTGAATATGGTCCTTCCCAGTGTTGTTGCAATTTTGGAGAACGTCCCTTACGTCGTTTCGGGTTGTACAGCCAAACAAGATCACCTTCGTTAAATCCTGCGGAATTAGCGCGTAAGTCATAGCGGGTCTTCATCCGATCAGTATTTGTTGCTAATTTCGTCCTCGTGGCCTCGTGTACATCGGCTAATTGTTGTTTGAGCTCCGATACGTAGTCTTCTGGTAACTTTTGTTCACCTCTGGGGGTACCGAATTTGAGGTCACTAGGTAAACGCATCTCTCTTCCGAATATGACTTTAGCTGGGGTTTGTCCGGTAGTACTACGAAACGGCTGATCTATAAGCCATTAGGAATACAGGAATATGTCGATCCCAATCGCGTTGATGATAGTCAACTACTTTCTTTAGATGCTCGATCAATGTTCGGTTGAAGCGCTCTACCGTGCCATCAGATTGTGGGTGTAGAGGAGTTGTTCTAGTTTTTCTTATTCCCAACATTTTACACATCTCCTGGAAAGTCCGCGATTCGAAGTTCCGCCCTTGGTTCGAATGAAGTTCGTGAGGCACACCAAACCTACTGACCCAATTCGTTATTATTTGTTCCGCAACTGTGGTTGCCTCTTGATTAGGGATTGCGTAAGCTCCAGGCCATTTACTGAAATAGTCAATGGCAACTAATATATAACGGTTACCGCCATCCGTTTCTGGAAAAGGTCCAGCGATGTCTATAGCTATCCTTACAAAGGGGGCTTCGACATTATGCTTATGCATTTCTCCTCTGCTTCTGTGTTGCGGCCCTTTGCAAGCAGCACAGACAGTGCATCTGCGGCACCACTCCTCCACATCTTCTCGCATATGTAACCAATAAAACTTTTCTCGTATTTTGGAAATGGTTTTGTTTACTCCCAAATGTCCTCCAGAGGTTCCACCTTGCATTTCTTCTAGAACATCTTTGACATTTGATGCCGGCACGACTATCTGCATTCGGAAAGATTCGCCATTAGGTGCTTCCCACTTGCGTTTTAATATACCACATTCAACATGAAGAGAGTTCCATTGAGCCCAGTAACTTTTTAGCTTCTCACTCCGTTCCGAAATATCCTTCCAGTCTGGTCTTTCCATGTCTTCTTTCCAAGCAAGAATAGGTGAAATGTCCGGATCTTCTCGTTGTGCTGTTCGTAGGTCCTCGTTGTCCCAACCTGTAGATGGCTCCACGGTTACCAACTGTATAGTTGCTGCTGTTTCTTTTTCTTCTATTCGTCTGCAATGTTTGCACTCAAGTTTACATGGACGTCGTGAAAGGGCGTCTGCATTTCCATGGATACGACCTCTTCGGTGTTGTATTTCAAAATCATAAGCCTGGAGTCCCTCAAGATTCTTAAACTGCAGAAGCCATTTAAGCGCTGCATGGTCGGTGCGAAGGATGAATTTCTGCCCATAGAGATATTTATGAAAATGCTTTGTTGAACTTACAATGGCAAGTAGCTCCTTTTTTGTAGCACAATAATTTTTCTCTGACTTTGAAAGTGCTTTGCTATAGTAAGCTACTGGAACTTCTTGACCATTCTCCTCCTGAGAAAGCTCTGCACCAATACCTTCATTGCTGGCATCCGTGTCTAATGTAAATGTTTTTCCCAGCTTTGGATAGTGAAGTACTGGAGCCTCACAGAGCTGTTGCTTCAAATTTTCAAAACTTTCGTTGCATTTATCCGACCATATGAACGGCTTTCCCTTTTCGGTAAGTTGATGTAGGCTTCTTGCTATATCTGCAAAACCTTTCACGAATCGCCTATAGTAGGTAGCTAAACCAAGAAAACTCCGTAATTGATGTTTGTCCTTTGGTGCTGGCCAATTTTTGACTGCTTCTATTTTCTCTGGATCGGTTCTTACTCCTTGTGATGAAACTATGTGCCCTAAATATTTAACCTCTTTTTTAAATAGAGCACATTTACTCGCACTGAGCTTTAATTTTGCATCTTTGAGCCTTTGAAGTACATCCCGTAAGTTGTTTTTATGTTCCATGAATGTCCTTCCGATTACTATTATGTCATCCAAATAGACAAGACATGTTTTCCAGGTTAAACCTCGTAGAACACATTCCATTAGTCGTTCGAATGTGGCTGGAGCATTACATAACCCAAATGGCATTACTTTGAATTGCCATAAGCCACTGCCAACTGAGAAAGCAGTTTTCTCTCGGTCCTCGGGATGTATTTCCACTTGCCAGTAACCACTCTTCAAATCCAGCGTGGAAAACCATTGCGCTCCGGAAAGGGTATCCAATGTGTCATCAATCCTTGGTAATGGATAGCTATCTTTTCTCGTCACGTTATTTAGTTGGCGGTAGTCTACACAGAATCGGGTGCTGCCATCCTTCTTCCTAACCAGAACAACCGGTGATGTCCAAGGGCTGTTAGATTCCTCTATGATGCCTTGTTTCTTCATGGAGTTCATCATGTCTGCAACTTCTGGTTGTTTGGCTAATGGCAATCTTCGTGGTGTCTGTCGAATGGGTCTGGAATCTCCTGTATCGATTCGATGCTGGACAAGATTTGTTTTACCATAATCATCATCATTCATTGCAAATAATTCCGAAAATTCATCGATCACCTCTTTGGCATCGTTGTGTTGTTGTTCACTTAAGGCACTGGACGAAAGAAGTTTCTGAACCTGTTGGGTAGTAGCTGGTATAGTTTTTGTCTCCTTGACATTACTACCATTATCTAAATTGACGATTTGGTAAACGGGTTCACAATTTCCAATTATAGCACCTTCTTTTAGTTGTACCTCGTTTTCGGATGTGTTAAGTACTCTGCATGGAATTAATGTTGCACCTTCTGCCTTCACTAAAGTCTTGCCAACGATGATGTTCGATGTAACTTTTGTGGGGTTAGGCTCCACCAGATAGAATCGGCAGGTCCCGATGTCATCAGTAAGCTTTGTCCATATTAGTGTCTCGGAGCATGGCGAAAGAGTAATATTTTCGCAAACCATCGTCCTTACTTTCGCAGGATGATCTGCTTCTTCTCCTAGTTTCATAGGAATTTCTATGTTGCCATATTTGAGAATCCGCTCTCCGACATCCAGATTTATTTTGTATGTGGTCATGAAGTCTATTCCAAGAATGCAGTCATCCATTATGTCTGAAACCAGGAAAGTGTGAGGAAATAGTAGTTCGCCTAGTTGAACATCTAAAGTTATTTCTCCAAACACCTGTGCTGCCGCTCCAGTAGCTGTTCTTAGTAAATATTTGGTGGTGTTGTGAAGCCATTTGTTCTTAACAAGATCTGCTCTAATAATTGATCTTGAAGCTCCAGTATCGATAGTAACTGCGCAGTCATTTTTTCCTACACTTCCATATATAAAAAGACTGCTATTATTTCTCTGTAACTGACTTACTTGGATGATGACTTCGGGGCTGTCGATTCCACCAACCAACTTCTGCCCCACGAAGTTGGTTTTTACTAGTTTTCCGACTGCTCAAGAGGAGAGACGATGCGACTAGTCGCTGTTTGATATTTAGTCTCTCCACGCATTGTTTGTTCCCTGGCTCGACATCTTTGGCATTCTTCTTTCCCCTCTTCTTCTGGTGATTCCACTCGTCGACGTTTTCTGCAGTCTCTGTGAAGGTGCCCTGGTCTATTACAATTCCAGCATCGAGGGACACCACGTGAAGGCGGGCTCTGTGATGATTGCACTCTATTACAAGTACATTCTTCCACTGAAATTTCTCTCACTCGTACTGCACTCCGTGAAGCTTGTCTGGCGGATTCGTATGCTAATGCATAGGCTAGTGCTTCTGCTGTTGATTTCTTTCCTGCTAGCCTCAATGATTGTTGTAAATTTTGATCTGTAATAGCGTTCACAAATGCCTCCGTCGCTACTTCATTGAGAAAATCCGCATTCACGCTGGAGTATGACAGATGCGCTAATCTTTCTACATCTGCCTGCAGTTGTTGTAGTGATTCGCCATGCTTTTGAATCCTGTTGCGCAACTGTAGGCGATATACTTGCTGCATGTGCTCATCTCCGTAACGTAATTCTATCGCCTGTACTAATGAAGAGTAATTACGTTGATTTTCAATCGGTACAGTTTGTAAGAGTTCTGACGCAGGACCTCGAAGTGCTAACACCAGAGCTATAGCTTTGTCTTCATCATTCCATCCATTTACCTCTGAAGCTGCCTCGAATTGTCTCTTGAAGATATGCCACGAATTTTGTCCATCAAATATGGGAGGTTTCATTCTACCTGCACCGGATATTTCAGTTGCTACACTTAGAGGCTGACGATGCTTTATTCTTTCCAGATCTGATTTAAAACTGTCAAGCTGCTTGGTGACTTTTTGTTGAGCTTCCGCCACTTCCTGCTCGATTCCTTCAATTTTCAAATTTTGTTCGTCTAATGAGTTTTTCAGGAAAGTCTTCTGTTCCTCCAAACGAGTTTCTAGACAATTCTCCAGAGAGATCTTTTGTTCGTCCAAACGGGTTTCCAGAGATTTCTTTTGTTCCTCAAAATCAATCTTTTGTTCATCAAAACGGGCTTCCATAGATTTCTTCTGTTCATCTAAACGTGATTCCAGAGAATTCTTTTGTTCCTCGAGAGAATTCTTTTGTTCGTCCATAGATTTATTCTGTTCCTCGAGAGAATTCTTTTGCTCATCAAAACGGGCTTCCATTTTACTCATTAAAGTACTCAAAAGCTGTTCCATGTTCATCGCAGGCGCTTCTTCAACTTCGATTTCTTCCAAGTTCTCTTCGAAAACAAATGTTTCAGGATTCTTTCCTTCTTCTATCAAAGATTGTCTAAGTCGCTCGACTAGAACTTTCTTTATGCCTGTCGTTTGTAATGACCGGTTCCCTAACTCCACTTTCAAATCCTGCGTTCGAAGCTCGTCCACTTTGCGCCCCATTATTTTAGTAATTCTCTTATAGATGAATATAAATTATTTTCCAGAACTTTCACAATTTAACACAATTTCTCAAAATTGATCACACTTTTAATTTTTCAGTCAATTGCCACCACTTTATTTCTCAATTATATTTCACTTCTGACACCAGTTGTTGCGAGCGTGGCCTTTGGTTCGTTATTTAAAACACAATATTAAATAATTAATATATAAGTTCTTTATTACACTTAAATCATATAAAGTTCACAAACATTCATCTAATCAACTCAACTCTAATTATCGCTAACACTGTACTTTCAATTATCGCAATCTAATTACACACTATCGCATCTTTATTACTTTCGCTTCTTAACACTGCAACGTCTAAAACAAGACTCTTTTTCTGGCGATGACAACTGTTATATTTATACCCTAGAAACACTCCGGATTATTCTGGAGTGTTCTATTCCAAAAGCTTCTTGACTATTCTATTTGTTCTATTCCTGAACTTTCATAATCGATTCTCCGAAGCTGAAGTCATTTACTCTCCGAACCTGAAGTTGTTTATTGCCAGTAGATGTCACCAGTTGTCTCTTTCTATTGCACGTAACAATATTTTGAAAGCGTTGACTAATATTACTATCGTTTCAGAAATTGCACTCGAAAGAAATGACGCAATAAGCATAAAAAATAAATTGAAAAGATTTGAAACTGGCATTCTAATTGTAATACAATCGGAAATCTTAAATAGCTTAGATGTCGTATCTCAATTACTCCAAACACCGAATTTTGACTTGCATAAAGCGTATGGTCGTTTGAAAAATACGTGCGATAAAATGTCAGCATTGCGAGGTGATTTTCGCTCAGTTAGAATGGACGCTGCATAGTTGGCAGATTCGTGGAACATAGTAGAAGTTAAGAGGAATAAGAGAACTAGTAGAATAAAAACGAAATTGAACGAACTTTGCAGCGATGATAAACGATTAACAAATGCCGAAGAAAATTTCCAAATCCAAGTGTTTAAGGCCACTTTGTATATCAATCATTATCCGTCAGATAAATGACCGCTTTAATAAATAATGTGGTCTGTTCGCTTCAATTTTGCCACATACTTTACGAACAGTTTCTGAGAAAGAATTGATAATACTCGGCAAGCCGTTATCAATTAAATATCCGTCATCTTACTTTTGTCAGCATCTCATACCGTTTAAAAAAGACTTGGAAATAAAGGCAGAAACACATCCAAGCAAGCCTCAGGCTTCTTCGCAGCTCGCCTCAAGGCTTGCCTCAGAGAAATGAAAACAAAATGACACCACCGAGCTCGGTACTGTCATTGTAATTTTGATGGTATTTGCGACAATTCTTTTACATTCTGAGCAGAAATAATTTATTATCGGTTTCCAAAAATGTTGATTATAAATTTCAAGTGATCCTTAAGTGGAAAATATCTCATTTGACAAAGCAAAATTAAAAAAAAAAGAAATCTGTTGACAGAAGTAGGCCTGAGAGAGAAAATATTCAACATTGAGCAAAGCGCGCTTTGCGGCTAGGCTTTGAGTCTAGCTGCTGGCTTGGTTTTGTGTTGCATCATTTAAAAACCCGTGTTGGAAATTTTGACAACACCTCGAGGAAGCCTCGAGGCCTGGATGTGTTTCTGCCATAATACGGGTCCGTGCATAACGAGGCAAGGCAAGGCGTGGCTAGGCGAGGCGAGGCTATGCGAGGCGAGGTTATATAAAGAGTTGAAGAAATAAAATGATTGCACGCTGTACTATGAGAGTGTTCATAACAATGCTGTGTCAGCGCGAGATATGGCGATACACCTCGAGGTATCTCGCTCAAGAATGAAATTTTTTCATTTTTTCGCGAGGTGCAACTTGCTAATTTTGATAACTGGCATATTCTTATAGGGTTTTTCTCTGATATAATCGAAGGGCTCTTAACTCATTTTCAATCCACTGGAAGAATATATGAGGATAGTACGTAAATCTTCATATATGTGAATGACGAATGCCCCAAAATTCTAATCGCTTGTTATTTATCGGGTCACAAGCAAAACTACGGGAAATACACTTACATATGTTGAAAGTGGCATATAGTTGCACAACTTGACAAACACAAAATTTCTTCTTCAGAATATTATGACATAATTTATATGCTCTCACTTCGCAATTTACCAAGAAACTGAACCCTTGTTGTGAACACTACACCTCGAGGTGTATCTACACCTCGCCTCGCTCAAGTGCCTAGCCTAGCCTCGCCTCGTTGTGCACATAGATTTTTGCTTCTTGAGTACCAACTTTTGAACACTTCCTTTATGGATTTGTGTTCTGCTCTGATTTTATTTTTGATTCTTTTAGTTGCAACATCCAGTTCGGAACAGTCATTTTCTAAACTGAAATTAATAGCAAATTATTTAAGAAGCACGGTGGCCTAAACAAGGTTGACAAGTCTAAAATATAATTGAAATCTTTACTTCCTTCGCGATTTTAGCGAAAGATGAATTTCCGTTGAACAAAAAATGTATGAATTAGATTTTAAGGTTGATTCTGTTTACTTCTGTAGAATAATTAAAACGTTGAATAAGTATTCAAGGAATATGTAGCGATTGTGTTTCTTTCTATTCTTGAGTTTCTTAGCCTGCAAAACATTCTTTTTTTCTCTCTGGATCGTGGGCCCTTGGATTCCCTGGGCCCGTGTTCTGTGCACACCCAATACCCCCGGTAGTTACGCCACTGTATACTGAAAAAATGTATGAGGATCAGTATGTAAATCTGCAAATATGTGGATGAAATTCGCTAAATTCACACTTATTTAAAGAATGCAATATACTTGCATTACGTTGTGGCGACGCGACTGACCTGTTTCTAGTATTTCCAAATTCTGGTCAAGTCATCATGTAAACTAGGTAAATCATATTTTTTTAATTCGCGCTAGTAATACCTTGCCGAACACAGACAGCCGTAGCTAGGTAGGCTTTGTTTTTTCTTTATAACGTTGCTTAAAAAAAATATGTTTTTGTTCATAAGTCTTCTGTCAACACAACTGAGATTAAAGGCTGAAACACAATACGATGCAGTGCAGTGCACTGCACTGCATTGAAATTTAGAGCCCATATAATAGCATGTGGCAAGTCACATTCACTACACTGCAACTTTTAGGCTAATTTCTAAAACACTGCACACTGCATCAGTTGACGTTTGTGAAATACTAAAGAATAGAGGAATTGTTCAATTTAAAATGGATTAATTAATTTTAAAATGACATTAGAAGAAAAATGGGTAGAGTTTTTCTCAAAATAATGAATCCACAATACAAAAAATTTATAAATGAAATCTTCAAAAAATGATTGTCAAAGCACTGCACTGCTTTTATTGTGCTTTACAGTGCAGTGCACTGCTATAACACTCGTATTGTGTTTCAGGCTTAAGTAAGAAAAAGGAACAAAGGAATATATTCAAGCTTTAAATAAATATATTCCCCATAATTGAGGCAGAGCAACAAAGGGATTTTCAGTTATTTGTATTCCCCAGATTGAACAGGATCCACACTCCGTGGATAACTCTCAAATGAGGCGTTTAACAAGCAAGAGCTGGCGCTGATACAGAGCTACAGGAGGCGCAAACAAAGGGATTTTCAATTATTTGTATTCCCCAGATTGAACAGGATCCACACTCCGTGGATAACTCTCAAATGGGGCGTTTAACAAGCAAGAGCTGGCGCTGATACAGAGCTACAGGAGGCGCAAACAACTTCGTCATTCTGCTTATCACGGTATTGTCGTAGTGACGCACTATATTTCTACACTTCTGAATTATGCCAGCGCTTCAGTGCTAACGCGGATATATCTGCTTGTGTCCTGACTGTCATAGGGACTGTGAGACCATCCAGCTACACTGGTTCTAACTAACGAAGAGTCATCTCGAACTGGTCATATCTGTGATTAAAAAATATTAAGCATTATTTTTCAGTCGTTTTTAAAATCAAGTTGGAGGTCGACTCACAGTGTGTCGAAAAATAACGAAACTTTCCTCAGCACCAGCTAGTATTTTCATAGAGACAGTAGGATCAAACCTAGTCTCCTGGATACGCTAGCGGCATCTCAACTGAACAGTTGTACTTCTCAAGGACAACTCCTGTTGGCTGTCAGGGTAATTACCTACTTACTCCATTGGAGGTAACGTCAACAGTTCAAGTTTAAAGATTAGATGGACGGCCTATTTCATTGCTGGTATTTTGGTATCGCCAACTAACCGTCTTCACGCAACATTGAAGAATCATTATTCAGCTTGCCTAATTGAAGACAAGCGATATCAACCGCTAGCTGCCTTATACACAAGTTGCAGATTCATCAATCCACTCATCCCATTGATGACAATTAGTGAGGTCAAGACATGATCCCGCATACAAACTAAACTGATTACCTAAAACGTGACAAACACAAAATTTCATCTTCAGAATATGATGACATAATTTATGCTCTCACTTCGTGATTTACCAAGAAACTGAACGCCATGTTGTGATGTGAACACTAGACCTCGAGATGTATCTTCACCTCGCCTCGCTTCGCCTGGTTCTTCACGTCCTCTTACTCGTGAGTGAGTAATTAAAATTCTTACAGCCCATTTCTTATGAGTGAGTAATTCAATATAAGAAAGCACACAGTACCGTGGGCACACGAAATTTCTCACGAGTGAATAATTCAAGGGAAGAAAACGCCCACGAAATTTCTCATTTTCAAAAACATTCCAAACAAAAACTTTTAAATAGGAGGAATTTCAAAAAATGAAATTGCACACAAGTTGGAAATGAGGAGGGAGAAATTTTGTGTGCGCACGTGAATGTGCGCTTTCTTATTTTGAATTACTCACTCATGTGCGTGAGTGGAATGTGCAAGAAAATCGCACACGTGATCGCACACAATTTATTACTCACGTTTGTCTGCGCACGCGAGTGTGCGTTTCCGTACTCTGGTTTCAATTTCAATACCTTTAATCTGAAACAGATGCTTCTCGAATGCTCATGAGTCGAAAGTGACATCGATAGTCGATGCATTAACTCAACCCTAGTCAGATCAGATGCCTTTATTTTCCCCTGCCGTATATCTGCGCCAATTCCCCAAATTACAGCCTACCTGGGCTCATCATAAAAGGAGCTCGCTGCGGAGCAAGGCTGCGCAAGAATACGAAAATCGAGTACTTCGGTATTTTTCACGCTCATAATCTTTTGGAATATAATTCTTTAGATACTAAAGTACCTTTTTAACAAAAAAAAAAGTATATATATTTTGTGAAAATCCTAGAGTGACCTAACCCTTAATTAATTTCCTGTAACTAAATCGTTCTTCAAAAGACTGTAAGTCATGTGTACTCTACCATAGTGTTTTTGATTAAACTTGAATAAATTGAATTGAATAATTCTAAAAAACAAAAAAGATTCATCCTGTACATATGTACCCTTTTGCTCGCTCAGGTTCAGGAATTTTATATAATTCTAAGAGGGTGTTCAGCCTGACGAGGTTTGAAGCAGTGCGATTTCGCGTGCAACCACCTGAGAAAGTCGCAGCTATGGAAAGCAATGCAAGTGTTCATGTTGGCGTGATTAAGGGCAGTACGTTTCGACTCGTTCCAGAACGTTTAGAAGCGGTTAAATGAGTGACTAAAATTTTTGATTTCAATCACGTGAAATCGCTTGTGCATTGTGGTGTGAGTGTAATTATTCCAATCGCGCGAAACCACTTCTAATTGAACAGAAATTAGTGCATTACCGCTTTTACATTTTCATACTTTCTGTTTCTAGAGTTTTGAAGCGATTACGCGCGCATCCCCTCCCCTTCAATCCTCTCCAGAGTCCAGGCTGAACACAACCTGAGACTGGCAAACTTTCTGATGTTCATTAATTAAACGGCAGATGCTATTAACGCAATAGCTTACATATTAAGCTATGAAACAAAACAAGTATTAATAAGTTTAACCTATTTCAATTATGTATAAATGTCTGCAATAACTGTTATTTTCCATTCCATATATAATAAATAAATAAAAAGAGAGCCAATGATGAGAATGCGACCAGTAAAAACCGATGGCTTGAGTATTCCATTCCATTCCGTCAGAAATAAGTTATCACTTAGATTTGGGCGGCCTTGACCTTGATACTAATTATACATATCATAAGTTTTATATATATGTATGTATATATATATTTACACATGTTCTTATGATATATAGTTAAAAGCAGTAAATACACCGAAACTAATGAACATAATCTGTCTGTAAAATATTCTGACTTTCAAGAAACCCAAAAATTGTTGACAATCACTACGTACTAGTAAGAACTGTAATTACTTGCACGCGACGTAAAATTTAAATTTAAATTTTTCTGTAATTCTGATTAGGATGACTGGCACTATTTACAATGAAATTTTTTTCATACCTTTCAGATAACCACTGGGCGTTGATAAACAAAGGAGAAGTTCATATAGATGTAGGCCTTGTTTGCATGACTATCAGTTTACCTCACCTCACCAACTTTAGGTAAGTACATATAGAGATTAAAGTTGGTTGGTAAATATTTGAAAAAAGATATACGTCGCTATGATGGTGAAAAGCAATAGTTTTAGGTATGTTATATACATATGTATGTACCTGTATACATTAGGTATAATTATTAGTTAAAGTTAAACTCCAATTATGGTAGTGGTTAAAATTGTCAAGACTTAAATTCATTAATTCTACTAAGGCGCCCATTAAAGATGCAATTGCATACTCACAATCACAAGCAAAGTGCTCAAATTATAAAGGAATTGTTTTTATCATGACGTCGTCTTATGAATATATCATCCAAAAATCGATGCTTCACGCAAAAGCTGTACATTGAATGCTTGCAGAATGTATACAGAAAGTGCCCTTGCTTGCATCAAGCAATTTCTGTATTGTATTGTTATTGTATTTAATTAATTGTTTTAAAAAAAAATTCTATACATTTGTAAACTTAATAATATTAATATATTACGCCTCTCGGCGAATTCGAAAGTGCTCAACATAATATATAATTTTGCTCTTTGCTGTTAATTATTTCACGAATTGTAAAATAATCTTCGTAAATTGAAACAGTATTTATTATGGGGTCAAGCAATCTCCGTTTGAATAGGAGAATTAATTATTAATTAATACATCCTGAAATAATCATATGATAACTATAAATTTGTAAGAGCATTATGGGATCAAGCAGTGCCTTTCGAAATAACTTTGTCAGTACTATAGTATTTTTAATCAGCTCTATACCGATTCTCCGTAAGTTTTCCGAACGTAATCAACTTCTGTTTTATAAAAAAAAAAAATTATGAAATGGTCAGAGAGAACGATGCTGCCAGCTCACTATAAATGCCCCTTTCGATAATTCGAAACTTGACGAAAGCCGAATAAACTTCGATCAGTTTTGGACAACCTTGCGATCAATGAGCCGGAAGTGGCAGACGCGGCATTATTGGTTTTTAAGAGCGCCCTTCGTTTTTCAAGTTTGAGACCAGAGAGCACGTCCGTCGAAGCAGACAGTTTTTGGAAGTTTTATTTTTTTGGTTGTAGATTATCGTTTATAATGCCTAATCTACAATGCATGGTTAAACCACGTCGTCAAAACCGGCGACGGTATACTACCAAGACAAATTTCTTCCCACTAGGCAATGAAAAACTGCTGTTAACCTTGAAATTATCATCTTTACTTTTAATAAGAATGACAAAAGCAGAAAATTTAACAATCTTTCTATCTAACAAAATGAATTCAATATTATCTGCCATTAGCGCGTAAAAAAGAGATAGATAAACATTACAAAAATGCTTAAATACAGGGTAGATCACAAATAATAACCTATATAAAAATGCATTTTTTCTTTACATTAATGTTTGTAATAAAGAGTGTATCTATCGTGGGTTTATTATACTGTTATATAAAAGAAGTTTTCCATGTCTATATATTATTTTATAAAAAAACTGAAATCTAAAACTAGCGAATTAACGAAATTTTAATTGAATGTGTGAAAACGTAATTCATTTACAGTCCACCCTATTGAATTATGTCGCACATTTTTACCGTGTTCTATATAAATTTGCGAAACAAAGATAGCAGGATTAAAACAATGATAAGGAGTGAAATGAATTAATAGTTAATCCCCACTTTTCTAACAAGGGGAAATGGATTTGACAGTTCTCATTTCACAATTGAAATATTTTCAATGAGTCGGGTTTGTTAATTTGTGATGAGAATTAATGTGTCTTTAATAAGAAGTACCTATTCTAACTTTATCGTTGGGTAGATAATAAATTTACCAAAATGAGTTTTTTCTGTTTATAACTATAATTATATATATATATAATTAGCACTTATAAGTGTAGATCAATTAATTTTATTATAACACAACACAGTAATTAACACAATAATTCGCAACACGCAGGTTCGCAAATTTACAAATCAAACGACAGATTGAAATTATATTTCTAACGTCTTTCGTAATGAAAATAAAAACAAAAGTATGCAATTTCGATTTTTCCATAAATACATGCAAAAATCGCAGTGTGTAAAATGAACCACCACACCGTTATTCACCAGTATGTAAAAAACAACGTGCTTGGCTATTGAAAAATGAAAACATTTCCCCTTCAGAAAAAACAAGTATATTTCTCTCTGTCATGCAATTCTTTCTTTCAAATATTATAATCATTTTTTCAAATGATGTCCTATTCTCGTGGCTAATCTCTTTCTATCGATCAGCTGTTCAAGAAATTTCTCTTGTAGTATGCCCTCGTCGGTCAAAACGACATGGATTTTTGTGTTTGCTTCCCACTCTTGCATTTGAAAATTCATGCTTGCAAAAATGTCTCTTCTCTTTCATTCATTTGACGACATGAGCACGAGCTTATGTGCAGTAGTTAATCAGCAAAAACGATGTAGTAATACCTCAGGTGAATTCAGCATAATTTAGAACCATGTAGGGGAATTTAGAACAAAACAGCTGTAAACTGGAACTTGACCAAATACTTCCCTTGATGTAAGACTGCAATGAAATCGTGAAAGCAATTACATTTATGATAATTGGCAGTTCAATAGCTGTTTAATTTAGCAGCTAACCACTACTTAAGGCTGAACTACAATAGAAGTAAATAACTTTACGAAAATAAACGAGACTGAGGTTTACTTACAAAAAATTGATACTTTTAGCCTAAATATATATCACATTCCGTAAGAGTTATTAGCTTGATATTTAATGTTTTCAATTTTGAAAAGTGGTAAAAGTGAAAAAATTAACAAGTTGATGTAATTGTAGATTTGTGCTTTCTATTAATTCAGAGTACCATTTAAATTTCATTTTAAGTTTTACTTGCACTTTTAATCATTTAGTAATAAATTAACTGTTTGACGCATCGCGTTCTTACGGAATGTGCGATTCTTACCGCACTATACTTACTGAAAATTAGAGATTTAAACTTAACGAAAGTTCCCCTCACACGAGTTAAAGTTAATTTGTGTACTCCTGTTAAATTAAAGGGCGCGTTCGCTTTACGTAAGTAAATGTACTTACGTATATTTCTATTGTAGTTCAGCCTTTAGATATTTCGTGTATTATGCATTCTTCAGCAAACAATATCGTTTTGACGACGTGGTTTTACCATGCATTGTAGATTAGGTATAATCTGACGAGTATTAAAAGTTAATTTGGTTATTCTGTGAAGGTTTGCCATCGTGAGACAGATTAAGAGCTGAAAAAAATGAAAATCAGGTGATGTATGTCAGCAGAATCCAGAGGTAAGCGGATGCAGCAATAAATTAAATAAATAACTACGGCGTCGTTCTTGGAAAAAGGAATCTCTGAAATAAAAGAATCTCCTTAAATTCCTTCACTGAGGCGAGAAAGTGGCATGAGAATGCCCAAGGACACATTATGTAGTGCCGATGAGTTTTAAGTTGTGCTGCATGGAATTTGCATGGCGTAGGTAGTTTAAAATTGTGCATGCCAGAGGTAGGTTGTAGCCTCCTCAGTATTCTAAGTGATTAGTGAAAGAGTGAATGGGTGAGTAAAGTTTGAATTAGTTTGAGAAAGGTCTAGGTAAATCCTAAACGAACTACACGGTAGCATAATTGGATTAACTGGTGACCGAAATAAGGTAAATTGGGCCTAGTATGAGTGAGTGCGTTTCCTCCGGGTGACCATGAATTACATTATGGTCTAGAAGGGGTTTTTAGAGTGTGAGTGAATTTTATGATTGGGATTTAGGTTTTACTCACTGAGACCTGTTCTCACTTGTACCTTTTTATATTTTAATTACAGATCGCGATGGTGTGCAGGGACGCGCCGGAGGTCATTAAATGATATTCATCCGCCGACATAATTTTACTGGTCTTGTCTGCTCTTTCTTGTTAATAAAGTAATTGTCAACGTTTGACGTGTTTCTTTATATTTTGCACCAAGTTCAGTCTAATATGTATTATCATATTTTTCAGTGATAGTTAAATTCGTGGTTCTCTTTTATTATTCAATTTTTGAATGTGATTGACGGTACTGCTTCCCACAAAGTGCTCGTGCGTTTCTAAATTTCTTTTACAAGGTTTTTGTTTTTTTGACTATGCTAATATTCTTTTTGTTCAAATAAAATTACGAATTACTTAAATAATTGTTGAGTTTCATGGTTTCTCTCCTTATTAAGAACAAAAAAACAAAAACATGTTGAAACAGTGAATCGGAGTATATATGTATGTTGCATCTCAGAATCAGCCGCATCCCTTTATTTTGTAAGAGTTGAAGGCGATCCTTTATCTTGTTCGAACTTGCATACAGGAGGGTCCAGCAATATGAAAAATGTAGCAAGACTAATGTGTTATAATATTAAGACATTTTTTAAATTTATAGTGCCGGTCGTATTCTTTTCAGGAATACTGTTTTTTCATCTATTTTTATTTACAAATATAGTCCGAATACCCTTTAAACTTTAGTTTACTATCTATTATCACCTCGAGATATTTAAGGCTTTCCACGCACTCAATACTTGTGCTATCAATACACACTGAAATATTTCCACGGAGTTGAACTTCATACATTTGGTCATAGATAGATTTAATTTTAATTTGTTTGCTTTCAAGCATTTACTGTTCACACATAATTTTCATATCCCTTCCACTTATATGTATATATTAAAGTATCGTCAGCAAACAACGCCACTTTACTGAACTGAATTGCACTTTTAATATTGTTGCGAACATCCAAAGGGGATTCGTTATTTAAAACACAATATTAAATATCTAATATTCAAGTTATTTATTTCACCCTAATCATATAAAATTCAATTCATAAAAAGGTTGGATTCTAGTCTCGCTTAGGATAGCTTGCTCTCTAGCTCGTCAACTTGGACATTCTTCTCTCCCTTTCTTTGCTATTGATTTCCTTCGACGGCGTTTCCTGCAGTCGTTTTGAATGTGTCCCAATTTATTACAATCCCAACATCGAAGAACACTACGTAAAGGGGTGCTCAGTGGTAACTGCAATTTATTACAAGTCTGCTGCTCAGCTCGATATCCTTGCAATTACACTTTCCTCTCTTCATCTAGAGATTCCACTCGTCGGCGTTTTCTGCATTCTCTTTGAAGGTGTCCTGGTCCATTACAATTCCAGCATCGAAGGAGATCACGCAAAGGTGAGCTCTGGGATGACTGCATTCTATTATAAGTACATTCGTCCACCGAAATGTCTCTCATTCGTACTGCACTCCGCGAAGCTTGTCTGGCGGATTCATACACTAATGCATAGGCTAGTTCTTCTGCTGTTGATTTCCTTCCTGCTAGTCTTAACGCTTGTTGTAAACTTTGGTCTGCAATAGCGTTCACAAATGCTTCCGTCGCCACTTCATTGAGAAAATCCGCATTCACACTGTAGTATGAAAGATGCGCTAACCTTTCCACATCTGCCTGCAGTTGTTGTAGTGATTCGCCATGCTTTTGAGTCCTGTTGCGCAACTGTAGGCGATATATTTGCTGCAAGTGTTCATCTCCGTAACGTAATTCTATCGCCTGTACTAATGAAGAGTAATGACGTTTGTTTTTCAATCGGTACAGTTTGTAAGAATTCTGACGCTGGACCTCGAAGTCTAACATCAGAGCTGTAGCTTTGTCTTCCTCATTCCATCCATTTACCTCTGAAGCATGCCTAAAATTGTCTCTTGAAGATATGCCACGAATTTTGTCCATCAAATATTGGGAGTTTCATTCTACCTGCGCCGGATATTTCAGGTGCTACGTTTAGAGGCTGACGATGCTTTATTCTTTCCAGATCTGCTTTAAAGTTATCAAGCTGTTCCGTGACATATTGTTGTACTCCCGACACTTGTTGTCGAACTTCCAACACTTCCTGCTGGATTTCTTCAATTTTTACATGTTGTTCGTCTAATGAACCTTTCAGAACAGTTTTCTGTTCTTCCAAACGAGTTTCTAGACAATTCTCCAGAGAGATCTTTTGTTCGTCCAAGCGGATTTCCAGAGATTTCTTTTGTTCCTCAAAAGCATTCTTTTGTTCGTCCAGACGGGTTTCCACAGATTTCTTCTGCTCATCTAACCGGGATTCCAGAGAATTCTTTTGTTCCTCAAGGGAATTCTTTTGTTCATCAAAACGGGCTTCCATTTTGCGCATTAAAGTACTCAAAAACTGTGCCATTTTCATCGCAGGCTCTTCTTCAGTTTCGGTTTCTTCCAACTTCTCTTCGAAAACAAACGTCTCAGGATTCTTTCCTTCCTCTATCAAAGCTTGTCCAAGTCGCTCGACTAGCACTTTCTTTGCACCTGTCGCTTTTAATGACCAGTTCCCTAACTCCACTTTCAAATCCTGTATTCGAAGCTCCTCCACTTTGCGCCCTATTACTTTAGTAATTCACTTACTGTTTAATATAAATTATTTTCCAGAACTTTCAAAATTTAACACAATTTCACAAAATTGATCACACTTTGAATTCTTAAGTCAATTACCACCACTTTATTTCGCGAATTTATTTCACTTCTGACACCAGTTGTTGCGAGTGCGGCCTTTGGTTCGTTATTTAAAACACAATATTAAATATTTAATATACAAGTTCTTTATTTCACTCTAATCATATGAAATTCACAATCATTCAATTAATCAACTCATATTTAATTATCGCTGTACTTTCAATTATCGCAATCCAATTACAACACTTTCGCTTCTTTATTACTTTCGCTTGTTAACACTGCAACGTCTAAGACAAGACTCTTTTTCTGGCGGTGACAAATGTTATATTTATACCCTAGAAACTCTCCAGATTATTCTGGAGTGTTCTATTCTAGAAGCTTATTGACTTTCTATTCATTCTATTCCTGTGCCTTCCCGAAGATTCTATCATCGATTCTCCGAAGCTGAAGTTGTTTACTCTCCATTGCCAGTAGATGTCACCAGTTGTCTCTTTCTGTTTCACGTAATAATATCATTAATGTAGAAAATTGCTGAGCGGAAGTGGAACTAAGAGTAGTGGTATAGAAGAAATGTCTCATATACCCCTAAAATACAATTTAAAAAAACAAAAAAACGTTATTGGGTAGGTATGTATATAATAATTTATAACTTCTACATTTTTATTCGATGTCGAATTTGTGGTATCTGAAAGAAGAGAGATAGGCCTTTGTAACCATATGTTCGTTATTCCGTTGCGATGAAAAGTAACTTAATTAATTTAATTAATTAATTTTGACAACAATTTGATGGCATGCTTTGCTGTATAATATTTTTTCTCTGTTTATATTGTTAAGAGGAGTCAGTATCAAGATTTGCAAGTTTCATACATTTTTCAATGCGAATTTCTGGCAAACTATTTGTAGCAGAATACTGACTTATATCTTAAATTAAAGGTAACAAAGAGGTCTAGTAAATAACGTCGAGAAAAATAAAAAAAAAGTGTATTGGAATGGAGATATTAGCTCGGAAACTTGTAAAAATGGTAAAAATTGATGTTTTTTAAATCAATATCCTGTTAGTAGGTATTCTCATTTCTTTAGATTGTGACTATTTTAGAAAGATAAACCCTAGATGTAGCAAATAATTTCGAGTTTTTCATTTTTAGTGGCGCCCTTTTTAATTATTTGATACTTGTTCTTTCTCCCGATAATTCACCCACTACAAATTGCAGTATTTCGTTGAAATTTGTAAAAATACAAAGCAAAATAGTATATTTAACAATAATGTGCAAAAAAAATTTAGGAGAGTTAATTCCCGTTAAAAATTTTCAATTTATTTGAATTTCATTATCGTCTTAAATTGTCGCATGTTGGGTTTCTGTCTTTTGCGCTAGATGTCTCTAATGTGACTTGTGGTCTAGGTCTAGGCTAATTTTATATGAATTTTCACACTTTCAGGACACAAACCTACGTATAGTAAATTTTATTCCCGCTCGCTGGTATCTAAATTGAAAGGTTTTCTGAGTCGAATTTGATGCCGCGTCTAATGAGCAGTTGTTAACTAAAATCGGTTGTATTTTGACGGAGTTATCGATTTTTTTTTCATTAAGCAGCTTCATTTCCGTATAATATTAAACTACAGCGAAAGTCGAAGAATCACTGGGTTTTAACCGTGAAAAGTGTAAGGGCGGATATAGTGGGAGGCTATCGGGGCAATCGCCACCCTCCCTAGAGCTCTAATAAAATTGAACTATAGACCTACTCTAAAAATTTCCGCTCTAATTAAATCAAGTTAAAAAAATAAAAAAAAATATTTTTAAAAAAGACTTGCTTCTAAATTCGCACTTGAAAAATAGAAAGGAATTTCTCCCTTCACTTAATGAGTACATCACAAAAGCTCTATAGAGTTTCTCGTCAATTTGCATTTAATTAATTTTGAAATTATATTACATTTGTGTATAAATTTTGAAATTTTCACGGTATACAAAGAAATCCAGATCTACGCAGTTCAAATTTTAACACTATAGTAAATTACAATTTCCCGAAATTGAAAATTGGATCTGCTAATGTTTGTCAAAATACTTACAAAATTTCAGTTTAGTGCCCAGACTTTCCTTTCTTTGTGTACCTTGAAAATTTTAAAATTTATTCGCAAATTTAATATAATTTCAAAATTTAATTAAATGTTAAATGAAGGGAACTTTTCTGATGTAGGTATTCATCATAGTGAAGTGAAAATTATTTTCTATTTTTTAGTGCGAATTTTGAAGCAAGATTTCTTTTTAAGTTTTTTTTTTACCCGTACAACAGTGTTGAGGGAATTTCAATTCTTTTCAACACGATAAATTTGATCTTATATATATTTTAATTTTCGTTCATTGCTTACTTATCTAATATTCTAAAGTTAAAGTAATACTCTTCTCTCATCTACAAACTCTGATGCATGCTAGCAGCGTGTACGCCTAAACTTAAAAAGTCAGCTAAATATTTCCCAGAAAATAATTTACAGTGTTTCAGTTTCAGGCGTATAAATAGAAGAATTTTCGACTTTTTTATTGTCGTATCATCACTACTGTCTACCCAGCGCATTTGCAGCTTTTCAAAGCCTATGATTGTATGAACACCATTAGATGAAACTGAAAAAATGAAATTAGTACAGAGTTCATATAATATTTATTCAAAAAACGAATTTAAATTGAATGAATCTAACTGCTTATTAATCCAGTGTTGTTATTTTTTTAAGTGATTTCAAGTTTCATCACTTCATATGAAAATATTAATTTTGTAGGCTTTCGTGGGCCCCCCTGCGTGCCGGGGTCTGCGGGGGCGTTAGTTGCGACAGTAGGGACAAGGATTTTGCAACAAATTTGAATACTGTGGAAAGAAGATAAGCCTGAAATAGTTTTGTTTCATTGTACAAAAATTTCGTTGGCAACAAGAAAAGTTTCGATTAAGTAAACGTTGTACACAAAATTTCCATCAAAATTCACTTTTTTCACTCACACTTAAATTTCTTTCAGGACTATCCCACTTACAGAGGTAACAAGGATATCTACATAGTATTGACGCCTTGCATTTGTTTCAGTTGTCGCAGTTGTTGTAGTTGTTGCATTTGTTGTTGTTTTAGTTATTGTTATTTGTTGAATTTGTTCACGATTTCACAGTTTTCACGATTAAAACCCAGTGCTTTCAACTTTCGCTGTAGTTTAATACTATACGGAAATGTAGCCGCTTAATGAGAAAAAATTCGATAACTCAGTCAAATTTCAACCGATTTTAGTTAACAAATGCTCATTAGACACAGAACCGAATTTCTTATTAATAATATTAACAAAAAAAATATATTATAGAGCAAAATTGTTGTCAAAGTTGAAAAAATGTATAAGAAATGGTAAACTGCAACTTCGTGACTTTTCATTGCAACTATATAAGGAACATATGCAGTACGTTTACATGAATACTTGAGTATTTGACTTGAAATCCACTTGAAACTCAAGTAGGATTTTTGGTTGAATTAATTCCAATTACTTGACTTGAAACTTACTTGAAGTGACATTTTACCTTTGACAAGTCTGCATTAAGTTCAATACATAATTGCGGATTTTTAAATAAATAGCTTGAGAAAAGTGCTAAAAATTACAGCCTGAATTATCAACAATAGTCTTCTTTTTGTTGCTCTTTGCCGTTTTCATATCTGGCACAAAAGAAAAATTTTCAAGTACTCAAATTGCGTTTACATGAATTTTTTCAAGTAAATTGAACAAAATTTTGTGATTTATTTGACTCAAGTATACTTGAAGTCAAAGCGCGTTTACATGATATTTTGATTACTTGATCTCTACTTGAAGTATACTTCAAGTATTCATGTAAACGTACTGATGGTTACAAAGGCTATCTCTCTTCTTTTAGATACCACAAAAACTCGAATAAAAATTGGCTCAGTTATAAATTATTATATATACATTGACCTACCCAAAATGTCTTTTGCTGTTATTTAAAATTAGATTTTGGGGGTGTGGGAAAAATTTCTTTTATACCATTACTTTTAGATCCACCAAATCTACACTGTGTCTGGTGAAGAGAATATCGAGCTTGTCCTTTTTTTGTCACACAGTGTAATTAACAAGACAACACAGCAAGTCACGAGCAATATATAATACGAGTTCTACTTCTAGTCTTGTCTTAAATAGACAATCAACTCTCAATTGAACAGCTGAACGCGATTCAATTAAACTGACCGGGGGACTCTTCAATTGATGCATGAGTGAATGAAACAATGAATGAAGGGAATAGATCTTTTGAAATAAGCGTGGCAAACAGCATGTTAGGCGACAAATAAATTAATTTCAATTTAGTTTTTGTAAATGATCGGCGCATAGTCGCTCCTCTTAATCTTATTGTCCATCGTCAATGTATCCATTACTAAAGAATCGTTGCTCAGTTCTGATACTGCTCCGTTTCAATTAAAATTAATTTTACAAAATTTCTTTGAGTGTTCGAGCTTTTAACAATATGAAGAGATTCATATTAAGAATCCATAGATGCAGAAGTATGCGAAATATGTATTCAAAATTGAATCCATAGATTTTTAATTTTGAAATTTTAAATGAAGGTAATATTCTCCGGAAAATAAAGTAATAAATAAAAAAAAAATCTTATGTCTAATTGTTACGAATGCAGAATAGTGTAGCTGAAATCTCATACGGTATACTAAAGATGAATTTACACGTCTGCATTTATTGCTCTAGCTCAGTGGTGCTCAACCTGTAACCTGGCTTAAACCAATTAAGTATTTAAAATTTTTTGGCGAGCCACATAATAATCTTAATATATGTATGTATAAAAATCCAATGTCACTGTGTTTGTACATGCTAATGTCCGGAACCGCCCAACCAAAACCCTAGAGAATACTTCACAAGCCATGAACAGACTCCTTCCTTACCACATGCGAGGCCCAGCGGAGTCCTTACATTCTAAAATTTTTGCTGTGTTCTTATGTTAAACTGACAAAAGTTTGATTTGAATAGCTCCTTCGCCCTAAACTACTATTCATACAGAAAAATGGTGTTCTGATAATCTTAAGCTTGCTTTCTTAGCTTCCAAACCATAATAAAATTTTCCTACCTTCCCTAACAAAATTATTTAAAAAAAATTATCTTAACCAAATGACTACGATTTCTCAAACAAAAATTCTCAGCTGAGTAGTCATTGTAATTTCGCTGTGCCGTCATGGGATACCGTGGGCTAATGATATCAAATGTAGCTGCCTACAGATTTGGACTCCGGCTGCACATGACACATGTAATTATTACTCAGCTGAGAGGTATTGAGCGTAAAATGGTAAGGTTACTTTGTAATCAACACTATTTTATTATTTTGTTAAGTAAGGCATATAGGAAGTGTAGCCCTTGGGAAGGTAAGGAACAAAGCTTTAAATTACTAGAAGACTATTTTCCTGATGGATAGCAGTTCAGGCTCTGTAGTATATATAAATTCAATGTTTGGCACTTTTCCATAGGTATCAATATAGAACATTTTAGAAAACGGACTCACACGCATACATATAGATTTCTGTTTAATGGCTTGGGAAGTATTCTCGAGGGTTTTGTTTTGGCCCAACCGTAACCCCCGGAATACAATACAAGCCATGAAGTCGCCGAAGGCACAGACACATTAAAAGGCCTTACCGTGCCGGATACAGCATGCAGTAAGGGCTCACTCTCACTGCTTTTTGTATACTCGTCATGGAGGAAAAACTAAAATTTCATCTTAAACAGGTCCTAAAACCCAAAACTGTCGCTCCCACAGCAAAATGACGTTAAAACAAATTGCAGCGAAATATGTTTTCCTTCTAATATTTAAAAAAAAAATAGCATATAGAACAAATTTACGGAAATTATAGCGTTTGAACAAAATACAAGCAACTTTTATATGAAAAACTTTTGGAGTAAGACAAGGCAAGAAGACTGTGGATGTCGCCTGCTGACCGGCCCGCTACTCTCTTTTTTCGACTTTGTTCATGCCTTGTATCTTGCAGGGGCTACGGCCCAACCGATTTCAATGAAATTTTGTGAGTGTGTTTGGTTGGTTCCAGTTTGAGAGATAGGATAGTTTTGGATACGATAGATGGTGCTGTTGTCGAGAATTAAAAAAACTGCCTGACAACGCGTAGATGTGGAAAGCTGAAATTTTGTACACGGCGTTTTCATAAAAATTGAAAATACGTGTTCCAAAATGGACTAAATCGGGCAACTCCTTCGTAGGGTTGCTATACAAATATTTCGTTGTTCAATATATATTTGGACACTGTCTGACAACCAGTTCACGTAAACAGCTGAAATTTGATACATGGTGTTTTCATAGCAATAGCAAATAAAATTTAAAAAAACAAACTAAATCGAGCAACCCCTTCTTGGTTTTTCACTATATATTTGGAAATTGTCTGAGAACGTATCGACGTGGATAGCTCAAATGCACGGTCTACACGATATTTCTTAATAAAACATAAATTTAGGTTAAAAAATGGGACAAATCGGGCAACTATTTCGTAGGGTTGCCATACAAAAATTTCTTTTTTAACTATATATTTGGGCACTGTCTGGGAACGGGACGACATGGAGAAATAAAATTTGGTACATGGTGTTTTCATAGCAATAAAATTACAAAAATGGTTGGAATCGGGCAACCACTTTTTGATATTCTCATACAAAACTTTAGTTTTTCACTATATATTTGGACTCTGCTTCACGCATCGAAGTAGAGAGCTGAAATCTTGTACGCGGGCCTCTTTTAAAAAAGTGTAAATTAAGTTCAAATATGGGATCAATTGGACAACTCCTTCGTATGGTTGCCATACTAAAAATTTGGTACGTGTGTTTCCATAGCAATGATAATTAAAATTTTAAATATGGACTAAAGCGGGCTACCTTTTCTTGGTGTTGCCATAAAAACATTGGTTGTTTCACTATATACTTGGAAGAGCTCACATTTTGTACACGGCGTTTTCATAAAAAATTTCAAATACAGGTTCAAAAGTGGAGCAAATCGGGCAACCCTTTCTGAGTGTTGCTATACAAAAATTTCGTGTTATACTAAATATTTGGGCGCTGCTTGAGAACGCGTCGACGTAGAGAGCAACACTCACCCACACATATGAATATATGCACGCCCGCTCATATACATACACAAACACATGCGCGCGCGCGTAGACACACACACGCACACATAGTGGAACATTAGAGTACGGAATTGCGTCGGCGAGTCAGATAATAGCTTAGATATTATGCATCTATGACCAACCCACTCCCACCCCCACCCATCTAGGTATCTATATTATCGCCGGGCAACCCCGACGAGCTCCTTCTAGTTATACATATATTGCTTTTAATATTTTAATTTAAACGTATAGATAAAAAGGTAATGCACAAAACATTGTAATATATCGAAGAAAAATTAAATATAAGAAAAACATTAATGTGAAATCTGACACTGCATTTCTTCTGCCAGTTTCTTGTACTCTGGTACATACGATGTTATAGCTAAATTCATTCAGATGTTCATTAGTTATCCCGGATAATCTCAACTTGGATTTTAACAAGTTCATTGTTGAAAAACCACTTTCGCACAGGTAAGTTGATCCAAAGCAGGAGTGTAGCATTTGAAAAGTGTCTTTGAAGAGTGGATATTTTTTTTCATCTACGAGTATCCAAAAATCTGTTTGTGATATTTTTGTTTTCACTGTTGTAGATCATATTGAAAATCTATTATTTCCATCTCGAAATTAGTAGCTTTTTTTTATCATATTTGCAATTTGTTGTGATATTTCAGAAATATTAGTATTAATCAATGGATTTAAAATGAATGAAACAATTGGCTCAATTTTACGAAAATTAGTAGTACTCCAAATTTGTAAAATGACGAAAGTTACATCCCTTTTTTGGGCCATCCACCAATTTAATTTTGATTTAAATGCGTTGATTCTTCCTATTAATTCAATAATAGTTTTTCCTTTTCCCTGAAGTTCAAGATTGAGTATAATGTTTATAATGTAGGACTTTTGCATATAATACCTGTTGATGTATAATACAGTGCATTCTATGTCTGATAAAGGACCTGTAGAGTAGCGCTATATTTGATGGGCTGAAATATTTCATACACCCTTTTAGACATTTCGAAATGGGAGTGGGGGACAGTTTGCTAATATGGCTACTTTAGGAGATTTTTGACCCTCAAAGAAAACTATTTTTTGAAGTTATATCGTTATTTTTTTACTTATCCATAATTTTTTTTAAAGCAAGTTATTATAAATGAAAGCCAGTTATAATACTAATTAGACAAGATCAAAATGGTGGTTCAGTAAGCAAAACGAGCTGAGTTACAGCCAAAAAAGCGTTACAAGCACCACATTTTCGAAAAAATCTAAAATGCCCTGTAATCTCTAACTTTTTAGGAGTTTCAGTAAGGTACCTGCGTCAAATAAAGCCCGGAGGGTAATAAGACCCAAATTTAAAAATTCCTACTAAAATGAATCGGAGCAACCTCATAATTCATGCGCACATGCATTAAGTCGTCACGAACGTCGTTGAGGGGGCGTCCGGCAGCTCGCGCCGCCAGTTTGCCAGTAATGAACGGTACGTCACCGAGAGGAGTACGGCTGCTATAATCTCAATGAAACTAATGTTCCTATATTGGACTATGATTGTGACATTATTTTTGTTCCAAGAAATGAAGATTGTTTGGATATACATATTCTGTTGTAGGTTAAGAAAGGAGAATGCCCATTTTTCGTAAAACTTTAAGGCCGACTCCTCCAGGCATAAGCGATGTCTTAAACGATACATTATGATACTCTGAACATATTTTATTAACAATGTTAATTTCTATCTAGCGGGGAAAGCTTTGGTGATCGGATGTAAGTTGAGCGACTTTCTTGGGTGAAAAAGCGGACTTTACTACTTCTCGTGATTGCGCGGAATTGGTAGGTCGTAGAAAATGACTCCCTAGGAGAAATTTTTTTAAAGCAGAGCACTTATGGCCAAGGAAGGAAGAACTGCAGAAATATATGCGAAATGCAGTAGCTGGGGTGTATGTGACCCAAGTGCATGAAAATGGGGTTTCCGGCGGCAAGAACGTCCCGAGACAGATACTTCTGAATCGAGAAAAAAGAACACTGCCTGATAGAACATGTCCAGACCTTTAATTCGATATGAAATATACGGTATTGGAGCCACCCCCTCCTCACTACTCTAAAAGAATGCAAAGAATAATTTCCTTCTACGAATTGTAGCTGGTAATGAGGTGAGGCGAACAGTGAAACCCGTTTTTCGATCGTACGTAGCCCTACCGAATTAGAGCCGATCTAAGGTGTGAAAAACTTAGTAACTCAGTTCGAATAAAAAATGGAGATACTATGGGTATTGGGATGACTATAAATAGCTATTTAAGCCTCCGAGTATAGGAGTGTGGATACTCAAACTTCTTCTCAGGACCTAAGGAATTCGGTTCTGTACTAAAATTTCTAAAAGGTACTAGATCGAACTTTGACCCTCTCCCCCCAGCTTTCCCCCGCTATATAGAAATAAACATTGTTAATAAAATATGTTCAGAGTATCATAATCCATCGTTTAAGACAGCTCTCATATCTGGAGGTGTCGAACCTAAAATTTGCATTTCCCCCTTTATAACCAAAGTTGTTGAGGGGCCTTATTATCCCCCTATTGGTTAAAAAGGCTTATTTTTATTGGAAATTATTAAAAATAACCGAATTTTGGTTGATTTTCTTAGTTTTAGCAGTTTTAAAGGGAATAATTCCGCTGATTTCGATTTTAAAAAAGTTAATTTTTGCTTTGGGCCTTATTATACTGTGTTAGTTTAATAAGGCCGATGGAAAAGGTTTTATAAAACTTTTTTCTATTTTTTTAATTGTACAAATAAATAAACTTCACGGAAAACTTTTTTTTGTAGCCTTATATCACCAAATACTTTATTTATTTCATTTGAAAATTAGGTGGGCCTTATTTGCCGCAGATACCTTATTGCATATTCAAACTACACCCTGTGCGTCAAATGAAGCTAAATCCTTTATGCTTTTCCACAAAAAGAAAACAAAATACAGCAACACCGAACGAAATTATTTTTTGTTAACACATAAGTAAGTCTGTTTTTTCTGTAAATAATAATTTACTATTGAAAACCTCCAGCAATTGTCTCTGTATTTTTATTTTGAAGCCATATGTCTTATCTATCTAAAAGTTGGTGTGATGCACGGCTTCATTTTGGAGATGTGAATTTTTAAAGTCACGCTATAGCTAAAGTAACGCAGTAGGGAATCTTCAATAGTAAATAATACAATTTTTTTCTAAATACTATTATTAACAAAAAAAAAAACTTGTTGGTCAGTCTTGCTGTATTTTTTTTTATGAAAAATATAAAGCAATAATCGGACATATCGATTTCGACGTGCTCTTTTTGAACTTTCACTTTGACGGCTACAGATAGCACATAGAGTGTAATAGACCAAATTAAAGAGCAGAGTTTACAGTTTACATTTTTTATAAAAAACAATTATGTTAATGAACTTTTTTAAAAACATATAGAGGTCAAAGTAAGAAAAAAGGTAAGAAGATCCGAAGTTTTTATTTTATACTCCGATAACTCCTGAGAGGAGAAGAGTATGGTGCTGGTTGAGCAGGCGTTGGAAAGGCCATGCAGTTTTGCATACACTGATTCCTTAACTGTGACCGTACGCTATGTACTTTTTAAGGCACAGGGTGCTTCATGAAAAACTAGCTTTTTTCTTAATCACCCTGTAATTCCCAAACGGTTGATGTGGACCCCCCCCCCCCCCCCTTCCGCTGCCATATATTTTTTTGTTCGTCTAAGTGAGTACTATCACCTCCTGCTCTATGGATCACCTAGATGGACGGAAACACTCTGTAAATAAGGTCAACAAATAAACTTAACTCAAAATTGTGACTTCAAAAAATTAAAACTATAAACAGCAATAAAACAATTTTCTTCTTTACATCCATTTTAGTTGTATTCACTTATTTACTTTCAATTTTACATGCTCTTTTCACAATTCCCACATTCAAACACGAAAGTGACTATTTTGATAGTAGTCACGAGTGGTATCAAAAAAAGTAACTTTAATAGTGACTATATGCGTCCGCTCTGAGCACATTTTTCTGTCAAAAGCGAGGGAAAAAAGTTACTTTTTGGCTGCTCTGAACGCAAAAAGCCAATATACTCACTATAGCGTGTTGCTCTAAACAGACTGATAGTCAAAAAACTATTTTTATGCGCGCAATTTTTTCAATATGGCGGCGCGCTCGGCAAAGATACGAGGTGGTAAAGTAAAAATTCGAAAAGAGCACATCGAAATCTATAAAAATACCAATTTTAAAAATACCCAGAAAACTATCCAGGTAGAACTATCAAATGACTGTAATACAAGCTTCATTTGACATTATAATAAGAAAATTCGAATGCTCCATAAAGTTTCATCGTAAAATCACGAAAATTCTAACCACCCAGAGCGGGATGGGGTGTGGTAGGGTAAGACAACAACAATAACTTAGTAGGTAGCCGGAATATTAGTCTTTTTCCACTTTATTCAGAAAATCATAATTGCATGGAAGATTTCTATAGCAAATAAAAACTTGCAGAAACAATTTCCTTATTATTTCTGTGATAACAAAGTGACAGTGATAAGACATTAAGGAGTGATAAGCATTTTACGCAAATCATCTTCAACGAGGCGTCAGATAATTATCATTAGAGTAAACAAAAAAAAATGACACAACATAAAAACATGTGTTTACATTTTACACCGAGTGCATACATATTTACAAAGTATGTAATATGAAAAAGAGGTTAGGGATACCTATGTATGTATACATTGAGATGGTTTTCATTCAGGAAGCTTTCAATTATATCTTCAACAACAAATTTTACGATATCGATCTGCATTCAGTCCTTCTCAAGGTGTAGATGGTATCATCAAGAGCAGATTCTAATAAAAGAACGTGGTCAGGTTATTTTTTTTATTTTTTTTATCGAGGTTATGTCTATTGACGATTGACATTGATTAATACAGATGAGTTCATCATGCACCTCTCATGATAATGAATGCCAAGTGAGAAATGAAGCGAACCTGTGTCTAATTTTGAAACTTGAAAGTAAATAAATAAATTAAACTGCTCAGCATTGCATCGACCGCGACTATTTTTAGTACGATTCACCTGAGTTTCGTTTTAGTTGTTTGCTTTTGATATATTTTGGCATATGTTTGTCCAAAGAATGGTGGAAACGCAGACGATTGTACATAGGAAAATTCAATTCCATAGAAATATAGGTCAAATCGGAACCTTCATTTTCATTCATTAAAATCGCAAATCCCGGGCGGGAAAGAGACCGGGATTATTCGGCTTCTTGATGTCATGAATTCGAAATATGTAAACAATTTAAAAAATGTTTGCTTTTCTTGAACATGCTGTAACACGTTAGCTTAGCTAGCACGGCACAGGGAAACGTTTGGCGATATGCTTATACAATTTTATAAGTCAACAGCTAAAGCTTTTCTGGTTTTTCTCATCATTTGCTTTTTCTTTTTCTTTTTTCTTTTTCTCAGCAAATGAGCTTTGTTCAAGTATATCGGTGCGATTAGTTTAGTTTGGTGGGCGCCTTCGTAGCTTTAAGTTGTCCGTGGAGTGGAGTGTGAATTTGAGCGTTCTTAGCATATTTGTAGGTATATCGTGCTTTTCTTATGGGTTGCGGTTACTGAAATTATTCGACTCATCCTCTAAAAAAACGAAACGCTAGAAAGCAACAGGTCCTGTCAAAACTACACCCAGAACCATATGTTTTTTTGTGGTAGAAATAAAAATCGGGCGAAATACTCATATATGCGTTTTTGTTGACTACACTCTTATCAGAAAGACTTTGGATTTAAGTGCAAGAGATATGGGGCAAACCGAGTTGGCTTTTACGTAAATCACTGTGATATTGTGAGATAGTGAAAAGTTGAATTGAAACCCTCGAATTCATTGTCGGTTTTTATCTAAATTAATATCTCTAGTATAAAACGTGGATAATATATACAGATTTCCCACAGTTTGTGATAAAACATCAGTGAAATACGTCGCGTTCGCCTATTAGTAGTGATTAAAAAAAAAAAAAAAAAAAAAAAAAAAAAAAAAAAAAAAAAAAAAAAAACGGGTTGCTTTAAGTGTAAAGCTACTATAGCTCAATAGAGCTATAGATAGAAGAAAATTTTTGCAAGTCACTAGCACTACCACCGATTATAAATTAATAAAAAAAAATCTTTTATGTGCCTTCGGTAATTACTCACGGGAAATTGTCTGTCGATTGGTTTGTAGTGAATCTAGCAGATTTCATAAAGATAATAAAGCTTCATTGCAAATTTAATGTGACGATAATAATCATTGGTACAAAATTAGAAGCTGGGCTGGACCGGTTATCTACAACAGTATTCAAGTGAATACCGGCCGGAGGTTTGGGCTAATAAATATTTGTAGCTTCACTCGCATTTCATAACCACACATGCGCTATAGTTCTAGTGTATTTTATAGATAATATCGTAATGAAGTGCGTTGCGTTGCGTAGTCAATGTTTTGTTTTTCTATTCTTGGGAATATTTTGTTTTTTATTTCATTTTATTTCCTGTTTGTTAATGGTTTAAAAAAATCGCTAAAGGTAGGTAGGTAGGTATATATATACAATTTATTGATACCGCCTTACTATCCTTCAGGCTATATATTGTTATATCAAGAGCGCAGGCGCGGTTCACTAGACAGTGATTAACTAACTGGCCTGGCTGCACTGTGATTTAAACAACAAAAAGAGGTGGTTATATACATATGTATGTACCGGTATGTGAATATTAATGTAAATATGTTATTCATATATTACTTCGAATTTTAAAGGGTTCAGTAACCTTGAATTTCTGCATTTTTAGCATTATACTGAAAATGTATGTAGGTACATATACATATACCTCGATTGCCCAAAGCGGTAATTGAGCCAAATACATATATACATAAGCATGTACCAAATAAAGTAAAATAACAAAAATAAATTCAGTTGGCAGTTTAATAAAATGTACACGTGATGAAGGTGCATAAGTTTTAACGTTTTTTTCGTTATCAGTGAAGTGCAAAAATAGTTCCGTAATACTTCAGCTGTCGTGATTGATAACAATTTTTTGTAAAGTATGTATATATAGACATCTATATACCTACATTGATTGTAAGGATGATGTACAGATATCGACATACAAATGTAGTTTAAAATTAGTAAAAATATGTTCCGATATTAAAATAGTACCACCTAGGTAGGTACCTATACTGTGAATTTAAAATAGGAAATATGATTGAAGAATTCTTCTGGAATTTTAGTGGTATAATTTTATAAGCTCTATCTTATCCTATTTATCATTTAATACAAATTGGTAGATATTAAATTTAAAAAAAAAGTGACTGATGATTTTTTAGAAAATTCATAGTTTAACTGTTCTCAAAATATGAACTGATTAGTGATCAAATTGGAGTTTAAAAATGAACTTTCTGAAAAAATTCACAATGATAATTGATATTTGTGTTCTTTTGTGTACCTTGTTCTAGAACTCTCATATACTAGAGAGAACAAATTGTTCTGTCGATTGAAGCGAACTATTTGTACCGTTCGCTTCATTTATAAATCTTCTATGAAAATGGATGAGGCGCTCTTTTGTGCAGAAGAGGGGAGAACTTCAGCGAACACAAAGGAAGAGATCTGGTCAATAGTGCGATCAGTAAGGCCGTTTACACATCGAAAAACGAAAACGAAAACACTAAACCGAAAAATACAAATATTGTCCTAAACTAACACATATTTGCCGCAATACATGTTTTAAAATATTGGATATTTATTCTAATTATAGTTTCAATAAAAAAATATCCATATTTAAAGCTTTATTTCAAGTAAAACATATTTTTATGATTATTCGTACGAGAAACAAATTTTCGTTCCGAACTGTCAAGTATATTTTCGTTCCATACTACGTTCCACACACGAACGAATATTCTTTTCGGTCGTACATAACCTCATTTCCGTTTATTTACATTTGATACAAACCCAACCCAAATTTTATTCGTTCGTTTTTGATATGCAAGCATAAACGAATTTTCGGTGTGGAACTGTTTATTCGTTCGTTTTCGTTTTTCGATGTGTAAGCGGCCTAAGGGTTTTTGCACTACAAAAACTGGGAAGGAAATGATTTTTGTATATTATGTTATTTAGTTCTGGGCCCCGGTGAAAAATCCAAGTGCTTGACCTTGGTGGGCGGGGAGGGGGGGGGGGGGGGGTCAACGCGGCCCGACATCTTGGATTAAAGGTACAAAAAATTTTTTTTTGTTTTCCAAAAATATTCCTCAACTGTTGCTTCTACGACAAAAATGTCTGATATAAATTTGAAGACGACTAAATTCTCTAGATTTTATGCATAAACACTTTTTTGTACGTCTGATATGTAAAGTTACAGCAACGGAAACGTTAACATTTTTCCAAAAAATCGTTCCTCCAACTCCTTGTTTTTTTCTTATCTTAACAAATCATTTGTTGTGCTATTCATTACATAATTATGATAATTTTGTAAATTCAAAGTCAACTCATTTCCACACTACCACGAGGTAGGGTAAGCGGTGGGTTCTTTTTTAATTGTGGTACCCTCAGTAGGTCTAATCCACAGATGTTCTTACTTTTGCAATTCAGTATGGCTCGTATTCCGTAATTTACGTTCCCGATTATGTTTCTAGATGGTCTTTGGTATAGGTTAATCTTGATGCCTTCCCAGCAAACAAAGCTTTCAGACAGTCCGACAAGTCGGACTGTTGTCGGAATAGAAAAAGTAATTAAAAAATATTTTCCGAAAATCTTATATAAATCTAACGGAAATCGTGTAGAAGAGCTTTTTCTCGCGTCTTATGAATTTATTGGAACATTTGACGACTTCTACGATTTATCCTACTGAAATCGTAGCTCCTTATGCAACAAATTTTTTGTGAATTCTGATCTCTGATTTCGTACGGATTTCTAGCAGACTGTCGAAATATATGATGAAATTCTGTCGCATCGTTCATTTCAAATCTAGTGATTGTACAGTGCGCATTGTTTTGTTTGAGAGAAAATGTTGCAATTAAAATAAACAATGTTTTCCAGAGTTCTACAAAAACAAGTATTTGTGTAAAAAGTTAATTATTCATTTTGATACTCTTTTGTGTGGAATCTAGAAAAATAAAAACTAATGTGGACAGTTTTCACCTACAATTCAAATAAGTCTTATTTTAAAATTTTTATTGTGCGCTAATTTGGCAATGCTGTTCAACGAGCTTTTAGAAAGAAAGTGTAAAGCTTTCAGAATTCCTCACTATTTTCTTCTAGAAATCGTAACGACAATTCTTTTAGAGCTCTGCTCAACCCTCACTATTTTCTTATAGAAATCGTAACGACAATTCTTTTAGAGCTCTGCTCAACCATTTCATACAGAATTATTTAAGACATAGCGATAAATTCCTATCCGAAAATCGGATGTATTACCACGACACTCGTTTTATTTTCGTAGCGAAATCTAAAAGCTTTGTTTGCTGGGTTTATAATGATTTTTATTAGTGTTATCCTCTAGCCCGTTTCCCGCACGGCGAATCTGAACTTCCATCCATGTCATTGCCTCATTTGCGTCGTGGCTCTAGATGATGACCCCTGGTACATTCTCGCATAATTTACCATTGCACACAATAGTTCACTTCAACCCACCTTATCTGCTGTCATATCCCCCACCGCATCCCTTTTTGCAATTGTCTGAAATGACATTTAATATGGTATCTAGCTGGTGTAGCTGATCTAAATTTTAGTAGAAGATCTTTCTAAGTCACAGTATCTGTTATTACTATCCTCCAAATCATCAGATCAAATATCTTCTACTGTTAGCAACTTTAGTCTTCTTTTTCTGTCCAGGAGAGGTACAGAAGAACGCAAGATAGTCTTATCTTTTCAAATAAAAATAAATGTAGTAGAATGGGATTTAGTAGCTTATCTTTCTTTATGATTCCAAACACTGGCATTAGAAACTTTGTCAGTGATAACACAGCGATAAAGTTGTCCATCGTAATGTCATGGCCAGAATCACGAACCACACTTTCACTTTGCTTTTTTTTGCAGATTTTTCTTCTCTGGGCTCGTATAATTTGTTCTGTCAAAGGACAGGAGTTTCTTCAATCGCATATACTCACCACATTTTTAGGTTAAACGTTATCGGCTCCTAAATGGCAAAATTTCTCTTTAGTCAATCAGCCAATCCGATGGCTGAAATAGAGTTTAGCATTTGCCATATATTTATACTTACCTACGGTACGTGTGAATTGTGCAGCTTTATCTGTCGTAATGCGTTGTTGTCAGCTAACACCAATATCAAAATCTATGAATCTGGCCAAATTATAAAAGATATTTGGATCCAGATTTACGCAGTATAAGGGGAATACGATACCTTTGATTTTTTCATTAATTTTCTGGATTACACTCTTTACACATATCTACCTATATCCTTAGTGCTATTCGATTGATTTGTTGTATAATTATGCTACATATTCTGCTGTGAAGATACATTACATCTAAAATTATCTTTACCTAAAAGTGCACTTGTTTCTATGTTTTTTAAGCCAAAATGTTTGATGAACTTCGAGGGGAGTTGTCTTTCAAACCATTCCATTTTTCACAAGGAGTATATTTCAAGGTACATATGTCAGTTTCCAAGTAAGCTGATGAGCTAAACATTTTTCTGTTCCATTCTTGATGATCAGTTTGTATTTGCATTTGAGTACCTATCTATGAGTAAACGAAACCACTTCAAATTGCGATGTATTCCTGTATATGCGGAATTCACTATACTCAAACTCTCTTTAGACCTGAGCATTTCTGCCCTTCTGTAGAAATATAAAGTGGATATTATCCCTAAATGGTATCAACTAAATTTAATCTAATATGGATACTACCGTAAATAGTGTGCATTGGAAATTTAAGCCATGTACATGCACATTTCCAATAGTTTCAAAATAAAAAATTATTTTATATATATTTTTTAATGCTAGTGCAAAATACACGTAAAAATAATAGTTAATAACTAATTTGTATTTTAGTGGCCAATCACGGAAAATTCTTGCCAATCAATATAAAACTAAACACGTAAAAATAATAGTTGATAACTAATTTGTATTTTAGTGGCCAATCACGGAAAATTCTTGCCAATCAATATAAAACTAAAGATATTTGAAATAATATGAATAATAACAAATAATTGGCAAAATAGTACAGTCTCGTTGGTGCTTCTCTTTATTTGCCAGAATGTTTCTTGATCTTCATTTATGATCTATAAAAAATCCCCTCTTTGGTATGAAAATTTTTGTAAATTCCAGTTCTTATACATACAAGAATTTTAAATAGCATTCAGTAGGTACTGTCAAAACCGCTTGGATTAAAGCATCTGAAAAAGTGATATTAAAGATATACGATGCCATAAACCAGACCACTTATACCTCCCACTTAATTGTAGTCAATTCTGAAATCGTTTTTATGTTCGATAGATATGCTCTGCCATTGCACAGGAATAATGAAAAAATTTTACTCGATTTTTATAATGAAATGAAGCAATTTTATGAATCCAATTCTGTGCTCAGCCGTGAATGATAAAAACCTCCTTTTAATTACTCATTTGAAAGAAACTGGTTGGATAAGATATTAATGTATATATGCTTGAAACTAACTGCAGATGTCTTACAATTCGCGTGTAACAAGGATTACTTAAGAACTCCTACTTCCGTCATTGGCTCTTTGGAAACATCTTCTTGTTTTATTGATTGCATCGAGAAAAACGATATAATTATAAATGAAGAATGCTTGTTAACTCTATTACAGTTATATATTTGTGCCAAGGTACGATTGAAGAATGCCAATAAATAGAATTAAATAAGCATCGCTAAGTACATAATAAGCTCTATGTATTCTGTTGGTAAAATTTTATCGTTTTATGTTATTTTATGCCTTAAAATAAAGTAATTCCGTAAAGTCCTATTCTGTACGAGAAATTTTAATTTGTTTGATGCATCATACCATAAAATATTTCCTTTTATGGAGCATAACATAAAAGAACCTAAACAACAGATTTTAAAGGTATTTTGACACAATTTATGAAAATGACATTCGTCAATTAACATTTGTGATGTGAAAATAGTTTAATTAAAAACCAAAAGTTCACCGCCATACATAAGAATTACAATTTTGTCAGAAATTGGGGAAATTTGCACTTGGTATATGGTAAAATATAAATAATTAATGAAATTTGTCTAAAGTTTTAATTTTATGCAGAAGAGATCATAGAAGAAATCCGTAATATTTTTGTGATTCCTACGATCCATGCGAGCTGCCCAACTATAGGTTTCAAGATTTGTTTCGGCTGATGTGATGAAGTTTTTACAGAAATTGTGAGGGATATAGTTTATTAATATCTTAATGCTGTCGAAGCAATCATTTCAATACCTCTAGTTTTTATGGTAAAAATCGCAAACTGTCAAATTGTCAAGTTTTTAGTCGCTAAGTACCTACATAGTTATATAATTGGTATTAAAAAATAGAAACGGACGAAAAAGATGTTTTGCTAATCGACATGATATTTAGTAGTACTGAATCGGAATCAGAAGAAAGAGATTACCCCCCAGCAGTGGAATATTCTGCTTCCGAATCATCCCTAATCAGCTCCGGAAAGGACCACTGCAGTGAATCTGTGGGTCATGCTTGTGGACGGAAAACTACCTCCGAAATAACTTCAATATTTTCTATAAAGAAATATTTAAAAACTTTCAATTTCTCAATATTTAATTACAAACTCAAAACTAACTTTTATTTATTTCCATTTTGACAAATAATTTGACTTCACAGTTATGTATATGCCAAGGTATATAGAAGACAAGCATTCCCATTAAAATTTTGACACATTGCAGCTGATAGCCTGTGACGTAATTCTGTGACTAATGTATATACATTTTTATGGGAGAGCCTATACATTTCACGATATTACGTCACCTAAGGGTGGAGCATGGTTCGTAATGGGAATACTTTGTATTCTATATACCTGATGTATATCCCATAAAATTATAGTAACAACAACAATATGGCAGCACGAGCAGTCGAAATTGACAAATTAGGGTTGCCAATAAAAAATGTTTTAGTTTCAGTAACTATAAAAAGTTATTATGCCTACTATGTCTTTTTATGGTTCCGGACACGCACACATTGACAAATCGAAGTCTGGAAAAAACGCAGAGCACGTCGTCACTCATAAATAAATTTCCGTCTGTAAAAATTGCATGCCATCATAATGTAAATCCTGCTTAAGGTTGGACTTAAAACTTTTATCGCGAAACTAGAGCCACAGATTATATCTGATCTGTGCTAGAGCCTCATGCCAGAAAGACATCCGTTCCGTTCACTTTGAGATTCCTAAGTGCTTTGCATTTGTACGTCGTACGGACATGGTTCGTATCAAACTCCAGGCGGCAGTTGTTATATTTTAACACTTTTATAACCAAGTGTATCGAAACCTATTGTAATTGCTCTCATAAATATTTATTTAGTAGACTTTAACGCAAATATCAATCGATCAGCTGTTCAGAAAGTAATAGAAACCGTTGCAGAACGTACGAAATATTTTATGTTACGTGTTCGTAAGAGAATTCATATCCATTCATTCATTCCAAGTAGTCGATAAAGAATTTGCAATGTGAGTCCCAGAAAATTATGGCCATGACATTTTCGGCCGATTGAACTGTTTTGTCTTCGTCGGATTTGCCAGGAGAAATCTAGTGTTATGATTGCTTTTTCATTTTATCATAGATTTTATTGAGCAATCTGTTCATTTGTTGATCCTCATTCTCTCTTGCATTCGTTTCCTTAATAGGTTTTACCCGTAAAAAGTAGTGCTTTATTAGCACATGGAATTCACTTTTGTCCATTATAGCAAAGAATGTTGTCAACAAATTTGTATTTTTATTTCTATTGTTTGTGTGGAAACTTTTGGTGATTCTTTGCCGAGGTCCCCGTCCTTTTTAAATAAAATAAGGAAAAAATCTAGAATTGGGCTAATCATAAAAACGTCGTGTACAAAATTTCTGCTTTCTACGTCGAAACGGTCTCAGGCAATGTTCAAAAGTACAACAGTAAAAACCAAAATTTTCTATGTCAATCCTATACGAAGGATCTGATTTGTTCCATTTTTGAACTTAGTACTAAAAGTTTTTAAAAATGTATAGTGCAAAATTTCAGTTCTCTAAGTAAACGCGATCTTGAGTTTTCGTCAGGACGGACAGATCGACAGACGGAGATGCAAAAATTAAAATAACTTTTAATATTATGCGTGTGTGTTTCCAGTCAAATTTGCTCTACCAGCTTTATTTCTATGCGTTACAAACGGATAGGTTAGCTTTGCATTTATAGGGTATAATAACTAGAATTTAATATATGTATGTTATATGAGGGAATTGGAAAATATAAACTGATCTCGTGCGATCGAGATACAGTTATATATTGTAATTATTCCTTAAAAGAGAATTATTCAAAAGAGTTTCCTTTTTCATAGTATATAAGTTGTGTCTGATGTGCCACTTTTCTGGTGTATCTCAGGGGTCCTTCTTAAGTGCTCTTTTCTTCTGATTCTATTACATAAATGACCTTTGTTATGTTCTGAAGAAAAAATTTCCCTGAGCTTGATTTAAAAATATAAAAAAATTTACATTTCATTTTAAATGGGTTATATGTGGGTTTCTTAGAACTAACTAAATGCATGTGATATGAAAAATTCTGAAAGGTGTTTCTTTATGGTATTGGAATTAAATCATTGATCTTGATTTGAAAACTTATCTGGAGTAAAAACCTTTAATTAAGATGCATCTAATGTAAAAGTGTGTAGTCTGCAAATATCGTTATTTTGCCACATTTAACTTGTAGAACATTATCTAAATAATTCTCACATTTTACAATAAGTATTTTAATTTCAGTGCACATACATCCATAAAGCGCTCGAAAAAATAAGAATGCTAAAATTCACCTATAGGAGGGACATTCAATGTTAATGTCTTTGAACGGGAGATAAACTGGTGTAGTTAATTTTGCCATGATTCATAATCTGTGGGCTACAATATAAATCCAGCCAACGAAAAAACAAAAAAAAGTGAACGACTACAAAACTCAATTTAATTGTTTACTTGTCGAACATATTTCAAATTATTTTCCAAAGATTTTATGCTTATTGCTTTAGAATACTCGAAGTAAATAAAATTCTCTTGCTTGAAATCCTTAGACTTTCCCAAATTTCAATTGTAGATATACTCTAAGTGACTAGGTGAATTTATAGGAATTGATAATTAGAGACTCGACTCTTTACCGTACAAATATATAAATAGAACTGATCACTCAGTGCTAAACGCTCTTGAATTTTTCCTAAGAACCCAAAGTGATTTACGATCTTCTTAAGCCTGAGCGCCTGAACCCAGGATAAATATACACAGAAAATATTTCAAGGGAAATGCAAGTGATGCAGATGAATATATTATCTGGAGAGTGTAGAGTCGAAGTATATTACTCTGTTATTGAATGCTGTTCTTCATGTGCTTTATAAGTGAAAGAAGAAACGTATACAATGGTCACAGCACGATCACTGTCAGCCAGGCCAGAACCAACAACCCAAGTGATTCATTCATTCATTAATTCAGAATCGTTAGGAAATCCCCTTCGGATGTTGAGTAGGTACTGTACCATATGTAGTATAACCCTCAAGTAATATTTCTAAAGAGGCGATTGAAAGTTGAGGCACATTTTACTGTCTAGCTTGAATTTTTTTCTCTCTTTACTTTACTCGCTTTTCACACTGGGAGAAGTAATTACAGCCACTAATGATGATACCAATGAATCGTTTCCATAATTGAGTCCTCATTAGAGTCATTTCTTTTTATTTGTTTCGTTATGCATATGGTCATTTTCTTAGTCAAACTACGAAGTGTTTTTCTATTCAAAAGTAATTCGTCCGACCATGACTTTAGTATGTATCCATCCGAGCCTGACGATAGTCAACTGAATGGATGCAAGTATACTTTAAAAGTTTGGAATCGGATATCGTGTACAGAACAAATTAAAACCGACAATTTTCCGCGGGTAACAAAACATTTAGCACACAGCAGCACATCATTACTATCATCCATTACAGAGTCGGGTGAACGAGAACAATGATGTTGACATAAAGTGAGGAGCTGAAGTATAAAATTTTCAAAGCTGTAATTAATATTTAATAAAAAAATTAATAATAAAAATATAAAAAAAAAACATCCGTGTAAAGATAAAGTTTTGAATTATTTAATAGTGTTTAAGTGGAAAAATAGGAAAACGTGTTCTTTTTTTTAAAGTAATAAATGATAAGTGTAAACAAAATAGTAATTGTTAAAAGTGAAGAAATAAAAACGTTCTCATGGAGACCGTTCAGAGATCACTGCCTGTTAATCCTAAGGATAAAGCCAATCCTATATCAGTGTTGTTCTTCTTTTGGACTTATGACCTTTTCAAAAAAGGCTATAAAAAAGTTTTGGAAGTTGGAGATCTTTTTCAACCATTAATTGTTGATAAATCACAGTCGCTGGGCGATAGACTTGAGCAGTAAGTAATAAAAAAAAAAAATTTGTTTATAATTTTTTAATTTTTAATCTTTCTTTTATTACTACTATTTTATTCATTTTATAATATTATGAGTTAAATTTTCAAAAAAGTAAGTATTTGAAGTGTGTGTGTACATCTCAACTCAATTGAAAGAGCCGACAAAATATTTTTATCGATTTGTGTAGATTTATGAAAATATGATCCTTTCGATAGAAGCTAGTTTCGAACCTCTATATATACTTTGTATCTCTACAACTGTGTTCTACCAACTCGGCTACCATTACAATTCTTCGGTTAAGTTCACTTTCATTTATGGAGAAACCTCGATCAACTACAATATTTTGGCACCATATTCAACTGGTAAGGAGGGTCTTTCATTTTGCATTGTGTTTTGTTGCCCAGAGCCCCATATTTGTACTTACATATTTTATATCTGTTATACCTATTATGTAGTAGAAACTTTCATCCATAAATTAGTTGACTAACGTGCAGACAAGGTGTTCGTGTTCACATAAAATTCACATAAAATTAATTGTACCTCTAACTATTTTCATATATTGGATTTATTCACTAAAGAAGCATGTGTCATAAAAACCGGTTTTGAGCCATAATTTAAAAACCAGTAGATAAATATGTGAAAGTGTAATAAAGGTGAATCATAATTCGTAATTAATAAATTGTATTGCGGTGTGTATATAACTTTTTGTTTTTCAATCAAATATACGGTTTATATCAAAACGTTGTGGGAGAAGCATCATTAAAATGAGAGTGAATTCAAAAACTCGTGAAAAGTGTTCATTATTTTTTTGTTTTTATGGAAGAAATGCCAGGTAAAATAAAAATGTTTAACTCTTACTTGGAAATGTGTGGGTCCATTTCTTAAGCTTTTGGGAGCCGGGGTATACTCAGCATCCCTTCATATACAAGAATGGTACCTTATTACCAGACTATTGTACTGTCCTCCAAACGGAGATTCTAACTATAAATAATGGATTAAGACTGCTAGCAGCGGTTTATAATATATCTAGCGATCCAGACACCGGGATTTTTCATTTACCCCGTTCACATGAAGCGGACTGAGATTCTGTAACTCGGAAAGTTGGGAGTTTGAGAGATGAGAATTTTCGTTTTCCTCGATTAAAACTCCCTAACTTTCCATTCGCGATTCTCTAACATACTTGGGGAGTTAGGGAAAACGTGAGAAGTATGGCAATATTGAAGGACGGCCATCTCTTTGTGGGAAGGTCGTAGAGCTATGGAGTTTTTTCCTTCAGAAGTAGGTTCTAGAGTACAAAAATATAGATGAACAACTTTTGGGGGAGGGGCTTTTGGGGATGGGGAGTCGTACCAACCTTCATTGGAGGCTGTCTAAAATACGTCATGTTTGGTATCAAATTAAAGAGGGTGAAGCGGGTAATATAGTGGCGTAGTTTTTTTATCATTTTAATTTCATAACTGACTTTTTACTTCGGAAAGACTGATTTTTTGCACTTGGGTCATATACACCCCAGTTCCTATATTTTGCATATATATCTTCCGTTCTTTGTTTCACATCCATTAGTATTCTGTTGTGAATATTTTTCTCATAGAATGTGAATTTCCACGACTTACCAGTACTTCATAATGATGAGTTGAAAATATGTCGATTTTTGTACCAAAAAACGGAAATTTTTTCATCTTAAGAATGACTGATTCATTTCTTTTGCAGTTATCTCCAAAACCATTTACCGGATTCAAAAATTTATTACATATTTAATTAGAGCACAAAATGTAGATGCGATTTAATCCTACATACAAGCCTTAACGTGTATATTTACAATTTTTATAGCATCTTTTCTGTACTAGAAAACGACCAAATTGACCATTTTCGGGTGATTTAAAATTTTTAACTGGTACCTTCAGACTCCAAAATCCATATTTCTCTATAAGTATTGCAAGGATTTCTATAATTTTTTGTAAACATAGCCAGGATATGCAGTGAGTCCATAATTCAATTTGAAAATCCTAGGTACCTAGGTACCTTCTCAAAACATAACAAAAACAGCGAATGCTGTCAGTTGAGAAATATGCTTCTTACTTCTCCACAACTAACACAGCCGAGAGTTTTGTCGAGTGGAATAGAGAGTTTGGTATTTCTCAATACTAATTCCCCAAGTTACAGCATTCGGAGTGGAGAGTTGTGTCAAAAGACCTCTCATCTCCATAACTCCACAGTTCTCCGTGCTAGTGAATCCGCCCCTGGAGTGAGATAATTCACCATGGACTGGAATTATCTACACCGGCGGTAGTTCGGTAGTGGAATAGAATTAATCACATGTAAACACTTGAGTGGATCGAAGTGGTTTGATGTTTGGATATTTTTCGGTATATTTTCGTTCTTCACTTCGAACTCCTTCGTGCTTTCGTACAGTATTTTAGAAATTGTAAAATTACACTACTTTCCATTATCCGTCTTTCAATATCTACAAAAATAACTTCAAATGACAGCTGATTTCAAATTAAGAACTGTCAATAGAAAGATGTGTCTCTCGTTGTTTTAATTCAGTCCATCGCATGTGAACACTTGATACTATGCGAATTAGGACTATTCCTCAATCTAGCCCAGTCCATTTCATGTGATTGGAGTAATTGATAGCCAAGCTTCAATCAAAGCTCTGGACTCGAGCACAATTCGCGCCTAAAAGCCAGTGTTATAGCAGTGAGCCCGGGAGGCTTAGTGCCAAGAACAGAGTTAAGAAGCGTTTACAAAGACAGAGTAGAATGGATTCACCAGATTGAACTTTCTCTCCTTTTCTCAAGCTTGCACTCTAATATAAGTTCTTCCCGTTCGATAGTTTCGAAGGCTTTCAACATTTGTTTCGAAATACTAGTTTTTTTATGATACCATTTTAACAATCAATTAAGAATTAAAATTTTTTTATGTTCGAATTGGCTTATCAATGGAATATAGATGGCAGTCGTTCATTTACTTCCATTTACTTAACTAAATTATCCGAATCGACAAACTGTTCTCCGATTTGAAATATATTTCAAATGTAAGCACATGATAATCTGTCACACAATTTTCATATGATTTCGAAAATCCAAATGAACCTCACTCTCTGTTGTGCATGCACCACGACACTCTACTCTGTCATTGTAATTTGTAAACGCTCCTTTATTCTCTGCTGGCTGCCTGGCTACAGTGATGTACCAGAGAGCAGCTGATACTCTGGTCAGAAAGGGTTCAACTATGAATATATGCTTAGCGGAAGAATCCATATGAAAGCCCTATAATCATTGAAGAGGATTCCAGATTTATAATCCTGTAAGCTGGATACTGAGGTATGTACAAGGAACACAGAAATTCTGCTAAGGCAATGCAGTCCGGAACGTTATAGACCGGGAGATGATGACAGAAAAATCCAAGTTATTTGCTACAAGTATGGCGACCCTTAAAGGGTCGAATTAAATGATTTAAGAAACGAAAATCATAATTTTAGGGCAGGCCGGCGTGGTGTAATTAATTAAACTTGTCGGAAAAATTACGGTATTCAAACGATTTGTTACACAAAAACTCTTACATTTTTTTGTAGTTCATAAAAATAAACATGGCGCTAGCGTAATGCCATTCACGAGAATCATAATGTCATACGATTACGACGGTTCCAAATAGCCGCCATACCGCTGCAAAGACGTAGATTTTTTTAATCATGCAAAATGATTTGTTATACTATGTCAATACTTGTACTCAAGTACTCTTTTACTTGTCTGCTTGTATGAGCTAGAGCGCCGTCATGTTGAAACAACATTCTTTTTCTCACTGAGATGGATACTTCATCTAGAAGATTTGGTACATTTTCCTCAAGAAATAATAAATAATTCTCCGAGGATAATCTTGCTGGTAGCTCAATAGATTTCCTATTATGCCGACCCAGATGTTCACGCTAAATCTCCTCTGAAAACGGATCCTTCTTGTTGAATGTGGATTAAATGACGACCAGTGATGAACATTTTGAAAATTTTCCGCTCCATTCCTGGTAAATGTGGCCTCGTCTGTTCATAAAATTTTGCCTATTAAAGCGCTGTGCTGTAATACCCACCGCAAAAATACCCTTCGAGGCTCAAAGTTCCTCAGACGTAGAGCTTGCACATGCTGCTAATGATATGGATGCAAGTGTTTTTGTGGAAGTTCTCGATGAACCTAATGAATAAGACAAGTTACAAAAGTAAGCACTATTGCATATTTATAACATTATTTATGTAGGTATTACGTTTGTATGGGGGACTCCAGGTCTTCTAGATATTTGCCTGACAGCCGGCTCATTTTTCACGATGTTAAGTATTTTCGATAAACAGGGCTTGAATTACTACTCCGTCCTTGTCTTTTCCTTATCATTCATTTCAGATAATGCCAATTTTATAAGCTGTTAATTCAGTTACTCGCAGATAAGATCAACATTGGTTTGGTAAATACCGTTTAGAGTTTATGATGGAAAATAAATTGCCAACAGTCTCAGAAATAAATTTTGTTTATTGCAGTTAAAGAATCGTGAGAGTTTTTGCCTCAGGCACATTGTTTCTTCCATCCTTTCAATTCGAATTAAATTGCGCATGTTTGCTTATGAGAGGTATGTTGCAGGCAAGTTTTGACTGTCTGGCAATACTTAAGGTGGACTAATCGTGTTGGACTTTTATAATGAGGGATGTTTTCTATGAGAACCGGATCATCTGTTGGCATGGCTGCTTTTCGAGATGTATGACTTTGAAAACATGAATTTTCTGACGAAAAAAATGTTTCGGCAACAACTCGCCAATTTTTCCATTATGTTTGACCGTTTTCAAAATCGAGTTACATCGGATGAAAAGCTGTAATGATACGAATAAAACACAAGAAAAATGGTCGTCATATGAGTAATCTGAACTGAGGTTCCAAATTTCGAAAAAATCGTAAATCGCCTATAACATCGAAAATATTGCGAACTCGAAAAAATGTATGTAATTAATTTATAGTGTAAAATCCTCTAAATATTCATTCCAGCTATGAGCATAATATTTCGGCGTCTTATTATTGAAATTTAAAGTGTGGCTGGAATTCAAACACGTGATCTTGCATTTTGTGTGCGAATATGGAGGTTGAACCAGACATTCATCTATAAAATTCCAAATTATTATTGTTTGTGAGAATAAAAATAAAAGTATGCACTTCATAGAATTCCAAATAGACTTTTTTGAATTGAAAGTAGACCACTCGAACTTTAATACGACGTCATTGATTTGAAACGTTGCCAACCTAACCTAAAACAGTCGGGCTAGATGCTAAAATAGTATGATTATATGAAAAAGAATGTAAGTACCCCAGAGCAAAAGGGTATTAAGTCACAAAATGTAAATTTTACAGGAGAGCATAAAATACAATAATTGTATTGTACAGGGTACAAAACAAGTAGAAATAATTATTATTTATACTTGTTTTGTAGCCTGTACAAATTAACAATTTAAACTTGATTGAATAATATGAATAATTATAAAACGGTTTTTGCAATTATCAAGATTTTTGAAATCTAAATTTTTTTACAAAAAAAATGGACTAAATATTTTTTTTTTTCAGAAAAATTTCATGACTGTGACTTAATATTTGAAATTTGCACTTTATAATTATGGTAAAGTAGGAGCTTTGAGTTTTTATGCTGGAAAAAAATTTCTTTGCACAAATAAAAAAATGATTCTAGTAAAGCCACAAGTTCCGGAATGTATTTTTAAAAACAAGAACCAAAGAAAAAATACAAATTGCTGTAAAGTAACTGACCTTTTATTCTTAAGAAATTAACAAAAATGTTTTTCATGTATTTTATTATAATAGTTACATAATAAACAAAGCTGGCTAAAAATAAAAAGCTTCAAAAAAGTAATAGGTATTTACCCTAATCGTCAGTATTTTCATTCATAATTGATTCCTCATGCACAAGGTTCTGAAAAAATGTTGGAATCTTACTGGCACCCACTTTAAGAGTTTTTGAAGATCTTTGAATTTTTTTGTACTTATCGGATATAAAGTGTCTCGTAAGGGAACCACCAATTCTTCTGCAGATTGGAGATTTCTACATTTTCTATTAATATTTACACTTTGGAAATCTTGATCAAAATCTGTTTTAAAGTAGAGAACTCCAGGTGTTTCTTGTCTAACCTGCATAAATGCGGTTTTCGAAATTAAAATTTTTTCGTTATTCTCGGTTTTTTTGATATTTTGTAATGGTGAATTGGAAGAATTGTACATTTTATTGAAGTCTTTAAAATCTCGAGTTGTCATTTCATACACTTTGAAGTTTTTGTTTTTGCCTGAAATCCTAGCCAACTGTAACCAATCCCATGGGTTAATAATTTGAAAATTGGGACATTTTTTAGCCTCTCGTTCTATAACTGAGTGTATACTATCCACGTCCATGTATGTGTGTCCACGCAGAAGAAATTTGTGACTGATCTCTTTGATGTGTGGATTCAATGCAAGCAGATAAAAATAGCACATGATCATCTGTAAATTGCGGTTTTGTGAGGGGCATTTGTCGGTCCAAATAACCACAGACCTTGTGCTTTGAGGTAAAGAATTTATGTATCGGACCAAGCATGAGGCCATTTCGTTCCCACCCCGGCCAGCAACTGACTCATCCCACTTTAGACAGTTTGCCTTGTTTTCTGTTGCATAGTAAATTGTATAGGTAAAACACCAGAGTTTTAAACTATAAAAACTTTGGAAATTGGCTAGCTTTGGGCAAGGAAGACATTTTTGAAGATCTATCATTAAAACTTTTTGTCCAGGATTATTTAAGGACATCTCTTTGTCCATTTTTTAAAGATTGTATTTTTTATCTGCCTCCAATAAATGAGAGTTGTATCGTGCCTGTAAAGTTTCTCGCTCAGCAGAGAATTTGATTGTCTTAGATTAATCAAAAACTCGTCACACATATCGCAAGTGTCTTTTGAAGGAACGGCGAAGGATAAATTAAATTCTGTATTAAAAATTTGGCTGTAAAGCCATTCCTTGCCAACATTGTCAAAAAGAATATTTTCCAAAGTACATTCCTCTTTATACATCCGGTACATTGTAGAAATATTTAAATGGCTTCCTAAATATTTTTTTGCTGTTCTTCTGCGGCTATAATGTGATTCTTCATATGGAAACGCCATGATATATTCTTTACATCATTGCTCACTTTATTTATTATTATAATTGACGGCTCCTTTCCTCTTTTGTCGCTTTCGGACAACTCCACCGGACTGACGTTTTTGCAGGGCATATCTAACAAATGTTTGAGAAATATCCAGCGTACTAAAAAAGAACTTTTGCAGACCTGATATATTTTTCCTTTTATAATAAAAAAAAACTTTAAGCTATATTGGCGTTTCCCAGCTCGACTACCTATTCGTTCTCTTTTTCTTTGGACAGATATTTCTTCAAGACAAGAACATAAAAACTGTCTTTTTTGTTCAATGTTTGTCTTCTGATTCCAAAATTCTCTGTGAATTTGTGTTCTCTGAGGACCCAAGATCTTTTCGTTGCATTTCAAGTGGCAGTTTCTACAAGGCTCTCGTATTCTTTTCTCTTTCATAGTCCGTTTAGTTTTCGAGGATTTATATTTTTTTGCCAGACATCCTCATTTTTTCCCGCACATTTCTTTGCACATATTTTCGTTTCTTACACGTTTCTTTCTTTTCTTCTGTTTGTCTGTTTCTAGGGACTATTCTTTCTCCTGATCTCGATCATCATGCGTGGATTCAGAATCGCTGTCACTACTAGAGTTAATGCTAGGGACAAAAGAACTTGCAGAATCTTCGAATGAGTCTATTTCATCTTCGTATATATTACTTGTAGACGGAATAGGCGACATTTCTGGTTTATTAATCTCTTTACTAACTAAGGTACCACTTGTTGTACTGATGGCTTCAGCAACATCTGCCGTGGCAAGTGTATTTATTTGTACTTCAATTGTGTTAACTGGTATATTGAAAAAGTTATAATATATATCCAACAAACGAGGTGAGGGGGTCTTCACATCTCTACTTCTTACGGTTTCCATTGAATCAATTTTGGTCCGGCTATTTTCATCATTTAACATAAGTAGATAATTCTCATCAACAGGAACAACTTGAGAACAGAAAAGAATAATAATTATATTACGCTAAGCATGCTGGTTGCGCCACTGTACTAATGTATTACAAGAAATAATAATATGTAATAGGACTTACGTTGGCTTGAGACACCTTCCACTAAAGAGTCTTCATTTTTGGTGTACCCTGTATTTGTCAGAGTAAGCTGAAGCATTCTGCAGGATCTTTCTCCATTCTTAGCTAGTATTGGTAGCTTTTGCTTTAAGTCACTTACAAATAAACACAAACCACTTTAGTAAAACAAAAAACGAATTTTATTTTCCGATCAATAATAGCAAGTGCATCACATCATATCAGACAGTGCACTAAACTAATATGTGCATTAAAAACCTGTCAAACGTGTAGAGACTTGCACTGTTTCCTTGGCTCACGTTGTGATCGTGGACTTAATACTTTGTCTGAATTGTATTATGTGGGACTTAATACTTTCTTTTTTACATAATATGGTTTTGCCCTGGGTGATTTATGTATTATGTTGGACCTAATACATGTGATATAAAGAAAATACTGTTTTGCTCCAGAAGCAAAGTGGACTTAATACTGTTCATAAAATGCTATTTTACGTTATTTTACGTCCAATGGTCTTATGTAGTAGACCACTAAATAGAGCGCGAAATTCAAATCCAGATGAGCCAAAAAACAGAAAAATTGAAATTTTGGACTTAATACCCTTTTGCTCTGAGGTACGGAGTAAAATGAATAACAATGAATATTTTTATAAAATTCACAAACAATTAATAAATCAACTTTAAGTATCGTTAGTACTGTACTTCAAATTATCGTAATCCAATTAGAACACTTTCGCATGTTAATTACACGTTCACTTGACTGTCTTGAGACATGACTCGCTCCTGGCAAGTCAAGTCAAGTTTCAAGTATGTATGTTTTGCGCCATTTTCTTCTTCTCTCATCTGTCGTAGTTTCCCTCGATGTTCTCTTTATTGTCTCCAATGATCCTTGGGGCAAAGTTACCTAATGACAAGTTAGGACACATTATTTTACATTTCAAATGTACAAGGAAACAAAGCAGAAAAAAAAAATAACAAAAAAATCAAACTCTCTTTAAAACTTTTACCAATACAGTCAAAAAATGTGAAAGCGCAGATTAAATGCAACAAAACAGAATGGCAAATGATTCATTTTCGTAAATAAATGAGAAGGGGTGGAGTTTTCAGATTTTACTCTCATGAAATGTTCCCGCGATTTTGTGAAAAGGAAACAAAGCAGAAAAAAAATAACAAAAAAATCAAACTCTCTTTAAAACTTTTACCAATACAGTCAAAAAATGTGAAAGCGCAGATTAAATGCAACAAAACAGAATGGCAAATGATTCATTTTCGTAAATAAATGAGAAGGGGTGGAGTTTTCAGATTTTACTCTCATGAAATGTTCCCGCGATTTTGTGAAAACAGGTTTTGCTGAAATATTGAGAGAGTTGGTCCCAAAGTTGTGGCTGTAATCCTATGTAATGGTCCCAAAAGTTGTTACTATAATCCTATGATATTTGAACGCACGTGCTTCTATTGACATTCATTTTGCTTTGAAGAAATTAAGAATTCTCTGAAGTTTTTGGGAAGAATGAGAATTTTATTTGAGAGGCATATTTCATCTGCTTTCAGCACCTTGGCCAAAGCGAAATTTATCTTTTTCTTAAAAAATTAAGGTAGTGTGACCAGATGTACATTAGTATGAAAGGCTTTTGAAGGTACCTACTCAAGAAAATTTTAACATTCGGATAATCCTACATTCTCTCGATTTTTGTTTTTAACTCTTTGTCTCAAGCGCACTAGGACAATGCATAGTTAAGCTCCTTTCCCCCATTCACGCAAAAGACGAAAGTATATGACATTATTTGGTTCTTTCTAGAAAAAAGGGAAAATTTTCCATTTTGTTCGGCTGTGTCCTATCTTCTTATTAGGTTATCTTTGCCTCAGTTCAGTTTGATGTCTTCTCTTGTACTTTTGTTGATAGTTGTCCTTATGGTGGAATTCACTGCTTTTCTCGTAAATATTAAAAAAAAAAAATTCAATCACAGGAAGATGTATGTAAATAAATTAATACTTTCTGTGTTGCCCGGTTCAGGCTGGATACTCTTGGGTCTGTCCTCCTATCTGTGGATGAGCTGAAAGGCCAACCTCACTGGACAGGAAGGTATCGATGATCGGTCTTTACTTTCTAGCAGGCTAGCATAATGGGCTGCCTTGGTCTCTTAAATAAAAAAAATAAATAAAATAGAATATAAAAAAAGTGAAGTGAATTATAAGGAGTTTAGAAATATTGCACTATTCAACAAGGTACTGTAGCGATAAAGTCGCTAAATGGGGAAAATTTATATTTACAGAAGTGGCAGAAACCCGAAAATAAATTCCAAAAAATTCACATATGTAGGGGAATGTCGTCAACGTTGGCCACCTTTTTGACTTTTGCCCATAACTTTCGTTTAAGGAAGAATTTGGTAAATCCAAGCACAGAAAGGTCTGGGAGTAGAAAATGAAAAAAACTATAGAATTTAAAAAAAAAAAAGTGAAATGTTGTCAAGGTGCTGTTTAGATTGGCGAGCCAACGAAAAATGTGCTGAAATGATTGAAAATGACCTGGAAAAATTAATTGAATGAAATAAAAATCCGAATTTGTTGATTTTTTTTTGTTTTTTAGTAAAATTTTAATGGGACATTTTTCAGAATCACATTTCCGGCATTATATTGACGCACTTCAAATGCGTTGCATTTTCCGAAGAGATATTTTTCTGCGCTTTTTTGGGCGGGCATTTTCCTTTAGCTGGTGTTTATTGGCGGACTTCGTTGGGATTGGGTACTGAATGTTTTTTGGATGTCATCCAAGCACACAATAACAGTGGGCTAACCCTGACTACATAAAGTGGTCAACTTTGACGACAAGCGCCATTGCCGCATCACGTGATACCACAACACAATCAATGTTATAGGATTGGTTTGGTTTGTTTTCAAGCATGATGGATGAATGGATTGAAGGGGGGTTGAGTTCCATGGCGGGGAGGACTCTGGAAGTTAGGCCAGAGCAACCCCCATTGTTCACCCTCTAGACATAGGTCCCAATCGGACGCATGAGCCACACAACATATTTACAATGCTTACCTTGATGATTGCATATTTTCTCCTCACTTTCTGGCCGTATTCACTGCTGCAAAAAAAAACTTTTTTTGGAATTTTAAACCACTGAATGCACAACATTTGCTTTGTGCTCACGCTATAAATCTGTAATGTCACGAAAAGCTCGCTGTTAACGTGAAGCTACACGGCGAGAGTCTTTGGCCTTCAGAGACCACTTTTTTGATCTCTGGAGACCCAGAGTGTGTACATTTCACGCTTTAAAACGCACCCGAATATCAAATTAAATTAATCAATTTTTGTCCAAGTGATATTTTAATCGCTTATAATTAAACACATTCTGACTATAGCGCGAAAGAGAAAAATATAAAATTTGTCGCCTTCTTTCCTATAGGAAAATGGTAATACACTCAGCCTATTGATATAAGTCAGTTGGTCGGCATAGAGCTTCTAATACATTTTCGCTCTGATCTCCTCGACCATTCAAGTACCTTTTCACAACAGTGGAAGGAATTTTTATACCTTAAAAATAATTACAATTGCGAGCTTGATTTTTTCTCTTTTTTTTGTTTACAATAATTATATATTTAATTGTTGAACACACCTCAACTTTGTCCAACGTATCAAAACACAAATCTAATAGATCTTCATTGTCTGTAAATCTTCTTTTCATCTCAGCTGTTAGTATGTCTACAGTTTCTTAACACTAGACGACACACGCTCCGATAAACAGAGTGGAAAATTAAAGAGTGTTAGTAATTATAAAAGAGGAACTCTTTGAAATTCAATCGGCCTTACTAAAAAGGAAACAAACTGGTCCTTAAGCATTATTTTCGTTATCTTTTTAACAGACAAATAATAATAAAATTCGGAGATGTATGAGAAAACGAATCTTCTTATACCGGTACCAAACGAATTATTTATATTGCATGATGTTCCTATCTGTAGTCCATAAACCACCCTGTAATTATCGTATGGTCGGCTCCTGTAAATATAACTGTTTTGCATGTCTCTAGCAGTACAATTTGGTCTGTTTATTGCTTGAGCATTTAATGCAGGTAGGTAGTTTTTGTACCGGAATAAGAAGTATTCTTTTTTGTTATGAATTTTTGCATTTAATTACCCGGAGCGGAGAATAAGGTTGCATCGCACTAAAAAGCAGCTGGGCTTTCGTTTTTTTTTTTTATTATTCTATATAACTAAACTAATATTAAAATAAAAAATAAAAGCATTTAAAAAAAATATTGAATATATTTACTACCTTTTGAAAATTACCACAATCACACGAGCGTGGCTACCCTGGTAGACAACGCTCATAAGTTTACAAAATTTTAGTACCGCTGCAGGCGGAGGCTCTTATGTTAACTTTTTAGTTAAGTATACATTATGTGGTCGTACGACAACTAACTATTTTACTGAGCGCTTCGATGAAGTTCTTCGCCAACTCATCTATCAGCTCATCAATAAATTGGTACTGATAGGTAGATCTAATGAATCTAATTTACGAGTGAAAGGGAGATAAGTGGTATCGCGCTAAAAATTTCCTTTGTCCTTTGCTATGCGCCTTCGAAGTGCGGACTGAGTTTAATGTTTCTTCTTCATTCCTTTGTGAAAAGCGAAGCGAGGAAAGTGAAATATAATGTAAAGTGAAGTGTAATTGAAGTCGTCCAGTTGCAGTTAAGTTTAAGTGTTTTTTAATCATGCGAAAGTAATTTTTTATATTTTTATGGATAGTATATTCCTATTTAGAAAACCAGTAAAAATATAACCAATTTATTGATGATATTTGTTATATGCATATATATTAGCCACATTGCAATAATAATATTTTTTTATGGTTGCGATTGCGCGTCGTATCCCTGCACGAAAGTAGTATAGTTGTACTATCGTGCAGGCATATGATATGCGTGATAATCCCAAATCTGTTATTTTCTGAATTTATTTAAAAACTATATCACCCCTGATTATCATGATTACGCTCAGCGATGAGGTATTTGATTTACTCGCCAATGAGAATCATGATTACTCTCAGCGATGAGAGATTTGACTTATTTACAAGGGAGATCATTCAATTGCTCATCATATGAATGCGATGTATATAAGTGAGTTTAGTCCCAGTGCTAGAACAAAATTCAGCATTACATTCTTTATCCAACGAATCATCAAGAGCTCATCAGTGCGCTCATGATGATTGGGCTACCACGGCATTTGTAGCCCAGTTCCACTAAACTGAACTTTACACAGGCGTACAAGCACACCAAAAGATAGCAAATTACTTATTGCCTAGCCTGGTTATTAAATAAAGCCTATCTAGGATTTCAAGATTATATCCCAGCAGCGTGAAGAAAGGGAAAGCACCCCCGCGCGTGTGCTCTAGTGTTAATATTCCACTTTTAATGACCGAGCTGAACCATAGAGTACAAAGTCCTCCAAAATTCTTTTTTAAATTTTCTACAATATTCTCAGCTTTTTCCCGTTGGGAACTTTCATTTAAGACCTCATGAACTATAAGCATTTGAAGTTGAAACTTTGCCGGTTCACCCCTCAGAGAGCTTGCGCCTCCCGATAAAATGGATAGGGGGAAAGAAACGCGCAAAGAAGAAGTATGTAAATACCAAGTTTGGTAAAAGAGTGTTTTTCGAAATTACTCCTCCATTTTCGAAATCCGAAATCGAAAGTACCCTATGGAACAATAAATTATGTTGTGAATCCAATCACATAAGAATCATAGTTTGTTGGTTAAAAAGCGTAGGAGGAGATAGATTTCTACGAAAATACGAAGTGGGTTGGGGTGAATAAATAGCTTTATTTTAATCTCGTGTTTGCGAAGAACCGTTACGTCGACGAAATTTGCCACCCAAACAAAAAACGGTCACAACAGACCGCTAATGCATTCCCAAGAAAGACGGGGCAAAATATATGCAAAATTAAGGAAGGGGATGTGTATGACCCAATTCCCAAAAAATCCTTTTTTAACGGTAAAACGGTCCGTATGAAGTTTACAGGATCAAAACAAGAACATCTCCACTCGATCACACTCTCTTCCCTCTTTAATTTGATACTCGGACAACCCCTCGGGGGACAAGCCAGCCCCCCAAACCCCAAGAAAAATTTTTCTTCATCTATTCTTCGGTAGAAGAATATCACAAATTCAACTAAACAACCGCATTCCTCTATGGCCATCCCACGTAAAAGTATTTTCTTTATGAATTTTTAAATTACCATATACCGTAAAATCATGAAGTACTATTATTAACAACATTTATTTTCGTTCAGTGCTGCTATATCTTTTTGTAAAGGATATAAAGCATTATGCTTCATTCGGCATCAGAAAAAACGGTTGCTTCGTTCTCGAGATGTGATTTTTTGAAAATGACGTTTCATTGTAAAATCACGTAGTTTCTAACCTCTCTATATGTAAGCTATAAGCTCACATTCAACACATTCAAAAGCTCGACGACATATGGACGATTATATTCCGGAGTAGCTGGTAGCCCATAGTAAAAATGGTTCGGAGTTGCTGATAGGTCATATTAAAAATTGTTTGGAGTGCAAAGGATTATGCCTGATAAATTATTGTCAACAAATTCTTTGAACTGAGCTTATCTGGAAAGCATTTCGTATGTAAAAAGAACCCCATCATGTTTTTGAGTCAATAACAGACAGTATGATCCGCACATTAAATGACTATACTCTTCTTAAAGCTTCTTAAAGAAAGGCGAGGTATAGGTTGATCATTTTCAACTTAATCATATAATTATTAGTTCCGTAAGGTCAAAATAGTGTAATAAATTTCTAGCTGCTGCCATCTGTCGGCAATTATCCAACGTCATTTTATGCTCAAACCTAATTTCATACCAGCAAGATATTACTTATTGATGGAAAGCGGATATCTCTATCTAAACTTATTATTTATTCAAAATGTTTACATAGAATGAAGCTTCTCATGTGCAGTGCCCGAGAAAATATTTCTGTAATTACATATATTTGTTATCTTTAATTTAATTGTAAGTTAACGCAAATAAAATTATGATTATATTTTGAAGCACCATCAAGTTTTATATTTATTATCATTTGTTTGCGTAGTTTTACTACTTCATTTCACATTTTGAGTTCGGCAACTTTAATTACAGATAAGATATTATTGAAAGGAGTGGTATACACCATGATTCTTTTTTGTCGCAACCATTGATCAAACATAATTTAATCAATAGAAGACTTCAATACAAACAGAAAATGTTAGAACGATATCGTAAATATCTCAATCTTTTGTTACACACCTCTTATTAGCTTCACTTGTATATCACAGTGATCTCATTGCGGCAGTATCCTCCATTACTTCCGATGCTGTTCATCCAGACGGAATTCATCCCCTATTTGTTAAAATGCTATTTCCTTTCATTTCATCATTTAATCTTCATATTTTAAACTCCTGTCTGACTTACTCTTCTTTCCCTAGAGCTTGGAAAATCGCTAATATCATACCAGTAGCCAAGAAACCTTCCCCTGAATCAGTTGTTGATTTTCGGCATATTAGCATTCTTTGCTACTTGGGTAAAGTTCTTGAAAAAATTTTGTCGGTACAGATCTCAGAATTTGTCCATACCAACAATCTTTTAACACAATTTTAGTCGGGCTTCCGCTCGCGGCATAGTTGTGAAACTGCTATACTAAAAGTCTCCAAAGATCTTCGCCTGATTCTCGACTCCACTCCAAGAACTTCGGCATTCTTGTTTTACTGGATTTCTCAAAAGCTTTTGATAGCGTGAGCCACTCAAAGCTATTGGAAAAATTATCTGGATCTGTTTTGAGCCCCAAGATCCTATATAAATTGGTAAAGTATTTATTCAGTCCTCAGTTAAGGCATTTGCGATTACTCAATGAAGTTTATAGATTATTATGCTAGAGCGATTGGTTCTATGCACTATTCGTAAACATACACGTATTCCCCCATTAAAAGATGGTATAACAAATAGGAGCATTAATATTGAAGAGAATGATCGCTTGTCGAAAAACGTCAGGTTAAAAACAAGCAAGAATTATGGTCCCTTCAAAACAGGCTACCGTAGGCTTAAACTTCTTGAAACAAGACAACAACAGCCGATAACGCAACGGTCCAAAATAGATTGGAAAAATTTTAATAAGATAAAATAAGCATTAATTTATTTACTGGTAAATTTACTAAAAAGTTTTTCTTCTTTATTATCAGATCATTCAAGGTTTTCTGATCCTGATCCGATTTCATACATTTTTTAATACAATTTACATTTAGTTACAATGTTTTTAGAACAATTTCAACAATTTATCTATTAATTTCATTTCGTGTTGCTATTTTAAGTAAATGGCATTTCCTAGCAGGTTAGAGATGAGCGCAGTTTAGTTAGAAGCCCAGTTGGTGAAACAGTGGCGATAGATATTAAAATTCGAAAGATCTAGACAGATTCGAAGATAGTTGATTGAAAAGCCTTCTTCAAATAGATTGGATATTTGTCAGCAATAGAGTAGAACATTTTTTAAATCAGTCCGAATTCAATTGGTGATATCGTAATCAATGATAATATAATCTAGCAGATTTTGTATACGGCGGATCCTTGTCTGAAAAGGGCATTGACCATACGATTGTCACACGCTACTTATCTCTTTAGAATTTGTTTTGAATTTTATCAATTTTTCTCATTTTCTCTATTTAATATCTATTGACTAAAAAACACAATTTTTATTGGGGTTATTTAGAAACAGATATGAATTTAAATTTATTTTTGAAATTGGAATATTAAATTATTTGAATTTTCATAGCAATAACAAATTCATTTGTCTCTATAATGTGACCTAATTACGAGAAGATGCATGACAACATAAATTTTATTATTAGTCATCAGAAATATAACTCCATTAAAAATCTTTTAGCTATATGAACGTGGACATATGTATGTACTTTATCGCCTGACTTCAGGGCGCCTTTATCTTACCAAACTATAATAGCTTGGGTAACGAAAATGGTAATCAGATTCCATTCTAAGCTTTCTTCGTAAATAACAATTATTCCGAGCACAAAGAAATCGGGTTTGATGCATTTTAAGTGAAGAACGCGCGTGCACGATGAAACTTTAAACGACTCCGACGGGCAGGCGTAGCCGATGGTTGAATTAAAACAATGATAATATGTACTTACTTCGGTCTTCAAAGATTGTGTATTGTTTACCTTTATGTATTTGAGTCGTTTGATTTCCTCGAAACAGCGCAGCGTTGTTAAAACATCGATCCTCTAGTACTGGGATGGACATTGATACCTTGCATAAAAAGGTTGTGGTTTTAGACTGTCGTGATGTATCAGGGCATTCCTTTCGAACAATATTCGATCGTATGCAGATGACTTCATGTACAAAATTGTTGCTATTATGCTCCATCTCCATTATTATACGAACCGAACTATCTGGTAAGGTAAATGTTTTGTATTATCCATAATTGCGTAAATATATTCCAAGAGTGTCGTCCCTTTGGCGAGAGACTCTTTAATTTACGACATTCTTCATTTATAACTAGTCGTTACGAATTTGTTTTCTTTTTGTTTATTGGAAAATTTATAGTTATATTTGATACTTTGGTGTAGAGCCTTAATGAAGTTAATACTCACACGTCAACATACTCGTCAACCAGAGTTCCCATCTTTTGAAAATTTTTGGCGAGGATGATTGTCAATTTACTACCCTTTCGGTACGGAGCAACTCTCTTGAAAAGCGATCTGTGTGACAAGAGCAATAACCGAAACTTTTCTCCTCTGAGGGAGTTTAGAAATTTTATGATCCATATGCCAAACTATATGTTTTTAATGAAAAAATTGAGTATTAGAATAGAATAGAATATTTGTATAGTTGGAAGATATACTACAAGATTAACAATATTTTTCGTAGTACCAATTTACCTGTTATAAATCTAATCTCAATACAAGACTCCCACCTAAAGAGCTATGGAAAAACCTTCGTGAAATTGGGGTTGGAAAATCTCACAACAACGAATGCCAGCTGGATCCTAATAATTTAAGTAGATGCTTTGTTATAAATCCCAGTTCTAACTTTTCAGGCACTCCACCATCAGCAGCAGCTCCGGTACCTTCCGCTAGTGTGCAAGATAGTACAGTTGTATTCAACTTTAGGTGTGGCCTTTGATGAAGTGCTAAAGGCTGCATACTCGCTCAGTTTTAATGCTACGGATATGGATGAGATTCCACCACGCTTTCTCAAAGGTATTCTACCTCACATACTCTCTTATGTTCCTCATATATTTAACACTTGTATCCTAAAAATAGGAGTGTTCTGTCTCCTGAGGATTTTCGCCCAATAAGCCTCCTCTCATTCACTTCCAAAATATTTGAAAAGCTTCTGAACTGGCAAATGATGAACTACGTAGCTGCTGAAAATCTTTTGATCCCTTGGCAGTCCGGCTTTCGGGAAAATCATAATTGCACTACAGCTCTCCTCAAAGTTACTGATGATATAAGAATTGGTATGGACTCTGACTTGGCTTCCATTTTAGTTCTTCTTGATTTCCCCAAGGCCATTGATTCTGTTGATCATGCAAAATTATGTTGTAAATTTAGCAATATTTTCAAGTTTTCCTCACTGAGTACTAAACTCATCTGCAGCTATCTATCTAATCGAGATCAAAGGTTCCGTGTGAATGGGCTCATTCCACGCCAATCAGGATTAGGTGTGGGGTACCACAAGGATCTACTCTCGCTCCATTTCTTTTTGCACTGTTTATAAATGATATTGTATCAGTACTCCAGCATTCAAACATTCTCCTGTACGCAGATTATGTACAGTTATACCTGTCGCGATCCGTTGGGCTACTAGAGGATGGTATTTGCAGAGTCAATGAAGATCTGGAAGCCGTCTCATCCTGGGCACTTTTGAATGGCCTGACTCTTAATCCAGTGAAATCTCAGTCTATTATTATTTACAAATGTGGACTGGATACTCGCGATTTCTCGCCTGTCCCCTACTCTGATGTCATTAAACATTTGGGATTATCTATGAACAAAGCACTCGCTTGGGATGAACATGTAAATGCAGTGGTGGGTAAAATCTATGGCGGCTTACGTAGCCTGTGGCCATCTGCTTCATTCACGCCACAACAGGTTCGACGGAAGCTTGTTAAAACCTTGCTGGTACCCTTAATTATGTATGGAGTGGAAGTGTATGGCTGTATGAATGCAGTATGCTCGCGCAAACTTAATGTTGCATTTAACTCGTGTATTCGCTACGTTGTCAACCTTCGTAGATACGATCATGTATCCCCCTTTACCAACCACATTTTGGGTTGCAGTTTGGATCAATATCTTAAATACCGCACAGTACTCTTTCTTTTCTGCTTAATGTACAACAAGCAGCCTCGGTATCTTTTTGAAAAACTTAATTTTGGCACATCGTCCAGGTCAAGGTCGCTAATCGTACCCAGACATATCGTCCTGCAGAGCCGAAGATCATTCTATGTTCACGCGATTAATCTCTGGAACTCCTTGCCTCTTGGAATCAAACGAATAAACAATCTGGCCGCCTTCAAGGCTGAACTTTTCAAGCACTATAAAAATATATAAATTACTACTCCTCTCGTTATCTGCACATAAATGTAAGAAATTCGAGCGATTTCTATTTCCTTGTATTATATATATTTTTTGCAACTATTCTCTGAGGTACCAATTGTTAGCATCTTATAAGTAATTGTGCAGTACGTAAATAAAATATTTCATTGAGTTATTATTTATATGCTCTCATACATTTAATTTAACACTTGCTTATAATTAAGATCAGACTTGCTTTTCTCTTTCCCTGTTTCTTTTTTTACTAAACAAATTATCTGTTTTTTGTACATGTAAATGAGATATTATATCTTATATGTATATCATAGTGAAATTTGAGTGGAATACAATAATACAAGAGAAAATTAAAAAAACTAATCTAGATTAAATGTTAAAAAAATACAACAGAAAAAAAAATAAGAATAAGAAAACAGCGAAAGATATTAGATGAAAAGAAATAAAAAACAATGATAACAAATAAATAATGAATAAATAAGTAAAATTAAGATAAAAAACAAAATATGAACAAAAAAATTATAGCCAATGAGAATGAATAAATACGATAATGATCAAATAATAATAATAATTTGCGCCGATGTGTTATTATAAAAAGAAAAGACAACAAAGCTACTTATGTCAAAAAATTTACAAGAAGACGCCTAAAAGTGCCGATCGAGTTAGCCTTCTGGATGTTGTGTGGTAAGGAACTCCACATTCGAGTAATTTGAACAATATACATAAGATCTATCAAAAACGGAGTTCTGAAAACGTGGAATTAGTACTTTGTAGCATCTGGTAGAGTTCAAGGATTTGAAACATGGTCCTTAAGTAAGAGGACTGAGAGCTGTGAAGAAGTTCAATAGGAAGAGTAATGCTCTACGCTTTAGATATACTTCAATAGAGTAACCTAGCTGTGCAAAATTCGGCTGAGACACATGATCGAATCTTCGAAATCCGAACACAAACCTTACATAATCGTTAAATGCAACAAGTAATTTTCTAGAGCAGTGTGAATCTAGCATCGGGAAAACAAGAGAACTGTGTATGAAATGCTGTAATATTAGAGACTTAACCAGATCACAGCGTAGCTTAGGGGATTCTAGCAGACAAACATAATCGTCGGTTAGAGTTGACAAGATCACAACTCTTCATATTAGAGTTTAAGGTGACTCCGACTTTATCCACATAGGGAATTGAAAAACCATTCAAAAGAATAGGAGGAAGTGATGAGGAGTCAAAAGTACCAAAGGAAAAAGTGATACACTGTGGCTTACTTGGATTTAGTTTAAGTTTATTGTTAATCGACCAGGTGTACATGTGTTTGTAAATCGCAGTTCATTCGAACCACATAGTCTTCAATAAGATCTGGAGGATGGCTGAAATAGACCTGAACGTCGTAAGCATAAATACGAATGTTGGCATCTTGTATTATTTCAGCCAGATCATTAATGTATAGACTGAAGAGTAGAGGACTAAGAATGGACCCTTGTGGTACTCCACAAGACAGAGGAAGAAAATTTGAGTAATTATTGTCTCCAAGGGTCCTTGATTAAATGAAGAGTTCGACACGGAAAATGGAATTTATTAAACAATTTATTTAGAAATTTTACATGGCAAACACTGTCGAAAGCTTTGGAGAAGTCTAAAAGCACCAGAATACAAATTTCTCTTCTATCAAGTGTAACGCGTATGTCTGTTGTGACTTTAACGAAAGCACTTTCGCAACTATGCTTGGGTCGAAATCCAGACTGAAAGCTTTTTATGAGATTACTTTGCAGTGTGTACTGTTGAATTTACCAAAGCCTTCGAAAGAAAACAAAACAAGCTGATGGGTCTATAATCAGCAGGAGTTCTAGCCGCAGCCCTCTTAGGGGTAGGAAGTACGTTTTCCATATTTTTCGGAACACCGATTACGTAATGCAGGTATTAAAAATATATAAAAGTAAGTTCATATTGAGCGGCGCAATTAGCTTCACAAAACGGGGTGACATATTGTCAGGGCCGACAGCATTAGATTTAATAGCGAAAATCGCATTCAAGGCTTCAGTTCTATCCACTCCCCGGAATCTAAACCCATTAGAGCTATGAAGGGTATCCAAGACTACCAAGAACAACTGATCATTAATTGTCTTGAGATTGATGATCAGCTATGAAAAATTTGTTAAGTTCCTCTGGGCTCAGGTTCCACTTAGTCATCCTGCCACCATATATGCCAGCAGCATGCAAGTTATGCAGTTATGCAGTTGAACACTTACATCAAATTTGCGCTTATAATACGTACATTTAGCTTCTCGAATGTTTACATTAATTTTGTTCCTTAAGAGTGTGTAAATCTTCCGACTTTCAGGAGTCCTCAATCTACGATACCTGGAAAAAAGAAATTCCAGCTTTGCAATCAAGGATTTTATTTCGGTGCTGAACCAGGGACAGAGGCCGCGTTTTATTGCTCTAGTGCGTACAGGTACATACTTGTCATAAAGGTACTGAGAATGGAACGATTGAGAATTAAACCGGAAGGGTAATAATATTGTATTGTTAATATTGGAGACTCGAATAAGTTTTCGCTATTTTTTCATGAAAATGAATGCTTTATTTTAAAAATTTAGTACAGAACATGTCGTTAGAAGTATTTTCTATCGCTGGCCACTACTTCCTTCAATCTTTCTGGTAGCATCCCACGTCGGAAGCAGGACACGTACTTTGAGGCTATGCAAGAATCGACCCAATTTTTCGCATCTTAATATGAATGTAACTGCTGCTCAGCCAGATCATGAGTCTTCGATTTGAAGAAGATTTGCGACGGGTGTGGTAGGACTTCTTATTTGAGCGTTCCCAAGTAGGTTTTGACCGGTCTTGCATTATGTGGCTGAGCGTAACCATGCAGCAAAATCATTTTGTTGTGCCTCTCCTCGTATTTCGGCCGTTTTTCCGTCAATGCTCGGCTCAAACGTATCCATTGTAGTTAGTAGCATTCTCCCGTGATGGTTTAAGGTTTGAGCAGGTCATAAAACCCTACACCTTGTTACTCCTACCAAACACAGAGCATGAGCTTGGAACTATTGATACTCGACCTTTCCGTGGATGTTGGTGCATGGTAGGGATGGCCGATACCGATACAATATTCGATATATCGATATTTATCCCCCTACGATACAGGTAATTCGTATCGATATTTTTATACTTTAAATATCGTTGTATCGATATTTGAATAGCTGTATCGCAATGTTCGAATCGCACTTTTCATACAATTTTAGGCCCGACATGAACAAACATGAGAGATGCCTTAAGAGTCGCATTATGATACTTTGAGCGATTTTTTTCTATTAACCGGGGGAGAGCTTTGGCGATGGGATGTATTTTGAGAGCGACTTTCTTGGATGAAAAAAAGTGGATTTTTTCCTCTCGTGATTGTGCGAAACTGGTGTGTCGTAGAAAATGACTTACTATGAGAAAAATCTCTACATGTCCCTGAAAGAAAGAACGGAAAAAATATATGCGAAATGCAGTAAGTGGGGTGTATGTTACCCAAGTGCATGAAAGTAGGTTTTTCGACGACAAAAACGTTCCGAGAAAGTTTTCTGAATCAGGAAAAGAGTACACCAGTTGATAGTACTCCGAGACCTTTAATTAGATATGTAACAACATAGTATGCATTGCATAGTACTATATTTATACATATAATAACAAATATCGTATCGACGATACTAAGGATATCGATATTTTAAGAGCCAATATATTGGTGTATCGATATTTAAAAAAAAGAATTTGACATGTTTAACACAATGAAAAAATTGGTGTTTACGCTTCCGCAGAATGATATACATATATAATGTTATTTCAGGCCTAATGGCGGAGTTTCACGATGAAGCTGGTTGTAGTATTGCCCCATGCAAAAGTGCTAAGATAGCGTCATCTGTCGGGAAACTGCGAGAGCTTATTCAAGTCCGCAATAATATTTAGCATTGCAAAAAAGTCATTATTAATAATATACGATAATATTTACTACTGAGGACCTCTAGCACGTTTTTTTTTATATTTTTATACGAAGCTAGTTATGAGCTTGCCTCGTCTTGAAGTTCATTTGCTTTGCTCATCAAAGCTAGATTCGACAAGCACCGCTACCAGATATAGCGAAGAATTTGTTCTGCCTAACTTATAATCACGTAACAGAACTTTAGTTTCAGTGAGAAGCCCTTTAGTGGCTAGAAAGAGACTTAAGAAAGGTAAATCAAAATGTACTGATGTATGCAACAAAATTAAAGGAGAGGATATTTAAAGTCCCTCAAAATAACTGAAGAAGTCGAAGCGGTCAAAGTCGGTGAAGAAATTATTATGCAATTGAAAGACAAATTCGCAAATACGCAGATAAATGCCGATAATATCAAATTCTCTTATATTTGTTACAAATACGGTCCGTCCGCAAGATCAAATATGAATTCAACATAAATTATTACATAGAGTTCTCAAAGCAAAGCATTGGTAAATTGGTGGCGAAATAACATCTCGATACGATGAGCAGATCTATTAGTTCTGGACCCCGGGAAATAACGCCCAAAAGTGATAAGGGAAGTGATAAGGGAAATAAAACCCAAAAAGTTCGGGTCCTATTTCCAAATGAAATAATGCGCGAAAGAAAATGTGAAATAAAACCCAAAGTAGGTGAAAAAAGGCCCAACAAAAAAGTGAACCAAAGCCCAAAATTCAAGTCAAGAGAACAAGCAAATGAAATAAAGTCCAACATATTGATCATGATGTGTGTTAAGTAAGAATGCGTCGCGCGTTGAGGGCGGGGACTGGGCGGTGACTAGGGATGCAGGGCGCATTGATATTCGATTTAAAGTAAGTACTCGACGGGTGTTTCGGCGGGGAGGGGGCGGCGGCAAGGGGTGCAGGGCCACGCGCGACGAGCTCTTACTTTACACCAGACCTGTAAAATTCCAAGTACAAGTACCAGTATCTGGACTTGAAATATTTTAAGTACAAGTACAAGTCCCGGTACTGATACTTAAACATTTTTCAAGTATAAGTCCAGGTACTGGTACTATTTCTAGTACTTAAGTACTTTACAGGTCTGCTTTACACACATCGTTGGGAAATATTTTCTTCCCAAAAAGTGTGAAATAACAACCAACAATTTTGGACATAATTTTACATTTGACGCGTTAAAATTTATAAGGAACTTTTGGATCTATTTCACTAATCACTTTTGTGCGTTATTTCCCGGAGATTTAGATCTGTTCCTTTGAGCACTGCCTCGGTAGAGCCACTCGTGTTGGTAACTTGAGAGGAGCAAGATGAAGCTAAGAGCAGTTTCAATAAATTTTATAAACCCGGAATATTACTTTGGATATACGGTGGCTTTAAAAATGACTATATTCAAAGCAGGGTCAAACACCTTCGCACTTTTTGGTGTATAGGCCAATAAGACTTAAAGTCTTCAAAATAAAAATGTTAAAAAGGAGGTCCTCAATTGTAAAAAATTGTATTTAAAAAAATACTATTATATATTAACAAAAAAAGTGTCCTTCCATGTTGCTGCATTTGTAATGAAAATTATATTAAGTATTTAGCTCCATTTGACATATGGCACATAAAGATCGGTTGCTTCATTCAAGAGATACGATTTAAGCTTAGAAAGCCGTTAATTAAAAAATTCGTGATGAGTATATTCGTCTGAGAGCGTGTATTTTTCCAATACATGGGCCATGATGAGTATTTTTCTGAGTGCATATATACGCCGGCGCCCATAGTACTCAAAATTTTTACCACAAATAGTCGCCTTCTCGTCTAACATCATTAAGTCAAAGAACAAAGGATAAAATGCATTTAGAAATTTTTTAATTAATTTATTTAACAAAACATAAATGGAATTGATTTTTTGATAGATAATTTTGTTTATGACTTATATATAATTATAAAATTCTAATTATTATAAATTAAATGGAACAAAAATTAAGTTCTGAAAACGCCTCACTTTCTCTAGTCATTTCATGCATTCATTGCAGAAAGTATCACATCAAAACTCTTATGAATATTTCTTAAATTAAAATTTTTACTTTTCAATCAATAAAATAACATAAAAAATACGTATAGGATAATATGGTCAACAGTGGTTCACTTTTTTGTAAGTTGCCTCATTTTAAAATTTATCTTTTGACTTTAATCCGTGTTCTAGTTATGCCTGAATTTGTAAATATCATAATAAAAGTTGTGTAATTATGAAATAATTAACCCATTTATTCCCAAAGTTCTCTTTTCCGAAAATTTCGTTTTTTCTTTAAGTTTCACGATATTTTGACATCAAATAAATAGTAAATGTAGAAAAAAAAAGGTTAGTAATAGTGAAAGATTGCAGCGTTGCGTAAACGCAACACTGGGCAATTTAAAGCAAAACATGATTTTTCTTAAAAAGTGCAACAATTCAATTTGATTCCAATAAACAAAATTGACATAAATATTTGTGTTAAAATAAAAAGTTCGTTATTATAAGAATAAAACAAAAGACTTCAAAAGCACATTTCAAAAATGGCTTCACTTATTTCAAATTGCTGTAGAATTTCTCAAAGCAATGGCTATGTAGAGCAATCCTGCAGACTTTGCACCTCATTACAGTTTGACTTTTGCATTCTTTGCATCGAAGTCTCTTTCCTCCTGTACCATAACATGAGCTCCACTTGATAAATGCGAGGGAGGTTTTGTTAATCGCCCTTTTGTAGGTACTTTTACATATTTCGTCGGAAGCGCCTCTGCTAGCGGACGCCTAAATTCTAGACCATCAAGTTTAGCGCCGAAATTTTTAGCAACAGAATGTGCATTTGTTACTGCAAGACCTATCATCCATGTGACAATTGGAGCATACCATTTCTTACCCCGAATACAGATTCGATAATTCGCAACATGATTATCGAGTAAATCAACACCCCCCATGTTCTTGTTGTACAGTTCTACGACATTTGGTTGCTTTATATCGCATTTTTTTCGTTCTGTATGAACATATCGCCTCACTGAGCCAATAGGATGTACTCCATTAACATTTGACAGTATGGTTACCACTTCATTATCCTTCCAATGGGTAACGATAAGGTCATCCCTTTTACCGATAAAATGTTGGTAACCTCTTATTTTTTAATTGAATTTTTTCTTTTCACAAATAGCTATATTTTTTAGACGATTTTCATGAAGAGTACCTGTAGCGCTATATTTAATTTCTTTGAGCTCGTACATTAAACTTGTGAAAAAATTATCGAAATAAAATGCAAAGTGAACTTCGGGAAATGTCTTTTTCATGGTATTCGCAAATGTCAGAACAACATCCTCTCCAAGAGGAACTGCCTTGTCTCTAACTCCAGATCGGCCTTGGTAAATACCAAACTTTTAACAGTATCCCAATCGACTAGCTGCAACCCAAGCCTTGTAACCAAATCCCACCGGTTTGTTCCTTATAAATTGTTTGCAGGGTTTTCGTCCATAATAAGGGATCATTGCTTCGGCGATGGAAATATTCATTTCCACCGGAGCGTATCGTAAAATTTTTTTGTTTAGGTGAGAGATAAAGATCGGTCTCCGAAATTGAGGTTACCATTATCTATGAAGTGTAAATTTGTGAAAATCCTCTCAAATTTATTGCGTCCCATCCATTTCGAAACCATTAGATTGTGGGAATCTTCCCTTTCTTCCCAGAACATTCTTCTTCTTGGTAACGGAGCATAACTCGAGGTAAAATCAAGACTTCACAAAAGGCATAGAAATCATCTCTGTTTATGCACAGAGAGAGAGAGAGAGAGAGAGAGAGAGAGAGAGAGAGTGTTTTTATTTTTGGTGGCATAGGATGTAGTTTCACGAACTAACGATTCCCCAAATTCCTCATCAAAAAACAATTGGAAAAAATCCAGAGGCGTTGACTCAGCAGAGAGCTGTAGTGGTGGACTGTTTCCAAGAAAAAGAGCTCAAAGGCAAATCATCCTCATTTCCTTGAACCCAATGCTGAACAATTTTCCGTTTGGGCTTGGTAGTGCATGGAATAACTATTTCAGTGTCGTCGTTGATGGTAACCTCAGCTTTTGCTTGCAACTGATTACTCGAAAAATGCCTTGGATTTTCCTCTTCTTCACTCCCAGACTCCTCATCAGTAAGATAATTTACGGGTGGGGGAGCCAATACAATTTCATCCGGGCAGGAAATCTGCTCCGGTAAATTGTCAATACCATCTAGAATCTCTGAAAGAGTCAATGTTGCGTTTACGCAACAGACTAACAGAAGCAAGAAAATTAGCATGCTAAAACTTTTATTTTTTCAAAAGCATTGAGTTTTTCACTAAAATGACTAGTTTTGATCATGTTAAGCAGAAATCAGTATCGTACATAAACTAAATAAATTACCAGTAATTTTTATCAGTAGAGCTCATGTTGCTGCGAGTCCAGATCAAAACCAACTCAAGTAGAGCCCAAAGTTAACTTAATAATAAGCTAAGAAGTAGGCGACATTTCTGAGTGTTTTACATTTAAATGTTCACGACAAGAAAAGGAAGAAAGAAATAAAAAAAAATAAAAAAAAAAATAAATCAAACTCTCTTTAAAACTTTTATGAATAAAGATAAAAAATGTGAAAGCGCAAATTGCATGCAACGAAACAGAATGGAAAATATTTCGTTTTCGTAAATAAATGAGAAGTGGCGGAGTTTTCACGTTTTACTTCATAAAATGTTCCCGCGCTTCAGTGAAAACCGGTTTACATGAAATAATCACCATGTTTGGTCACATGGTGTTGCTGTAAATGGACACTACAAGATGACGGCAAGACGTGGTTAAGTTGGATGGTGTGTGGGGCTTTTGCTTGACCGCGTTTTAGGTTCTTATCTCAACTAAAACGTGGTTCTTAAACCATGGCAAAACTGATGGTGTATGGCGCCCTTAAGAAACTCAAATAAAAAAAACAATTTTGATGCGAACATAGGAGTATTAAGAAATATTGCAGACTCTCAGGCGTAAGTTTACACACATTACAAAGGGTGCAGTCTTCATTTTGACTATCGTTGCGCAAACACAACACTGGGCATAAATGGGCGTTAGAGATACTGCTCACCAAGGGTAGTATATTGTAGATCGCCTTTAGATGCACAATACATACCAGTGGTAAATTAAGAAGTAGGAGGAGTATACATTTTCGAATTTCAATTTTGCAAATAATTCAACCTTCAATTCTTATGTCTAATAAACAGTGCAACTTTAGATCTAGATTTAAGTTTATAGCGGAGCGACTAACTTTTGAAATTGCACTATATCCATTCATTGGCTTATTGTCCACTGCTTTCCTTTATAGTTAATCCAATAATTTCACACTTTCTAAGAAGAGCAGTATTTTTTTGGATGAAATTTCTCGATGACGGCAGGTTTTAAAAAGTATGAGCCAAAAACCTGGAATCTACATTGTGCACTGACATTGCATTTGCATAAGACATGCTCTGATGTTTCATCCTCTTCGAGACATAACCTATATGTATTAATGTATTATATGCCTATTCGATGCATGTGTTTAATAAGTAGTTTGCAGTGTCCGGCTAAGCTCCTGTAATTATTCTGAATTGCTTCCTAGATAGCCTTAAAAGGTCTTTTCTTGATTGTTTGGAACCTATCATTGATGTCCATATCTGAGCCATTTGTTTGTGGATTAGTATGGATAGTTTCACGGTGTAGGTATTATAGGAGATAACGAAAAATCGTTCTGGCTCGATAAGTAGCATGGATGCTCTTCTTAGTCAGTGTGTCTGCTTTGTCATTCCTCAGCAAAAGAAGATAATTATGAATCAAAAAGCCAAATATACTAATAGGGAATGTGATTGGAGTTATTACTGTATGACAAGAAAAATTTATAAGGCAGAAATAAAAAAGGTTAAAAGTAAATATAATAGACAATCTATAAGTGATTGCATTGAACAAAAATACATGTAGAGGGTAATTAGAGCTTTGGTGCTTAAGGAGTCAACAAAAGATATGAACGTCATTAATTTTAACGGAATAATAGTTCAAGATAGCCTAGAAATTGCGTTTATTTGAATAATTGTATATAAGAAATGAAAGACGGAAATAACGGATTTTTCTTGTAGGAATATGATAATAAACACTAAGAATCAAGTTCCAAGCGATTTAAGTGAAACATTAAAAGGAATAAAGCATAAACAGGATTTTAACAATATAATACCAAACATACTGCTAGATTGTTTTGATTATATAGGACCAGAAATGCTTAGCATAATTAACAAGTCATTAATGACATGTATATTTCCAAGTAGATACTTGGGAAGAAGCAGTGGTGTCACCAATTGTAAAAATGGGAAAATTCAGAGAAATGTGAAAACTATAACCCTATCAATGCTATGCCAATGTATGACTCCTACATCAACAACTCGATTAATTTGTATTCAGAAGAAACCACTTTTGTGGAACAGCTATTAATATGGTGTTAACATCTTCGAAGGAGAAGTGTTCAAGGAAAATGAAAATAGGATTTATCTTTTTGGATATGAAGCGAGCGTTCGAGACTGTAGACAGATTTATATTATTAAATAAATTTCTAGTCCACGGAATAGGAGATAAAGAGTATGAATGGTTTAAATATTATATGTCCAATAGATATCAACGAGTTAAAGTTAACGATAAACTTTTAGATAGCATAAAAGTACCTACTGCATGGAGTTCCACAGGGATCAATTCTGGGAACCCCATTATTGCTTATATATATAAATCATATGAAGAGAGCCATAAAACATTTTATAAACTTGGACTTTTCACGGATGATGCTTTAACAACATCGAATGGCACAATATCAGTGAAGTTAACTATATTTTACAAGAAGATATTGTTACGTACGTGGCCATAATTCGTTATTTAAAACGCAATATTTCAGATAAAATTCAAAAGTTTTTTCTTTTATTTAACTTTACTGTTTACTTTTATAAAATTCACAAATAATTATCAAATCAACTCTTCAATCAACAGTTATCGCTAGTATTGTACTTCTAATGATCGCAATCCAAATAGTTTACTTCGTTCACTTCACTGTATGAAATAAGACTCACCTCATGGATGTGAGAAGCGCCGTATTTATTCTCTTCAAATTATCCTAGAACCTTCTCGTAAATTCTATTCTCCGAACCCAAAGTTTACTAAGATGTTACTAACCTAAAGTTGTTTCAATTTCCAACAGATGTCGCTTGTGTCACTTTGTTCTGCGTAACAATATGAATCTTGTGTTTCAGTGGCTTCAAATAAATAAGTTTAAATTAAATATTAAAAAAACTAAATGGATGGTGATAAATAGTGAACTGGCTATAAATATAAGTATTGAATGGTAATGGTAATGGTTAGTAGAATTTAAAAGAAGAATATCGGAATATATTAAAGTATATATTAAATAAGATAGGAATTGATTTGATTTGTTTAGGAATAATTTATTTACACAGAATTACCTAAGAAACAAAGTGTATATATATTGTAGAATTATGTATTAGGTAAATCATGGTAATAAATTAAAATAAAGTTAAAAAGGATATCCTGGCACCCATTGAGGTGTAATAAACAGTGTAAGTAATAACCTCAGATCATAATAGTCATAAATATAACAAAAATAATAATTTCTGGCCTAAAAAATAAAAATAAGAACGAAAAAAAATTAAAATAAATAATAATTATCCTATTCTTGTCTTTAAAGAAACGAAAAATAGGTAGGAAAAGCATTTTTGATTTTAGGAGAATAAACTTTTCTTATTTTACAAATAAAAAACTCGACATATCCGGCATATGAAACTGTTTAGACTTGTTAACTAACGTTATATTCCTTATTATTTGCTACTGCATCCAGTACCGTCGCTTTTATATAGAATAGCAATAGTTTACATTATTAGGGTTTTTTTTATTTTATATTTATCAAATATTTCTTCACTTATCGCATTTTAATCTCCTTCATATTCGTCACCTTTAATTCAGCTTTCATCGTCATCTATGTCATGATACGGTATTTCACTAACATCTTCTTTATCGTCAGATGCAAAAAATTTGTTCCATTCATATTGATAAAATTGTTCCGCAGTTATTAAAATTTGTTGTAACCCAAATGATTTTCCGACAGCAAGAGATGCAGCAGTATATACTTTTGGGGACCCATTCTTAAATTCCGAATAGTTTTAACGTATTCGATAAATTACGAATGGTTGAACCCATTTGTAATATAACGAACAACTTGCGTATGAAAATAACACATAGATATATGGAATTTACCTGCGTTATTCAAGAATAGGGCCCTGCTTTTGTTTGGAGGGTTAATAGTAGCTCCTATTATTATATCGATTCTTTCACAAATATTTCAATAAAAACCACACAAAATACTTGGCAGTTCTCAGGCTTAATAGCTTTGGATTGAAAGGCTTTAATTGTCGAGAAATAGCAGAAGAACTAGACAATCGTAATAATAAAATATAATATTATTTTTTCTCATATTATACAGGGGTGGCGAGCTAATTAGCACACCTAACGAAATAATATATTTATATAAGGATAAAATGCTATGAAACATCATAATTTCAGAAATTCTAATTTAGTATTTGATTTATTTCGATAAATATGTACTTCATATATCTTAAAATATAAATTTGTTTATAAAAAAAAACCAAAGAACTTACACCAAAGATTAGTCAAATCATATAGGCTCAAAATTGGTACTAAAGTGATATATAGTACCTCTGAAAAATGTGATAATTTTATTAAAAACAATTAAAAAAGCTAGAATTGATCTGAGATCAATTCTTATGATACCCTGGATGAATGCTCATTTGTAATTACGTATGGTGACCCATCTGCGCAAGATTGATTTTTGAAGTGGTTTTTGAATATATCTCTAGAACGGTTCGTCGGACAACAAAAATGATTATAACCAATTTTATAGGATTTCATATTCTGAAGAACTTTTCAGTACAAGCTGCCCAGATGGCCTACTAGCCGTGGGCCCACTAACATTAGTTGCTAATTAAGATAGTGTCCAAATATACAGTGAAAAACGAAATTTTTGTATGGCAACCCTACGAAGGAGTTACCCGATTTATCCCATTTTTGAACTTATTTTTTTCATTTTTTTTAAAAGCCCATTTGCAACATTTCAGCTCTCTAAATACACTCGCTCTCGATTCATCGTGAAGACGGATAGCCGGACGAACAGACGGATAAGCAAACATCAAAATAACTTTTAATATTATGCATGGGTGTCCAATCCCATATGCTCTATCATCATTATTTCTAGGTGTTACAAACGGAATGACAAACTTAGTATACTCTTTAGATTTCATCTAGGATATAAAAGGAAATAGTACGTAATTTAAATGATAGAAACTTACCTAATATTTTGTTGGGTACCCTTTCTCCATTGTGCATACCAAGCCAGCACAGACTTCGGGACTAATTTTGTAACATTCTTGACGAATATTATCCCATAATTCAGTTGTTGCCTTCGGTTTATTTTTAAAATACGTCTTTTGATGATAGCCCACAAATTTTCCAACGGATTTATATCGGAGCTCTATGGGGGCCCGTCCATTATGGAAATTTGGCGCGGCTCAAACCACTTCCTAACAATGCAAAGCGTATGACATCTTGCATTATCCTGCTGGAACATTCAGCGGTATACTGATAGTGGTAAATCATCTGAGAATCTGCTTTTTATTTCAAGAAGTCCACACCGTGAGCGCTAAAGCAGCCCCAAACCATGACGTTTCCCCATCCAAACAGAACTGCCTTCCTGGTGTACTTAGCGTTCAGTTCCTTGTTTAGTGGACGTCGCACGTAAGTTCGTCCATCAGGTCCACTCAGACTAAATTTGGATTCACTATTTCAGATGACCGAATTCCAAAATGATTGACATTTGGAACGATGATGGCTTTTAGCGAAATCTATACATTTTCTTCGATTACCTTATGTAACCTTCCGTTTTCTTGAGACTCTGACATCCTTGGAAATTATGTTTCAGTAACCGCTGTCTGATAGTTTTGGCAGAGATGTTAACGCTATACTTTCCTCAATTCGGGCATTTATTTCCACTGAAGTGTCAGCATGCCTAGCTGTCAGGCTGTCCTCTCGATTAAAAGTTTTTCTCGGCCTAGATCGGCTCTGATTCACAAAAGTTCCATGATTTTGGTAGTGTTTGAGAACATTTTCCTCGGACAGCTCATGGTTTTGGCAATTTTGCTGATGTTTTGTTCCTTTTGGAGCAAATTCCAAAAATAGCCTTCTTCCTTCGTAGAACTATTTTTTTTTGCCCATAATTGCTCTGAATTCAAAAATAACGTTCGAAAAATAAAGTAGCTAAAAATAAATTTTTTTTTAATTCCAATGAAGAAATATGTTAATTTAAGGAGTAACAACCTAAATATAACGGTGTGCTAATTAAAATGCCAAAGCAACACGGACACTTTTACTGTTACACTAGTATATCGTAGTACGCTACTGCTCATTTTTTTACTTAAGACGTAATTAAGCAATACGAATGGCACATCTTTCAACAGCCTTTCGACACCTTTTACAGTTAAAAACTGATGAGTGAATCATTTTATGGTAAAATGCAATATATTGCATATTCATAGGGGTGTGCAAGCAGAAAATCTTAGAATTCATTCTTAGAAGGTAATTTTAAGTCATTTCATAAATAACTCGTCGGATACTCCTAACCTCGACCCATGTAAAAGTGACTTAAATTTCCTGTAATAGCATAATATTTAAGTATATCGGCTTGAATCCATCTGAACTGATTTCTACAAACAAATTTTATGACCCGAATAAAAGAATTTTATCTAGAATTGCTTGTTCAGACCAAGAAAAGCAGATAAAAAAGTTTTATAATTTCAGGTATAATAAGAACGTGTGTAAAATTTGGAAAACCTGAAGTAATTTGGATGGAAATCGGCTATCAAAAATGCAGTCAAATAAAAATCTTGCAAATTTTATGATGATCTTCCTTCGCAGCTCACTACTTGTAGCAGCAGCAGTCATTTTTAGAACCTTAACTTTATATTAATAATAAATTAAAGAATCGATTTTCATTAGATACAGTCCATGACACTTATAATGGCGAACAACGGAGCAAAAAAGTATCCGAAAATAAATTTATACCCTAGCCTAGAGTCCAGATGATGAAAAAATCATAGGGCATTCTAAGTTTGTTATTCCGTTTGTTTGTAACGCATAGAACTAATGTTGGTAGAGTAAAATGGATTGGACACCCACCAATATTATAAAAAGTTATTTTGATTTTTCCATGTCCGCCTGTCTGTCCGTCGAGAGCTGTCATTTTGCAAACAGCATTTTTAGAAAAACCACGCTGAAGTAAAAGCGTCGCCCGGAAAGCGGGAGTTCCCGGTTTCAAACCGCGGACAAGGTGGTTGTTTTTTCCTCTTGTATTTATGATTTAATTTAGAATCGTTAAAATAAAAGTTCTTAAAACCATCTATGATTGATTCTAAAAAAATGTGAGTTCGATTCTCGCAGGGGAAAAATAAATAAAATTGTAGATTTTAGCTCGAAAATGAGACAAAACTTCTTCTTAGGGTTGCCGTAAAAATTTCCTGAGGTTTACTAATCGATAATTGACATTTTTCGTCTAAACAGACGTCACATTTCGTAAGGGAGAAATTTAATGTTTTCAATTTTAAAATGTGGTAAAAGCAAAAAAAATTAACAAATGGAAGTTGATTTAATTGAAGATTTGTCCCTTTTATGTACATAAAAAAATATAAGAAGAATCTGAAGAGAAATCGAAAGAAAGATCGGCAGCACTTCCAAAAACTTAAGCTTACTTTCGTAGCTCCTTCCAAAACTTTTCTTTTAGAAGGGACAACCTTTTTTCACATCTTTTTTCTATAATAAAATATGAGTTTTAGCGTTTTCATTAATATTTCATAAATATCATTGGATAAATAGACGCGTCCGTACGTAATGAGCGACTCATTTTGCTTACGGAAATTTGACATTTAATCTTAACGAAAGTTTCCCTATCGAGACGATTAAGGTTATTTTGGGTACGTCTTTTTAATTTAAGGGTTATGTCCGCCTTACACAATTAACTTTATTTACATATACGTTCATTGTAGTTCAGCCTATAGACGTTTTTATTGTACTGGAACATTCTTCAGAATATGAAATGCTATGAAATTGATTATAATCATTTTTACTTTCCGACGAACCGTTCTAGAAATAAATGCGAAAAACCACTTCGATAATCGAAAAAGCATCCGGGAATTCATCCAGGGCATCATAAGAATTTGTCTTGGAAGGATTAATGGACAGAATAGGAGTGCTTCAACCATTAACTAATCCTATCATATATACAGATGGCTCTAAAACGGAAGATGGTTCCAATCGGAGCAAGCATTTTTTGCGCGGAGCCTTACATGGAAATTGCCATAGACCTTGATAGTTATGTACGGCCTTCCAGGCGATCATTGAAGGGGGAAGCTCTCTCCTTAATTTAGACACTGAGAAGAAGGCGATTGGAATCTGTTCGGACAGCCAAGCAGCTGTCAAGGCCTTGTTAAAACCATTTACAACCTCCAAACTTGTATTGGAATGTAAAACTACCCTGAACTCCCTTTCTCGGAACAACAGGGTACTGGTGCTTTGGGTGCCAAGTCACAGCGACATTAGCTGGAACGAAAAGGCGGACGAAATTGCTCGTCTTGGTGCAACCTAGGAGGCGTCCTCCTCCACAACTGGGATCGCAAGACACCTTGCCTCTGATAACTCAGCTTGGGCTGACTGTCAATACTGTCGCCTTTGGTTAGATGGTCCTTCAGGTAGAACTACAAAGGAGCTATGTACCAGACCTAAACCAAACGGAATGAAAAAGCTATTAGGATTAGGCATGCCAACCGTGAGAACCCTAGTGTTAATTCTCAATGGGCACTCTCTTCTTAGGGGTCACATACACAGGATGGTACTTGTTGACGATCCGGTATGCAGAGGATGCGAAGAGGAATCCGAAATGGTTTTTATTTTTTTTTGTCACTGTCCACCTCTCTCAGGAAAACGTTACAGATTCCTTGGCTCACTCCTCCTGGAAGAACTGCACGAAGCCGGTACGGAAGGCTGGGAGTCTGGAGGGTATCGTTGTGGCTAACGTTCAAGGGATCTAGTCTGGATCCTAACGTCGTTTCAATCTACCCAAGAATTGGTCTTAGACCAATTTAAGCTTTATTCCTTGTTTTCTTTTAACACGGTTACATACGATTTTAGGGGTACGCGGTAAACCTAGTCGTATCCGCGAAAAATTGAAACTTTCAGGAACAAAGATGGCGTTGATTAAACTTTTTACAATTTCATAAAATTTTAGGGATTCACTGTTACTACTGATCCATACTAATCCAGCCAGAATACAGCAGCATGACTGTTACTTGTGTTATGACTCAATCTAATGCTTTTGCTTCGGAGACTTGTTTCGTTTTAACTAAAATGTTACTATAATTTTGTTAAAAAAGGTAGGTATATAAATTAGTCGACCTTTGGGAAGCAAGTAACCAAGATCATAATTACTGTAAATGCTTGACATTAATTATTACTGCATCCATCTTTTCCATACTTCAGGACCAGGGAATTTACCTTAGGATGAGAGCGTCTCTTTAATGAATTTGACCTCTTAAAGATTTTGTCGATAACTGGTCCATTCGATTATTTATTATTTTTCATTCTTTTACAGGAGGCTGTAATTATAGTAAAATATGTAAATGACGTACATATAAACACATACGTTGTTTGGAGTGTGGTTTTAACTTTTAAGTATATGATCGTAAAAACTTCAACTTTTTATGTCTACCCCACCTAATTGCGGTTCTTCTTAATTTAGTTATTTGCGATTTTGTCACAGAAATTATGGGCTTGGTGGTGACATTGACATGTCAGCCTGAAGTAAAATGCATCCAAGCAGTCCGACCCAGTTTGAAACTTGTAATGAAATTAAACTGGTCATGGGAATTAATTTTATGTGAAGCAAAAGAGGACAAAAAATGTTGTCAATATTGCAGTTTGTTAAATTTAATTTAGAGTCCATTCCAATTTCATTATAAACCAAAACCCAGAGATGTTGGTACAAACAAGATAAATTTAATTCATTTCTAGAGGAAATAATAGAAATTACGTTATGTTATTTTCCGGTCGAATCACTTCATGTGAAGTGGACTTCCTTTATTATGATGATTGTTGCATTAGCACTGTGGTTTTCAATTTTTTTCAATTCACAGCATTGTATTGAATATAGCAGTAGTAATGTGGTATACCAGAAAATCACAGATCGTGCTATATAAACGTGTCAGATGAGCTTTGAGGGAAAGCTATTTATTTGTTAACAGATTATTTATTTATTTATTTATTTCGAAAAGTTAAGAAGATATTACACAGACAGAATCCAATAACGCAATACCTTAGAATAGTTAATACAGTAAATCATAATAATAAAAAAATAAAAATAAAAAGAAGAAAAATAGTAAATTAATCTAAGACTACAAAATCAAGAACCAAAGCCAAAAAATAATATAATAAACAAAAATTAAAATTAAAGTGAAATAAAATAAACTAGAATTGTAAAACTAAAAAGGAAAATACAAAATATTACAAAAATTCATATGAAAATAAACTATATACAAAAAGAGAAAGAAATCCAGAAAAATAAAAAATAAATGTAGAAAAAAAAGCAATGATAAACTAAAATTTTAAAACTACTAAAAATTCATATAATACAAATTATAGAAGGAAATGAAAATAGAAATTTAAAGCATAGCAAAAAAAGCCAGAGGAAAATACAAAATTTAAGACAAACTAAAAAAAATTAACATTAAAAAATGTTTGATATTTTGAATGAAAACCTATTTCTGGGTCCACTGAGCATAATGTTGGAATTTAGTGATGCAACAAATATGAAAACGACTATTCGTGTACGCTGAATATTAGACAATTAACGAGTATTCGAATATCGGAATGCGCTTGATTTTATGTTTCATATGTTACACTCGACGACTTTCGATTACGTTTAGCACAGTTGACGGGAACTCCCCTAAGATTGAAGTACAGTCCTAGACCTGTTCTTGTGACATTTGTTTGTTTATAATACAATACCAAAACGCTTTATTGAAAGACCCTAGAAGGCCACGTCCAAAAGCAGTGGGTACATAGATTAACATTGGTTACTTAATTATAAGCAAATAATTTGGAAAAACAACAAAAAAGAAAGCATTTAGTAAGCATTTAAAGTGATTTAGCAGGTACTCAACTAGGTAGAAATAACATCTAATTCCGGAGTGTTAACTTAAGATATATATAAATAAAAGAAATTTTATGGAGATTTAAGACCCAGACGAAAGCTATAACTAACTAAAGAGATAATGACAAAAACCAGCCGTGGGTATCAAGTCCACCAATTCTATCTAGAAAATATACTAAAGGAGAAAGTTAAACGGTTAACCAGATTCAGTAATTCAATTGGCCCAAATACCGGCTTTGAATCTACCTACAAATTCAGGCCACACTAATTTTTCTTGTTATTCCTTTGATGCTTCTCCTTCCCCAATTTATGCTTCCTAAAAGGATAAAAAAAAAACAAAGAATTCAACCTTTAAAATAATTTAAAAAAAAAGCATTTATCTAGTGCTAGGGAACCTCCTTCCTTTGGACCAGCGGCGTCGAAACACAACCCCAATTAAATTCATCTGAAAATAAACAAATAAACTCATTAATAATTAATAAATAAAACAAATAAATAGTAAATTCACCAAAAAACCCGTCATGACGACATGACGTCAGCTGGCTTTGCCGCAGTTAGAAATCAATGAAATGCAACTTTAAGATCGAACGTTGCCAGGGCAAGCCATCATGAAGCAGAGACGTAGCGTTTCACGGCGGCTATAAAAGAGCGACGAGCCACAGCAGAATCACCCATTCTCGTTACAGAATTTACTCGGAACGTATCATCCACCAGAATTTAATCGGTTTCCTATCCTTTGCAAAAAATCTAAATTTTGCTTCCATCTAAGTAGGAATTTACTCCTACTGCAGAAATTTACTTCTGCTTTACCTTATGCTTCACCTATACTCCTGTTGCAGCAATTTACTTCTGCTTCATTTCCATCCCACACCTAAGTAGGAATTTACTCCAGATGCAGAAATTTACTTCTGCTTCACCTTTATCCCACACTTAAGTAGGAATTTACTCCTACTGCAGAATTTAGTTCTACTTCATTTCCATCCCACACCTATGTAGGAATTTACTATTGCAGAAATTTACTTCTGCTTCACCTTTATCCCACATCTAAGCAGGAATTTACTCCAGCTGTAGAAATCCACTTCTGCTTCTATTACCGTTCTCACACGGCCAGTACAGACAAAATATCCATTTTTTACGGCTTCACGGCAAACTACATCTCAATTCAGTTTTCACACTAACCTAAAACCAATTCTGCTCACACTGTTGACTTACGCGCTGCAACACTCATTACAACGTTTTTAATTTTCTTAGAAAGGCCCACACGTTTCAGTATATTTTGAACAATCATATCCTATAAAAAATAAGAAATAAAGGAGCAAACACAGTGGCGGCGGCACTGAATTGAGTTGATTTTGTTTTGAATTATTTTAATTTTAATTGAATTGTAGTTAGTTGAATTAGTTTGTAGTAGGTTAGGATATTTTTAAGAACTGAATTGAATTTGTGATATAGTTTTAAGCATACATATTAAAAAAAAATTTATATTTGAATTTTTAAAAGTTGAGTTATCTATTTACAACCGGCACATCCCTTCGCTTGAGCACAGATCTCACATTACCTATTAAAATATTCAAGAACGCGGTCCCTGAATGAACTCTTGGAAGTAGATTCTCTAATCTCTTGGGAGAGAATTCCATAAGGTTGCACCTTGCGAGAAGACCGATCTTCCACCAAAGTGAGTCTGCATTCGACGGACAATGATGTTTAAATATTGCTTTTGTTGTACTATTTGTAAAATTGTTTTATTTATTCTTATGATAGGTCATATTAAAGCTAAATACATATATAAGTATATTAAAATGGTCCTTTTCTAAATGTGACAAAAGTGATATTTGGGAACATTTTAACTGAAATTTTGACAACTGCATTATGGAAACACATGAAATGATTTCACGATACACTCAAAATACGTAGGATAAAGCCAACACTGCAGTGATACCATTCAAGGATTAAGCGATAATAAATGAATTATTGGTTGAACTTGGTTGAGAGTAATGATCAAAATACCATATTTAATTGGAATGGAATGGAAATAGAAACTCTGAATTGCTAAATAAGGTGGGATACCGTTTAATTTTATGTATGCATTTCCAACCATGGCACAGATTGTGGTGTGATTGATCCGTTGTTATCTGAGGAAGTTCATTAGCCATCCACAGCTAATTTATATTTGCAATTATTCCTTTCAAAATGCGGAAGGATTTTTGCTTCAGGCCTCTTTGAAAATCAATGTTCCAAAGAAACACAACATCTAAAGGTCGCAAGAAAGCCTACTATTAACACAGACATCCCAGCGACGAATGCTTTGGAATAAGAGTAGAATAACCGAAAAAAAGTCAAATCTTAAATAAAAAAAATCAAGAAATTTAGGAGAAATATGAAGCGGAAAATGAATCATCATCACTGACATGTATAACATAGACCGCTGACACTATTGAAATTGCTTACATTATAATGGTATCACTTTTCTATAGTTGTATCTTTTTGGTTTAACTACTTTATTCCGATGGAGAAAGAAGAATTTTAAGAACATTTATTTTTAACGATTCTAAATCAAATTTATAAATACAAGAAGAAAAAACAACCGCCTCGTCCGAGGTTTGAAACCGGGACCTTCCGCTTGCCGGGCGACTGCTCTTATTGTAAATTCAATTTTTATTCATTTTTTCCGCGGACGGGAATTTTGTATTTATAAATTTGATTTAAAATCGTTAAAAATAAATGTTCTCAAAATTTTTCTTTCTCCATCATTGACCGATTCTAACAAGTGTAGGTTCGATTCCCGTCCGCGGAAAAATTAATAATACTTTATTCCGCTGAACTTCTATAAAAAATTCACCATACTCCAGTTTCAGTTCAGTGAGTTTTCTAAATGAATATGAATAGAAATAGATGGCAATACAAAATTTTTAATCTTTTTGTTTTTGTTTTTGAAAATGAAACTTGACATTAATGTCGATTTCGATGGGACTTCAGTGCAACACCAGTATTGTACTTTTTCCAGCAGTGCAACACTGAAAATGTTCGATGGGACAATTTTTATAGCAGAAGTGCAACACGAGGTTTGCACAGACTTCCCCTACTTTGCACTAGATATTTTGTCGGTGTTACAAATACACATTAAAGTTGAATTGTCATCTGCTCTGTCAAAGTGTACTGTCGCAATTATTTGTGAAATTTTGGAGTTAAATGAATTAAAAGATTTTCTTTGGGTAATTTGCATAAAGTTTAAGAAGGAATTTCTTTCTATATATCAATAAAGAACATTTATTACGTTTGACAGGTCCGTGTATATAATACGTGTGTCCACAAATACAAGGAATATGACAGAAATATGTTCGATGGATTTCAGTGCTCCCAGTTCTCCGCTGCCAGAAAAAGTGCAACACTGAAATGGTCCCATCGAAATCAATATAACATAATTTTCACACCCCTGCCAACAAAAGTTGAAAAAAATTCAATAGAATATTAAGCAGTCATTGATCATCGTCATCATATGAAAAAAAATTAATGCCTATAGTATGCACTGAATCAAACGGCCGTAGTAAACCTTGCGAAAAGAAGGTAATGTGAAGCAAATGCAAACATGATTGTTCAAATCATCAAAAGCTTGATTGCATCACTACCAACAATAAACATCTCCTCCAGCTGATGATATCATTTTATATACTTATCTGAAGTACAACAAAAAATTACAATTCAGATAATCACTGTGTATAATTGTATTTAAGTAGTCTCTAAAATAGTTTTGTCTATATTTTGTTGTTGTTTAATGCAATTTTTTTTAATTGTGATTGCATTTAGTTTTTCTGTACAATTTATTCTGTCTTTATTGATTGTGCTTGTAATAAAAGGTTACATAACGTGGGCGTCCTGAGTATTTTTAAATTCTTAAAAATCTTAATTCTTTTAATCCCTACATTCATATAAATCTTAAAAATCTAAACAATGGTCTCACGAGCTTTGCACACAGTTCCTTATTAATATGTGTCCTCACTGTGACTCTAATAACAGCAATTAATATATAATTTTAATTTTCTTTATCTTTTGTCAAAGTTTTTTGTTTTTTAATTTTTTTTCTTTTGCTTACTTTTTATTTATGTTCTCAGTTATACTTGCATTTTTGAATGAATTTTTCCTCAAAACCGAGGCAAGTGGTAACAAAATTCCAAGAAATTTAAAATTTAAATAAAGATGAAAAATGATAAAAAAAATATTTATGTAAATCAAATAATTCATTTTAATTAAAAATTGTACATAAACTTCATTGCACGCGTGCTAAAAGGTAATTCCTCTAATATCAATTTGTACAAATATCTAGAAATTTGTAGACAGTAAAACTGCAACCGCTTTGAGCATAGGTTACCACAATTAGTATATAGCATTATATCTGAACCGTGATTTGTAAGTATCGCGTTATACTATAATAATAGGATGTTGGATATGGCAATACTGCTTTTAAGTCGTAAACGGCGACTACTATTTTTAAAGAAATTTGAAACTGAAAAATAATATTGAGTTCTCTATAAAATATCGCATAGTAAACAAAATATAATTTGGTTCTTGACATGACTTCTTGTAGTCTTTATAATACAGATACATGATGCACAACTGGAAGCGCAAATGCCGGGTACCGATAAAGGAGCTTAAGATTTGACAAAAATGGTATGAAAGGGGGAGCAAAGTGCTTCGTTAAGATTGTATGGAGTGCTTATCATTTTGGGTACTTCTCTTCTAACATCCTGTAACACTCTCAAGATTTGGAAACCGCAGAGTGTTATCCTTCAATTGGTCATTAGTGTAACTAGGACTTTTTTCGTACATAGGTTTTAATAAACATTTTGTTTGCGAAGTATACCAGCTCGTGAGTATTCCCAGTTTTGACCAACATTTTTTATGCATTGCTCTGAGCACTTACAAAAATCCGCGCTGATATAGACCTACGCTCATAAAATTTTTTAGCTGACAAGCCCAAACAAACAAATCAATCCAACTTCCACGAAGACGAGACTGCCCAGATACAACTTATTCGAATCGTATTCAACCACCAATAAAGCACACGAATTCTGAAAAAAATGAAGAAAAAATTTGGTTCGTATCCATGATATATTTAGCCGAGATCAGTGAATTGTTGAGGTTTGCTATCTGCTCTTCCATACATCGCTTTCTTGTCTTTCTTGTCTTTCTTGTCTGTGCATAAGGTTTATAAAAATGCAGAGAGTACAGAGAGTCTTTAAGTTACAGAGCCCAAAAGAAACATAATCTAAACATAATTTCCGCTAAAAAAGCTCTGCACACAAAAAATAAAAAAATTAAATAATTCTTCATAAAATAATTCCCATTTTACAAGTCGCAGACATCGCGTCACTATTTTTGAAATGTGTAGTCTTCCTACGTGAAACTTTAACTTCGATCCCAAGAAAGCAAAAAAAAACTAGATTAGCACTTTTAATCTACTGCAAATGCGTAGGACGAGAGCGGATTGTGCATGTAAATTTCTGTCCTACCCTACAGTTACTCATATATTGCGCTAATTTTCTCCCAATATTACTGAAGGCGGTAAGACTTTTTGAGACACTGTCGAGATCAGATATTTGTAGTAAGTGCGTTAAGTACCGGGACTTGTATTTGAGAATTTTTTGAGTACCAGTACCGGGGCTTGTACTTGGGAATTTTTTGAGTACCAGTACCGGGACTTATACTTGTACTAACAATATAGTTTCGCGCGACAAAATTAATTTGATGTCAAAAATATATTGTTAATGTCTGCAACTAAGTATTCTGTTGTTTGCGACTATTATGCAATTGTGTTTAGCTAAAAATATAGTTGTAATTAACTTTTTTAAAGTTAATTTTTTCTAAATTATAGTCCTCAACAACTACTTTCATACACATTCTTCTATACTGTAGTTGATTACGTTTTATATTTTAGACAACATGCCTTGGAACTTAGGTTCTAGCAACAATATTTTTATTTGTCGCATAAATATAATGTAGTTGTTTGCATTTAAAATATAATCATTACCAACTACTTTTATACTCGCATTCATTTATTGTAGTTGCTACCGTCTCTTATTTCTGACATAATAAAATAGTTAGCAACTAGCAATCATATTTTAATGGCATATTTTAAATACGACGTAAATAAAAATATGACTGCTAGAACTTATTTTAATTGATAAAAATATTTTCGAAGACTTTGTATTTTTTTTGAACAGATAGAACAGATATAATAATTTCTTTTCAACTTTTAAATATAAGTAAAAATCAATTAATATCACTTTTGAATGAATCGATTTTTTTTCCTTTGCAAAGTTTCAATTCATAGTTATCAGCTTCGTGGTTAGTCTGAGGATTACAAATAAAATTAGATTAGTATTCGAAAATTTTTGATTTATCCTTAAATTAAATAATAAACACTTTTTATCGTGAAAAAGTCTCCCGTACCTCAATTGTTATCTCCTGAATATTATTTATAACATAGAGCAGTAATATTTTTTTTATTATTTAATAGGAGTATTAAACAAAAACTATTATACGAATTTTAATAATGTTATTAAATATGGTTACCTGTAGCTTCTTGATTGATGAACGATAAAATATTTTGTACAGATTTATTTCTGCTGGAAACTTTATTCAGTATAGCATCAAAAGTTTTGTCTTCAAAACAGGAAACCTGACTCTTTTTCATATCTATGTTAAAAAAATTAAATTAAATTGTTTACATTTAAGAATTAAGCTAATTTTACTTACAAGTTTATATCCATCTTTGAATGTAATGCTGGGAATTGTTTGATGTATTCCGAAGTGTGCTATGTACATTTATATATAAAAAAAAACTATTTTATTTTCAAAATATCACTTTATTTCAATAATAGGGTCAGTTCCTACTTACCAGTTTACAAGAATCTAATTACTAAAATGATTTTTGTTACTTTGACATTTGCCTTCACAACGATCCGACTCCACTGCATACACTGATATGGTTATCAGTAACTATATATTAGTCACCAGCATCTATATTTAAATACTTAATATAGTCACAAGCAACCATGAAAATAGTTGCTTACACTAATGTTTTTAGATGCTGAGAGCGTAGTAGTAGTAGTCGTCGACTATTTTTTTATTTGGATGAGGCCCAACTATAGTTTTGCTTTTATTTTTTCGTAATACCTACATATTTAATTCATGGTTAAACATACGAAAGGAAAATGTTTTGATGAATGACTTTTGACCTCTAAGTAGCTTTGATGATATGTTTTAGCTATAAATTCATATTCAACACATTAAACTGTATCATAATATATACACACATATCCAAATTCAAGAGGTAGCCCTTCATTGACATATTCACACAAATGTTATCTAATTTATAATTTTCTAACGTTTCTATTACAGAACATCATTTTACAAAGCACAACTATATTGTTGAATATTTTGATTGCAGCATCTAACTTTATATAAATTGATAGTGCTAGTAACTATCAAATATAGTTATAAGAATTTTCTCTACCTCCTCTGTCTAATCAATAAAAAACTATAAAATAGATGCAACAGTCAAATAATAAGATTTTTATTTATTTTAAATATATAGTTGGGATAATTATAATACAGTTACTGCACCTATGCGAATCTATACAGCTTTTCTTTGAGTGTTATCAATTAAAATTTCCGCACAAACTGTTAAAATAGTTCTGTATGATTTCTCCTACGGATCACACCTTTGTCAAAATGCAGTGGAATCAGAGCAATCTCAAAATAGTTTTTAAAAATTTTAAAAATATTTTAATAGGTTTTCTTGAAGAAAAGAACTTGTTAAGAGAGGTTACCACAAAAAAAAAAGCTCTCGATTGCTGTTCTCAAAAGTGGAACATAAACGCATAAAAGTATGGAATTTGAAAATTGAAACAAATAACTATATACTCGTATGCATGCAAAGCTATATGATGCTGTGGCATTTGTGTGCATTGTACTCCAAAGCATTTCGGGCATCTGCACAGCAATAGGATTTCATAAGCATGGGGAGATTTTAGGTTTGCTGTCAGATTTTTTATAGATTTTTTTGAAACTTATAAAACGTTTTTCGTGAGGAGTAGGGAAGGGCCGAACGAAATGTGTGCGGTCTGTGCTGTTAGTCAGACACTTTTTCTTGTAATTTGTCTGGCATCATTTATTGCTTGGGCAAATTTTATTTTAATGGAACCGCTCATCAAATAAAACTCCCCGAGAACTCTGAGTTGTAATTTTTCATACTTTAGATTTCACTTTACCAACAACCATTTTCTCATTTCTACAGCTTCACTAAAGCCCATTAGGTATTAAGATCCATACAATAAAATAAAAAATATCGGGACTGCACATCTTGAGATATTCAAGCATAACTGAAATATCAATTGTCCTTGAAAGCAAATTTTCAGAAAAATTATTTTGATTAATTTTTCTCGGAAACGTCAAAGCTTCCCAAAATAAATAACGTTTATTTCATGGAGATACGATGATAAAGTTACATCTACTAAGCAAAACTTTCCACATTTTTCAAATTTCAAAAGACCGTATCTCGGTCACAAATGGATCGCAACAAAAAATTGCCAACCTTCCTGTAAAATTTCATAAAAAAATTACACAAAATTGGTCGATTTTCTGTGTAACGGCTTATAGGATTATATATTTCATATACACCAAATTTACATACCTAGTAATATTCAGTTTTATCTTCTTTATAATATTATTCAATAGGTCCCATAATAGTTACTCACAATTGCAAACAAATAGATTATAAATAGAACTGCCAAAATAATTTCTCGCATCCCAAGCAATAATAAGAAATTACCAATGATAAAACTTAATATTTCCGTGAAATCTACACTCATATTCTTAATGCAGAAAATGGCGGCATATACTTTCCGAGCCTACAGACTACAGCCCGCCGCAAAGCTTTCAAAACAAGTGAATGCTTTCCGAAAGCACATCTGACGGTGATGAAATGAATTAAAAACGCCGAATTGTATGCAAAATATATAAAAACAAGAAATTTTTGTCGTTACCATGGATAACATTATTGACTTCATTTCCTTTATCATTGTACTAAACATTTTGAGTTTTTCAAAATAAACAGAAAAAGGTTCGATCTTTGTTACAAATTGAGCTTTCTTGCAATAATATCATAATTCAACATATAATGCAACATTCTGAGATTTTTAAATCTTGAAAATGGGTGAAATTTAAAAAAGGACAACTTTTTTAATTTTTTTTAATTTGACGTCTTGTAGTGTATATAAGAGGAATACAAACCGGGTTGAGTATATTTAATGGAAAGCCTGGGCCGTTTGCTATCATTTGGCATTTGCTATCTTTGTAGAGCATATGGTAAAATTTTCACAGGATGTAAAGGTTAAAAAGATCCCATGAAATTGCGTTACCTTTGAAAATTTCCTAACATTTCTTGGAAATTTTTTTTTTATCATCTTCAGTAAATTTCATGACACACTTAAGTTGTAATTAGAAGGAGAGACGGTAACATTTACTTAGTGTCACGTGATACCAATAAGAGCTTATTTGTTCTAAAATTTCTTTTGACTGTTTATCTAAGCTCAGCAGTTTCTAAGGTTTGTTTTTCTTATCTGTTTTGTACGAGCGACTTTATACATCATTGCCGACTTTTATGAATAGGTTTTATGGTACCATATAAAGAAGGTATGCCACACGCTGATATACATATGTATATTTAGTGCTCTTGTTGTGTTGGTATTTGGACTTTATACCTGTAAGTTTTTTATGATTTATATATTTATATATTATATATTATATTAAATATATTAATTTTGTTTTTCACTATATATTTGGACTGTGAACGAGAACGCGTCGACGTAGAGAGCTGAAATTCGGTACATGATGTTTTTATTGTAATAAAAAAAAGGTCAAAAATGGATTAAATCGGGCAACGTCTTCTTGGTGTTACCATATAAGAATTAAATTTAGGTTTTTTACATATACTGTGAAAACGCTCAGTTCTACATATTTTTATTATACAAAAAACTTCTTCAGAATACGAAACCCTATAAAATTGGTTATAATCATTTTTTCTGTCCGACGAACCGTTCTAGAAATATATGCGAAAAACCACTTCAAAAATTAAACTTGCATAGATCGGTGACCATACCAAATTTTATACAGGCATTCATCTAGGGTATCATAAGAATTGATCTTAGACCAAATCTAGCTTTTTTACTTGTTATTTTTAAGGCTGGTCATAAATTAATGTAAACTGGACTGGCTGATTGTATGCTTGAATTATGGAATGTACTTAATTCAAAGTATATTGATCATTCTTTGAGAAGGTTTTGGATGTTCGCAAAAGATCTTCGTCCTTCTATGTTTTTTACCGTGAAAAGTTTAGTTCCTGTTTTGGTTGAAGTCGGTGTAATTACAACGTGGGAAGATGGAGTTTGCCGTTACTATTATTTAAGTGCACTGGTACTTTGTCGGCATTAATTATGTTTTATTTCTTATATAACCTTTAACTAATAATATTTTTCTGTCCAAGTTTTACGAGTTTTACTTCTCCTATCAATAGCCTCTTTGATGTTCGTTCGATCTATTGATGAACCTTCCCACACTTATACTTTATGCATTTATTATTTATGCCAATTTGTAATCATACTCACTTTTGATTTACTTTGGACCAAATATATCTTAGTTTCAGTATAGTAAGAGTGCAGTGATCTAATGATAAACTTACGTAACTACATAATTCCATCAAACAACCTATAGGGTGCAAAACTCTATTTACATAGTACTCTTACTCATATAGTATTCATTTTGTCATTTATTAATAATAATGTTATTTTTTTCTTTTTCAGAAAATGGCAAAACCAATTGAAAGGCCCAGGACGGCCATCACTTTTAAAAGCAATGGCAGCAACATTTTGGCGAGAGTTCCTATATCTGGGATTGATGGCTGTCTTCAACGAACTCTGTTTAAGACTGACAATGCCAATTCTGTTAGGTAGACTTTTATTATATTTCCGGTAAGTATTTTTGTTTTGTTTTTTTTTTTAATTATTTGGCAAAAATATGTACGTGTCCCAAAAGTTACCATAGGAAAATCATAAAATTTTTATAATCATTCTCATTTTCGTATTGCTCTATATCGATGTGTTCGTTTATGCCTTAACAACATTAAATTAATTTATAAAGAATTTTAATTATGTATAAGCTAAACGAGGAGAGAGACTGTTAATATGTTTTAGTTAAATCGAAAGGGAAGATTAATGGATTCAATCAAAGATTCTTGAAATTAAAAAATCTACACACTAAATGCTCTTTACAAAAAAGTTTTAGTGTCATTATATAAATAAAAAAATAAGTTAGGTTAATTCCAGGAAAAATCGACAAAAGGTTGTTGAGAATGGACACTCTCCTTAAGACTTTGATGATATTTGGTGCAGTAGTGGGATGCTAAAAGACTTAAAAGTGACAACATTTTTTGAGCTGGGATTGTGTATTTCCGAAAACATGACATGCAAAAATTTTCAGAAATGCCCAGTTTGAGTTGATTTGTTTTAAGATTTCATGGTGGTCAAAAGGATGTATGTAGAAGTAGTTCCTATGTACCCTGCTATTAAAAGTAAGTGCACACAAAAATTGGTATGGTCATCCTAATGGTATTACTTGGCTATTTTTTCACTTCGTGCTATTATTTGCTGATGGATTTTTTGAAAAAATTGGTGAAATGTCCTCAAATTTTTATAAATATTAAGTTTAAAATGTATTCCTTTATTGTTGAAATGAAAAAAAAAACAAGAACACATTCAATTCATTTCAAATCATTTATTTAAATGTTTAAGAGAATCCAATGCGTTTATCTTTAAAACACTTTCGCTTGCATGAGTTGGCACCCAAGTGTCCAGTGTATCTTCTACAAAGGTTGTCGTACCAGCTGCAGTTGGCTTGCTAATAGCTTTTATTTTTTAATATGTTCGCATAGGACATTTGCAGGATTGTTAAGGTTGCTTCTATAACAGGAATGCTGATAAGCTAAATTAAGTGAAGCAGCACCAATATTTGTGTTGAGATCAAGTTATCTAGTGTGAGAACACATTAAGGGGGGTTACCACAAAAAAAAAAGCTCACGAATTCAGCATAGAAGTATGCAATTTGAAAATTGAAACAAATCACTATATGTACATGCAAAGCTATATGATGCTGTGGTTTTCGTGTGCATTGTACTCCAAAGCATTTCGGGCATCTGCACAAAAGTAGGATCGCATGGCGAGATTTTAGATTTGTCTGTAGGATTTTTTATAGACTTAAAAAAAATATTTAAATATTTAAAAAAAAATTTCATTGGTACAAAGTCGATATTTTCATGGGTCTGCACAAATTCTTTGTAATTTGTAAAAATGATTCACCTTCGAAAATCACATTTTGAGAACAGATCATATGCTACACGCCCGCTTAAGTTATAGTCCCTAGAAAGTTAATCGATTAGATTGTAGATTACAATATAGTAGAAAAAATATACACGCGCGCCACTTAATTTCAGTTCCGGCTTCGAATTTTCGTTTTAAAAGACACCTCTCACTGCAATAAGTTTATAAATAAATTCCTTCAAATGGGAAAAAGAATCAAGAATAAATATCGTCAAATTAAACATCTATGAAAGAAAATGTTTGAAACAGTTTTCCTGAAAGTCCAAAACAGCCAAAAAATTGGAAATTCATACATTTTTGCACCACCCTAATGTTCATCTATATGTATCAAATAGAAAATAACCATTTCACTTTTAACATGTACTATTTTAGTTATCGTTATAAAGGATAAAGCGACCTCTTTGGAATCAGTGCTCATGTTTGATCCGATATCTTAAATTTGAGAGGGAAGTAGTGAATTTAGGGAGACGAGTCTCAAGAAAAGTATTATCTGGACACTTCAAGAAATATATTGGCATACTTCATCCTACTTATTTACCGAACACACTGTTTATAACCAAACCTCATAAATTTTCGTTCACAGTTTTTTAAATTACATACATACATATATTTAAAAAAATAACTCCATACAAACCTTAAGAATTTCCATGTTCTCCTTTCTACAGCTTCACTAAAACGCATTAGGAATTAAAACAAAAAAAAATTGGGATTGCACATTTTGAGATATTCGAGGATAACCGAAATATCCAAATTTTCAGAAAAAATACCTTGATTAATTTTTCTCGCAAAGCTAACAGCTTCCTAAAATAAAAAAACCTTCATGGAGATGCGATTTGATTTAAAGTTTTAAAGTTACATCTACTAAGCAAAATCTGCCACATTTTTCAAATTTCAAAAGACCGTATCTTGGTCATAAATGGATCGCAACAAAAAATTACTATTTTCAATATTGCCAATCTTCCCATAACATTTTTTTATACCATAGATAGTCCATTCACAAATTTACACAAAATTGGTCGATTTGCTGGCCTTATAGGATTATTTCCTTGTGATATACACAAATTTACATACGTAGCAAAATTCAGTTTTCTCTTCTTTATTCTAACACGTCCCATAATTAAATAGATTATATATAGAATTCCCAAAAAAATGTCTCACTTCCCAAGCAAAAACAAGAAATTACCAATGATAATACTTAAAATATTCCACGAAATCTACATATAACCAAATGCAGAAAATGGCGACGTACAATTTCCGAGCATCCAAACTACAGCCCGCAGAGCTTTCAAAACAAGTGAATGCTTTCCGAAAGCACATCATTCCATCTGACGGTGATGAAATGTATTAAAAACGCCAAATTGTATGCAAAATTTTTAAAAACAAGAAATTTTTGTCGTTACCATGATTAACATTGACTTTATTTCCTTTATCATTGCACTAAACAAATTGAGTTTTTCAAATTGAACTTTCTTTCGTCTCTGAAAATAGCATCTTTCAAACCCAAATATGCTACTAACCAAAACTTTTTTACTAGTTTTCTCTTCGTCACTTCTTTTTTCACTATAAGATCTTCCATACTCAAGTACAAATTTATCTACTTGATTTACCATTATTACTTTATTATGTACCAAACTTTGCAAATTTCATGAATTTGAGAATTTTCTAAAGTTAATTACATACATATAAACCCCGAAATCTATATTTTTGACACGTCATTACCTAAGTTTATTCTTTTTCTCAATTTATGTGCAAGTTTGGTCATAAAAATACGCACAGATTTGATGCAAAGTTGTATTAACTTTTCGTATTTTTTAAGATTTCAGTGGTAACCCCCGTTAAGGAGCATAGTCAAGTTATTTAAATATGAATGCAAATTTGTTGACATATCTACACGCTACGTTCATTATTCAAAATAAAATGTACGAACATTCCTACTGATAGTATACTAGTTTCGTTTGATGTCAACAATTTATTCCCATCTGTACCAATAACAAAGCTTGAAATGATACTGTCACAAATGAAAAAAAAAACAGCATAGTTAAATCGGAGTTAATATAACTTTCTGATGTTGCTTATAGCCAGAACTACTTTTAATTTGATAAACAAGTGAATAATGGATTAGCAATGAGATCACCTTTTTCTCCCCTTGGAACTGATGTGTTTATAAATGACTTAGTGCATAGAGTGATAAATTTCTCTATAAACAAAAAATTGAGTTGTTGAAGAACTAAAAACCAATTTTAATCATCCATTCGATGACTATTGTGTAGGCAGGATACGATGCATACACATGAATTTCCCCCATCAAAGCCAATTCCAGTTAGAATTCCAGCCTTCTGTACTACTATATAAGCAAGAGCAGAAGCATATGAAATGTCTTTTTGGTTTTAGACTTTAATAGCCAGTTTCACAGTCGAGTTTAAACCATCCTCCAAATTTAAACGTAGTTTAAATCAAATCGGGTTTCACAGTGCATTCATTTAGTAACGTTGGTAGTACTGATTAAATTGTGAACTAAATTAGTTATCGCCGCTATTGTGAAGCAATTTTTCTATCAATCAATCTGTCAATTGGAAAAGTAAACATACCAGAAAGAAAAAAATAAAAAATATGAAGTTGTATTGACTAATTTTAAATATGCCACTATCCAAAAGGGCTGTAAATTTTAGTAGAAGTGAAGGTGAGCTATTGCTTTCCCTAGTACATAAAAAAGGCATATAGTAAAGTGCAAGAAAAGGGACAAGTATAGATTCGAAGACAAACATTCTTTATTTAAACGAAATCTAGCATAAAAATCAATCAGTCATTAAAATGATTTGGTCGAGTTTTAATTACTCTAGGTCGTCGACAGAGTTTTGAATTTTACTCAAAAAGGCTTCTTAATCGTTAAAAATATCTAAATCTGAGTCCAATTATTTTCTTGATACAAACAAACAATGCCACTGCCAAAATAAAATGTCATATATTTCAAATACTTTTATCATGAGTTTAAACCGAAGTTTAAACCAAACTGTGAAATCCATTCGTCGAGTTTAAACTAAATATTTGGTTTAAACTCAGAGTGTGAAGCTGGCCATAAGAAGGATTTTCCACGAGAATAAATATAATATACGTGTATTATTTTCAAGTCTTTATTATTTTTACTCTAAAAGCTACCAATTATAGGCAAAATTTCTTAAGAACTAGCCAAAATTATAAACCAAAACAGGGAAGTATATAATAAGAAAAACAAATTAATGAATGCGAAAGAGAAGACCAATACTTTAGGAAAATCAGGCATATATGAAATAAAATCTAGTAATTGTGATTCCATTTATATTGTACAAACTGGGAGGAATTTTAATACTAGGTTTCAAGAACATATTACTACATGTAAGAACCAAAAAACATATTCAACCATGGCAAGACATTTAACAGAAAATAGACACAATTGTAGTATAGATAATTTAAACATTCTACACATATAAAATAGATTAGATCTACTAGCAAACTTTGAAATTCTTAATGCTAAAGCTAAAGTAGGCAAAAATATTCTAAAGGGGGAATACCAGTAAATGGAAAAATCAAATTTTTAGCCTATCCACCGCTATACTGGTTTAAGTATGAGAAAATATTATCTGTGCTTTAAGCTTTTAAGTTATATATTCTTTGCACAGGTAAACAGATCCATACTAGCACAAACTAAATACACATGGTGAATTGGGAAGAATTTCTTTTCTACTCAGCTCACACAGTCATGTACTTCATCTTCGTGGTAGAATCAAGCCCAACCTCAGCCGAAGTCATCACATCAAGCAGGACGAGCTCTGCGAATGGGTCACATCAGCGGAGCCAGCTACAAGCAGTCATCAAGCCTGAAACACAATTGGAGCTTTTCAGCCAACTTTATCGCCAGCTTTATGCTAAAGTCGACTTGAAAAGCCGAATTGATGAACACAACTGACGTTTTTGATATTTACAGCTTTAACTTTTTTATGGTGAGAACTTTTACTCCTGAGTGACATTAAAGAATGACAGAAATGCATCTGATTTTTCAAAATTACGATAAATTCATGCTTTTTTCGAGAGTTTTCGAGGTGTATAAGTTATATGTAAAAATAATATTGGAGAGTGGCAAAAGAAGACCTATTTGGACAAGAAAAATACTCGACAAAAAGGAACGGGAAGTACATGGATTCTTCACGAAAACATTTTTCGTTATTAAACACAGAGATACATCCCAATTTTTCAGAGCTGTCCGCATGGGAGTCCCCTTATTTAACCTTTTATTAGAGCTTACAAAAGGAAAACTGACTTAGTGCTCTAAAAGGGTACCCATCAATCCAGACTGCAGGGTTGCATTGACTCTCATGTGAGTTGCAATAACAAAATGCATGTATTGGTTTTTATATATTTAATTTTTGATTGTTATTATAGTTATCTAGCACATGGAGCTCCAATATAAGTGCTATCATGGGTGTGAGCGCAGTTCGCAAGATTGTGTTTGAAATTTGCGATAATCTATGGGAGGAACTCTCAAGTATTTATTTATCATCTCCGAATGAAGCATAATGGAGGAGCATAGCTGATGATTTTAGACGTGTTTCCAGTATGTGCCCAATTGTGTTGGAGCTATTGTCGGCAAACACGTCAATATAAAATGCAAACCGAATGCGGGATCGAAATACTTTAATTATAAGGGACATCACAGTATCATACTCATGGCAGTGTGTGATATAAAATTTGGGTTTCACTTTTGTGGATATTGGAGCTTAGGAGGTAGTCAAAGTGATGACGGGGTTTTCTCAAATAGTAAGTTCGGAAAACGTATTTCAGATGCCAACCTTCCCCTTCCAAGAGCTGAACAACTGCCAAATTCAAATATTACCTTCCCTTATTATTTTGTCGCGAATAGCGCTTTCCCATTAAGGAATAATTTATTGCGCCCTTATCCGGGGAGAAATTTAAGAAAAGAGGAAGATAATTTCAATAAGAAATTGTCTAAAGTCAGAAGACACATTGAAAATGCTTTTGGAGTTTTGGCATGCAGGTGGCGAATACTGCTTACCACGATACACTGTCACCCACGAAATGTTGATAAAATTATTAAAGCAGTTGTTTTGCTCCATAATATTTGTAAACTGAATGACACTGAATATTGCCCCGCTGAATATTCAGATCAGTACACTAACAATGGAATTGTTGAGGGGTTGCGGAGACAGGAAACTCGCCCGTTATCATCATTTAGGTAGCCTACAGGTCATAACGCCTCAAAAAATGTTTACTACCAAGGAGTCGTGCTGTAAAATTATTTAATGAATCTCTGAAAATACAATTTCATTTTTGTTATTGAATAAAAAACTAAATAAAATGTACTTAAATAGTTTTATTGACTATTAAGTATGACAGAAATTTGAATTAATAGGTCATGACTGAAATTCTTAGTTTCTGGACGCGATTGCATAATTAAGCTAAATTGCGCAATTGTGCTTAAGGGGTTAAACCACTGTAATAGCCTTAAAATTACAGTTTTTTAGACAATTTTTGGAAAATTATTAAAGAAAATATTAGTAAATGGTGACACCAGAGCCATTCTCGCAAGGCTTGTCGAATTTGCAGCACTCTGCGGCACGCAGTGTAGCTGGTGCGATTTTGAATTTGGAGAAAAAAGAAAAATCACTTAGTCTACATGCTTATAGCTAGTGAACTACGTACGGGATTTTGAAATTATTCAATTTTTGTATGATTGGCGGGTATTTAAATGAAATCGTTCAATTTTCGACACAAAAAACGGTAATCATTTGTTAATAAATAATGTCTAAAAGGACGGATCGAAAATCCAGTACGTATTTCACTTTAAAATGTTATTTTAAAGGTATTGTTAAAAATTCAAATGAAGAGAATGAAAATTGTTGAAGTTATGCTGCGTGCCGTTTTGAAAAATCGTGTTTCGAGAAAAACACGTTTAAAGTTTTGAAATGAGTTATTGACATAAAAAATTCGCCTGTTTAAATTTTACATGTATACTGACGCTAAACTAACGTACTTTGCTTGGAAATGATTTTGACTGAACATAAACACTTCCTGACGACATATGTTACTGTTTTAGTGTCAGTAAGGTAAGAAAGCACCTTCCCAGTAGGGTTTATTTGACGCAGGTATTCATTTCGGAGCAGACCGACGGGCTCGGGGAGGAGCCTAAAAAATTTCAATGAAGAAAATTCCTTTCAGGTATAAAGCTTTATGCCTCATATTCTGGAAGGTTCAACGCATCTTTTAAGCCAATAAAAAAAAATTGATTAGTGGTGTTACCCCTTAATTATGCTATCGAGTTCAGAAACTAACTATTCAAAGTATCTAGGCATTTTCTCTTATTGTATTTATAGTTAAATTGAATAATTCTTCCTGCAAACTCTGTGCCTCAAATTTGCTCCTTCAATATGGCATATAAAAGATTTGAAGAATGCTCGAATAGCTGTGGGAGGCTTCATCGCTTCTTTGAATTAGCTGACCACTTCCTTGAATTGCTGCTCCTCTGCTTTCGATAGTGTAGCTTGCTGCAGCACACTTAGCGGCTTTCTTTTTTTTCCTTGATGGAGTTTACGGCGGGGGCGATTCAGAGCTTCCTAGGTCAAGGCTGAACGTGAACATAATATCCACTATGTCACTATCAGAGCAGTCGAAGAGGCTCTCATCCGGCCCAATTTCTGCGGCAGTTGACCCAGAATTTTCCTCTCCTACATTTTCTTGTACCGTACAAGTGCTGTCAAAGATATTCAAATTACATATACAACTATTAGTTAAAAATTTGGGAATTTACTTTCTGGGCTCCATTCTGTCATTCAGGAAAGACAGCTGATGAAAAAATTTCCACGTTGGCTCGATATCCCCGCCCGTACTTTCGGACTGGCGTTTTAATTTATTTTTTTCTATCCTGTAGAAATCCCGCAGGTTCTTCAATCTTTTTTTTGTTTTGCTTTCTCCGCTGAAAGATTTTAATTTACAATTATTTAAGGATATATTCTCAAACCTTGTGTAAAAAACTTACCACTTATCCCTAATAGTTTCCCTATTTTACCCTAAGATTTTTCCTTCATGTGCGTAAAACGGTAAGCCTTATTTTTTATATCCCACAGGAACACATTTTCTTTTACTAACTCTATGAGTTTTTCCTCCATTTTAATATTTTTTGTAGCTCTTTACTTCTCAACTGTCTAAAAAAAAGGAGCCATTCACATCTGATATTTGACATTCGCACAGTTGGCAGCGATCAAAATTCTCTCAAGTTGGCAGCCATTCGACTTGAAATTTGCAATTTGATCAAAGCTTCAAGCTGGAAAAAAGTTAAAGCTCAAATTGTGTTCTTCTACATAGATTTACATTTTCAACAAATCTTAAGCTGGCTGAAAAGCTCCAATTGTGTTTCAGGCCTTAAGCAGGGTGACAGTGAAGCATTCTTGGAGCGCTTATATAGAATGCAGAGGGGATCAACAAAAAACTTTATTCAAGATTTCAGTTTTGTGTTTTTTTTTTTCTGAATGCACTTCGTTTGATTCAGGTTTATAATTGAATGGCAAGGGAACGTTGCTAAAAAAAAAACAATATTACTCAAAAATGAGAATTCTTTTGTGCTTTCAGATGGATATGAGTCATATCTACTCATATTTTGTGATGCATAAAGTCAATAAAAAGATCTGCTTCCGAAAAGATTCCTTTGGCTATGTCAAGAGAGCACTTCGAAAAAGATATTTTCTGGCCATGGTGTGGGAGGAAGCGCTTGACATATTTCCCGCTGGGATGCTCAACGTGCCCCATGGACCCATGGAGAAGTAAGTTGAACATCTCTGATATTTTGCTCTCAGGGTATATTTTGTACAGTAACACTAGCTCATCATATCGATTCTAGACTCTTAGAGAGGTCTTATGTTGGTTAGAATAATATGTTTGTCCAACAAATCATCTTTGAAATATGTTAGTTTAAAAAAATAGAAAAAACAAAAAAAAAATGCTCAACTACATTTTCAAATATATTCGGAAAGTTCTTTGACACATTTGTTTGATCATGGATTGAATTTTCAACCAACTATAATTTACTTTAACCCAAAATATAAAATAAAAAATAAGTTTCTTATGGTAACTAAACATTGGGACATACATAGTATATGTAAGCAAAAGTAATGAAGAAGGATAACAGAAACTGACGGAACATTTTTTGCATTTAGAGTAGACATTCCAAAAGACACGGAACAAACTGACGCATTGTATTATGGTGCTGGAATAATTATACTCACAACAATAAGCTCCCTGACGTTCAATCACTTTACAATGGGCGCCTTTCATAATGGCATGAAACTACGTGTAGCTGTTTGTAGTGTAATTTACAGAAAATCATTGCGGTTATCAAGAATGGCCGTGGGAAATACAGCACCTGGAAAAATCGTCAATTTATTGTCGAACGATGTTAGCCGTTTTGATATTGTATGCATTTTCATACATTCAATGTGGACAGCACCTTTACTTGCTATCATTGTTGGAATATTACTGTGGCGAGAGGTTCAATGGGCTGGAATCGTTGGAATAGTTGTTGTCTTTATTGTCGTCCCAATTCAGTGTAGGTCTACTACTACATATTAAGTATTATTATTATTCATTATTAATAATTTGAAAATTGTTCGTTTATTGAATTGTGTTGTCGCTTATTTATTTTTTACAGCCTATACTGGAAAACTTTCATCGAAATTTCGTCTTCAAACTGCAATAAGGACTGATGAACGTGTGAGATTCATGGATGAAATTATATCAGGTGTACAGGTAGAATGTGGTTTTTATTTGTGAATGTTTTTTAATATGATTTTAAAATAGTTATCGGTGTTCGAATTGATGAATATATTAAGTATTAGGTGAAACGGATTCTCTTGACCATATCCTAATTACATATATCTTTTGCTGGGTACCTATGGTTTTACTCAATTCACAAAACTGGAATGTTTTCTTTTTCGAAGATCTTGATTGAAGAAAAAATATATAGTTTAATACTATTTTTTTACTAAATATTTAGTTAAACATAATTGAGATAAATTTGAGTCTCTCCTTTCTTCATATTATGCTATGCATCCATAAGCGCATTTTATATATAGAGGAGGGGGTAGAAATATGGTATATATTATAGTTTAAATATGTATAACACGTCCCAAAATAGACATATCCAAAAAATAAATAGTATAAACTTAGGAAATTTGGTTTACTTTGGTATCAGTGATATTAACAAGACGTTCAAAATTTATTTATAAAAAATAAATAAATAAATCAAAATTAGAAATTTAATTTGAGACTGTATTATAATATCAAAAACAACCGAAAAATTGTGACAAAAAATGTGCAGTATCAGTGATACTAACTACACTGTAAAAAATAATAGGACTATTCCCTAAATTTAAGACACATTTTTCTTTAAAAATAAATGTTATTTTCTCTGATATAAAGGGAAAATTAGTTTATTTTCCCCAAATCAATGGAATATTCACTGAATTTAGGCATTTGGCACCAGAAAACCTATATAGTACGTAAGATTCCCAAAATGTTAAGTTCTTGTGGATATAAGAAAGAGAACATTCCATAAATTAGGCATTATGCTACATGTTTTATGGAAATATATTTTCGTTTATATAATTCACATGCCAGGGCGCCAACATAACTTTCATACTACTTAGTAGTATGGGCCATAAGAAATGAGCTGTTCAGCGCGCTTTTAAAGCTGGTGGAATTCTATCACCTTGGGTGGAGTTTGGTGCTATCATCTATTCCCTACATTTTAGTGAATGTTCCCTACATTTTAGAGAATATTCCCAACATTTTAAGGAAAAAAATTAAAAAAAAAATTTGCGAATTCCCTATATTTTAGGGAATATTCCCTAAATTTTAGGGGGGAAAACAAAAATTCCCTATATTTGAGGGAGAATAACCTATCTACATTTTAGGTATAAAAACCTAATCTACGTTTTCCAAGGTAGAGCTTTCCCAAATCTTATCGACAAATACAAATTGTTGCAACTCACGTTAGGGAATTATTTTTTACTGTGTATATAACCTTTTTAATGTACTCACTCTATTATTGCCTACAAAAGTCATCATCATCATCTAGAATACTGCTTTAATAGTTGGTAGAATTATGAGATAGTCTCATGTTACTACCTACCAACCGCAAGTGTCTCATATTACAACCAATTGGTTTTTTCACTAAAATTAGTAATTTAGTAAGAAAATCGCAAGCTTTTTTGTAATATCTAATTATATTCTAAAACAAAAGTAAATATAATGTATCTTACCGTATTCGTTTGCTCGAAACTAAAAAAAAATTACGGATATAATCTGGAAAGTAAAACATGTGAAAGAAAACTTTTCAGTTATGTCCTAATTGTGAACGTCCAGCACAGGTCAAAACCCCGCTGCCTCAAATATCTATCATATCTCATATTTCTACCCTGTCCTCTCAAATAAACACACACAAACTAACTAAGCTAATAGCAAGGAAAAAAGCTAGAATTGGTATAAAACCAATTCTTACTTTTTTGACCATCGACCCCATAAAATTTACTAATTCTCTTATCGACCCCCTTTATAAAAATTGTTAAAAAAAAGGAAAAAACTTATGTAATTCTTATTCTATTATTACAATTACTTCATTTTGGAAAGAACCGTTAATTTTTTCAACTTGAGTAGTATATGGCATGATAATCCATTGTGGTACCTATATACATATCAATATTTTCAATATCTGCTAATCGCAATTTTAAATAATCGCTCAATTTTTGAAGATGGGTTCTATATACATATTTCCAATTCTTTTTAAGTTATATTTATGAAAGGTAAATCTACTACGACTAATTTGTTAGAGTTTACTAATTTCTGCATTCCTGCAATTGAAAGCGGAAAGCAAGTTGATTGCATTTTTATCTATGTTCATTTTTGAGAAAAATGGCAAAGTAACACGGTGCATAGAGTACAATTTGAGGCCTTATATCTCGATAATAAAGGGTTAAACTGGAATTTTTAATATAACACTTTCGTATTAGTTTTATTCGCGAAATTCAAAAATGTAATCTAAATGTATCCTTAATGAGGATGAAATGGAATTTTTTTTTAATATATCCTTTTCCAAGTCCTTTTTCAAGGACTTTGGCTATTCCAGAAGATACCTTGCGTAACTTTTATTATTAGGACTTTTTCGATATCTCCGCACATTTTCGAGAAAAATGCCCAGGGAACACGTTACGTGGGACACCCTGTATACAAGTTTAATTTTACTTGAAAGCTCAAAATAGTTGTCCTTGCTTGGATTAGGTACCTAATGTAATATTTTTTCCTTGGAGTCGTGTTTTAATGCCATTGAACTTTACAAAAAAAATCTGCCAAATGAAAAAAATATTTTTTTTTGTTTTTTTTTTAACTTCTTCACTTAATGCTGGATTCGGTAACTGATTCGAATAACTCAATAAATCTTTGCAAACTAGTACCTCTTGATAACCATCGTACATCGGTAATTGATTTGATAATTCATAATTTTCCTTACAAGGTTTAAAAAACAGCCGTGATTTAAGAAGTTTGGCTTTAATATGATTAATTGACTTAATACACAACTGAATTATGTTATGAAGATCATTACTGAGATATTTTGCTACTATGTAGATGGGTTCTGTGTAAGACAAAATGAATGACACTTATATCAGGATGTTTTTGCTTAAGTAAAATTGCAAAACCTCCATTTAATGTTCAAATAATTGACATGCACTTACACGTTAATTTCCGTCACCTAACCAATAATTTATCGGGATTAGAATACCTTAAAATTGCTTGATGACTGCGAATGTTTTAAATATTGATATCTATAGACCCCCAAACGACCCTTAAATATAATATCGATCCCTGGGGCTCAATACCGACCACTTTGGCGACCGATAGAGCTAGATGAATGCCCAGGTGTAATTTGGTATAGGTCCTTATTTTGGAAGTTGGATTGTTAAAATGGTTTTTCGCATCTATTTCTAGAACGGTTCGTGGGACAGTAAAAATGATTATAACTAATTTCATTGGATTTTATATTTTGAAGACTTTTCTGTACAATAAAAACATCTAGAACTGATACTTTTCACGTATAGGTAAGAAACCTAAAGCTTTGTATGGCAACACTAATAAGGCGTTGTTCGGGTTTTAGTCTATTTTTGAACGTGTATTTACAATTTTTATAAAAACGCCCTAAAGAAGATTTCAGCTCTCTACGTCGAGGCGTCCACAGGCAGAGTCCAAATATATAGTAGGAAACAAAATTTTTTGTATAGCAACCCTACGAGGGGTTACCAGATTTATCCCATTTTCTAACGTAAATTTACAATTTTTTTAAAAAGGTTGTATGCAACCTCCTTCGTTAAAAGTTTGTAAACGATCAAAACCATAATAGATTACGCACAAAGCGCATAACGGATTCCATTAATTTGAAACCGGAATTGGACAAAAACTAAGTTTATTGTATATCAAATGGAAATTGTGCTCCTATTTTTTTTTTGTTTTTTGAGAAGTTAGCTTGTTATGGGGAATCTTCAACACTTCTGTTACACTTCACGGCAACAGGTTGAGACATCCCTTGGAAAATCAAGTTTCGAGATGATTTTGTTCTGCTGGTACTCGTTTAATTACTCTTAAATAATCACTTTTCGTAATGATGCAATCTGTCGCCTACCTCTCGCCTCCCTTAAGTACTTGGAAATATACTTGGGCTATAAAAACTCAAGGAATTTCTATTAAGGATATCAGTTTTTAGTTGAATGCGAAAAGACAATTTAACTCGTTTTTTAATATTGTGAGCCATGGAATCGGGAAAGTAGACTTGCCAGCGTGTACTTGTCTCAGCAGAGCACTTACAATGAAAGTGATTGAGGATAAAATCAGCCCTGAAACAAAGACACCGGGATGCGCGGTTGGCGTTTGCAACAGACCATTTAAGGTGGAAAAAGCGTTGGAGAAACATTGTCTTTACTGATGAAAAGAGGTTCTGCCTGGACGGTCCTGATGGCTTTCGTCTTATTTTCATGATCTAAGGAAGAAAGAATTGTTTTCGAGAAGACGTTATCAAGGAGAAGGTGAATTCATGGGTTGATGAGGAGTATGATATGGAAAAAAGACGAATATATGCTTTGTCAGTCGAAGAAAGAACAGCAACGATTAACTACATAAAGATCCTTGACGAAGAAATTGCCAATTCTTCAGATCATCGATTCGGATCGGAATTCATTTTACAACAATACAAAGCGCCAGTTCACACGGCAAAGAAAGTTAAGAGCGGAATAATGTCCGTGTTCTTCAGTGGCCGTCAGTTTCCCCGGATTTAAACATTATTGAAAATGTTCTGGGACATCTTTCTAGGACAGTTTACCAAGGGGGACGACAATTTGATAGCATTGAAGACCTTAAGAATGTGATAAAGATTGGTTGAGATACAGTTCCAAGGAAACGTTTAAAAATTTTGTACAAATCTCTTCCTTCAAGAATTTTAGAGGTTGTGAATAAAAATGATCGAAGTACACAGTATTAGCAAATAAAAAAATTAAATAAAACAAAAGACTTTTGTTTTTTTTTCACAAAATATCCCAGGGCCGCTATTCTGCATTCTCACTCACTCAACTCACTCACTCACTTACCCGATTCCACGTGTTTCTTTATTCTGGAACGCAAGTGAGTGAGATTTTTCTGAGAAAGTGAGTGAGATATTACTACTGGGTATACGGTACTCGAAACGGCCATTTGTGTTTGATTTGAATAGCTCCTACGCCCTAAACTACTATTTATACAGAAAAATGGTATTCTGATAATCTTAAGCTTGTTTTCTTATCTTTCGAATCGAAATAAATTTGTTATACCTTTCCTAACAAAATTATATAAAATTTATCTGAACCAAATGCCTACGATTCCTCAAACAAAAACTCTCAGCTAAGTAGTCATTGTATATGACGCTGTGCCGTCATGACATGCCGTGGGCTGATGATATCTAATGTAGCTGCCTACAGATTCAGACTCTGGCTGTATATACACACATGCAATTATTACTCAGCTGAGAGGTAGTGAACGTAAAATGGTAAGGTTACTTTGTAATCAAAACTATTTTATTATTTTGTTAAGTAAGGTATATAACTAGTGTAGCTTTGTGAAGGTAAGGCACCAAGCTGTAAATTACTAGAAGACTATTTTCCTGTATGGATAGTAGTTTAGGCTCTATAGCAAATATAAAGTCACATCAAAAATATTCACCACGAATGTGGTGGATTATTTTATTTGACAGTGTCAAAACCCTCGAGAATACTCTACAAGCCATGAAACAGACTCCCTCCCTACCACATGCGAGGCCCAGCGTAGTCCTTACATTCTAAAATATTTGAAGTGTTCTTATGTAAAATTGACAAAAGTTTGATTTGAATAGCTCCTCCGCCCTAAACTACTATTCATACAAAAAAATGGTGTTGTGATAATCTTAAGCTTGCTTTCTTATTTTCCGAACCGTAATTAAATTTTCATACCTTTCCTAACAAAGTTATTTAAAAAAAATTATCTTAACCAAATGACTACGATTCCTCAAACAAAAATTCTCAGCTGAGTAATCATTGTAATGTTACTCTGCCGTCATGGGATGCCGTGGGCTGATGATATCGAATATAGCTGCCTTCAGATTCGGACTACGGCTGCACATACACACATGCAATTATCACTCAGCTGAGATGTATTGAGCGTAAAATGTTAAGGTTACTTTGTAATCAAAACTATTTAATTAATTTGTTAAGTAAGGTATATAGTAAGTGTAGCCTTTGGTAAGGTAAGGAATCAAGCTTTAAATTACTAGATGACTATTTTCCTGTATGGATAGTAGCTTAGGCTCTATGGCATATATAAAGTCAATGTTTGGCACTTTTCCATAAGCATCAATATAGAGCATTTTAGAGTACGGACTCCGAACGCACACATATAGATTTCTGTTTCATGGCTTGGGAAGTATTCTCGAGGGTTTTGACAGTGTACATCTCATCCCAGTTGTTTTCTAGAATAACTAAATGGTGGGTGAGTGAGATCGAAGTGAGTGACTTCTCTCATACAGTCATAAGTGAGTGAGACTGCAGAATAGGGGCCCAGGCCTGTCTCAACCAGGGGCCGGATTCACTAACTCGGAGAGTTTGGGAGTTTGGGAGATGAGAATTTTCGTTTTCCCCGGTTAAAACTCCCTAACTCTCCATTCGAGATTCTCTAACATATTTGAGGAGTTAAAGAAAACGTGAGAAGTATCGAAATATTGAAAGATGGATAACTCTTTGTGGGAGGGTCGTAGAACATTGCGGTTTTTTTCTACGGATTTAGGGTCTAGAGTACAAAAATATAGGTGAACAATTTCTTAGGGAGGGGCTTTTGGGGATGGAGGGTCCCACAACCCCCATTGGGGGTTGTCCAAAATACGTCATGTTTGGTATCAAATTAAAGAGGGAGAAACGGGTAATCGAGTGGAGTAGTTTTTTTTCTGATCATTTTAACTTCATAACTGTCTTTTTACCGCCGAAAGAAGGATTTTTTGCACGTGGGTCATATACACCCCAGTTCCTATATTTTGCATATATTTCTTCCGTTCTTTGTTTCACATTCATTAGTACTCTGTTGAGAACATTTTTCTCATAGAAAGTGAATTTCCACGACTTACCAGTTCTTCATAATGATGAGTTGAGTTTTTGTACCCGAAAACGGCCATTTTTTCATCTTAAGAAGGACTGATTCACTTCTTTTGCAGTTATCTCCAAAACTATTTACCGGAGTTAAAAACTAATTACATATCTAATTAGAGGACAAAATGTAGATGCGATTTCATCCTACATACAAGCTTTAACGTGCATATTTAAAATTTTTATAGCATCTCTTCTGTACTGGAAGACTACCAAATTGACCACATTCGCGTGAATTACAATTTTTATCGGGTACCTTGAGACACAAAAATCCTTATTTCTCTGTAAGTATTGCAAGGATTTCCATAATTTGTTTTTGTAAACATAGCCAGGATATGCAGTAAATCCATAAATCAATTTGGAAATCCTAGAAACATTGGTACCTTCACAAAGGACAATAAAAGCAACCAATACTGTCAGTTGAGAAATATTTTTCTTAGTTCTCCACACCTAACACAGCCGAGAGTTTTGTCGAGTTGAATAGAGAGTTTGGTAAATCTCAATACAAATTCCACGAGTTACAGAATTCCGAGTGAAGAGTTAAGTGGTAAAAGAACTCTCATCTCCACAACTCCACAACTCTCCGAGTTAGTGAATCCGGCCTAATCCGTATACCTACATACCATCAATTGGGAATTCCTAAGTACTTAAATGAGGCGAGAGTTCTGCGACACTTTGCATCGTTACGAAAAGTGATTAGGATTATTTAAGAGTAATTAAACAAGTACCTGCAGAAGAAAGTCATCTCGAAACTTAATTTTCTAAGCGGTGTCTCAACCAATTGTCGCGAAATGTAATTTTGCGGCTTTGTACAGACTTCAAAAGAGAATAATCCTTCGTTTTATATACAAGATAAGGACACTTTGTTGCTTTCATCGTGATAACAATAACCTTGGCGGGGCTGTAAGTAAATCTTTGTAAAAATCTGATTAATTTATTTAGTGACAATTATTATTACCAAGTTTGCTTATCTTATTTTTTAAAGTGTTTGTTGTCTACTGGATGTTTTTATGCTTTTAGTGAATAATTTTATAAATTTTTGAATGGTAAATTCCACGTAGAATGTTGATTGAATCTACTTTATTTTGGGCATCTTTTCTTTATCTCAAATAGTCAGTCATGTGGCAAATGTGGACATCACCAAAACCTTGTACTTTCATAAATAGTAATAATTAGAAAATTATGTTACAAGTATTAACAAACGAAAATTTTAAAGAATTTAAAAACTTTCATAGATGACAAAAAAAATATCATAATTTTCGGTATGTGCTATTTTGAAATATCAACTTGTTTTTTAAAATCAGAAATTGTTTTTTTAAACTTTGATTTTTATTACGTATTGTTTGTCATAAAAATTGCACTTGAACCTAAATTTAGATTTCTTAATCTTAATTTCTTATCTTAAGTTAGGTTTCGTGAATTTTTCCCCTATTTTTGTGCTGTAAAAAAGAAACGTGCTATTTCATAATAATGGAGTGCCATCTTTATCTTTATTTACATTCCTTTTAAGAAAAAATTTCGTCTTTATGAATGTCATTAAAAACTTGTTGTTAGATACACATGATAATTGAAAGATTCAAGAAAAAAGTTTGAAAATGTAGGCCACAAAAAAGTCGCGTGTAAAAAGTACGCAAACTGAAGTGAAATTGATATTTTCATTATTTCATTTTCGGAAACCTCGGTGAAATGATCATAATCATTGTGTTTGTATTGGTAGATACGTTTAATAAATAAACGGTCAACAATACATGCGTTTCATTACTTAGTCGGTGTTAATATTAGTATGTCAAACTAAACATAAATAAACACCAGATGAAATTACATGCAATGCAACATTGAACAGAAAACATTAAAAGAAAATTAAATAGAGCTAAAAAGATTAAATATTATATAAAAGTTTTTTGTAAAACATGCTTAGAAGTGTCAACAACAAAATGCTCAGCCTTATTATTACAGTAATACACACGCGATTAACAGGTTAATACATGCTAAAGTTAGACCACAAAAGGTACATCGGCGACGTTTCTTAAGCGAGTCCATATTTAAAAGCTTCAAGCGATCCTCATAGGGTGGAAGAATTAATAAATTATTCCAGGGTAGGTGTCTCAGAGCAAATCGTAAGAAATCCCGCTGAACATACTCGATACGGTCGATGTGTGTATCGTAAAATTGAGACCAAATCTGGCTAGCGTATTCAGGAAGGGGTCTCACAAAGCAAGTGTACAAGCGCAGTGTAATGGTGGGATTCGAGAACTCTCAAGACCAACGTTTTATAAAGCCCAGCACAGAACTATTCTCTGATACCATGAAGTTTATATGGGGAGACAACATTTAATATTTGGTCACATTTGACATCCAAGTCGCAGGCAGAACTAACACGACAAATCGAGGAATCCGAGATCCTATAAGTGATAGATTTCTGATTCCTGTGAAAGTCATAACCTCACATTTGTCGATATTGAGAACCAAATTATTGCTTTTGCACCAATCGTAAAATTTGTGTAGGTCACCCTGTACCTGTTCACAATCGTTAAAAGATTTAATCTGAGCGAAAAGTTTAATGTCGTCAGCATAAATCAAAACTTTGCAGTGCTTCACAACAGGGACAATGTCGTCAATAGATAGAATAAAGAGCAACGGGCCCAAATGACTCCCTTGAGGTACTCTGAACGAAGAGTAGAGGTAAGTATAGTCTCTGCATTGAAAAAATCATCAACTAATTCTAGACATAAATTATTTATAGTCCCATCAAATGGATAAAGGAAATGTAGATTTATGTTGAGGGGAAGAAAGAACAAAATGTTATTGGGATTGACTGTAAGGTGGGGTTTTTAAAAGTTGCAACTAATGTTTGTGAAGGTCTGGATACTTGATATGAACTTCTTAACAATATTAGCTCTGCTCAGTAAAGCGTTTGATTTCATGAGCCATTACAATTGAAGCTAAAACGTATTTTTCTTGATAAAACGCAAAAAAATATTTTGTCTGTATTCAATAAAATCCTTGAACCATTCATTTATTTAAATGATAGAGATTTTCTATAATTTAATAATAACAGACACATAAACGCCGACTATCTCCATAATGACTTACCTAATCGAAATTCAGTCAATCTAAGGAAATGATAATGCGACAGACTTTGGACGAAAATTAGTTCATTTGAAATGTTATTAACAGTTTCTCACTCTGACTAAAGATCATGGCAGATTTCAGTAATTTAATTTAATGCTATCAAAAGTATTTGCTGTATTTGTGCAAAGCATTTAGACAGAAGATTTTTTTTTTTTGTTGAAAGAGGCAAAAATAAAAAAGGAAATGCTACAAACAAAGAGATTTCATGATCAACTGATGATGTGTCACTATTGATTGACGTTTATTTTGAGATTTAAGACTCCAAGTATAGGCGAGTGGGTAACTGCAAAATTTTTGGATTTTCTTTTACCAATAATTCTATTTCAAATTCACTTTTTAGTATACAGAAATTAATAGGAGGGCTAATTGGGTAGGGTTAATTTCAACTCTTATTTGATTTTTTTGTTTTCGTCAAATCAAGATTCGATTATAATTACTTACCGAATCTGTGCTGATTTCCGTAAAATACTACCTCAAATCTGAAATTACATTATGTACATTCAACGCTATCTTGCGTTTATATTTCGCAACAGTTAAGCCACTTTCTTTCTCTTAAAACTATCTATAATCTGTTATCTTTCATCAAAGTACTTCTCACTCAATTGGCTCTGACACAAGACAAAATCCGTTTTCATTAAACTCCAGCGCACAATTTTGTTGCAAAAAAAAAACAGGTGTCAAATAAGTATGATGGAGTTTGCTGAAGGATTCCTTAATGTGTCTTGATCACACCTTTACTCCAGAAAAATGTACGTTTGAAAATGTTTCGTTATTTTTAAGAAAGTGTGGTCACTTAAATAATCTTAATTCCTATTAAGGATATCGTAGAATAAAACTTGAGTGGATGTTTCAAAGAGGACCGTTCACCCTTATAACGCCATTCATCAGGTTACGATTTGTGGTCAAACCCTTCAGCAATCGAGCTTTAAAATTGATTTCACGAAAGCAAACAACTCATTCAAATTTGTTATGTTATCTCGTAAACAATTTAGACCAAGAATATAATTTTTTTCTTTTCAAATTTAGCTCGTTAACAAAATTAACCAAATATCTGCTTCCGTTCAAAAGTAATTAATATTCTTATGTTATGCTAAAAGTAAACAAGTTTGATTTTCACATTTTCATTTCACTTTTTAATTTCACCGCAAAAAGTGCCGGCGACATATTATATGCGAGATACCGACGCATAGAGAAGAAAGCCTGTGTGAAGCGTGCGCTGTGAAAGTGGGGGGTAGATGGTACTCTTACTGCAATTTCACTAATTGGTGTAAAATTTTCTTCATTTGAAATTGAACCTAAGCTTCATTTAATTAAAAATTAGGTCATTATGACTTGAACGTCAAATATTATTGGGTTGGGAAAATTATGGAACGAATTCCATTTGAAGATATGACATCGAGGAGAGTAAAGCTGTATTTGGGGGAAGTTTATCCACCGTAGCACTTTGATACGTTACTAAAGGGTTTCTTCACTAATGGCTATGGAAGGTAGTTACGGATGTGTGTTTTCCGTCTCGTGGCAATGCCAAAGTTAACCTAATGACAAGTTAAGAAGCTGTAGAGCAAAATTGGAAAATTTCTGGTGTTTTTTAGAATGAAACAAGTAATTTCATATACTTTCATCTTTTGCATGAATGAGGGAAAGAACGTGGCTTTGCATTATTGCAGTGCAACTGAGATAACGAGTTAAAAACAGAAATCGAGAGAACGTAGGATTACCCGAACGACAAAATCTTATTAAATCCCTCAAAATCCTATCAAACTATTCATAATAATGTACATCAGGTCACACTACCTCCCATTTTTAAGAAAAAGATAAATTTCGCTTTGGCCCAGATGCTGAAAGAAGATGTAAAATTCCTCTCGAATGAAATTCTCATCTTTCCCGAAAATATCACAGAATCCAGCAAGAATTTCTCCCACTTAATCTCTTCACAGCAAAACGAATGTAAACAGAAGCACGTGCATTACACTAACAAACATTGGCCATGCTATAAAAAACATTGGCCGATTCTCTCAATTTTTCAGCAAAAACCGGAGCGCGGGAACATTTTATGAGAGTAAAACGTGAAAACTTCGCCCCTTCTCATTTATTTACGAAAATGAAACATTTGCCATTCTGTTTCGTTGCAAGCAATTTGCGCTTTCTCATTTTTTATCTTTATTCATAAAAGTTTTAAAGAGAGTTTGATTTTTTTCGATTTTTTTCTTTCTTTCTTCCTTTTTTTGCCGTGTGCATTTTAAATGTAAAACACTGGGAAATCTCGCCTGCTTGCTAACTTGTCATTATGTCAATTTGGCAATGCTGTTGTATTAAATAAACAAATTTTAAATTATAGATTCTTTATTATTCTGAATAAAAGTAGCGAGAAAGATTACATGCGCGAGACCGATGGAACTAGACTGCCTTACTTACGAATTTACTGCGGTCGCGGTTAACGTGACTGCATGGCGATGAAAATCAAGCTGAAGAAGGGTGTCGCAACGTGACAAAAACTCGTGGGCGGATGTTGTTGTGCAAAATAGGCAAGCTTTGCGTCTTTTATCGAGTTAGGAATTTGATATTTGATTAAAAATGTGAGTCGTTGCATATAATTTTAAGGCGTAGCATTCTACTATATTACATGCCCTCCCTTAAGGATGAAAATTGTACCTAGGATTCTTGGTGCGATTTTCGTCTCTAGGTTTAGGCAGAGGTCCCAATTTTTCGGCCTCTATTTCGCTAGGGCCCTCTTCAGCTTGCTTTGTGTCATCATATTTACTCAGAACTATTACAGGTTGTTTTTCTATTTTTAGTTTCGGTCTCACGATTTTCTTATATAAAATACATATAACTGGTACAAGAATACCTAATCCTAGTAATGAATATAAACCAAGAAAATGGTATTTATGTGTGTTTAACCTATTTAGTACTACATTTTTTTCTTTTATTATAGCTATATCGTGACTTATTTTGTTCAAATTTCTTATTTGGTTATCAATTGAAAAGGATTTAGACTTTATGTCCTGAGTAGCAGGTGTATACATTTTTAAGTGTTTTATTTCATTGTATGCTGTGAACTTTGTTTCTGATAGGTTGCTTAGTGTTACGTTACTTTTGTACGTTGATTTTGGGTTTAATATAACTGAGTTTGTTCTAACCTTACAACCTGACTTAATTTTCAATATTCCTGTATTATTAATTTTTATTGTAGCAATATTTCCTTTACATTCGATAATCATACTTTCTGCTTTAGGTGCTACGAATACCCATGAATTTAGTTCCGCTAATTGTAAAAACATAGTTACCGATAAGTTGATAATTTTAGGAGCACAAGATTGTGGTAGAGAATCAGATCCGGAAAATAAGATCATTTCACATATATCGTTTAAATGCGTTATTGAAATAGGTACTGATTGTTCGCATAGATATTTGTTTTTACCAAAATAGGTGCACTTTGTAAAGTCTTGGTTGTCATAAAGGAAATAATGCTGTTTTACAGAATCGACTACAATTAGAGATTTTTGCGGAACAATGATACTATATAAGTTTTCTTTATTTCTTGTGGGGACACCTGTCATCTTATAAATAAAATAACTATTTGCACTAGTTAACGGAATTACAAGTATAAATTTTAATTTATCTTCGCTATAATATACGTGTGTTTCAATTACCTTGTAAATTTCATGAATATCTTGGTTTCTCAATTTAATTGGTAAATGTAATCCGTCTGGTAGGTTTCTCTGTATTTTTAACAATTCTTCAAGTACCTTATTATCATCCGCCAGGTAAGGATGAAATTTACCTTGGGTAGCTGTATATAAAATGTCAACGACATGGGATTGTGTTATTGAGTACTGATCAGTAATCAGTACGAAAATAGTCAAAATCTCGTTAAGCAGTATAAGAGAGTCTTTTACGTGTATGGCTTTATTGGTAGTATTTTCCATAAAACTCACTCTGGCAAGGGCTTTCTCTAGCTTGGTTTCGAGTTGCGAAATATGATTTAAAGTATGATTGTATTCTTCTACAGTAGATTCTAGTACTGAGGTTTGTCCTTTTATTAAGTCATGTAGTTTATTTTCATTTTCTTCTACCAACCGTAACTGTTCATTGTAATAATCTGCATCTGATTGATCTAAAGTACCGAATAATATTTTTGAAGCTTTTCCTATCGCATCCACTAGTCCTCTTTTAGTAAAAATATTGTGATCTACTCCTAGAATGTTACAAATTAATTTATTTTGTTTCTGTAGATTTTTTATTGTTCTATCGAGGTGAGGTAATAAATTTTCGCAATCGTTCGCCTGAACGTCTCTTCGAGTCAAATCATCACAAAGTATTTTGATTTTCTCTGCGTATTTGGTAATCGTACGGAAGTTGTCCGTGAAGTCTTGTAGGTCTGTATGGAGTAGCAGTTTCCATCTGTCGTTGAATAGGCTTATCTCTCCTATTTGTTCAAAAAGGATTCCAGATTTATTTTTCAGATCGATAATTTCGTAGCTTTTAGATTGCGCTGTTGCTGTCGCTGATGCAATAAGGTAAGTTATACATAGTATGACCGCCGACATGATTAGGTACCTATGGGAAAAGTAGTTTATAAGTTTTAGGTATACGTACTAGAAAATTATACTTTATATATTTTTAAGCCAATACTTAATAAGAGGTGTAGCGCAAGAGTCTATTATTATGGACCTTTTTTGGCTTGTTTTTTTCGAGGATTGTTGAATTTACGCCCTCAGTGGAAATGACTTTATATGGGCCTTTCCAAACAGGGAGAAGTTTCTTACATCTTCCCTTGTAAGGACGTTCGTCGCGCAAAAGAACTAGGTCGTTTATTTTAAAGGAAGACGGATTAATATTTTTGTCATATTGATTTTTTGTAGATTCCTTATTTTTAATAAGGTTTTCTCTGGCAATCTGGTTTGCGTGCTGAAGTCGGGATTTAAGTTCGTTCACGTATATGTCGTAGTTATAAATAATTTCTGGTGAGCGAGAAAAGGTAGAAGGTATTTCTGCTTTTCGACCATATACGAGTTCGAAGGGGGTATACCCTGTAGATGTACTGGGAGTTGTATTATGGACAAATACGGCGTATTTTATCCATTTGTCCCAGTCATCTTGAGACCGATTTATGAAGCAACGGAGATATTCCACGAAGCCTCTGTGTGAACGTTCGCACGAGCCATTTGACTGAGGCCTGTATGCCGTAGTTTGAATTTTCTTTATTTTAAGTAGCTTACAGATTTGTTTAAAAAGTCGACTGACGAAATTTTGTCCTTGATCACTCAGAACAACTCTAGGGGTGCTATATCGCAGTATAATTTCGGTTACGAATTTTTCTGAAATTGTTTCGGCTCCCTGATCGGTAATTGGGATTCCACCCGAGAATTTTGTAAGGTCGTCTATGTAAGTTAGGAGGTATTTATTACCATTTTCTGTAATAGGAAGGGGCCCAACAATATCTATCGATATTTTTTCGAATGGGTGTCTAGCAGTAGACGTAATGACCATTTCTTCGTGCGTGTACCGGGTAATTTTATTTTTTTGACATACATCACAAGCTTTTACGAATTTCTTTACGTCCTTGTACATGTTTTTCCATTTATAGTATGATTTAAGTTTTTTATAAGTTCGGATTACTCCGTTGTGGCCACCGGTAGGTATAACGTGAAACTCGTGAATTAATTTGGGTATCTGCTCTCCTTTTATTTCGGTGTCAAAGTTGTCGTGGAAAACCGTTACTGTGATATTAGAATTTTTGAAAACATAACGCAGCATGGACCTGATATGTTCGTATCCCAAGTGCTTATAGCACGATGCTCTAACTGGGTTTGACATGCAGAATTTATTAATGTTATTTTTTGATAGGTTTTCCCTTAGGTTTACTAACGCTGAGAAAATATCCACATATGTAGGTTTTTCAGTAATGTTATGTGTCACTAGATAAATTGTGTTAACATCGCCCTCGTTAAAGGAAATAATTTCGCCCTTTTTAAGAATTTTTGATTTGAGTTCGTCGAGATGGGCTTTATTCAATGCACTTCCCTTCTCAAGCACGACTTCCGTATTTATAAAGAGGCAAATATTTGATCGACCAATTACCTTTATAAGTTTGTCATCGTTATCCACGATTAAATGATTTATTATGGGACTTGTATTTAACTTCTCCACGAATGACTTGTAATTAAGATCTAGAATTTTATCGTCCGTGTGGTCATCTATTAGGTTGTCGTATGCATCAGAACTTTCACAATCGGTTCCGGTATTGGACGATTTTGCACCAACTAGATTGTTTGTATGGGATCTTAACGTAACTTGGTAAATGCGACTTAGGCTATCCGCGTTTGTGTTACTGACGCCTTTTTTATACAAGATGTCGAAGTCGAATTCTTCTAATTTTATTTTCCAGCGCATGAGCCTGGAACTAGGATCCTTGCAGTTGTGTAAGTAGCTGAGTGGCTTATGATCCGTAAGGATCTTGAAGGGTTTGCCGAAAAGATATGGTCTGAAATGTTGAACAGACCAGGTGACAGCTAGGAGTTCCTTGTCAGTCGTCGAGTAGTTCCTCTCGGCTTTTGACAAAGTACGCGAAGCGTAAGCGATGGGCAAATCATTACCGAGAATACCTTGTGAGAGTACGGATCCAATAGCACAATTGCTTGCGTCGCATGTTAGAATGAACTCTTTAGTAAAGTCGGAAGGATTGGAGGATTAATTAATTTTTCTTTCAATACGTTGAAAGCTTCTGTGCAAAGTGGAGTCCAGATAAACACTTTATCCTTTTTTAGCAGGTCTGTAAGTGGCTGCGATACCTTGGCGTAATTTTTTATGAATTTCCTGTAGTACCCGGCTAGTCCCAGGAATATCTTTATTTCTTTAGGATTTCTGGGCACTGTGAAATTTTTAACTGCCTCTATTTTTTGGGGGTCTGGTAGGATGCCTTGATCATTAATGACGTGCCCGAGATATTTTAATTCCGGTTTAAGGAACTCGCATTTTCCCGGTTGCAGCTTGAGTCCATGTTCTCGAAGACGATTGAAAACATCTCTTAATTTCGTTAAATGTTCGTCAAATGTTTGGGAATAGATGACAATGTCATCCATGTAAACTAGGATTTTGGAAGGTTGTAAGCCGGCTAAAACATTATTCATTACCCGCTGGAAACTGGCGGGTGCTCCTTTTATTCCAAAGGGCATTCGGACATACTCGTAATGCCCGAATGGAGTGGAAAAAGCTGTTTTTTCGCGGTCACTGGGGTTCACCTTGATCTGATGGAACCCGCTTGCCAAGTCTAGGGTTGAAAAGAATTTTGAGCTCCCTAGGGAATCGAGGATGTCAGAGATATTCGGCAAGGGATAGGCGTCGCCCACAGTCTTTTCGTTGAGCCTTCTAAAATCGACGACGATTCTGTATCGTTTTTTTCCATCAATATCGGGTTTTTTAGGTACTACAACAAGCGGAAAATTCCATGGACTACGAGATTCGACGATGATATTTTCCTTTAACATTTGCTTTATCTGCTTATTAACCTCCGTCTTTTGTAGTTCTGGAAAACGATATGGTTTGACATGGATAGGCTGCGCATCAGGAGTTGGAATGGAATGGTAAGTTGTTTCGGTAAAGGTTAATTTATCACCATCGAGGTGGAATAGGTCATAGAAGTCAGTGCATATTTCTAGAATACGTTCCTGCTGATGATCGGACATATGGCTTGTTCTTATTTTCTGTTGAACTTTTCGAATTCGGTTATATTCTTCTTCAGGCGAGATTTCTAGTTCAGAGATACGACAGATTTGGAAGTCATCGAGGCTGTGTAAAGTTAAATCGTCAAGATCTAAATAAGTATTGTTTTCGTTAGTATTTACGATTGAGATGAGACATTTATTGTTTTTACAAGGAGAGATACAGTTGGCTACAAAAATTCCATTTTCTAATTGTTTTGGTAAGCAGAGACAATCTTGATTAGAATCAGTTTCGATTTCTTGAATTATTTCACATCGACCGGGGATTAGGAGCTTCGTAAACGATGGGACGAGATTTATGACAAGAGTTTTGGACTTATTATTTAGGCTAAGTGTTTTCGTGTGATAATCGATTTTTGCCTTAAATTGTTGCAAGAAGTCCGTTCCAAGAATGCCATCGTTTGCGATGGAGAAATCAGAGCTTACGATATGAAAGGGATGTGAAATAACTTCGTCGTCTATTTCTATTTTGCAAAAACAAACTCCATAGGTTTGTTGTTCTTCTTTCGTTATCCCTTTAAGGCTTGCCCTATTATTGATATGGATAGTCTCATCGTCTTTAATTTTACCAATTTTAATTATGGTTACATCGCTTCCACTGTCTACCAGCAAATTGGTAGTATCACCCGAGGCCGATTGGACTTTCAACTCGACCGAATCGCGTTTGATGTTGTTTTTCAAGGATACGTTGTAAATATTTCTATTAGGAGCAGTAGTCTTAGCTTGACTGGAATTGGATTTAAGATTTTGATTACTATATTTGAGCTTATGTGTTTTAAAAGCATTCGGCTTTCTTGAAGGATTGGCAAGAGGTACTTTTGCGACAAACGATGTCGAGGAGAAAGACTTAGATGATTTAGTAACTTCTGATGTTATAGTACGCACGTTAAAATTTGTTCTCAAGTTCTGTGTGGTCATGGTCTCGTTTTCAGTGTTTATACGATTTGACGATTCATTCCTATTGGTAGGTCGATTATTATCCCTAACGCGATTTTGGTTATGTTCATTGTTATATTGACGTTTTCTGCAGTCCTTTATATAATGTCCTCTCGTCTTGCAGTAGCTGCAAACTATTACAGTCATTCTGTACGATGGTGATTGCGGCTCTCTCTTAATTTCAGATCTAGCCGGAATAACAGATAATCTTGATCCCGAACCGTTCGATTTTAGGTAACAATTATGGGAATTATGGCCACGTTTGTGACAATATGAACATTTCGAATTAGAGTGGGAGAATTTGATAACGTTTCGATTGCTAGTATATGCCATCTCTTCTTCGACGGCAGATTCGACTGCCTCGCTTAATGCTGTGAAACGACTAGCCTTGATGATGAATCTGATAGAAGGGTTTAATCCTTCCACGAAGGCTCTAAGTGCAGTTTTGGAATTTAATCGTTCAATTGTATCGGCTGCCGCCGCACCTTCGCTAGCAATACACGCGTCATTTAAGTCAGATAACAGTTTTTCCACCCGATTAGCATACGTTCGAACATCTTCATTATCTCTTATGTTTTGTCTAACTCGTATTAACTCAGTTTGCAGCTGAGGAAGGGTTCGTTTTTCAAGAAATTGCTCCTGAAGAATTTTCTTCAAATCACTCCAGGAAGCAATGGTTTTGTATTTAATAATGTTATAGGCGGGACCTGAAAGTTTTCCTTTAATTATGTTCATAAGCATCGGAACATGACTAGAATCTAAATCAGCTGAAATTACATCACAACAACTAATAAATTTATGAAGATCGGCTCGATTGCCGTTGAAATCAGGTATATACTTTAGAGCAAAATTTTTATCAAGTTCGGTTGGCATGTTCACGTTTTTAGGGTTGTTTGATATAGAAGGATTCACACTTTTGTTAGGAGATTCTGTATTTAATTGTATATTGTCGTCAGAAAAGCCAAGGAAATCTTCTTGAGTAGTAGAATCGTCTAGAAATTCTCCGCTACTACTATTTACTAGAGAGTGAGCTTCGTTTATATGCTCTTTATTCGACATTCATATGTTAATGGAAAAAGACTCACTTTTACACCGAACTCTTCACGATTTTCCTCAACAACACAAGTCAGCGGGTTATCAATAGAATTGTTACGAATCAGAGAAAAAAAATATATAATTCGACTTTAATCAATCGTGATTATTTATAGGTATAAACACGAATTTTCTGAACGAGCTTGCAAAGATAGGTAGGTATGGATACACACGATTTAGTTACATTTACCTACAATTATACACATTACACGATTATGTCCTAATTCAATCACAATAAAAAAAATTAAAAATTTTGATTTAATTTCAAGATAATCCTTAATTAAATAGCATCTCATAATTTCTAAAAAACAATCAAATTAGATCGATCAGTTCTGTTTATCCATGGTGACGGCGAGTGTTTTAAAACAATCAAATTAAATCGATCAGTTTGTTCATCCACGATGATGGCGAGTGTTTTCCTTATTTACACATAAATGGTAGTGAAATTGGCTCACTTACCCGATTCGGCAGCGAAACAGATAAGACATCAGTATATAAGACGAATTTCAATTATTATCAGAGTCCACGATACACAGTTAAAGATGAGTTCCAGTTCCTTGGTAGTCAGAGTTTGAATTTGATCCTCTATGATGATCGACCAAAATAACTTCGGGAATAACTAGAACACTGGCACTGACCAAATGGAATCGCTCAAACTGCCTAGCACTTTTGGTGATTTCTCTCCGCATTCAGAGATATTCTTCAAATCTATAACGTGGATGATCCAATCGACGCAATTTTCTGAAAATTGGAATTAATTGGCGATATATAAAAAAAAAACTTTATTTGGATCACCCCACACTTGACACCACTTTTGTTCTATTAAATAAACAAATTTTAAATTATAGATTCTTTATTATTCTGAATAAAAGTAGCGAGAAAGATTACATGCGCGAGACCGATGGAACTAGACTGCCTTACTTACGAATTTACTGCGGTCGCGGTTAACGTGACTGCATGGCGATGAAAATCAAGCTGAAGAAGGGTGTCGCAACGTGACAAAAACTCGTGGGCGGATGTTGTTGTGCAAAATAGGCAAGCTTTGCGTCTTTTATCGAGTTAGGAATTTGATATTTGATTAAAAATGTGAGTCGTTGCATATAATTTTAAGGCGTAGCATTCTACTATATTACAATGCATTGCTTCGACAGAGTTCTGCTTGCTCTCTGGCCTGCATTTCTGGTTAGTTAAGAGGACTTTTATGCCCAAGACACCCAGTGCTCTTAATGAAGAAATAACTAACGACTCATTAGTCTATAATGATTCATTATAAACTGCAGACACACAGCCATTTCTTTAATTAAGTTGTACTGTCAAAATGGTTTTGATAAACTTATGACATTAAAGAAGCTATCGAATTAACGCGATAAACTTTGTTTTTGTTTATTTTATTTTTCAATTTAACAATTTACAAATGAGAAAACATTATATTAAAAATAATATTGATAATATAATTTGTGATTTGCATTTCTTTTCATTTCTTCTTCTTATTTTTCAAATCGGAAAATGCACAGCGAAGCTCCATACTTATATTATATGTCAAATCTAGCACTTTTTCCTCGTTATTGCTAATTAGTGTACTTCATTTTAATGAATAGTTAGTAGGTACTAATGATTCATTAGATCGTGCTGTGTGTCTAGGGTATTATACTAAGTGTTTCTAGCTTTATTATATTGTGTTGGTTAAGCCCTTCACGTCATCTGCATTGTGAAAAATTATTAAATTTATGGACGGTCATTTCCTTAGCATTTGCGATTGTTGTTGCGTGTCGCGTACGAGTTGGAAACACAATTAATTATTCCTTTGTACGCATGCACGCTATCATTTCCGAACCCTTCAATATATTGAATTGAAATGCTTTTGATAAATCTGACTAAAATCCCAAATATAATTGATCCATTCAATACGGCTGGCAAAGTTCAGAAAATAGCAGTTGGAATAGCTCAAATTTTATGGAAGGTTCAGAAACAGTGTTGCCAACTCCTTTTTATCTGACTGAATACATTTGAAAGATCCGCTAAATATCGGCAAAAGTTTTCCTTAAATCGGCTAAAAATTTTTAGAGCATCAAAGGCCAATCATCGATCATAAGTCGACAACTCGAATTACACTTGAGTTTTTCTTTATCTCAGTTTATAATTACAAGCATATTTAGTTTAGTGAGTATCTTGCACGAAAAGATTTCGCTCATATGTAATGTACATAATAAATTCATTCATTATTATTATTAATAATGTTCGAGAGCTTGAAGCTAACATAAATCCACTGACGGTTCTCGAAGATGTTATCTTCGGAAACTGTCGAATAAAAACGAATACTTCACAGCAATATGAGCTGCCTGCTTTGAGTGAGAGAGATTCCATCAACTGGAGACCAGTGATCCTGGTACTGAGTTGGAAGATGCTTTTAGTTTGAACAGAGCACCTAACACGCATTTCAGTACACTAACAAGACAAGTGCTCTGTGACCTACATATGCTCATAAGACCTCCGGATGTTGCAGGTTACAACAGATAATGGATATATCTCGGTGTTCCAATCTGGGGTATCAACATTGCGCAATATGACGTTGACTTTACATCGTCAGCACACGAAATCACCTAATCTTCGATTTCATCGATGGCTAAGCAGCATTTCATACCACATTTCTGGGCCACAGAAATTGAAGAAAGGGGAATGAATGTTCCCTGCAACCGACTTGGTCAGGTCTACCGTAGACATTGACTAGGGATAGTTCTTCGTTTACTTTTCACCGTTCACCATCGGTCAACAATTAATAAAACTTGTTAAGTATAATAAAGTATCGGGAATTCATTTGTTGTTAAAAGTATTTTGTAATAATCAATATCAATTATATCCTAATCAGTTTTCATGTATAGCCTGGCGGATTCCGATGATCTCCACAGTTTGTGATGGTGAAGGCACCCTGTTTCATAGGTTCTTTACTTGCGCGATATGTGACAGTTGATTCACCCAAATTTCGGCATTATGAGATCATCGTTTCTATGGGGATCACAAGATTATGACGTTGATCATATTTAGAATTCAATAATATATGACAGTCGAAAATGTGAATCAGATCATTGACCCACAACACTAGAACTGAAAGTTTCCGGATACTTCGGATCCGGATTTCAGGAATCGGATAGTTTGTAGATCCTGATATCTGGATATTAGCAAATCTGGATCCAGTTTTTAGCTCTACACAACACCACAATGCACAAGCACTTAAAAACCACTTTGTAGCCAGATTAAAGAGACGTTTACGCTTGAATATCTGGTGCTGAGCACAGACACATTAAACGTAACAGGCACTGCACTATCGTCGGTGCAGGACGGCGTTCTTGTCAAAATTTGTAACTGTGGACTAGTCCACAGAGCTTCTCCCTCCTTTGGAGCCATTCCAAGTTTTGTAGGAAGGGAAGGGGAAGTACTCTATTAGAGATCTTGAGTTGGCGGGGTATTTTAAAATTAGTTTCTTAATATATAATATTTGAGCTAAGGCTCTTTTGCATGTAATTACTCATAATATTCCATCAATCAATTAAATTAACAATAAAATAAATAAAAAAGAAAGAAAAATATTTAAATACCTAAGAAAAATACAAAAAAGTCTAAAATAGAAATAAGGATCACAAAAAAATAGGAGAATAAAAAGGAAAAGATGAATGGTGCAATCAATGCATGACAATAAAATCAAGTGAGATTTGAAAAATGATTAAAAGGTGCTTTTCTAAAACTGCTTACGGTTGCTGGACGTCTAACTTAGTAGGTAATGAGCTCCAAAATTTGACATCGTAATCGAAAAAAATCTTCTACTTTGAATGAAGCTACTCCGACGTATAACTAGTTGAAAGCTATGAGTTAATCGAAGTTGACATATTTTCCCACGTAAATAATATGGCACACAACTCTTACATATCTTGGAAACCATAAGCAGTCTGATATTTCAAATAATTGTCCAATGTACAGCCTAAGGTACGATTGGAGTATTCAGAAATCTGGCTAAGTTGATTTATTTATATTAAAATCATACCGTGAACATGAATTGTATCTGATGGCCATATAATATAACGGGTATGATTAAGGTTTTAAGCAGCCGCAGTCTAATGGCCTCCTGGACAGTATTTTTTGCATAAAACCAAAGCTGACGGAGAGTATTCTTTATATTCATCCGACGATTTTGTCAATATGCAAATGGCAACGTAAAGTTTGACTAAGTATAATGCCTAAGTTACTCACGGATTGAGAATAAGGAGCCACAGTATTACCAAGGTAAACAGGGCTGAGATCGGTCATATTAACTCGTTTGATATTTAAAATTATTGCATGATATTTAGATACGCTTTCCTCCGACTAACTTAAGATCTTAACCAATTTATCGTTCATTCTGAAGATACCATCTTAGAAGATAGCAAGAGGAGTGGATACAGAAAGTTAGACATCATCTGTACTCACATTATATACCAATTGCCGTAGATCTTTTATATATACAGTAAGAATAGAAGAGGACCAAGTAGTGATCCTTGCGGAACACCTGAGAAAATAATTTAATAGCCCGATTCCGAGGATGAGATAACTACTTCAAAATTGAACTTCGATTTCAGTTTACAATGTATAATATGTTAAAATTAACACTGTCAAAAGCTTTTTAAAAATCAAGTAGCAGAAGCAATGATATGCAATGCATCTGATGTAGCCAATAAGGTAGAGGAGTGTCGTTGTTGTACTATGATAACCTCGGAGAACCCCGACGTAGTATCAAAATATTTCCCTTGCAGCACTCGATAATGGTATCGGAGGCATTTGACTAAATTATTAATTCCCTAAAAATTCCAAATTTCTCATTGGGTCATATCACAAAAATGTATGTTCGATAATTATAAACAGGAATCTCTTCTGGGAACTGTCACTTATTTGCAAATATAGGCACACTTTTAAATTTTCGCATAGATTTGACTTTGGATTTAACGCTTATTTTCAAAATTATTATGAAAAATTTTACATTGATCTTAAAATTTTGTGTTGTTAGTGTACCTTATTTAGTCTTTCTATCGTTTGTTGTTTGTTTAGTTCGTATACAATTCTTGGAGCATTTTTCCTTCGATTTTAGTTAGTTTGAGCCATTTTTTCTGTTTTCAAAGACACTATATATATGTTTTTTGTACTAAGAATCATTTTACTACATTTTTTTTTATTAAACAGTCTTTATAGATATACACAAAAAATAACAAATATTATTTATTAACTAAATTTGTATATTAAATATGAGACTATATTACAATTTTGGAATTAATTCTTACATGTTTAGCAAGATAATTATCGTATCATTAATTAGGGATGAGATTTTGGTAGATACATAATCGCTTGCTTAACTTGAATTCGCAATTTTATATGTTCACAGAATTTTATTACTGTGTTTAAATTATAAATTAGTACAATTGGTTCACAAAATTATACTAAAATCTGGTACGACAACCAGTGTGATAGTACATTACAAACGAAAATATAAAAGTCGCTCGTCACCTTTTATACCACTGGGTACTAGTCTACTCGAATTGGTACTTTTGAGTTGTTGTGCTTCAAAAAAATTTACAATTGTGAGTTGAACAGACGCAGAACTTTTATAATTCTTTTAGTTGCTATACTACATATTTCTGGTGCATGTAGACAACATTAATACAATATTTCAGTTTAAAAACTAAAAAATTCGAAAATTTGCTTATAGACTAAGAGCTGGCGACCAAAATACTTACGTCATATCATAAACAAAATTATCCATCTTACCATATTTGCTTAACATTGTTGATAACTTATTTGGAAGTCTGCCTAGCTTCAAGTGGTGGAGGGTGCTTAGATGGCCTCGAAGGCCTTAAAAAATCGGTTAACTTACGTGATTTCATAAAGGCTAATTTTTGGTGTGACAGGTGAGAATTATATTTAATGATCAATGGTAAAAATGGCAGGCACTTTGGATGGTGGGAAAGTGGTGGCAGACGAAAACAAAGACGCGGAAAAAAGTGTATAACTTAAGTCATATCACGTTAAATCAAGAACGCTTCCATTTAGAGTGCAGAAATCTTGCACACGGACTTTATTTTAGAAAAATTAAATTAAGTTTCGAAAATGGACAATGGAGAACAATCTTACTACAAGATATTCAAATTTAATATATCAGATCACAATATATTTCTTTTTGAATAACTCAAATCCGTCAAAAAATGACACAGTTATTGAAGTTTTAAAAATCGGAAATTAAAAACGGCGAACCTGGTGATGACGTCACGGTACACAACACGCACGATGCCAGTTTGCACAATATAATACTTATAAGACGATATTTTAGAAATAAATCCAAAACAAATCCAATCCCGAGCACTTTCTAGCGGCGCAGCAACTACACTCGCGCTGCGTTAGACCGTGAATTGTATTGTGTATCGTGACGTCATCATGTTAGAGCGCGTTTTAGAGAATGCAGCACTAAAATCACCATAGCTTCGTCATTTTTTATCCGATTTCAATAATTCTTTCACTGAATTAATTGTTTTTTTTGTGACTATGATTCTGCATAATTAACTAAAATAGTCATTGTTCTCCATTCGGGCAACTCCTACAAAATTTTGGTTTCCCTGTATATCTGAACACTGCCTGAGAACGCGCCGACGTACAGTGCGGAAATTTTGCACATAGCGCTCTCGCAAAAAAAAAGAAACATTAAAAAACAAACAAAAATTAAATAACTCGTTCTTGGTGTTGCCGTATAAAACCAAGAAAGGGGTTCCCGATTTGGTAGTCCATCTTTGAACTTTTATTAGAAATTGTTATGAAAATGCCGTTTGAGAAATTTCAGCGCTGTACGTCGACGCGTTTATTCAGTATTCAGATATGTAGCAAAAAACCAAAGTTTTGTATGGCAGCAGCAAGAAGGGATTTCCCGATTTAGTCTATTTTTGAACATGTATTTGCTATTTCTGTGAAAACATCATGTACCAAATTTCAGCTCTCTGTGTTGACGCGTTCTGAAGCAGTGTTAAAATATATAGTGAAAAACGAAATTTTTGTATGGCAGCACTAAGAAAGGCCTGCGCGATTTATTCTATTTTTCGGATAGTATTTATTAGTGCTATGAAAACACTATGTACCAAATTTCAGCTCTCTACGTCTACGCGTTCTTAGGCAGTGCCCTAATATATAGAGAAAAAAGAAATTTTTGTATGGAAATGCTACGAAGGAGTTGCCCGATTGGTCCCATTTTTGAAACTATTTTACTTTATTCTAAATAAGCCCGTGTGCAAGATTTTTGCACTCTAAGTTGAAACGTTCTCGAGCTATCGTGGTATGACGTAAGTTATACACATTTTCCGCGTCTTTGTTGCCATCTGCCACCACTTTCCCACCATCCAAAAAGCCTGCCAAAATTAACCTTTTTTGAAATCACGTAAGTTAACAGATTTTTTTAAGGACTTCGAGGCCATCTTGCAGCACCCTCCACCATTGGAAGCCTGGCAGACTTCCGAATAAGTTATGAACAATGTTAAGAGAATATGATAAGATGGACAATTTTGTTTATGTAATGATTTAAGTATTTTGGTCGCCAGCTCTCCGTCTATTATCTGTTATATAATTTTGCATTCACATTATACTTTTAGGCATACTAAACACCTTTCTATATGGTAACACTTTTGAGACACGTTAATTAGATAAAAAAAAGATGGAAGGAAAGAAAGAAAGAAACAAACAAATTATTTTTGTTAAGTTTTCATTCCCCAGAAGATAGAAAAAATAAAGATGACTCCACAGTACTTTACAACGGAATAGCATTAATTGGACTTATAGCAGTAAAGATAATGATTGCTAGTCAATTTACAATGAATAATCGCCATACCGGGATGAAACTGCGGGTGGCCGTTTGTAGTATTATTTACAGAAAATCATTACGATTATCTAATACAGCTCTACAGTACACGGGTCACGGTAGAATTGTAAACCTTTTGTCGAACGATGTTAGTCGATGTGATATTGTCGCACAATTTGTTCATGTCATGTGGATAGGTCCAGTATTAACGATTATTATGGGCATATTCCTATGGTATGAGATTAAATGGGCTGGCATCGTTGGAATATGTGTTGTCCTTACCGTTGTTCCAATTCAATGTATGTATTACATATTATTTGTTCTATGTATAACTACTATATATATGAGGCTTTCTACATTATAATGTTTCATTAATAATTTTATAATATAATAGCTTATACAGCAAAGTTATCTTCTAAGTTTCGTTTACAAACTGCCACTAGAACTGATGAGCGGGTAAAATTCATGGATGAAATAATATCTGGTGTACAGGTAACAATTATATCCACTTAATAATGTCTAACTACCATCATTTATAACATTAATATATAATTGGCATTGTATCGGCTACGAAAATTATTTCACGTATGTATGGTAAATTGGTTATGATTTCATCAATATTCATTATTTAGAAAATAACATTTTCCGTTGTTTTTGACCAGTTTTATTTTGTCCTCCTTTTAATTCAAAATTTGATGTAAAATAAAGAAACCTATGTATAATAATTTTATTTATTTATTATTTTTTGTTTTTTTTTTTAAGTACAGTTGAAATACAAAACTCATAGATGTGAGCATTCTTCTGGAAAAAAACTGGAAAGCAACTGAACGGTTGGTTTGCACTTCGATTCGAAATGTCACTTTTGAAAGTTCTTTAAGAATAAAACTACGCTAAACATCAAAACTACTAAGCGCACCGACCCACTACGCTAACAGACCGTCAGTGCGTTCAGCCGCACGTAGAATGTTAGGTTGTTACACACCATGTCGTTCAGGCGACCGAAGCGTTGTCATTTCCCCAGCACATCGGTGTGCACATTTTTACAATATGTTAGCGTAGTGTCTCGGTGCGCTTAGTAGTTTTGACGTTTAGCGTAGTTTTATTCTTAAATAACTTTTAAAAATAACATTTCGAATCGAAGTGCACATCAACCGTTCAGTTGCTTTCCCTACTTTTCCAATCAAGTTATGTGCGCACCGTTGTGCTAAAAAGCACATCGGTGTGTATAACTGAACGCACGGCGTAGCGTAAAATTGTGCATACCGATGTGGTGGGAAAATGACAACGCTTCGGTCGCATGAACGACATTCTGTGTAAAATTATGACGTTATGTGACATTCTGCGTGTGGTTGAACGCACGGCCTGTTTTCACAATGTTATTCGTAATTTCGTTGACATTTCACTGCTATTTTCCTTATTCTTAAACCAACACACGAGCAGTTATCATAGCTATGAACCACGGTCGGCAATTTTGAAACGAATAAAATGCCAATGTTGCATAAATTTGGGATGCATTCGTCACAAAGTACGTAATTTCGATGGTAATTTTGTAGAAATTACGTTGAAATGAGCTGAAAAAAATGCATGGGAAATCGCATAATTTGAGGTGATTTCGACGATTTAATCGAAAATACGTAATTTCGGTCTAGTGTGAATGCCATATTAGACACATTGTAATAGATTATAGAAATCCAAATCAGAAACTATAAACAAGCGTTATCTAAAACCTAACATAAATTAAATGACATCACTGATAAGGCATTCCTAAAACTTTAGAAAAGACTGATTTGGTGAAATCGCTAATATTATCTAATATGACCATAAATCTACTTTTCGTGACTCAGTACTAACCCTGAGAAATTCGTATTTACATTGATACTGCCGATTACCTAATTATAAATCTCACTTTTCTAGCTGTAGGTATAGCCTAGACAGACTGTCTTCATCTGCATAATTACTTAATTTTTAATTTAATTGAGGCAAATGATAATTTTTTAAAGTAAAAATGATAATAACCAATTTCATAGGATTCAATATTCTGAAGAACTTTTTAGCATAATAAAATTCTACGTAAAAAACCACAATTTTTGCAGAGCAATACCAAGAAGGGCTACCCAATTTGGTCCATGTTTGAAATTGGATTTTCAGTTTTTATGAAAACGCCATGTACAAAATTTCATCTCTCTGCGACTGTGTCAATGCGTTCTTAGGCAGTATCCTATAGTGAAAAACGAAATTTTTGTATTGTAACTACATATACGAAGGACTTACTTGATTTGTCCCATTTTGGGACGGACATACAAAAATCAACATAAATTTTAATAATATGCGTGGGTGTCCAATCCATTATGCTCTACAATCATTACTTCTATGCGTTACAAACGGAAACTTAGTACAGCTGATGATTTCATCATCTAAGCTATAATAAAATTCTCTATAGACATTAAGTTAAGCTTAATACCCTACACACACTGTCTCCATAATGACTTAATTTGGAATTTCGCCATTTCAAGGAAATGAAGAAGTGACAGACTATGAACGAAAATTATTTCATTTGGAATGTCATTCCTCAATGTGAGTATAGATCAAGGCAGAGTTCAATAATTTAATTAAATGGTATCAAGAAAATTTGCGAGTATTTACTGTAATTGTAAAGCATTTAGTAGTAGAAAATTTCTGTTGTTGAAAAGAGAATAAAGCGCAAAAAAATTTCTTTCATGATCAGCTGATGGCTGTCACTGCTAATTTTATTGGAAAAACGTTCCACTTTCCAATAAATTCAACTCACTTTAATGATGGTAGGTAGCACTTTTATTGCAATTTCACTAAATGGAGTAAAATTTGATCCATTTGAAAATGAAGCGAAATGTTGCAAACAGGTCCTTGATGGACTTAATTTGTGTGAAACACTGCACATTTGACTCTATTTAATTAAAAATTAAGTCATTATAGAGACAGTCTGTCTAGGGTATAAGGCCCAATCTACATCGGGAGCTACACGTTACAAGTTGCAAGGTACACGAAGCTCTATTTCAACGTATTCCTATTTAAGTCCAGTTAGCTAGATACACCATGTAGATTGAAGCTCTCTATGTAGCAGTTTCCACGGTACGCCCACTGACATGTATATAAATGAACTGCTCGTTGAACCAAAAATGCATGAAAGCAAATGGTACCACTTTCATATTCCTGTCTCTTTCCGTGAGAGCATACTTTCGCACTGTAATGTAACGATTGGGAACGAGAAATTTTTTTAAGTTTATTTATTCAGACTCCGATTGATTTTGTGACGTCAATCATCGCCCTCCAGAGCATTGCTGCTTTTGAAGTATCAGTCGACGCAAAGTGCCTACCTGGCACCCTCACTGATGGGAGTGAGACATCTCAGCCGTTCCTCCTCCTTCTTAGTCTAAAGACCTCTTTTGCATATGCTGCAATGCACTGAAGCTTATCTCTGCTACTCAGTACATTTCTGAAAACATATCTTCTCTCCAATCTTTCCACACTCATTCTATTTAAGTCCCTAAATTCTTCTTACATAGGACATTCACACAGTACGTGTACCCAGTCTTCGCAACCATGTCCACACATACATCCGTCGATTTCAGGGAGTCATGGCCAGTCAAGAGGAATCCCAAGCTAAGACTGAATTCAAAGTCAGTGTGTTCTTCAACGAAGGACACCTGTCTTATAAACTCAAACGTCTCTCTTCTCACTCTCATTCCATCTGGCTTCCATCTGTCATTTATACACTGCCGCAGTGCATTTTATCTCTCCGTTTTGCTGAGGCCTTACATAGTTTCATTCGACACCCAGTCATTTTCTCTCAAGGCGATTCCCTTCTTGATCCTGTAGAACAAACTCTTGCCTATCGATGCAAGATCAAACGGGGCTACTTCAATTATGGCCTGAAGGAAATCTGTCGACACTGTGCAGTACACAGCTAGACACGCCAGAAGCCTAATCATCTGACAAGACAGTACTTTTGCTCTTCCTTACTTTCCCACCAGATCGGTGCCCCATATGTTGCAAAAGCAACAAACAGGCCCTCATAGATCATACGCGTTGCTCTTCTGCTTAGGCCCCATTTAGTCCTCAACACTCGATTGAGCTGACCACCCAAGCTGAGCATCCGTTTCTTGACCTCCACAAAGTGACAGTCAAAGGGCATTCTTTCGCTCATATTTATCCCCAAGTACTTGACTTGGGTAACATACTTCAAGCTGCCACCTTTTACCCTTACGATTGGGGGACGATTTAAAGACAGTTTGCCTTTAAGCAGCATCATTTCTGTTTTCGACCTTGACACGCTCACCCCAACATTTACACCCCAGTCAAAAACAATACTTACTAATCTTTCACTCTTTCTTTCAATCTCCAACCTCGAGTCTGCTTCTACTAGCAGAAGCAGATCATCTGCATAGGGGGTAGCATTGACAGTGAGAGCATACTTTCTGAAATCAAAACTGGTCCACAGGAAACAGGAGATCAGTCAGTCCGTTTATATATACGTAATTGGGTACGCCATATTTGCGCAAACTGAAATTTGTAGCTTGAAGCTTGCAACTTGTAGCGTGTAGCTCTCGATGTAGATTGGCCTTAACAGTTGAGCCTCTAAATCATTCTGGTTTAATAAGCGTCCGGAATAAATTATAGTAAAGTATCCTACATATATAATACTGTACTCCTCTTATTTATAAAGTTGTATTTAAGAATAATTTAATTTCTTCTATTACCAATGCGATATTATCGAGCCATTTTGGCGATATCACTTTCTCTCTTCCAGGCAATGCTCATGTGATACTTCAACAACGTGATTCCTCAACGATATTTTCCTCCTATCTTCTAGAGGTATTGCATTCGTGTTCCCTAGATGATACGAAAGCAATTCATCAAGAAGTATTGCGTTCGGGACACATTCCTTCCCGAAGGAAGTAACTTCCGCAATATAGAAGATGATAATCTTCCGCGATAAAATTTATCTTCGCCGGAATATGACGCGCGAATTATCCGTGTATCATCTTGCTTGCTGGGTTAATATCCAGAAAGGCATTTCCATTGTAGCAGTTCTCCAGAGTTTGTAAAGTTTTTGCGGTGAATACGTTTATGCTGCTCACTTTCTTCATGCCTTTTAAGCAATGTAATATTGATCACTAAGATTTTTTTGTACAAAGCTTGCAGTAAGCAAGCCCTTCACAATTTTTTGCTCATTTGAATGTTTTCCCCCATTCAATTCTGTATTTCTGATTGTACCTTTTCTTTTTATTAGACTGCTCCAACTTCAAGTCCAAGTTCTGGTCTCCTCATCAGTATTTTTCAAATGACCTGAAATACAAATATTCAAATATTTAAATTGAATTCATGGAATCTATTGATTTAACTAACCATTCTTCATTTTCAGTTTCAATCGTGTCATTTTTTCATGCCTCAGTCACACTTACCACAATCATCATTGGCTTTTTTTCACCACCCCAAAATATCTTTTAATTTTTCTAATAATTAACAAATAACAAAACAATGCACTTAAAAAATGCTAAGAATTGACTCATCACAAAAACAATTATCACAATACAGTATAGCTCAATTCACAGCTCGGCCCATTTAACTAGTTGCAATTTCGCAATTTCTCAAAATCGAAATGACGATGATCAAATGAAGGAACAAAGTTCTTCTTCTTCTTCGTTGGGCAATTCTTAGTTATGCGCTGCTAAACTTTTTTAAAAGGAGTAAGCAGAGTGATTTAATTTCAGACATCAGTCAGAGCCTTGCCAAAGTGTAGTAAAAGTTTGCTCAAGAGTAGTAGATTTTTACAACTGCGAAAAAGTAGTAGATATACTACAATTGTAGTAGGGGCACAACCCTGATCTCAGCCCTTAGGATGCATCTACGCTCTGTACCTTGAAGCTCTCCCAGCTCAGAGTAGCTACCAAGTAGCCTGTGTTTTTTGATCGCTAGAGTAGGACTAATTCGATTTCTTCGGGAGATTAACAGCTGCGTCAAAAACCTGATGACTCTAGAGCCAGCCCCTTAGCATGGTTACGTATATCCCAATGATCCATTAACACCCCTATTAGTTGCCTGGTGTCGTCCAGTGCTTTCTTCCTATTGCACAATTTTACTTCCCGAAATATAATGTTATCTACAGTACAGACTTACTTGAGTCTTACTTTGGTTGTATACTCGAGGAATATAATTTTAACCATAATAGCTGTATTCCTTTGTGTACCTTGTTCTAGAACTCCTATATACTGGAGCGAACAAATTGTTCTGTCGATTTGAAGCGAACTATTTGTACTGCTCGCTTCATTTATAAATCTTCTGTGAAAATGTGTGAGGCATTCTTATGTGTATCTTTTGTTCTGCTCTGTTCTGTGAACAGTTTCGTCATTTGTCACAATGTCAAAACACTACTTTTGCCTGGCCTTCGTTGAATTTCTTGGACATATAATTTGTTCAGTTAAGTTACGTCTTCTTTTAAGTCTGAGTTAAATTGTATCTATCGAGCACAAAACTTCCTCACGGTTAGATTTTAATTCAGTATTGTTTTTATTATTGGGGTCATGGATATGCTCACGGATCCACAAGTTATCGTCCATCTGTATATTCCATACAGTTAGGATTGTTTCTAAAGTATCAAAAACGGACGTCCTTCACGTTATTCGTCTTTGAACGAACTGCGCCCACGTTGGAATTCATTGAAAGATCGTTTTACAGTGATCAAGGACGAAGTTTCATAACCGTTATGGTTTCGGCGATCGCTGTTCTCAAGATAGTTCGAATTTAATTGAGTGTCACACCGGGAGCAGCGCTGCGCGTCGCGGCATTTTTAAGCTGCCGCTGCGCGATTGCTCTTGCAAAATTAAATCTATATTAGTCACACCGGAAGGGGCGCAAAATAGTTGCCGCGCGACTGTTTTCGAAATTACTCAAAAATACAATTTTGCCGCTTCCACTGCCACAATAAGTCCGAACAATTCGTTAAATGAGGCTTTTGGCATTCTAAAGTATTTGTAATCGAACCTCATCCTTTTTCTCTCTTTTTTTTCAACCAGAGCTACTAATAACATTTGGATAAAATCCGCCGCTTCCAGTATGATCACTCTATTTTGTCGCGTGCTACCGCGGCGCGTCATTCCCGGTGCGACCAGGGCTTTAAAGTCATAAATCATAATCATGAACTGAAAATTTTCGAGTGTTAATTTCATTTTTCAACGAAAAACAGAACGCCTTTATAAAAACAGAGATAATTTTTTTGAAAGCCAAAGAATCAGAAAATAACATCCCCAAAAGTGCCATCTTGCACGAAATGGCCTAACCGCAAATTTTTTATGGTCACTCCCGTAATCAATTCACAACATTAAAATTTATAGAAAACACAAAATTCAGCTTGTAGATTGCACCAAATTGGAACTCTTACCATTAGTCGAACTTCTTATTCTCAATCGAATACCGTTAATATAATATTTAAATTTATTTATATGAACTACATAGTTTTCCTTTTAACTTTAATTTTAGGTTATAAAAATGTACGCGTGGGAGATTCCCTTTTCGAAGTTAATAAATCTTGCTCGAAGGCTAGAAATAAAGGTGGTGACGAAAAATTCCTATGTCCGTGCTCTATACATGACGTTCAACATGTTCACAACGAGAGCAGCAATGTTTTGTACAATGATGACGATGGCATTGACTTCGGATGAGATAACAGCTGCCAGAATTTTCGTCATTTCATCGTATTTCAATGCGATTGCTTGGACTATGTCACAAATGTTCGTTAGAGGTGTTGCAGAAATTGCTGAAGCGATGGTTGCCTTTAAACGACTTCAGAAATTTTTAGAATATGAAGAGAAGTACGTTGAAGGCGAACAGGCATTAAAAGAGAAAATCATGAATGATTTTGGTAGAAATGAAATAAAAAGATCAACGGAAAATCTTGAACGATTAAAGGATAACGTGCTGGTGTCATTGAAGGATGTTACAGCTCGATGGGATATATTCGAAGGCAGTGGTCCACAAGAACGAAAGGACACCAAAACAGACAATTTGGGTAATTTGGATGTAAAAACAAATGGTTTTGATGAAATGTATATTCCACCGACGTTAAATCATATTAACGCTGAATTTAAAAAAGGCGATTTAATTGGTGTTGTTGGACCTGTTGGCGCTGGAAAGTCATCTTTACTTCAAGTCATTTTGGAAGAGTTGCCCATCTTAACTGGATGTCTTTCGATTCGAGGTAAACTTTCATATGCCTGCCAAGAACCTTGGGTATTTGCAGCTTCTGTCAGACAAAATATTCTTTTCGGAGAAGAACTAGATAGATCACGATATGATGCAGTTATTAAGTCATGTGCATTGTTAAAAGATTTTGAACAGTTCCCTGAAGGAGATCGCACCATCATAGGAGATAAAGGAGCTTCTTTATCTGGTGGTCAAAAAGCCAGAATTAGGTAAGTTTTTTATTATATTTTCTTTCTTTTGTATTTATAAAAAAAACGTATATTCTTTTTAATGGTTTCAAGAAAATGGACAAAGTTTTTTTTTTTTTATTTACATGATGTGGAAAGCCAGTTTTTACTCTCTGTGATCTGTGATCGGCAGCGATTCCAAAAATACACTGAATGGCTCCAAATATTCGAGATCTGGGTTTAAGTTGTTTATAGAGTTGATTGGAGATGATCCAAACATTTTGAATTCTTAGTGTAGGCGGCGCTCTCAAGTCAACACTAGCTCTGATCCTCAAGATACACTTCAAAAAGGGGGTGTCAATCGCTGCGCTGAGGCTGCATCTCAATCAGAGCTGGATACATAGAGGTACAAGACTTCCACATGAATACATCTTTGAATTCGTGCAGTTCATCGTACCTGACATAGTCTCTAGGAGGTGACTGAAACGCAATTTCAAAACGAAAATTCCAGATAGAGTAGAATTCCGTGCTTCAACCACTGACAAACTCCTATCATTATATACAGACGGCTCCAAGTCGGAAGAAAACACTGGAGCAGGGGTTTTTTGCAAGGAGTTTCACATGGAAATTGCCATACATCTTGAAAGCCATGTCACGGCTTTCCAAGCGAAAATCAAGTCAGTCCTTGTAACGGGAAGGCATCTCCTTAATTCAGACACTAAGGACAAGGAGATTGCAATCTGATCGGATAGCCAAGCAGCTGTCAAAGGAATGTAAAATCACTCTGAACTCAGGGTACTGATGCTTTGGATGACAGGTCACAGTGACATTAGCGGAAATGAAAAGGCGGACGAAAATGCTCGTGTTGGTGCAACCTCGGAGGTATCCTTCTCCTCATTTGGGATAGCACCAAAACACCTTGTCTCTACTATCTCGGAATGGAAACACAGTCGCCTTTGGTTAGATGACCCTTCAGGTAGAACTACAAAGGAGCTGTGGGGCAGACCTAGCCCAAAAGAAACCATAAAGCTACAGCGGCTAAGCAAGCCAACCCTGAGAGCCCTAGTGTCAATTCTTAATGGATACTCTCATCTCAGGGCTCACCTACACAGGTTAGGGCTTTTTGCTGATTCTATATGTAGGGGATGGGGAGACGAACCCGAGACCATGACTCATTTTCTTTGTCCAGCTCTCTTGGGAAAGCGTTACAGATTCCGTGGCTCACACCTCTTGGACGAGGTACACAAAGTCGGAAGGAGGGCTGGGAGCCAATAATTAAACTCGTAAAAATGTTCGGTTGGGACCTAAGAGAAATTGCTCATAAGTCTGGAGAATAAACAATAGGCGTGGTGTGGTATACGTTCTATAGACACAGCTCAGCTACACTTTTGGTTGAGATAGAGCCAAGCAAAGCGATTCATGGTGATTCTGTCTTTGAAAAAGGCAGGGCCATCTTTTAAGGTACAGTAGGAGGGATGTTAGACTCCGAACTGGTATAATTACCGGTGATGCCAACTGAGGAAGCACCTTGTCACTATTTGCGTGGGATCAAATCCCGCCTGCTGACAGATTGCGTCTGGATGATGATGATGAGACTGCTGTACTTGTCTTGTGTGAATGCCTGGTGATAGCCAAACGTAGAATGGCAACCACCAACCAACTAATATGACTTTTTATTGCTCTGAGAATGAAAACCACTTTTTCAGCATTGGTAGATGTACTCTTCCCATCCCTACTTGAAACGTTTGAATGTGCCACACTAGAGTTTTGCTCCTGTTAAATACCGTGTAGTTGACTATATCGATTGGATCAGCGGCTATTATTTTTTCATTTGGAATAGAAGAGTCAAGGTAATCAACGGCACTAAAACAATGCTGAACCTCACTCTGCACTCGGAGGTGGAGTGTGCATCAGTCAGACCGTATCTGGGCGAGGCTCTCACCATTTCAATTACTTAATATAGTGGTGAAGGACCGAAAGGCTTGAAATTTTCCCTGGTACACGGATGGCCTCAAAACTTTCATCTTCTGCAGTGAAATAAAAGCTCGTGTGGGAATGCCAAGGCGCCCTGGATAAATTGAATAGATCCAATTAACTTTGCTGGTAATGAAAATACTGGTGAGCCTGATAGACAAGGCTAATAAGGTAAATGCTCATCAAAGGGCTACATCATTTCCTGGATAAGCATCGCGGAACAGAGTCATTCCAAGCGTTTCATGGGATTAAATCTATGCGAAGGACAAATAAGCTTCTGAGGTACAGTAGAAGGCATGTTAGACTCTTAACTGGTATGATTACCAGCCACTGCAGACTGTGTCTGGAATATGATGGCAACTTTTGGTAAACCACAGCTAGAGCCTTGTGAGTTAATGAACAGATCGCTCCGTGAGCTCTTAAACCTAATCAAGGGGGCTAGCCTGCTTTAAGGTGATGAGAGGGTGATCACAATAGATTCATTGTACGTCTTTGAAATATTTTCACACCCTTGACGAAATCATACGGTATACTAAGTTTGTCAAAATGGATTGGTCCGTCTGACCGTCCATCCGTCCGTCTGCCCGTCGGGCTGCCCATCCCCACGATAATTTGAGAACACGTGTACGTAGAGAGCTGAAATTTTGCACACGGCCTTTTAAAAAAAAAGTTAAATTAAGTTCGAAAGTGAGACAATTCGTTTTTCACTATATATTTGGACACTGCCTGAGAACGCGTTGACGTACAGAGCTGCAATTTTGTATATGATATTTTCATGGAAATAATAAACAAATTAAAAAAAAAGGCTAAATCGGGCAACTCATTCTTGGTGTTTCCAGGGTATCATAAGAATTGGTTTTACCAATTCTAGCTTTTTTACTTCTTAATATTTTATTATTCTCTGCAAGTGCAGCTTTATAATCTTCTCAGATACCTGAGTTTTTTCCTGCTCAGTTCCCTGCTCCACTGTGGTACCTGGTCGGTTACATGTTTTCTATTTCACAGGGTACCTGTTTTCGAAAAGGTCAATTGACTTGGAACAGTACCGATAGGTTTCTGCTGTTAAAAAATATCAATGCAGATCTCTTGGGGGTATTTAGAGCCAGCTTACGTGATCATTAATCATGTCTTGAGTATCCTTACCCATCGGTTCTGAATTCAGCTCTGAAAAAAATTCAACTTTTTTTTAATGTAAGCCGATGTATAGGCTTTTGAAAGCTTTTCCATTTCATGCCGTCTTTTCTTAAAGAATAGTATCATAATCGCATAGCCTTCTCCACTGAAAGATGGTGAAGGTATATATCCATTTCCTTACATGCAGGACTAGTAGAATTTAAGCTGTCGTATGAATGTAAATAATGTGATTAAGCGTTCTGAAAGCGCTAACTGTAATATTAGAGATGCAACTTCGTTGGAAGTTAAAATGATCCTCACATTTGATCGTTTAATAGGCTTTGAAAGTCTAAGGGTAAACTGAAACTTGAGAGCTCTAGATTTGCCATATTTAGTAAGACATTGCCTCCACCGCAAAGTATTGATACCACCTCGAGCAGGTTGTGACCTTCACCACATGGTCTTGATATTGCTAAAAGTTGCTGACCATTGGCAAGGCAAGGTCCTTTCCTGATATCATATAAGGTTCTGTCGCCATCGTCGTCATAGCAATGATTGCATTTTAATCTAATATTAAGTATTAGGAGAGAATCTTGTGAGATGACGGTTAGAATTGATGTAATTTTAAGAAGATTTTAATTTGCTTTTTTCTCCTTTTCAGTTTAGCTCGTGCAATATATCGAGAGGCTGACGTATATCTTTTAGATGATCCCTTAAGTGCTGTAGATGCTCATGTTGGTCGTCATTTATTTGATGAAGTAATTGGTCCTCATGGTCGACTTGCTCGACGACGGGTTACAAGAATTCTGGTCACCCATCAAGTACATTTCTTAAAAGAAGCTGAATGGGTTATAGTCCTTAATGAGGTAAATTTTCGTCAAATACTCCTTGTAATATAAATTGAAAATAAAATAAAAACCTTTTTGCAGCGTGGTACAATTGATGCACAGGGTCCACCGAATGAACTTGCAAAGAGTGGTATTGATTTCGCCGAAATGTTAAAAACCGAAGAGATCCAAGATTCAGATGGCTTAGTACGCAAAAGAAGTAGAAGTCGAAGTCGTACCAGTTCGAAAATGTCAGCAGCCTCCTTACAGTCATTAGTAAGCGGTTCTGATCAGGAAGGTGAAGATGAGACAATTGAATCACCAGAAAGTCCTCAGGAATTGGAAAAATCTTCAAAAGGAACTGTAAAGGGATCACTTTTAGCAAATTATTTTAAAGCTGGTAGCAATTATTGCTTTGTTGCTATTATTTTGTTACTATTTCTGCTGACGCAACTTGGTGTAAGCTCAGCAGACTATTGGGTGTCGTTTTGGACATCACAAGAAGAACTAAGGGTATACTATAACGAGAAGAACACCTCAATAAATGTAATCGATACCGAAGCGATAGGAATTACAGATTGGGACAATACAACCGCTTGGCCAAATGGAACTGATACTACCATTCCTTCAGTACTCAGCACAAATCTTTGCATGACGATACATGGTTCCATAATTTTAGGCATTTTCACTATCGGAATAATGCGTTCCATAGGTTTTTACAGCACAGCAATGAAGGCATCGCAAAGCCTTCATGATGGAATGTTTAAAGGCATTATATCGGTAAGTTTGCGACGACTGTGTAAAGGTCTCAATATTTTACTTAAATTGCCTTTTATTGTAGGCTCCTATGCGATTTTTTGATACAAATCCTTCAGGACGAATTCTAAACAGATTCTCAAAAGATACTGGCGCTGTGGATGAAATGTTACCCAAGTCTTTACTGGATGCTTCCCAAATTAATTTGAACATGGTGGGATCAATTATAGTAGCTTCGGTAGTAAAGCCTATCTTTTTGATACCAGTTGCAATCTTGGGTTGCCTGTTCATGATTATTCGAAAAATTTACCTGAAAACTTCGAAAAATATTAAACGCCTTGAAGGAATGAGTAAGTCAAAATGAGAGACGGTGGCATTGGTTTGGATAATTTAATTTGCTATTCTACAGCACGTTCACCTGTTTTTACACATTTGGCGGCAACACTTTCTGGATTGTCTACTGTTCGGGCATTTGGTGCTCAGAAAGAACTTATAAAGGAATTCGATGCTCATCAAGATTTGCACACTGGAGCTTGGTACATGTTTATAGGTACGGCAACAGCCTTTGGACTATCGCTAGATATTATTTGTCTTATTTTTGTGGCCTTTGTGACATTCTACTTTCTACTATTGGATCAAGGTATGAGAGAGAGCAAAAAATAAAAAAAATAATCGCTTCCTTCTAATATTTTAATCTTTCAGATTCAACTGGAGATCAAGTTGGTCTGGCAATTACACAGGCTATGGCTTTAACTGGATTATTGCAATGGGGTATTCGACAAAGTGCCGAAGTTGCAAATCAATTAATGTCTGTTGAGAGAATTTTGGAATATTGCGGCCTGGAGCCTGAAAATCAGCCGGAGAAATCTGCAGTTCTGGCAAAACCTTGGATTTCTGATGGAAAAGTGGAATTCCGTAATGTTGTTTATCGATACTATGATGGTGCTGAGCCTGTGTTAAAAGGAATTAGTTTCTTGGTGAAACCTAAAGAAAAGGTAGGTTATTACCAGTTATTTTAATTTCTACCCTCACCTCTATTTTCTGTGAGCGTCTGAATTCACCTTCATTCATATGTATATTCTCCATTTACTATTATGCTTTCAAAGAGCATTGCCCTCTTCTAAGTGTTGATGAGACGGATAAACTCTAGTGGCTTCGTGAGTTCCATGTTTCGCATGAGTAGTTACGCTGTGTAACTACTCGCATGCTTAAAGAAACACTGACTTGCAATGGAATTGAGCACTCCTTACATTAACCCCTTCTTGATCCTTGGCTTCAGCATCATTGAGAGAACTAGGTAGGGGCCAGGGTCCCCCACCCCAGAATACGCCTTCTATTAATAGAGGTTATGGCGCATCTCGATAGTGCCGCAAGAAATCTTACCGCCTTCAGTAATATAGAAAGAAAATTAGTGCAATATATGAGTAACGGTAGGACAGAAATTGACATGGCGAATCGATATCCTTAGTTGGCAATCAAATGTAACACCCCGCTCTCTTCCTCCGCACCTGTGGAGCCTTAATTTTCATTTGCATTTCATTTGTTTTGCTAAAGGCAAACTGAACTACTGTATGAGCAACTTCCAAAATTAGAATTTAAAACTGCAAAAGGTTCTACGATTCTGTTTCATTTTCTATGTTTTTGCAACATATTTTATGATATTTCGTTTTGAGCTGGCTATAGATTTTTCAAAATTTTGGATTTGAGTTTTCGAAAGATCTTGAACCTTCTATCTATAAGTACCAGTAGCAGTAATCTGGACTTGTACTTAAATTTTTTTAAGTACCAGTACCGGAACTTGTACCTACTTGTACTTAAAAATTTGAAGTATGGGTCCTAATACTCGTACTTGGAATAAATACTAGACATTAGGCAGGGCGTCACTATCATATCAGTTTCTTGTATGGAATTTGAGAATTCTGATATATTTTCCGTAATACGTGAGAGAAGGAAAGGAGAGGATGTGGAAAACAAAAGTCTCTGTTAATTAAACGACACCTCTTTCTTTTATTTTCGATTTAAAATCGTGAAAATTTGATTTTATTTTTCAAGTAAACACTACTTCCTATGATTTAAGAAAAGTTTAAATCGCGTCGGATGTTTGGAGTGGACTGTAAGGAATAGATGAGTGTCGCTTGGGTTCATTGGGATTAAAGAAAAGAATGCACTTTCACTGAATTCGCCAATTACATTATGTACTAATATATTTTCAAAATAATTTGAATGTCCGATTAAAATGATTTCGTAAATACTCGGCGCCAATGGTCTCGATAAGTAAGACTGCCATATCTCAAAAGCTTTTCTTATTAAAATCACCCCAAATGGGCACATATACGTGCATTTGCAACAGACTAAATGTTCTGGCTGATCTAGTCTTTTTATTTTCTTGAGAGCGGTGTTAAGTTTCCACGTATGAAGACTATATACATATTAAAAAAATTGTGACGCGATGTCTTAAATGATAATTCTCATTATGAAGTTTTTGTGTGCAGACTTATTTTAGCGGAAATTCTGTTTTAGAATTTAGATTATGTTTCTTGTGGGCTCTGTAACTTTTATGCCGCATTCACAATGCAGACTGGAGCAGAGGTGATCAGAGTGAGCTTTGAGTCCAGAGTTCCGAAGCTGTTCACAATACAGCGCAGAGTGAAATTCGAACTTTGAAATTAATATAACAAATTGCGATAACAACTCCAAATCAACAACGAACTTTGAAATTAACATAACAAAACGCCATAGCAATGCTAAATCAACAAACAAGCAGACAACTATCATTGTCAAAACAATAAATTCGAAAGGTGTTACCTGTTGGCACAGTCAGATTGCTTCGAAACTTTTTTTGATTATTAAATCATGAAGTCTGCTACTTTGAAGACTATTAGTTATGATAAAATGAAGTATGGAGCTATATACACGCAATCTACATGCTAGTAGTTCGAAATTTCAGTTTGTAAGCTTTCGGAAATACCAGCGTGAAATTAGAATAGAACCTATTTTCATGAAGCTCCACTCTGCGCTACTCTGAGCCAAACAGCCACTCTACGCTACATTGTGAATGCGGGAATATACTTTCAGTACTCTCTGTAACTTTAATCTATGCAATTTCATTGATTCTAGGCATGGGAATACTCATGAAGTGGTATACTTCGCAAACAAAATGTTTATTAAAACCTATGTATGAAAGTTGGGGGACCTGGTCCACCCCAGTTTATAATTACGCCAATGTTTAGCATATTTTCTCTGTACTTCCATACTTGTGACCACCATGCCCCCCGAGGTAGGCGAACTTGTTTACTATATCGATCTTCTACTGATTAATCACGATAAAGTTAATACTCTAAGCAATCTACTTCTGCAGCTTTTCAACCGGCATGTACCACTGCGAAGGCGTAAGGTTTATCACAGCGCTGTCCGTGCTTAACCAGGGAGATACATTCGATTATCGCTGAAAGGAATCTACTACTGCGTCAGTATAAAGCCACGCACAACCCTCTAATTCATAGTCGCTACAAGATAGTTCGTAACCTTGTGACTTGTAAACTTCGATCTTCCAAAAAGGCTTTCTATAGCACTAAATTAAATCCTGATCTTCCAACTAGAAAACTTTGGAGCAACATCCACTCACTGGGCGTTGCTGGGAGAGAAACTCCTCAATGCAATATTGATGCTGAGAACCTAAGTGAGTTTTTTGCTTCTTCTACCCTTATAGCCCCTAATAGTCATCTAGTGGTGGGTGATAATTGTTTTGAGGGTTTTGCGTTTAATTGCATTGATGATACTGATCTTCTCTTTGCAACGTCTGCTGTAAAATCTACTACGCTTGGGCATGATCTTCTCCCCCCGAGATTCATCAAGATGATTTCCCCCGCTATTTCTGATATTCTAGTACATATTTATAATTATTGTCTTTCAACTTCTCAACCTCGTCCTAATGGAATTAATGATTATAGGCATATTAGCTTGATGTGTTACTTCAGCAAAGTCTTTGGAAAAGTAATCTACAATCAGCTCACCAAATATCTTGACCAGCATCAGCTTCTATCATCCTTCCAGTCAGGCTTTCGACGTGGACACAGCTGCGAAACTGCCCTTCTGAAGGTTTCTACGGATGTTATTGAATCCTTAGATCTAGACGATTTAACTATCCTTGTCTTATTGGATTTTAGTAAAGCTTTTGACTCAGTTGATCACAATTTGCTCCTTTACAAACTTTCGAATTGCTTAAATTTTTCCTCTTCAGCCATCAAGCTGATTAAAGGTTTTCTCACCTGTAGACTACAAGCAGTCAAAGTTCTAGACTCCATGTCGAACTTTGGGAACTCATACTGTGGAGTACCCCAAGGATCAATCCTAGGTCCTCTAATATTCAGTCTAGACATCAATGATTTGCCTGAGGTGATTAAGAATGTGAACATTCATCTGTATGCTGATGACGTACAAATTTACTTGAGCAGACCAATTGGGTTACAAGAAGATTGTGTTGCTCGTGTAAATGAAGATTTAACGAGAATTTACGACTGGTCGATAGCTAATAAGCTTCAACTGAATCCTAGCAAGTCTGTGTATATGCCGATCTATAGAAACCACCTCGCTACCACGAGTTATTCTAAATAACTTTACCTTACCATTCTCTAGCTCTGTGAAAAATTTAGGTGTAGTCCTGAACACTGAATTTACTTGCTGCAGCCACGTTACCAATATTTTAGGCAAAATATATGGCTCCTTACGGCAGTTGAGAGTCTGTGGGTATTTATTGTCTACCGATATGCGATTGAAACTGGTACGTAGTTTGATTTTACCGCACTTTATGTATGGCACAATAGTATTTGCCAAGCTAGACTCATTTTGCCGTCGAAGATTGACAGTTGCATTCAATGATTGTACTAGATATGTTTTCAACTTAACACGCAGTGCCCACATCTCAATGCAAGTTAATGCAGCCCTTGGACATACACTTGATACCCATTTTGCTCATCGCGACTTGTATTTTTTACATAAATTAATTCATAAAAAGAGGCCAAAATATCTTTACAATAAGCTGCAATTCTTGCGCTCTCAAAGAAGTTTAAAAATTCTTTTACCACGCTGTCATTCTCATTTCGGAGAGCGCTCTTATTTTGTCCAAACTTCACGTAAGTGGAATAGTTTACCATCTAATATACGTAGCACGAACTCAGGCAGAGACTTTCTTGAATTGTTAAGCTCTTTGAAGCCTTATTAGGTACACATCATGGCTGTTCTTAATCTTTAATTAGTACATTTTCTTCTTTTTTTTTTCTTTTTTTCTAGAATTTATATGGTTCGTGTTTTTTTGCTCTTTTTTAGTTTTTATTTCTTTCCACTCTTTTTCTGATTTAATTGAATTTGCTTAATCTTGTTTTTCTTGTTTTCTATTTAAAACAATAATTTTGTATCACTTTTCCTACCTATAGATCTGTATTCAATCAGATTTGTAATCTTTATACAGTTGACCGTAATAAAGTAATATTGTTATTGTTAAGTAATATTGTAATCAACACTTTTCCTGTATTTAACTGACAGTATTGGCTGTTTTTGTTGTGTTTTGTGAAAGTACCTAGGTACCTAGAAATTTTCAAATTAAGTTTTGAATTAACCATATATCCTGGCTAAAATAAAACAAATTATGAATATCTATGCAATACCTATACAGATAAATGGATTTTGGTGACTCAAGATACCCGCTAAAAATTTAAAATCACGCCAAAATGGCCAATTTGGTCGTCTTCCAGTACAGAAGAGACGCTATAAAAATTTCAAATATTAAAGCTTGTGTGTAGGATGAAATCGCAACTACATTTTGTCCCCTAATTAGATATGTAATTAGTTTTTGAATCCGATAAATGTTTTCGGAGATAACTGCAAAAGAAATGAATCAGTGCTTTTTAAAGTTAAAATATTTGCAGTTTTTTAGTACAAAAATGGAAATATTTTTAACTCATCATTGTAAAATTCATTCCATACCGCCCAACTTCCCTCCTCTATCGAATTTACCCCGAGCTCTAATTTTTTCTGATACCATATACATTTCTCTCCTCATCTCCATTCTACAGTTATTCCAGAAAAACTAGAAAAAACCTACCCCTTACATCCCACAAACACTACCCTACTAATAAAAAATTTCAAATCGACGTACTTTGAATATAAAAAAACCCAACCCTCTTCACCAAAACCTGATACCCTTTATCTCCAAACATATTAGTGAATTGCGAATGGAGAATTAGGGAGTTTTAATCGGAGTAAACGAAAATTCTCTTCTCCCAAATTCCCCCCAATTTCCCTAATTAAAACTGTGGAAAAGAAGATTTTTTTTTGTTTTTTTTCCTCTTCCTTCTTCTTATTTCCCCTGTTGACGCTTAGATTTTCAACTCTTTCTTCTATAATTTCTAGTGGTGTTAGGTAGAAGCTTCCCAGCTGGAAATCTGGTCAGGCCCTCCCCACATGAAGGCTTGTGAAAACAGTAAAACTTACTTAGTGCAAGAAGAGGAAAAAGCTGAACAATCTTTCATCCATTCCGCGTTGATCCCGGAAGAAGCTTGTTGGAAGGTGTAACAAATATTTTCAAGCTCGTACTTTTATCGTTTGTGAAACCCAAGTGCACGCAGTTGCGTTTTCGCCTGTACAGAGTAAATTTAGTTTTGAAATTGTTCTGAGTTTACTAAAGTGCTACAAAAGAAATCAAATGAAAGAAGAACTTTCTAAATAATTCCTATATGCAGAAATGGAACTTATTTGTAATATGAGTGGTTGTCTAATTATCATTTTGCTTCGATTTTCCTTCCAAAAAAACTTGGAGGGGAAGTACACGAAAAAGTTTGAATTGCTTCCTCCCAAGGACATGCCTATACAAATGTCTCATAAAGTGTCCAATGAAGAGGCATGCATCCTCGTTCCTTCCAAGGAAGCCAGGAGGAAGCACCACACGAAAAAGCTTGAACTGCTTCCTCCCTGGGACATATCTGTACGATTGTCCTATAAAGTGTCCAACATGCTTCATATCTTCCCAAGAAGGTATCTGGTTTGAATGATGATGGTATAATTCCATTTCCTTCTGGGTTCCGTCTCTGCAAACTGGCATAAAGAAAATTTGTCTTGTGTCCCCGAGAAAAGTTTTGGGTGCCCAAGGAAAAGCAAGGTCCGGTCTTGGATTAAATGCGGCACACTTCACTGGTCAATTTTTTTTTCATGCACTAGTAATGTGTGTAATCACACAATTACCCGCAGTGCAAATCCAGTCTCTGTCACCTGATATATAAAACATTTCATTGAGAAATTACTATGAGGAAGTAATTTCACCTCACTTTGTATTAAAAAAAAAAAACAATTAAGCAAACACTTATTGACCCAAAGACCCAAGAGAATGCATTGAAGACCTTGCTTCTATCGGCTGACCATACAATGTGAGCGCCTCAATCGTCACATATCCTCGATTACCAAAATTTCAAGTGCATCTTTGTTGGGTGACCGGAAATGCAACTCGAATTGCATTTTCCTTCAGTGCTTCCTTGGTCGTCGCAGTTTTTCTTTAAAAAAACATTTAATGCGTCATTCCGTCACGTTCAAATTCCGCTCATACTCAATTTATTGGGGCTATTCTTTTTAAAAAAATAAAATGTTTTTTTCCTGTATAGAGCCGAGGATCCTCAGAAAAACCACAATTGCTATCGCTCCAGGTTCAGAGCTCTAATCATGTTTAAGGTTGCAGTTGTTTTCTTCGTATAATGGCTTAAATTGGCCAGGACACTGTTGACACCTCATATCCTCCCCATCTTAAACATTCATTAATAAATATTCTACCAAAAATTATTAACTCCTATCATTTATTATTTCTCTTTTCCTAGATTGGTATTGTGGGTCGCACTGGTGCAGGAAAATCATCTCTAATAGGAGCAATATTTCGTTTAGCGAAAATTGAAGGTGAAATTTTAATTGATGACGTGGATACAGTCAGTTTAAAATTAAGTGAGCTTCGAGCAAAACTTTCAATCATTCCTCAGGATCCGGTTCTATTTTCCGGAACAATTCGAAGGTTTGCCTAATTTGTACCTATGTAGTAATCCATTCTTACTTATTCCCCGATTTTCTTTGATTTCAGGAATCTTGATCCATTTGAAGAATATCCCGATTCAGATCTTTGGAGAGCTCTAGAAGCTGTTGAATTAAAAGATATCGCTAGTGGACCCCTAGGACTTCAGACTGGTGTTATGGCTGGAGGTAGTAATTTTAGTGTGGGACAACGGCAGCTGATATGCCTTGCCCGTGCTATTTTACGTAATAATAAAATTTTGGTTTTGGATGAAGCGACAGCAAATGTTGATCCTAAGTATGTAACATGAAACAAATAGGAAACAGTAGAGGTTTGCTTAATTTAAAAATTATTTCAGCACGGACAGCCTTATCCAAAAAACGATAAGACAACGATTTTTATCGTGCACTGTTCTAACTATAGCTCATCGATTGCACACGATAATGGATTCAGATCGTATACTCGTTATGAATTTGGGTATTGTTGAAGAATTTGATGAACCTTATGTACTTCTCCAAAATCCGCATGGTATACTTTCGGATATGATAAAAGCCACTGGACCTTTAGAATCTGAAAGACTGTATGAACTAGCAAAATCAAAGTACGAATCTGTCGAGAAACTATCGTGAGAGGGAGATAGAAGAGTTGACCTTTATAAAGAACAAAAACAAAAAAAATGTTTGTTGGAAATAGTCAACAATTGGCTCTGAATTGAGTTATCTTCAAACCTTTTTTCTACTTAACGTTTCATATCTTAATTTTCAGCACGTCTATTGTGTACCAAAAGTATTGTATATTTATAGATTTTATGAAATAAAATTAAATGGAATATTTTTGTAATAGTGGCGTATTTATAAAGTGGGTTCAACATAGTGGGCAATATCTAATATTAGAGTTGAGGATTTTCAATTTAAGTTTTTAGGAGAACACAAAACAACTTTCTATTTAGGTAATCTGAATTTGAAAACAGGACAATAATTTTGCGCTCCCCAAAGTGTGCTCGGGGTTCTAGGTGTGTTGCAAAATTTGTATATAGTTTCCCAAAATATAAATTGTGAAAAAAACAGAAATTAGATTCAGAATTAAAAAAAAACTACAATCCCATTGTAATTTGAAAATTTTATTCGGCACCTTTATATAAAATAGTAGCAGTGCCTGAATTTACTTCTTTTTCTTTCCAAATAGCGAAAAGTACAGCTATTATCCAACATATAACATTAATGGCCGGTTTCACAGTTCAGACTTAAGCCCGAGTTCAGCTAAGCTGCAGGGGTGGCTTAAGGCCCGAGCTTAAGCCTACTCCATTTCACAGTACTCTGCCAGCTGAGGATTAGTTAAAACGCAAATGAAAAATTTTAAGTTGTCAGCACTGCGGTAATTGTGAATTTTTTTAAAGGAAAATGCCAAAACTAAACGAAAAGAAGAAGAGCATTTTTTATTCACCAGTTTGTCGTGGTTTTTATCTAGGATATCAAATCGAAAATCATTGTTGCAGAATGTTTCGACAACCTAATCCGAGCGCCTTCTTATATTTTTTTCTCGCCTGACACTTAGGAATATTAACTTGTGCATTTCCCCGTCACTCATGTCTTCTGCATCGGGTAAATATACCATTTTATGTCATTTTCTCTTCCTAAAATCTTGGAATTAAAAACAAACTTTGCACTTGACAGATAATAACTGAAGCGAGTTATTCCATAGTAATTCGACCAAAAATCACGAAAAGTGTGACATGGCCATCATCAATTTTATTGAAATTTTACATACTTCGAGGGTTTGTGAAAACAAAAATACTAATTAAAAATTGTCCTTCTACAGCGCGTATTTCGCGAGTTATGGGTATTTCAAAATTTCGTAAAAATGCTGTCCTGGTCTTCTTTAAAAATTCATATATATTTTTCATTCATTTGAAAGATAGGATTTCAAGCTATCTAAGAAAAATAGAATTTGAAAAATATACGCAAAAAGGGACTTCAACTATAAGGATTTTATCCTTTATCATTGAATATCCTTGGATTGGGTACTTTTGATTTTGATCATTTTTTTATATTTTATACCTTATATTATCCACTAAAGCAAATTAAAATTTTAATTTGGGATCTCAACGGGATCAAGGAGTATAAACTCAAGAAAGCTTCACCAAAATTCATCTATAACTACTTATGTACAAATAAAAAAAAATGGTTTTTTTACAGGGTGTCCCGTATGTAGCCTTGCATCTGAAGGTAGGCCAAAAATAGCAAAAAAATGTATGGATGGTTTTGGGGGGGGGGGGGGGGGGCGGGGGGGATCCTTACGGTTTTCGAGATAACGTTAAGGTATTTGGGTATATGTTTTCATAGATCACCCTGTAACTTCTTAACGTTGCAGCCTATGATGATGATTTAAAATTTCATAGATTGACAATTGTTGGTCCTCTCCAATGATGTAAAATTTTTACTCCTCCTCTTCTCCGTTTTCAAGTTATGGTTCAACAAATTTAAAATTTCGGATTTTTAGCTTGGTTTTTTAAACTACTATATTTATCAAAAAACACGTTATCAACACCAATTTTTCATATGGGACAATTGCAAATCGATAACATTGCACATCTGTGCATTGCAGCTCTACCCGTTGCCCTCATCAGACTTGCACTTTTAACAGTGTTTATAAGAACATGTAAACAAATATATTGTTACAAATATATCGACCGCATACGTATGCACGGGTAAGTGATATTTAGTACAGGGTGTATCATTTATTGTCGATCTTATATTAAAATCGACTACAACTCGGCCATTCTTGATTGATGTACACAAGTATTTTACTTGTAAGTTTCGAATTTCAACGAAATTTAATATTAGCGCACATACATACGTATGCAATTCACATTTATATTTACATTGGTTTAAAACTAAAATTTTAATTTTTGTTTAATTTTGTAAATTTCTGATATAAATCGTGAATTACATGTAATACAATCGTTCAAAACTGATCGTTTTATTCCTTTTTTTTTAACAATTAAATAAATCGATATGGAGCGTGTTTACATCCATAGACATTCATGCATGCTGCTCTAATTGCATATAGGGCTTCATGTTCTCCGGAGATAATATCCTGTTGTAAGGGACTCGATATTTGCAGATTTTCAATATTTCTTATTACATAACGATCGTTAGGTAAAACTTTTATGACCTCATAAGGGCCTTTGTATTTTTCGAGTAATTTTTTGTTTGTTCCCGCAGTAGTAACTACATTTTTAATCATCACGTAGTCCCCGATTTCGTATTTGTAAGGGGTCTTATATGTCTTTTATTAAAAAGCTTCTTATTTAGGTCCTGGCTATGAACAATATTCTCACTTGCTTCCGCTCTTATTTGCTCTAAATTTCGCCACTTTTCATGAGCAGAGTTATTTTCTAGATGATTTCGTATCGTATCATTAACTAACCCCCTCTGAGAGACACCAAATAACAAAACACTGGCTGTTGAACCTGAGCTTTTATTTATCGTGTTGTTAATTGCATATTCGACTTTGCGTAAATGCTTGATCCATTCGGCTGGTTCAATGTCATTTTCTTTTGACAACATTGGCATAAGTGCTCTATTAACTCTCTCGACCTGACGATTTGCTTGCGGGGAGCTAGTGGCTATTTTAATATGCGTAATATCATTATCAAGACAAAAATTTGAAAACACCTCTTATGTGAAACAACTACCCCTGTCTGAAACTATCCTAGTTGGTCTGCTGTAACTTTCGAAATATGATTGCAGACATTGAATGACTTCTTTGATACTCGTACTCTTAACAGCATACAACTTTACAAATTTTGTGGAACCGTCGACTACAAGGAAGATATTCTTCTTAAGATTTCGAAGTCCTAAAGGAAGAGGTCCATATGGATGGTATCAAAAGGCTTGTCGCCCTTTGGTATGCTATGAAGTACACCTTCCTTTCTGCCCAATGACACAGAAAAATGGATGCATTTAAGGCAGTTTTTAACATAGTCCTTAATTTTGGTTTTCATTAATGGAAACCAGTAGTTTTTCCTTATATAATCATACAGCTTATCTACCCTTACATAACACAATCCGTCATGATGGGTCTGTATAATGTTTCTCTCTATCTGAGATGGTACATAAAAAAGGACATTGGCGTTCATTTTACGGTACACGAGACCAATTATCAATGCATATGCTGGGTGCTATAGTATTTGTGAAACTTTCTTTACTTCTGCATCCTTAAGTTGAGCAGCATCTAAAGCATGCTCAAGTGATTCAAGCTATACCAAAAGTATTATATGTTATGACATCTGCTTAATGCGTCCACATGATGCATTCTATCTGAATTTTGGTGTTCAACAGAATAATGGAACTCCTGCAGCTCCAGCGTTAGAGACCTACAGTCGGTAGCAATTTTAAAATTAATTCCAGTTAGGTAGATGCGAAAGAGCCTAAGAGCATAAATTATTGCCAATGTCTCTAGCTCATAAGAATGGTATCTGGATTCCACTGGTATGGCTCTTTTTGACAAAAAGAACACTGGATGGAACTTATTATCGGTTTGTCGATGTAATAGTATTACACCGAAACCTACGCTGCTCGCATCACAGTGAAGTTCTATTTCTGTATGTGGAGAGTAAATACTCAGCAAAGGAGCCTCTAACAGTTTTTTCTTTAAAACCTCAAAAATTTCTAGCTCACCTGGTCGGAACCTAAACTCAGTATTTTGTTTCAATAAATCGTACAGCGATTTTGATATTAGATAGAAATCTCTATTAAATATTCTTAAGTAGGAGCATAGACCCAGAAATGAATGCAAATCCTTAATATTCTTTGGCACAAGAAATTCCTTAACGGCTCGTAAACCTGCTGAATTTGGCCCTACACCCTTCGAACTCACTTCATACCCTAGGTAAGTAATTTTCTCCTGCATAAATAGACAATTATCAAACCTGACTTTCAAATTATCTTCACTTACGATATTAACAACCTCCTCTAAAACTTTGAAGTGATCGTCTTTAATTTCAGAAGCAATGAGCAAATCATCGATATATACTAATAGCTTTCCGGAGCCGACAAGTTTTTTGAACACATAATTTATGTATCGTTGAAAATCAGATGGTGCGCTTTTTTTAAACCGAATGGCATACGCAGATACTCAAATTGACCCAACGGGGTTACAAAAGATGAATGTTTTATGGATTTTTCAGCCATTTTTATATGGTGAAAGCCATTTTTAAGATCAATCAGAGAAAAGTATTATTTCCCTCGCAAGCGATCCAAATGATCGTCTATTAACGGAAGAGGATAATTATCTTTTTGTGAATTTTTTTTTAACTGTAGAATATTAAAATCGACTACAAGTTCAAGTTGGCTTGAGTATGAGTGAAGATTAAAAAGTGCGCGTGTGATAAAAAAGTGATTTTCTTCAGTAATGGGAATATTCGGTTACTGGTTCGTGTGCAGTGTTCTTACGCTATGTTTGTATTTCTTTTGCAATAAAGTATATATCCTATTAGATAATAAATTTGTTGCATTATCTCCTTAATTTTTTTTTCAGATCATGTGTTGAAATATACGTTTAATTGTTTGAAAGATATTTTTTTTTCCAAATTTCCGAATACTATTTTCCTGGTATAGCAATAACCAATTAAAAATCGTTTTCTATCCAAAATACATTCTTTCCTGCTGTGGCGCTACTATATAACTTGAATCGAATAAAGTCGAAACGACTTCACATAGGCGGATTACACAAAAAAAAATCTTATTAAATATATTTTAAATTTTAGTTATATTCGTTTCGACTTTACTCGATTCAAGTTACAAGTAGCACCCCTGGATATGCAAAAATTCGTCGTCAATATTTTCATCGGTTATTATTCATTGAGGTTTTCTTCGAAGATTATTCATTAACGTTTCAACAATGATTATTCGATCATTTTTCTTTTAAGCTTTCGCCGAAGACATTTCATTGAGTTTTTCGTCAATGATTATTCCCCGATGCTTTCATTGACATTTACTCCTGCAGAGAGACATCACACCCTTTCTAGAGCATCGTGTGCAAAATTCATCGAAGTTTCGGTGAAGAAATGGGTGGATGATGCATGCCAATGGTGGAATACGGCTTCGATGCGGTGTTGTATCCATTTCCCGCTGGGAAAATACGATGCACCAATACATTACGCCTGCCTTCCTATTCCTAAACAAGTTTAACGTAGGGTATATACTACATGAATGAATTACCTTTGCCTTCTCTAAGCATTACGCCTGCTTTCCTAAACCAGGTCAACGTAAGGTAAGTTCATGTACTCATTACTAATGCATTCCAGGTAATGTTAACAGTAAACTTTGTCTAAGTAAGTCAGACATTCCCATTTTCCCCGTTGAGTAGCTATTTTGAAATTACCATTACAAATTTTAAGTCTTTGATTTTCAAATTTTTTAATGAAATTTATTTATTTATATATTTTTATCATAACCAAAAAAGTTTTATCATACGCTGAAAAACTGGCACTTTTTATACAAAAGGTGTTTAAGAATAATTTCAAGTAACTTCAAATAGTAGAAGTTCCCTAACCACACTGTAGACACCGGAAACAATTCGTACTTCGAAACTTCAAAACTTCGACAAAATGTTTACGATTTGAGGGACTCGACTTTGAAGCTTCGAAATCTATCAGCAGCCTTCTCATTAAAATTCAGTGAAGAGAGTGTATGTGAATTTTCTATTGTTAATTATTTTTTCCATTCAGCATTTTTACAATTTCAAACTAACGTATTCACTATTTCGATCATTTCACATTGTTCACAGTTGTGAAGCTGAACATTATTAGGAAGTCTATGGGTCGGTGTTGTTGATTCCGTTTTCACAATAATATGACGATGGGAAGTACTTTCTCCAGCATTCCTATTAATACTGTTCTGTTCATGTCTGTATGTTATTTTTGTACACCAATATCGTTGTAATACAATCTAGAAAAGAAAAAATATTTATTCTACACAATTTTAATTTTTATTTATTTTCAAATGGTAGAACACACATACCTTAAATCCTAGGCGAAATTTTTTATTCATAAAAACATATAAAATTGGATTAATGCAAGAATTCGAGGCTCCCAGCCATTGTGCCAATGGTAAAAGCATATCGACAGCAAGCTGTAAGTTCCGATTGTAAAGTATAAAATCGGAAAATTTTACGACGCAGAATAAAATGTAAAGTGGCATCCAAGAAAATGCAAAAGTTATTACTACCACGAGAACCATTTTTATTACCTGGAATATGTTAAAAATTTCTTATTAGAAAGATTAAGAAAAGAATGTTTTGTGTTAAAAAGAAAAATTAAAAAAAAAATTAATAATATATGTCTAGTCGACACCTTAGACAATTATAACAACGCTGGCTAAAAATATGGTATCAATTCAGCAATTTCATACCAAAACGAGCACCCATCGACCCCGACCTCCTCCGATTTCTATGAAACTTTCAGAATTAGTTAAGTATTAAAATATACTAGACCGGCATTTTTTTGTTTAGCCTGCCGAGCCCAAGTCTTAGGTACAGGGTAACTCTAATGTTCATGTTTTCTTTAATTTGTTGATCGGGTTACTCGATTTTTTCTACGATATTTCAAATTAATGGTATTAAATGGGACTTTCTAAAGAAATAATAAAAAAAAAATATTTTTTATTAATAACACCCTCCGGAAGAGAGACACTACACTAAAAAATATTATTTTTGAAATTGTCTAACATTAATACGAATATCATATCGATTTGTGGAGGTTCAGCTCGTTGTTTAGGAGAAACAATTTGTTTTTTGCAAAATTTCATATGAAAATTTTAAAATTTACTCCGAAAAAATGATTTTTTTATATTGTTTTTAGATACTTAATGAAATATGTATTTAAAAAAATATTTTAATAATTGTTCTGCTTTATTATTTCATCAATTTTAAAATTTTATTTTTAATACAAATCGCATATTCTTTAACACTATTGTCATTGTCTGAGAAATCAACGTCAAGCCGGAATCGGATGATAGACCAAATCATACCAGTTACCAGAAAAATATAAAAAAAATCTAAGTCATGTATTTTTCAAATTATAGACATTTGTTTTGTTTTCGAGAAAATTTACACCCTGTGATGGTTTTTTAGCTCTTGTTGCTACAAATATTTACTTTTTTTCTTATGTAATTCCGAAATGTGCTTATGTAACCTGTTGCTTTAAATTCTAAGCCAACTGCTCCAGCTTGGAAGAAAATGTCACATTTTGCCGAACCAAGAATAGAAAATTAATATTTCACCCAACTTTAACTGACTGTAATGACAGAAAAATGTACTACGCCAGTTTGGCAAGTAACTTTAAAAGTTTTCGCATTTAATAAGGATTCTAAAATGGTATAACACTTGCTACAATATTTCTTAGATTACGAAAAAAAATTTTTTTTTTCTTCAAGAACCCAGTTTCGAAAAATGTCTCTTCACCTACTAAAAATGATTGTCTATAATTTGAAAAATACATGACTTAGATTTTTTTTATATTTTTCTGGTAACTGTTATGATTTTGTCTATCACCCGATTCCGGCTTGACGTTGATTTCTGGGACACCCTGTATATATGTTATAAGCAGAAGTTGAACTGAACTCCACTGATTGATTTCAGCCCAAGAAATTAATCTTGATGGATGATGTGATTATTGTGTTGGAAGGGCTCTGCTTGATTTTTACCAAATGCTTTTTTCTGTACAATATTTTCATAAAATATAAGTTATACGTTTACCCTGGGATCAAAGAGGTGTATTCCCAGTAAAAGACACAAATATATTCGGTTTATTTCATGACAGTGTAATACAAAATTGAATTGAATGATCTTTGTAAACATTTCAAATTTTATGCAGAATAATAAATGTAATGAACATTTTCTGGATTGTGTGGTGTACATAAATTAGAACACACTAATTACATAGCATTAGCATGATAGCAAATAGCACAATCGTTCTTATACGCACAACCTATGATTAACGTAAACTGAAATTGCATTAATTACAATAACATAAATACAATTAGCACAATATGCACTCACGTGCACGATATAGTTAACAACGACGCTAGCTCAATAAAGTGAACAAATCACCATCATTACACAACCTAAGTAACAATGTTAAAGCTCGATAATTACCAAACCAGGTGACTCACTATCGAGCAGGCACAACAACCATTTAATAAATATACAAATAGATTACTAGATGATATTTCATAGGAGCAATGTAATAAGAAATGTGTACTACATATTTCCACAGACAAGAACTATACAGATATCAACGGCAGTACTAAGTATGGAAGAGCTCATAGCAAACCTCAATAACTCACTGATGTCGGCTAAAATTATCATGGATACGAACCACCATTTTTTTTCAATATAAGCAAAAATTTCTTTCTTTCTTAGAATTGAAATCGACCATTTTTCTTCAGAATTCGTGTGCACTATCTGTGGCTGTAGAGTGTAGACGGTCCGAACAAAATCTGTTTGTCGTTTTGCGGGAAGAGTTGGTTGCGAGTGGGTGCGGTGGGTGGAGATAAACATTAATGCAAGTTTACTTCCTTTAATAGTTGGATAAGAATAGAAAATTACAAACTTTTGCGAAATTTGTTGACATTGATACAAATCGCACATTTAGGCAAATAATGTCTAAGCCTATCACTAATCGCCACAACCAAATTAGATTTTGCATTTTTTGGCTTCCGTATTTAATAAAATTGCAAATTTTAACAAAAAATTTGCTCGAAAGATATTTAGTCCAGTCAATAGGGCCTAAATAAGGCCTTTGCCCTACAAAAGGTGGGGTAGTTGTGATTTTATATGTTATTCAGTTCCAGGGCCCGATGAAAAATCCAAGTTTATACCCTTGCGAGGGGTCCGCGCGGTCCGCCATCTTGGATTAAAGGTAACAATAATTGGTTTTTTTAAAGAATTCCTCAACGGTTGAACCTACAACAAAAATGTAAATATGTATATAAATTTGAAGAAGACCAAATTCCCTACATTTTTTGTAATGCATTTTTTGTTAATGTAAGTCTGATGTGTAACGAGTTACAGAGGCGGAAACGTGAACATTCTTCCAAAAAAATGTATATATATAGTATACCATTTATACAGGATGTTTCATCCATGGTGGTCCGTAGGAGAGGAGGTGATAGTAGTCACCTAGTCAAATAAAACATTGTACGGTAAAGGGGAACGGCATCTCAACCGTTTCGGAGTTACAAGGTGATTAAGAATATTCAGGACTGCGAAGGGGTGCTCCATACAAAAACTCAGCTACTGAAGCTTGAAGATCCTCTTTGTAGCTAGTTCTTGAACCTAGCAGTACTGTAGGCAATATGTCTAACCAAGAAGCACTGTGACACATTAAAGCTCGGATGAGCTAAAGTTGCTGCTTGAGTCGGTTTTTTTTTGCACATTTCAAACGTATTCTCTGTTTCAGCAGTCCAAGGAACCGGACGTTTATCGTTCTTTTTTGCGTCATGTAGTAGCTCGTTAAGTGGGGCTTGACAGTCAGCGGCCCGATGGATGCATCGCCTGTAGTAATTTATGACGCCTAAGAAACGATGAAGCTCAACTAAGGTTTCGGTTTTCTTGCAGTTAACAATTGTTGTTATACGTTATGGAGGTGGATTGCAGCCATTAGCGTTTATAATGAAACCCAAATAAAATACCTCTTGTTTTTCGAAATGACACTTATTTTTGTTGAATGTTAAACCATTCTGCTGGAGTCTTTGTAATACTGTTTGCAAGTTTTCTCGATGCTGTTGCTGTGTTTCTGACATAATAAGTATGTCATCTATATAACAGTAGCCATAATAAAGGTCCCTGAAGATGTTGTCCATTAGCCTGTAGAAAGTTTGTGTGGAATTTCTTAGTCCGAAAGGCATCACAACAAATTCGTTAAGGCCAAAAGGTGTAATTACTGCAATTTTGGCAATGTCTTCCTCTACCATAGGAACTTGATGATAAGCTCGGCTCAAATCGACTGTGCTAAAAATGGTCTTGCCATGTATACGTTCTGGAACATCCTGTACGTGCGCTGTCGGGTATCGATCAGGCACAGTTTGTGCATTTAGTTTGCGGTAGTCACCAAAAGCTCCCCAACCTCCCGTTTTCTTCTGAACGAGATAGAGTGGTGATGCCCATGGGCTGTTGGAAGGACGAATGAGTCCTTGAAATTAAATTCATCGCGAGCTGCTTTAAGTTTGTCACTTGCTAAACGACGTGGACGCTCAGCATCTGGTGGACCTGTAGTCGTAATGTGATGACATACAATGGACACTGATTTGCATGTTTGGCTGTTGTCCTTTGTGGTATCTTTGAATTGTTGTAAAACATCCATGTCGGAAGACTGATCCTGAACGGAGAAAATGCCGAAGTTAAATGCCTGGAACATTTCACCTTTTACTGTTAGTTTGGTCGCTGGATTCACGAGCTGTTGTTTTTTAGGTCAAATATTAACCCAAAATGTGACAAAAAATCAGCTACTATAATTGGAAATTTTACATTGGCTATGGTGAAACTCGACAAAAATTGTTGACGCAGGCCCAAGTCGAGTTTAAGATTGTGTTGACCGAATGTTTTGATTTCGATTGAGTTTACTGCGTAAAGAATAAGTGCGTTTGAAGCAAAGACTTTATCAACCATGGAGGTTGTAATCACAGACACTGATGAGCCGGAATCGATTAAAAATTGCTGATTAGAATGTCTTTAATATTTCATATTTCATTAGGTATCTAAAAACAATATAAAAAAATCATTTTTTGGATTAAATTCTCAAATTTTCACATAAAATTTTGCAGATATCCTATTAAAAAAAAAAGTATCGGCGACACAAAGAGCTGAACATCCGCAAATTTTCGATATAATATGTATTGATGTTGGAGCATTTCAAAAATAATTTTTTTAGAAGGTGTTTTCTTTCCGGAAGGGGGTCAAAACTCTAAAATTAATGAAAATTGTGTTTTTGTTTTAAATTTCTTTGAAAAGTCCCAATACCATTAATTTGAAATATCGTACAAAATATTCGAGTAACCCGATCCCAGCAAATTAAAAAATATGTCCACAGTGAAAATATTGAAATTTGAATCACCCTGTATCCAAGACCTGTGATCGGTGAACTAAACAAAAGAATACGGATCCAAAATTGTTTTTATATTTAACTAATTGTGAAAGTTTCATCGAGATCGGCGGAGATTTGATACCAAAATTGAAAATTTTGATTGTTTTTGTATGGAATTGCTGAATTTGTAAAGTGTTTTTATTTAATCTGGTTGATCCTATTATAGAAAGAGCTTAAACGGAACACATAATCCGTTTTCAATATTATTTTATTGCTTTCTTAATTTTTACAAAAAAAAATTAGTCAAATGAAAATTTGGGCCAGTTTAAAATGAAAAGAAGCCACTTGTCTAGTTTGATCTTAGAAAGGTATAAATTAAATTATTTTAAAATTAAGTACATTAATTAAATGGACGAAAAAGTAAGTTAGGGGACGTGAGCAAAGAAACTAAAATAAAAATTATTAGTTAGAAAATTAAATAAAAAAAAACAGAAATCTAAGCGTATTAGAATTAATATTAAAATTAAAATTTGATTTTGCAAACTTTATAACTTTATAACAAAATTTAACAAACCTTTACTCTGCTTCTATAAATAGTATCAGTGTGTTTACTAGGAAAAATTCGTTCTCCTGGTACATTACGATTAACTACATTTCTCCAGATAATCAAGTAACAAACAGATATAACAGCCAGAGGCATTATGTAACACACGATCAGATTAACTATAATAAAAAATATATTCTCCGTTTGTCTTGATGGCCACAGTTCCAAACATATCTGAAATCATATTTAAAAGCTTTTATCTAGATAATTATGTATATATCTAAGATTTTTTTTTTTTATTTACCTCCAATTTGTTTGTTGAGTTACCCAACGGCTCTATCGTGAAAACGAAAAGCCACGGCAAATTAATAAGAACAGCAAATAACCAAATGCAGGCTACAGAGATTTTGTACTGTTTACTGGACATGATCCCAGATAGTGGGAATGCGATTGCTATACACCTTTCGATTGATATCGCCATCAAAAAGTTGACAGAGGCAGAGACAGAAACTCCTTGCAAATAGGCTACAGCCTTACAAAAGAATAGTCCTAGAGTCCAAGCTGGAAAGGGAAAAGTTATTATTATTTCTTATTCACTAAGATCTTTGAATCTATTATTTATACAAAATTAGAACTAATGAAATCGTCTTAAATCTAATCAACAGTCATCAATCTGGCATCGTCTGGACTCTTATCTGAAGACTAGATGGCTTTTCATATCAAGTGTTCTAATCGTAGTATCTACCTATATGATCTTTGCACTTTTTATATCTAAATCCTTGTATAGCGTAGCAATCTGCTCTTTCAATTGAATTACTCACGGGTTGGGTAAGAATTCCGTAAATGACAAATTCTCATGTTATGATCACACATTGGGTCACATCTAATTGTGATCATCTTATTTCCTCCAAGTGCCATCAAAAATTATGATGACCATTTCATTTATTTTAAATTCAAGTGCCTTCATTAATTTCCTTCGTGTGTTATGTGAGCACTTGAATTTATAATATTTTTTCATTTATATGTCATCACCTTCAAAACAAAATTTCACAAAATCCTGATTACATACATAAACAAGAAAAAAACTTTTAAAGAACAATTTCACTTGTTTGTTCGTGTAAGCATATCAGGTTACATCCGTCGAGTCGTGCTAATGACATTAACGACCCGACCATAGCATAAATTATTATGATGACTTACGAGATTCGAAGATTTTTGAAGAACCAAGCCTGGCAATGGGGATCGTTTTAAAGTCGAGTTGGGTTCCGGTTCTCGGTACGTACAGACGGCGAAGTACATAGCACCCCTATAATTTCAATCCTCTTTCTTTATATCACCAACTCCTCCTAGCTGGCTCTTCTCGAAGGAAAAGCACGGCCAGGGGGATATGCACTCAAATCTAAATCCCCAGCTACAGAATTCCAAAATACGAAATCCTCAGAGACTAAATCTCCAAACTTTCAATATCACCAAATCAGAATTCATAAATCAAAAACCCATAATCTTCCAAAATCTTCAAATCAAAATCTGTTAACACGAATTTCTCAAGAGAATTGATATTCTAGTTTCCCATGATGCCACTATCGTACAAATTAATTGCTCTTTTCAAGGGCCCTGCTAACTGCATTTTATGGCCGGGCCCAATTACCAGAGGATCAGTCATTGTCAGTCTTTGTTTAGAGATAACAGAATTATTTGCATTACGTATATTTGGCATTATTAATTATTTGTGATCGAGTGAAAAGGGTAGAAAACTCAGAAATTTGCGAATAAAATTTAGAATTTTATGTCCTTGATTTCTAGTGTGAAAAACAAAAATGATTCTGGCAAAGTATGACTGCTATGAATGCTGGCCATGTTGAGCCGGTATGACATCATATGATTGTACTATAGGATTTTTATATTAATTAATCTTTTATTTTATATTTATATTAATTTCAGCAATCATGAACAAAATATTATGGTGGATTAAAATTTCTTACCTGATCACATGCATTATTAAGCTGTCAGGTATATATATATTTTTATATCGTAATTTTTATTTACTTTGATATTATCTGTTTTATTTTTTCAAAGTTGTTACCAAATAATTTATTTTAATAATTTTTCTGAATTCTTCATATAACTTGTGATGCCGTAACGTTACAGCTCAAGTGTAAAAATAGCTACTAGGCATACCTTGGGCATAGCTGCTAAGGCGTTATTTCTCTAGATGTGTAATTTGCACCCATGCCACTAAATTACGCAAAATCTTAAAAGTTTGTAAATTTTATTTTTATCACATAATATAAAAGATGGCCATCGTGGTGAGTAAAAAGTATATACCTAACGGTTAAACATAGAAAAGTAACATGTTCCCATAAAATATTGAAAACATTACGGTAAAGCGTTTAAAAGAAAAATCAGCCCCCCTCCCCGTATCAACCTATACCCCGCTCTGTACACAAATTCGAAAATCACGCATTTTAACGATATTCGAGTGAGAAAAGCCTGTTATAACGTTTCTTACAGAAGAAAAGCAAAATACCATTTAATAGCACTCAGCAAGAGGTTTGAATTGATATTACATTACACAGAGCCCAAATCGGGCAACCCAAAGGGGTGCAGTTACCACACCCACGCAAAACCACCAAAAACGTAACTCTTTCGTCACGAACGACGCCCTAGATACAGAGTTATTTAGTCAAGTGTTAGATTGTTGATAAAAGTTATTTCAAAATTATAAATTTTAACAGAAAATTGACGCGAACGACATTCTTTTCTACATCAGAAATGTTTTAAAGATAATAAAGCATTTCTTGAGGTAAAAGTCTCATTGAAACTGTATTAAAATTTGCGTACAATTGTTATGGTCGCAGTAAACGTAGCCATAAACCTAGCTCCATTTGGAAGAAAAAAAATACGTCGGGACCACTGAACTGCAAAGAAATGTCACCGAAAATGCCGGAAGAATGACAGGTCGAGAAGACCGCCATTCAAGGTCTTGTTTCTGAACTTAGAATACATAGCAAACTGGAATGGTGATAAGCCAGATTTTACGTAATGAATGCTGGTTGTGTTGGTAGTCCATGTTTTACATGCATTTTTACACGCCGTCCCTATTCTAAACAACTTGTCAATTTTCAAAAAGTAAACAAAGTTTTTGTGCAAAGCATATGCTGTAAAAAATGTTCGTTTTCTACCTTATTTTGATACAATTCACATATTTAATTTATATAAATCTTTGGTCCTATTAACAAAAAAGATAACTTAGATAGTACACTGGCCTGAAACACGATTTCCCTAGTTTATAATCCGATTTATATTTGCAAGCACTGACCGAACACTTCATTTCGGTTTTTTAATTAATATGAAAATTTTGACAGTGACTAGTGGCACTATAAAACTCTGCACAAAATAAACTTCAAAAATAAACAGTTTTGAAAAGAATTGATTCCATACTTTTGTTAAATTTAACAAAAGAATCTTAAATTGAGTAAATCTGTTCACAGAGCAAAATCACATTTGACAATCATGCACTCAGTTTTGCCAAATGCTCCTTCCCTCATCTCACTTACTCCTATGTATAATGTCCTGCTCTTGACAAATTATGCTCATGTCACTGACATATAATAAGAATGGACTGAGCGTTCTTGCTTCAAAAATGGCACAAATATTGAACAGGCTGTGAAAACCTTTTATTTCGTACAATTGCACACCGATTCATAATTTAATATTATTTGTCGATTGGCAACACTAAAGATGTTATAAAATAGTATTGCATTAAATTAAAATTATTTAGAAAGTTAAACTTGTTTTAATGAACCCAAAAACTCATTTGTAATATTACTGAAAAATGTGCTCCTCTGCAGATTTGTTGTCAAATTTCCTTGAGCTTGTAAGAGATAGACGTATAAATACAATATATGTGTCTGAATTTTTATGTCAATTCCAATGCATTCCAATTAATACAGCCGTACTGTTTCCAAGATTGGTTACAGTTCAGTGTACATTTTGAGCTTGAAAGAGAAAAATAGATTTTAGCAAAAATTTGTGCCATTTTTAACTATAGGAATTAGATAGGATGGCTCAGTTCATTCTTATTATATGTCAGTGGCTCATGTACACGAATTAACACGATTGAAGCGAGAAGAACAGTGCTAGCTTTTCCGACCTCGACCTCAGTATAACTTTAAGAACCTCAACCTGATAAGCCTTGCAAACTTTTGCAACTCACCATACGAACTTTGACAACTTCTGTACGATAGCAGTTAATTGGGCTATTGGGTTGAAAATTGAAATTATTTTGTAATAATTTACTACAGCAGTAATAACTTTTCACGTTAAATATGTTTCCAAAACTTCTGCAACAAATACAACAATTAAAATTAGCTGTCAAAGCTGACAAAGTTCCAGCAGACTAGAAAGTAGACCTACTCGAGCTCAACCTCAACCTGGCCGGCCTCACCAACTTTCCCATTGGGACTTGATAGCCTGATCTCATATATTCTACAGAACTGCCAAAGTTTGCGAGGCCGGCCAGGTTGGAAAAGCCAGCACTGTGTTTCACGTTTCATCCATTCCTCTTTGCTATATATTCTATGTTTCTGAAGAAAAAAAACTTGATTGAACTGAGTAAGTTTGATCTCAAGGAAATAAAGATATTTGTTTTAAAATCATGATGTTCTTTGGTTCATATAAATATGTGATAGCTTCAATTTCCAAGTGCGTGGCATTAAAAGTGAATTTTAAGAATTGGCGAAAAAGTGGAATTTTACTAGCCATCAATGATTTCATCTATAGATCATCGAATCTAAAGCGATACAGTAGAGAAACAAATAAAATCTTCTGGGAATATATACACAAAAAATGTCGTAGTCGGCTGAAAACAAAGTGGAATGCTTATTTTTAATAAATTTAGTATGCTTGGAACACCGAACAGACCAATTCCAAAATCTGTGTAAATTTACAAATAACGCAATTTGCTGTAAGAATGAATGACTGGGCCTATTCATACTTTTGTATCGTTGATTTTTAACCAATTGCTGTATGTCTTTAGTTGATAGTCGAAATAAATTCAAGAATTTCGAAGGTGCTATTATGTATTGTAATCGAAAACCATGTTATTGTACACTAATACATCAGAACATCGAGAATATTTGATGCAGCCTATTATATAGTTGTAAACTTTATTCTATTTCGTATCTGGAGATATAACAAACATACATGTAAAAACAATCCACACTTTGAAGAGGAAAATGAATGCAAGAAGAATCACCAAACTACCTAAATTGTAATGAAACCGATTAGAATGATATCAGCGAAATAAAAAGAGTGATAAAAGATACAAAAAAAAAAGAAGAAACAAAACACCAAAAATTTTACAATCATTGTAATAACGCTAGGAGAGATTATAGTGATGTCATTGTTAAATAATCCCCGAGCTAACTAACTTCTTGATTTCAGCTATTATTGTCATGTAGCCGCCTCCAGGGAGCTCCTTCGAGGGAAAGGTCAAAACGTGAGTAACATTTTCATTAACTTGTCTTATCACTATATTTTCAATCTAGTGTTCGCAAACAATATTATAATTATATTCTATATGACACGATGTAGATTATCGAAACTTCAATCTAATAATAATAATACAATTTGTTGTTATTTAGGATGCAATGACAGTCTTATACTAATTATAGTATACGCACAAACGAATTAGCTAGAATTCTTTTACAAAAATAAACATTACTTTACTAACATAAACTAAAATAAACATTACTTTAGTAACGCTTGCTATTTTTCACTAACAAGTGGTATTGGACCTTTAACAGATTCGATTATCTTTTAAGAAAGAATTTTTTGGGATTCGCCGGTATATAGCAAAAGCTAAAAAATGTTCTAATTTGTTATTTCATCACACAAATCATTAATTTTTGGTGACAAGTTTCAAGTCTTGGTTTGACTCATCAACAGGTCCCAAATAGCGAAATTGGGTGATTTGAAAAACAAATGAAAAAATGAAAAAATGAAGAAAGAAATGAAAAGTTTGAGAAAAATAGAAAAAACAATTTTTTTATTTATTACAAAAAATGTAAAAAAATTTTTAAAGAAGCAGATTCATTCGAAGCGAATCGAACCTGCACAGTAAAAAATTTCTTGAATTTTACTTCAATTATAGTAGTAAAATTTTACAAAGCAGAGTAGGAATTTTATAAATTGATATTAAAATTTACGCATTTGTGTGTAAAATACATAAAATGCTTAATTTTACTAATTCTAATTGGTAAAATTCAACTTAAATGTGTGAAAGTACGTATGTGTTTGTAAATTTTACATTAGTTCTTTAAAATTGCTTTCATGGATAGTAAAATCCAATTCTAATGCTTAAAATTACAATGGTTTTCTAGAAATTTCAAGTACGGCATACTATTTTCCAGACAAGTTGAGACAAGCTTATAGCGTCACCACATATTTGTTAAAACCGTGATGGGATGCAGAAGTATTTTTCATTGTGCGGTTATAGGTATTTGTGTTTTCAAAGGAATTTATATAATAAAAGTGGGTGAAACTTTAAAAAATATGTTCAAGTGTAGTTATACAAATAAAAGAAACTTTAATAAGATTTAATAAACAAGCAACTTTTACCAAAGATGAGCATAATAGAATACAGTCATTAATGGATGAATGTTATACTCAACAAAGAAAATTTTTGAACAACTTAAAAATTGTACCCAGTTTTGGGGATATGATAATTGGTCCTTACTTTTGAGAAAAGAATTTGTCTTTAGGCATTTTGAGAGTCTAACAGAAAAAAAAATATCTGATATCACCTTAACATTTCATGAAAAAGTCCAACAAAGCATTAAATTTGGGGAAACTAAGAAGCCAAGAATATTAAACAAAATAAACAAAATACGATCGAGGGATATTCTTATTGCTCTGGATTTTTTGTGTCACTATTTTCAAGAAAATTTGGACTTCTTGTGCAAAACTTATGATGTGAGTATAAAATATTTGTATGCGTTAGAAATGCAAACAATTGTAGTTATTTATTTATTTTTAGATTGGTGCTCAATTTTCAGATATTGATGTCCCAAATAATTCTCCTTGGTGTGCAGTCTTCGGTAAATTTCTTTATCGTAATCAATTTTTATAAACTATTTTTTATAAATACAAATATAAAAACAAGTGATGAGCGAAATTTTATTTATGTTTTCATTGAAAAAGAAGTTGCTAATTCACTTTCAAAGAATATTCAAGAGGGGCTTCTGCAGGAATTCTGTTTTTATTTCATTCTAAATAAGACTTATCCCCAGGAAGCATCACAAACTTGGGACTTCATACAAAGGTACTTTTTCGAAATCCACACAGATATAACACGAGGGAAAAAGAAAAATAAAAATGCTGTGGCAAAAGTTGTACGTCTGATAACGGCAATTGCGCAATTAAAATCATCTTAAAAGTGTGCACACTGCACTTTTTTCTTGCATTAATCTAGATTAATGAATATTTTTCTGTTTATTTTTTCAATATATTTTATGTAAATTTTTCCATCATAAATTTTACTCCATGTAGCTATAAAAGTATTGAACTGACCTTGAAATGTAAATAGCTTTAAAATCAAATTTATGTTTATTTTGTTTTTGTTTATAGAGATTTTCAATTATATTAATAAAAAAAGAAATTCTAAAAGAATTTCGTTTTCTTAATTTAGTTCTTCAACACTTTATTGAGCTTTGTTTTCTTTTTTGTATTGTGTGGAATGCAAATCGAACCTATGTTTATCATGGATAAACTTATGTATTTCCGAAATAAGCAGAGCGGTTACTTTAAAAAAGTAACCACATATAAATTCTCATTTGAATTTTACGCATCTTATTGCATTTTTTACAATAGTGTGTGTAATTTTACAAAGTATATATGTAATTTTACAAAGTATGTTTGAATTCGATTACTATGAAAATGTGTAATTTTACGAATTCGTGTGTAATTCATTTAGTACATTGAGTATTAAGATTAAGAAGGATGTGTAATTTTATTCAACTGGTTGAAAATTACTACTTTAAGAGTAGGCACTAAATTGCCTACTTTGAAAGTAGTAAGAATTTTTACTGTGACGCCACGCAGGTTCGATTCGCTTCGTTTGTATCCTGAAAGTGAGAAAATTCATATAAAATTAGCCTAGACCTAGTCCACGGAGCACATTAGAGACATCTACCACAAAAGACAGAAACCCAACATCCGACAAAACCATGCAATTTAAGACGGAAAATGAAAATTTCCAGTTCAGATAAATTGAAAATTTTTAACGAGAATTAACTTTTCTAAATTTTTCTTTGCACATAATTGTTAAATATGTTATTTTGCTTCGTATTCAAACAATTTTCAATGAAATATTACATTTTCTCGTCGGTGAAATATCGGGAGAAAAAACAAGTACTATTAGAGTCAAATAATTATAAAAAGCGCCACTACATGCATTGGTTAATTATTTACATGATAAACTCGCACCTGAGGGGACCAAGCGCTTAAGAGATGTCGGATGTCCGTGGTACTCTCCCGAAATTGAGAGCATGATTGCTGAAGCAGAATATCTTCTCCGTCGTTAGAAGTTGCTCAAAACTTCTCAGAGTCGTACTACATATAAATCCGTTAGAAATCTAGTAAATGAGAAAATCAGAAGTGCAAAAAATGCTTCTTTTAGTAGAATACTCGACCCTTCTCATAATCCACGATACTATAGTCTATTCTGCATAGATGAGGTATTCATGGTTGCGATAAATCAACGTGTTGCATAGATATATACACTCTTAACTTTTTTCACAACCTCTGCGCTCGCCTCACTAATAGTTGCTTATGCAGCTCCTTTAAACTTTGCAGAACAGTCAGTAAACTTCAGCTTCCGATGTGTAACAATTTCTGAGGTGTTAGAAGCCATTGATGATATCAAATCAAATGCCACCGGTGATAATAGTATCCCACCCGAATTTATTAAGCTTCTCTTTTCAGTTATATGCAACTCCTTGTTATATATATTCAATTCTTACGTCACAGATTTTCAATTTCCTCGTAAGTGGAAAGATTTTGTAATATTACCGCTGGAAAAGAACTCTCTGTCCCTAACGATCCAAGCGACTTTCGTCCTATAACTATACTATGATTCCTAGGGAAAATATTGGAGAGGTTGATGGTCTCGCAAATAATTAATTTTGTCGAGCGAAATGACATACTCTTCAGATGGCAGTCTGGTTTCTGCTCTGGGCATAGCTGCGAGACTGCTTTACTAAAAGTCACTATAAATATTCGAAACGCGCTAGACAATAATCATCTATCTATATTAGTTCTGCTTGATTTTTCTAAAGATTTCGACAGCGTTGACCACACACTTAATGAAAAATTCTTTTTCTCTCGAACTGCAATTAGAATGATAGAGAATTTCTATCCAATCGCTTCCATTAAGTCCTAGTTGATGGAGTTAAAGCTAACTTCCTTCCAATCGATTCAGGAGTTCTACAAGGTTCTATTATAGGTCCTTTAGTCTTCACCTTGTTTATAAATGAGTGATCTTCTGTGTGTTGTAATGGATGCGAGTTTGCATATATACACGTGCAGGTCTATTTGTGAAGATCAATTGGATTGCAGGAGTACTGTGTTGCTCGCATTAATGGCGATCTAAATTTAATATCCATTATCCTTGGGGTGAGTATAACTGGCTCTTGCTCAATCCGAAGAAGTCAACCTTCTAAGCCTTTTATAGTGGGGTATTAGATATGGGGAGCTGCCTCCCGTACTGCTGAATAATGAGATATTACCTTTTCTCCGAAAAGGTTACTAGCCTTGGAGTTGCCCTTAACAGCAAACTAACCTGCTGCGGTCAAGTTTGTAGCATAGGCACGAAAATCTATGGTAACCTCCGCAGGTTGTGGCTGTCAGGGAGATTACTGTCAATTGGACTGCGACTCAAAGTGATCAAGGCTCTAGTTGCCCCTCATTTTCTTTACTGCAGCACTATATTCTCTTCCCTTGATGCAGTCTGTAATCGTAAGCTAAATGTTGCATTCAATTCAACGATTGTGTGCGTTTTGTTTATGGACTACGTCGCTTTGATTATGTATCACAAAATATTCTCTCAGTTCTGGGATGTTCATTGAATGCTTATTGTGATATCACCAGTCTGAGTTTCCTACATCGTTTAATAAATACGCGTTCATCAATGTACTAATTGAAATACCTTAATATCTTGCACTCGCACCGCCAATTCAGCCTACTTATACGCCGATTGCGCACACTTGTAGGGCAACGCTTTTACTTTGTCCACATTGGACGCAAATGGAACTCTCTTCCCAATGATAGTAGAATGATTGGCTCGACGAGGATTTTCAAAGAAAATTAATTCTCTATTTAGTATCCACTGAAATGGTTTAAGGTCGCAATTGCATGAGGTGGGTTCGCTTCTGACAACAATTGTAGGCCGATTTGTTGAATTTATATCTTCATCGTTCCATCGACAGTATCGACAGTAGCACTTTTATTATTCTGGAATGCAAACCATCAGGACCAACTGTATTAGATCCAATGGACATTACTGCGGAAAAGACTTCCATTTCGGTAGCCGAAGTAAAGGACAATCCATCAAAAATGATATGGTCACTTAAAAAAATTAAATCAATTACTTCATTGGGAGTTCCACCGTGGGACGTAAAAACACCAGCCTAAACCAACCCTAATGAACGTATTAAATTTTGCAAAATTGAATTTAAATTTAAATTTACCCCCTTATTCTACATAAGAGATAAGAGCTCTCATCCTCTTAACTGGGCTGTCAAAGGCCATTAGCAGACATTGGTATTCTACGTAAAGAGTTAAGAGATGTCAGACCTCAGCTGATCTCTTAACTTTTGTTTTTTAAGAGATTTGGTATACTAGCAAACGAAAATATCTGTCAAATATCTCTAAACATAATAGCTCTTCAGCGAGGTACGCTTAAATCTCTTATCGTGATAGTTGCAGAAATTATTTTGTTTTAAAATACCAAGATGTTGGATAAAAATGCTGTAAAATTATGTACATATTTATATAATTCGTATATATTACATAAATAATGTACAAATTTGTGAAATATAAAATAATTATACAATTTGAGCCATGCACAGAGAATAGTTCTGAGCAATATGAGAGACAACTTGAATCACTTTGCTATTTCTGAGGCTGTATAGAATTTCAGAATGCTAAAATCTTTTGCCTTTAAAGTGATAGAAATAACATAGTCTTACGATAATCTCCATTACTCGAGAATATTATCATCACTTTAAAGTTTTAGTAACAATTAATTTTTTTGCTACAGGTTTATACGAAAATCCCGTTTGGCGTAACAACGGCTGTGGAACACTTTACCTGCGATTTAGGTATTAAAATAATAATTCAATTATCATTACGTGGCTGTGAATTTACCATACAATTATTATTTATATCAATAATTGTAACTTGATTAAAGGCGCACACAATTATAGCTACGTGTAGGTTTGTCATATTACCATCATCGCCTCGCCAAAACAAACATTACTTCTTCTTCTTCCTTCTTGAAAAGTAAACGTCTTTAATGGCTAGGCTATTAACATTACCTATTTATTTATTTACAATTTCATAATATGTCTACAATCGCACTAACATCAGTAAATTTTTGACGATGGTGTTTGTACTTTTAGTATAGCCTTTGCTTACAGGACATTTTAATAAATAAATAATTTTAAATAAAGTTAGAATGGGTAAATTTGTGAAGAGATGATGATAACTAAGTTTTGTATATTTAGGATAATTTAAGCAACAAGTTTTTACAAAAAAACCATAGGCTGCATGCGTATTGTTTAGGTAGATAATTAATTATTCAGTTTAGAAAAAAATATTTATGGTGTAATTAAAAACAAAAGCAAAAAGAGACCCTTGGGATAGTTAACATAAGGATGAGAGGTGCTTTAAAGATTTATCAATGCTTCATTCTAGTCGTGAATTCCAACCAGTAAAGAAGTGGAAACAAAATTGGTGCATACATATAAAATTAATAATTTCATTGAAATTTTAATAACTGCTAAATTATAATTTTAGAATCCTTTTTGGTTATTAATTAGAACTGAACTGTTTTTCGCTAGTCCTTACACAATCTCGCCTATATCAAAAAATACAAGAAGCACCATTTCTTTGGATACTACAATTCAAAATTTTGATTATTTTACAATTGGATAAAGTTCAAAGTCTGTAGGTAGGCATTTTGCTGTGCATGCATGAAACTACTGTAAGAACTATTAAGAAAAATGAGACTAGTACCATAAGGAAGTCTGTATGTTCTGGAACAAAACTAATTGCTAAGCATCTTCATACACAAGAGATATTGTGAAAATGAAAATGGAAAAAGCTATAGTAGTGAGGATAGCAATACTGAACAAAAAAGGATTTCAGTAGACCGAAAAATACATCGAGCAAACTCCACTAAGAATTAATACACAGATTAAACAAATGAAGGCAGACACTTCATCTCAGTAGAAAAGAACGCACGATTTTTAGGCAAGTACAGGATGAATGAGAGGGTTGCTAAAATAAACATGCTCTACATAATTAAAAAATTTAAAGTGAAACTGCGTCTGCTGATGAGTCGGCTGCTAAAGAATATTCTCAAAAACTAGCTAAAATAATTACAGAGGAGGTTACACTCCTGATCAAATTTGGAATATGGATGAAACTGGTCTGTTTTGGAAATAAATCATATTTCTGAAGAAGTATAGATGGTGATGATATGACAGGTATTGTAATTGCCGTAGAATTTGGTACAACATTTTGCATTCAAAACAAGTTCTTTGAAACTCTCCGGTAGAAAGTACTGTACTACGTTTTGCTTTTGTCCAATTTCTTGATAAATCCATATTTATTGATTATAAATAAAGCTCACCAGAAAACACACACTGCAGCAATACATGTAAAATTCACGTTACTAAAAGTTTCCGATTTTTATAACAGTCAACATTGTTATTAAAACGCCATAAATAAATCAACGCAGTTTTATAATGGCTCCATTCGATACTAAGATTCATTTGTTTTATAACGATCGCCATAATTACTAAAGGGCCAGCTAAAACTTTTACGATATTATGTAGTTGTTATATGTAATTATTACTGAAAGTTCCCAATTTTTATTAAAGTCGCCTACATTATTCGGGTTAGGTAAGGGCTACGAGATTTTTCGCTCAATGCAGGAGAACCTATGGCTTCACATGGGGCATGAGACTGAGGGTTGTGTACTGGATGTACACCTCGTTCATTAGGCCCATGCTTACATATGCCCCCTGTGTATGGTGCCCGAGGACTGCAAAGGCTACAACTGATCAACGGCTACTGCTGCTCTTGAGGTCCCACTTAATCGGCCACCCCTAGATCTTGTCAGTCAGGCAGATGCGAAACGGGTTGTGGGCAGATTGCACTCATGGAGATGATGAGAGGACGGCTGGACTGGCTCTTCTCATTGCTCTTTGGCGTATAGGCTTGACTTGGAAAACCCCCTGGCCAGTATGTCACGTGATGCGATGGTACCTGAGCTTCGTTTTGGGCGTCGTTTCTCTGTGAGCTTTCCTGTAAGGGAATCGTGGACTGAGGGAAGTGCCTTATCAAACCTTTCCCGGTCTGCTCTAAAAATGTTTACCCAAGGCTTTCTCAGTAATGAGGGAGCTGAGTTGGGTGTCTAATTTCCTGAGCCTGTTATTGGAACGGAGTACTCACTTGAAAGATACACCACTGTCTTCCAGGCTGAAGTCTTCACCACATCAATGGCAGCGAAGTTAGCCCTTGATATGCAAATCAAGGGGAAGGACATTGCTATCCTTTCGGATAGTCACGCAGCCTTGATGGGTCTGAGTGGCCCTCGGATAACATATAAATTACTGGGGGGGTTCTTGGTTACATGGGGATCATGGGGAATGAAAGGGGTGACCTTTCAGCTAGGGCTGGCCCTGATTCCTCGCTCCTCGGACCAGAACCCACCGTACACGTTGCCACCTCGAGAATCGGGTCTCTCATCAAAGCGGATGTTCACAGAAAGCATCAGCAGAGTTGAGCGAACCTGAGTACTTGCAGGTGTACAAAACTGTTTCTTGATGGGCCTAATGGGAATATCTCAGATGTTCTCATGGGCGCCGGAAGGAAACAATGTAGAACTGTGGTTGGCATCATCACCGGCCACAGCTCACTTCACGCTCATCTAACTAAGATGGGAGTTGTTGACAGCCCTGATTATCTGTCTGCCTGGAGGGAGAGCCCGAGACAACTGAACATTTTGTGTGTGCGTGCCCGGCCTTCGCCCGGAGTAGACTGGATTCTCTAGGGTCTGCCCTTCTATCTGTCGATCAGCTGAAAAACAAAGACCTGATTGGTTTCATTAAGAGGACAGAAAGATTTTGGTGAATGGGCTTTAAGCAGGACAGCACAATGGGACGCTATGGTCTCCGTGCTAGCGATAGGGTCTTCTGTCCCCTGCCTCACAAAAAAAAAAAAAAACCAAAACCAAAGGTAACGACGGATGCCGCAGTTAACCCTTATTACCAATTAGTTATAGAACGAGGTGATGAACACAGTCATAAAAGTTTCTTATATACGTTCTAGTAATATCGACCGATTGAAACATTTCCATCTTCAACTTACTTCCACGATAACCACTAGTAACCTTCAAAAAGTCTAATATAACCATGTTACCAATCCGTATTATTAAAAACTCTTATACAGGGTGGGCCAAAAGTCACCATGGGGTTTAAAAATTTAATAACTTTTTCGTTTATATATTTTTTTTTATTTTTTTTTTAGATTATAAAATATACAAAATGGAAATTTTTTTACGCTAATTATGGAAAATAATGTCACTTAAATGACCGCCGTTATTAGCTTCGCAATGATGGGCTCTTTTTAGAGCATTTTCCATAACATCTTTCAACATTTGTGGCTGTAGCGCTCGAATTTCTGCAACAATGTTGGCCTTGAGTTCAAGGATTGTCTCGGGCTTGTTCATATATACTCGCTCCTTCAAATAACCCCAAAGAAAATAGTCGGGTGCTGACAAATCTGGCGAACGCGCTGGCCAATTAATTTCCGAATTTCTTGAAATTATTCGCTGTCCAAAAATTTGCCTTAAAAGTGCCATTGTGTCTCGGGCAGTGTGGGCAGTGGCTCCATCCTGCTGAAACCACATCTCAGGTCTGTTTTCAAGAGCAGGACGTAAAAAATTTTCTATCATAAACCGATACCGCTCTCCATTTACGGTTACAGCACTTCCATCTTCATTTTCGAAGATGTAAGGCCCAATGATATTTTCAGATGTAATGCCACACCATACTGTACACCTAATGGGGTGCAATTGGCGTTGATGAATGGCTCTTGGATTTTCAGAACCCCAGAACCTACAGTTCTGCTTATTAACAAAGCCATTCAGATGAAAATGAGCTTCATCACTCATAATCAGATTTTCAATAAAGTTGATTTCATTTCTGGCCAACTGTTGAAATTTAACTGCAAAATTTAGACGTTGCCGATGATCTGCGGGTTTCAATTCTTGCACCAAGTGCACCTTATCCCATAATAACAGTAAATCTTTTTTTAAAATGCGCCGTAGTGGCGTACGAGACATCCCTAGCTGAGCAAAACGCCTTCTGGTAGATGTTTCTGGTGTTTCGTAACCACTTTGCTCTACACGTTCAATATTTTCCGCAGTGTGAATTATACGCGGTCTACCGGTTCGAGGCAAATCACTTACGGTGCCATGTTGGTGGTGACGATCAACTAAGCAACGAATCATGGCTTCAGAGGGCGAAATTCTGACGTTAAAATGGCGACGATATGCTCTTTGCGTTAAAATAATTGATCGCTGATTTAAGTAATAAAATTCTATTATTCTGGTTCTTTGTTCAGTTGTGAATCTCTCCATTATTTATTCTCCAGATGTTATTTATATAATCTAAAAAAAAAATAATAAAAAAAATATATAAACGAAAAAGTTATTAAATTTTTAAACCCAATGGTGACTTTTGGCCCACCCTGTATAACCAATAATTTTTTTTATGTAACCCAGTAACCCATATACACCCTTTATAAAACAACCGATCACTTTCAGTCACTAAAAATTGGAAAAATTGTTTCTTCAATGATGATACCTGTCTAATCGTTGTGTAGAAAATTTCAATTTTTCTGCATCAATTTGAGTTTTAAAACGTAATACTGGAAAATTTTCAATTGTGTCACTAAATTGTTTCGAACGAGCGATGTAGATTTAATTTTATTAGGTACTCAACAAAGTACCTATGTAGTCTAAAAACGGTTTACTTCGGGGGCTTAATTTATCAGCACGGCCCCTAATAATCGTATCAATTTCATTAATCAAGTATTAAGATATTTTGAGTTTTCTGTATTTAGTAAATAGTGTCCGTTATCTGTTTACAGAAATTTAGTACGTTTATCTCATTTCAGTTTGTCAAACCATAATAATTCTTAAATATTTTCTTTAATACATATATAGATTCTGCGGCATATCCTTCTAATTTACGGGGTCGGGCTCAACAATTTTGAGTGTAAGTTCCTTTAAGTGTCAGTAATGTCTCGCGCTACATGTCACTAATTGTGAATACCCACAGTAGTATAAATACCGAGTCTCATGTAATTACCATCAGTAATCATCATTTTGTAATTGAACCGTAAGCATCACCATATCTGAGTCATCCGAGCATTGTACGAAATTGGAGTACAAAGCTTTAATAAAATTCGTTACAAAGTAGATCAAAATGCAGACGGAAATATTAGAAAATAGCTTTACAGTCTAAGCCTTCATTTGCCACCAAAAAACGTTGTAGCCGAGAATTCAACCACGGCAGGGAGTCGCTGGAAGATAATCCCAGATCAGGGCGTCCAAATACTGCCGTTACCGACGAAAATATTGGAAAAGTAAAAAAACTTGTTCCAGGGGCCGGATTCTGTAACACGGAGAATATGGGAATTTGGGAGATGGGAATTTCGTTTTCTTAGAGTTCCTAATTCCCTAATTCTCCATTCCCAATTTACTAACATGGTTGAAAAATTAAGGAAAACGTAAAAAATGTGAAAAAGTGCGAATCGCCTGAGACGATTAAGGATATCACTTTTTGTTGTAGAAGGTTGGACTTTCTTTCATATGTCGACATAAATTGAAATTTCGTTTTTGTGGAGTAGTTTTTGAGGGTTGTAGGAGGGTAGGTTTTCTCGAGTTTTCCCCGGCATAACGAAAGAATGGAGAGAAGTAGGAGAATGTATGTGGTTGTCCAAGCCTTGTCATATTTGGTACCAAATTAAAGAGGGAGGAGAGGGTAATCGAGTGGTGTAGTTTGTCTTTGATCGTTTTAACGTGATAGCTCACTTTTGACCGCCGAAAAACGGTTTTTTGCCTAGGGTCATATACTCCCCAGTTCCCATATTTTGCATATATTTCTTCCGTTCATTGTTGTGAACATTTTTGTCATGGGAAGTGAATTTCCAGGACTTACCAGTTTTTCGCAATGATGAGATGAAAATATATCCACTTCTGTACATTTGTGTATATGACCCTAGTCCAAAAATACCGTTTTGCGGCGGTCAAAACTCAGCTATCACGTTAAAATGATCAAAGACAAACTACACTCGATTACCCTCTCCTCCCCATTTGCGGTATCAAACATGACGTAGTTTGGACAACTCCCTATGAAGGGTGATACGACCCCAACCCCCAACATTTTTCACATATATTTTTGTACTCTAAACCCTTAATCCATCACAAAAAACCCCAATACTCTACAGCCGTCCCACGCAGAGTTAGGCCCCTTGAATATTGCGACAATGAAAATTACCGCCGAAGCCCCGCAAATCTGCAAATTACCGTTAATCGAAATAAATATAGCCTATAATACCCATGCATACCTAATTACTAAAGTGAATTCTTATTTTTTTTTATTGGGCTCACAGATCCTGAGCTTACCTCTTACCTCCTGATATTGTCTATATATGTTTTTTGAATTCCCGTTAATCAGCTCCCATTTCTACCCCGCACTCTCCCCGCCGCATTTCCTCCAACTATCTTGTTCGCCCTGAGCTCCCATTTTGTTTGATACCACATACATTCTCCTTCTTCTCTCCATTCTCTCGTTATCGCGGAAAAACTCGAGAAAACCTACCCTCCTACAGTAACAGACAGATGTACGTCAGAAAGAAAGTGATACCCTTAATCGTCCCAGGCGATTCGCACTTTTTCACATTTCTTACGTTTTCCCTAATTCTCCAACCAGTGAATTGGGAATGGAGAATTAGGGAATTAGGAATTCTAAGAAAACGAAATTCTCATCTCCCAAATTCCCAAATTCTCCGTGTTACAGAATCCGGCCCCAGGAGATCGGCGAATCAAGTTGTCGCAAATAACGGAAAAAATTGGCATTAGCAAGGAATGAATCGGCACCATTTTGCATAATCATTTACATATGAAAAAGGTGTGTGCTCGATCGGTGCTCAGACTGCTCAATCAGCTGGTCAAGCAGCAGCGCATCACAGCTTCGCAGGAATATTTGGACATCAGCGGCGATAATCCTGACGACGTTTTTTCTCGCATTGTCACTGTCGATGAAATATGGATTTGGCAGTATGATCCAGAATCAGAAAAGGAGTCAATGCAGCGGATAGAAAAGGGAGAAAGGCTGCAACGGAAATTCAAAGTTGATAGATCGCCATCGTCTTTTGAGATTGTGAAGGGATTCTGTTCATCGACTACCTTCCTAAAAAAACTACAATGAATGTAGACTATTACGCCGCATTGTTGACAAAAGTGCGTCAAGTGGTTGTCGAGAAAAGGAGAGGGAAACTTGCGAAAGGAGCTCTGTATTTGCAGAGCAATGCGCCCGTGCACACTGCACGAGTTGCAAGGCGTGTCTTGGCCGAGAGAGGATTTTTAGAAATCAACCACAGTCCAGACCTAGCCCAAGTGATTGCTTCCTGTTTTCCAATTTGAAGAAAGACCTTCGAGGGGGAAGATCTTTGAGGGATGAAGATTGATTTAAGAAATGGATTGAAGTAGAAGGAGATTACATAGAAAAATAAATTTTTTATACATTTCTATCAGCATTTTTAATACCGTAGTCTCAAAACTTTCCAGCCCGCCCTCGTAAATCTTTGAGGATCAGAAATAGGTCTAGCAGAGAGCATTTTTTTATTCGACGTTTAAACTAAGCTTATTCGTTTTTTTTATATTACGAGTATTAAGCGAATCTCAGGGGATACCTCATGGTGCAAAGCACAGTCTCACAGGAAGAAAATAGGGAAAGGATTAGAGGACATGAGGAGAGAAGCAGCGGTGCTGATATATGTCATTATTGAATCGTTGCAGATTGTAATCCTGGGGAAACATAGTAGATGGTAGCCTGCTCCACATTCGCACAGTTCGAGATAAAAAAAAACCCATCACAAAATTTTACTGTATACGGCTCTATTTTTAAGAATGACGGGATATGCGAGATTTGCAGAGTGAGTATTGCGTGTAGAAATAAATCTACAAGGGATCAGACTAGTTATTTCATCAGAATATTAACCATGTATGTAGCCACAAAGGAGCAGAAGGCACCCGATATTTCTGCGGTGCTCGAGTGAATGGAAATGACAAAGTTATTGCCACTGAGCTTGAAGGCCTCTTTCGGACAATATCTATGTTTCGATAACCAGCAAGATACTACTTATGTTTAGGTCTCTATTTGTAAAAGTTAATAGGTGTTTACATTAGCATTTTCAAATATCAGTATAGTGTTATCAATGAAAACTCTAACATTGTTATTATCCATTCTGCATAAGTCATAAATGCATATCGAGAAAAGTGTAGGGTCCAATACTCCTCTTTGCTGAATGCCATATTTAACAAATAAATAAAATTATCAAATGAATTTGTCTTAAGTAAAGTACTTAGTAAAAAAATCATCATGTGTGCGTATTGTTACTCAATAATGTTCTTCCAAATTGCACCATTGTTCCCAAAGCAACAATATAACGTGTCGTTACATTTATTTGAGTATTGCTAGGCCAGCGTTGCCGCAGCGAGAAATGTTAATGTAGCAAACTATCACTTTAAAGGAATTTTCAAAGTAGCACAAAGTATCATTAAATGAGTATTCAAAAATTAAAAATATATACTTAAAGAGGAACTTTTATTTGAATAATAAAACAAAAACATTTTCAATTTCAATTAAAAAATAATATAACAATTTATCAAACTATTACATAAAATATAGCTTCATGAAAAAGGAAAATAATTCAATGTACAGGGTAAATAGATGTGAGTCAAAAAATTTCACAAATCTTCAAATTTTACAAATATTCACTGATTTGCTTTGCGAACATCATAGCCTCTGCCGTTTTTAAATCAAAAGGATTTGAGGGGCAAGTTTTTATTAATTTCAACTCAGAAAAAATGTGCTCAGCCGCAGTAAAACTGTGAGGCAAGACTAAAATATTAAAAACAAAATTACTTAATTTTGCAAACATTGGTTCATTAACTGCATTTTTAAGAGATTAAATATATCCCCAAAAAATTTTAGCATCATCCGCGTGTTGTAAATTTTTTTGTAATTTCAATGTTTGAAATTGGGGAGATGTATTTTTTCCCGGTCAGAAATTTTATAAAAATATTTAAAATCAATCAGCAACGGTGTTATAGAAGACGTTTGTTTAAAGATTTCAGTAGGATCTAAAATATGAAAATTTTTTAATATTTCTTTGTCGAAATCAAATCTATTTCTTATTTGGAAACATAATTCAGTATAGAAGGAAAGAATATTTTTTTGAATAGGTAATAACTCGGATTCCGGGATATTCTTTTCAGTAGAAGTACTTATATACATCTGTTTAAACGGGTCATAACTTGAGGTATCGTGTATATCTATTTTCGACATGCACTGTATCACGTTTATAATATCAGTAAAAAAAGATAAAATCAACTTAAAATTTGCTTCCATATTATAAGAAAGTTTGTGCATTCGAGAGCCTTCAGCATGAAACTCTAAATTCATGGAATTTACAATTTCTAAAATATTGGACTTTTTCTTATCCAATATTTTAGAAATTGTAAATTCCATGAATTTAGAGTTTCATGCTGAAGGCTCTCGAATGCACAAACTTTCTTATAATATGGAAGCAAATTTTAAGTTGATTTTATCTTTTTTTACTGATATTATAAACGTGATATAGTGCATGTCGAAAATAGATATACACTGCTGCAATAAACTTTATTTCTAACTCTTCAGCTTATTTTGCGGAAGAAATAAGATCACTTTCTGCATAAGATGAGATAAAAAAAGTTGAAGTGCCTGCCATTGTTCAAGCAACCTATCGATAACTTTCTTCAAGGGCCACCATCTTGTACCCGATATATTTAATTTTTTTTCTTCTTTACACCTACATAGTCTTGAAATTCTGCAAATTCTGTAATTCGCTTTGGACTGTGTGAAAAGAATCTATAAATATCACGTGCAACCTTCTCTATTTGTATAGGAAGTTTTTTAGATGCATTCGATGCACATAGGTGCAACGAATGACAAATGCGCGTCATAAAAAATATATTTGGATTAACATTTCTAAACTTAGCTATCTGTCCATTTATTTCTCCTGTCATGACAGTAGCTAAGGAATTTGTAGCAATTTAATATGTTCCATAATAACAGAAAATATAGTGTTTGCATCAGATTTTTCTAATTTGAGTAAACCAAAACATTTGCCACAAATCTTTTGTTTTTTTTTCTGTCATAGTACCTAGCAACTAAAACAAGTGCTTTAGTCATACTCACATCTGTCGTTTTATCTGCTATTATGGAAAAACAAGTTCTTTGCAGAGTTTCACCCAGCATCTTTTTAGCTTGCTGTGATAAATTATTTTTTATTAATTTCGTTGTTTTCGTCCTTGCACAAGATATGTGAGCAGCAACTTTTGAATTGGGACAACATGTTTGAAGCATTTTCGGATCCATAATAGAAATTGGAAGATGATGTGTAATGCAAAATAAAATTAAGCACGATTCTGCGTGCTTTGCCAGGGCAGCTAAAGATGTTGCACCAGTACCACATACTGCAGACAATTCATTAATAAGTGTTTGCCCATGTCGACTTAAATGGCTCGCAATATTTATCAGCTTTTTATTACATAGCGATCAAAATGCTTTTCGTTTACGCTCTTGAACCCACGGATATAAATCTTTCCATTTTTCTCGGAAATATCTTTAAATTTTTCGTTATTTTACAATATTTTCGTTTCTAATAAATCGTATTTGCTACTTGTTCTATTGTTTTATAATACTCTAAAATGTATACCCTATGTAAATCTCAGTCTCCGAAATGGTTTTTTCGTCTATATCTGTATCCGCACCGGTATTTAAGACTTTCACTAAGTTGTTTTACTGTTTTTTTTTGTTCTTACAACAAATCTAACAAAAAAGTTTTAAAAGTTATGAAATGCTGGTAAATTTGCTATTGAAATAGTTAACAAAAAACATACCTATTCATTTTGTACAGGAAGGACAATCACAGAAGAATCATCACAATCACACACAAACAAAATGTGAAAAATTCATTAGTGAAGTTTGTAACGATTTGAATTATGTGGGGTCAGGTGCAGCCTGTAGTTATTTATTCAATAATAAGCCAAGCCTTGAGCCGACTAAACAAACCATACCCAGGTGCATATATTTTAAAAAGTACTGCCAAATAAGTTTACTTAGAGAAGGATAAAGTAGATTACTAATAATATACTTAATTTTCCTTTAAAATTAAAAATCATTCAAAATATGTGAGCAAAAAAATTTGCTTACTAAGCAGAAGAACCGGAAGCATAAAAGTATCATTTTACTCATTAAAAAAAAAGTAGCAAAGTATCATTTTAAAAAATCGGTATAAAAAAGTATCACTTTTACTAAAATTGTAGCAAAGTGGCAACCCTAATTGCTACTACGTTAAACATCTCATTCGATAGTACAAGTCTCTCATTACATTGTTTTATTACCAAGCTGGTCGAGAAAAAAACATCTCTTTTACATCCAGACACAGATGTAATCCTTAAAATTAATTTTGATATGAACATGTTCAAAATAGTCACCTCCATACATACATATGCACATATATATCGCTAACTAGGTGAATATGGTACATTAAAGCGTGTCCTTTATACTATAATCTAACCCGGAAGAGATCATATAGACGCAGGTACTAACAACAAATAAATCACACCTTCAATAAGGTAATGCAAAGTTACGTAAACCCTCCAAATCGTTAAAACCAGGTCCTTCTTAACATCCAATCATTTTCTAAGATTTCCTCTAAAATTCTGTTAACATTCTGTAGGAAGTATAAATCTTGGCATATTTTAACCGTCAACTTTCGTCATCTCCTTATAAAATATAATCGATTGTTGTCAGACATGACACCTGCCTTAAGAGCACTGTCACTACTGGAAAACATTAGTATGGGCATTAGCATATAAGGATTCAAGGGTAAATTGAGATGGAAGTCGGGATTAAACTTGAAACACCATCAAATAACATGATTGTGACGACATTTAAATTGCTTGTTCTCAAAGTAAATACCAACAACAACAAAAAACAATTTACCTGTATACAGATTAGCTGCCAAAGTGAACGGTAGACACATCAGATTTACTAGTAGATCCGCCACAGCCAAGTTCGCTATAAACTGATTCGTGAACGACCTCATTTGGGATGTCTTCACCACTACAATGACCAGAATGTTACCCAAAATTCCTAAGACAATGACGCTTATATAAGAAATGCTGAAAAGAGATAATTTGAATTGTTAATTACGTCTAAGTTGTCCTTTCTTCGTCTTCCCGACAAATTATTATTATTTTTTGGGGAGAATTTCAATGTTTTTACGAGATGGGGTGCTGGGTGGCACATGATGACCAATGGGTCATCATGAATAATCAAAAAAGGTTTATGGCATGGAAGTAAAATTCGTGCAGTCCTTGATGGTTTTTTTTTATATTTTTAGCACAATGAGTTCTTTTTGTAAGCAAACAAATTAGCGGGTGGATAAATGCCTTTATTGTGTTAAAATATCTTTAAATATATGGGTTGGATGCGTGGGTGGTTTCTCATTATTATATAGTTGGTATGTTAAATTTGTGTGCAAAATACGTTTCTATTTATTGTGTATTAAGGATTGATTCAACAAAAAAATTTACCACCTATCCTCTCCCATTACTCTTCACTTGGTAAATATAATTAGGGAACGCTGGTAAGATTGCATCTATAAAAAGATGTGCACTTATAATTGCAAGCCATTAAGTGCAAAGTTCTTATGCATGTGAAAGTGGAAGTCAACCAAGAAGAACCTCGTAAATTAATTGTTTCTACACATATGGAAAATTTGAATATGTTTCAAACAGACTTAGCTAAAAAGTTAAAAATCCCGAAGACGACCATTCAAAATGTTCTCAGTAAATTTTGGGAGTCTTATATTGTTCAAAGAAAGCCCGGGTCAGGAAGGAAATTAGGTTCAGTACACCAAAATTTGGCCCAAAAAGTGGTATACAACTTTAAATGAAATCCCAACATGCCATTGAGAGATATGGCTGATAAGGCTGGAACATCTTTTGTTACGGTCCATCGAATTAAAAAAGGAGGAGGCCTACGAAGCTCCATGTTCAGAAAACACCGAACAGAGCACCAGAAAAGAACCAAGTTTTTAAATCGACAAGTCGGATCTTGTGTGAAAATTCTCTAACGAAATTCGACTGCTGCATTATGGATAATGAAACTTAGGTGAAAGCGGAAAAAAATCATCTTTCCTGACAACAGGATGTGTACATTTAGGATCGTCTTCATAAACACCATCTTCCATTCTTTGGAAAGCATGTTGCATCAGCTATCATTTGGATTTGCCCCTACGGCCGAAAAGCGAGCGATTTCTGCGATATCCAGTAGTATCCAAGGAAGCGAATACTCCAAATTGTCTGGAACTAAGGCCAACCGAAAAATATTGGGCTAATTTTAAAAGAAAATAATAAAAAAAAAACGCTACTTAATATAGACACTTTTAAGGGGCACCATAAAAGATCGTCCAATACTGTCACTGTAAAAAATTAAATGAAGAACGTAAAAAAAAGTTGTAGCACATAGTAATTATATCATGTCGGTTGTGTATAATATAATGACTAAGGACCTTATCATTCCATAAAAATTATTTTATTTAAAAAAAAAAGTTTTTTCTTGTTGATTTCATCATTCATAAGTGGTCGATTTTTTCTGCAGAAATGTCTCTGAATCAGTCCTTATTATCCAAGTCTTTCAAACTTTTAAATCTATTTGAAAGCCTGCAAAGAAGAAAGATTTTGAAAAAACTCCGCCGAGAAACAATGAAAGACTTTCAACCAGCCGAATTGGTTAGGTGATTCATCTAGCTTAGGGCAGTTCACGGAATTTAAATTTCAGTGACAGTTTTTAAGACTTTCTGAGGTGCCAAGCAAACTGGCCAACTAATTGAAAATAGTAAAAAATAACACGGAATTAATATACTATGGGCGCTATTCATAGACAATTTAAAATCAACTTAATTCGACCTTATCATAAAGTTGATTTTATGTTATTCATAAAGCACTATGTACAGTTGACTCTAGCGCTTAAAGTTGACGTTAACCAAAGAACATCTACATTAAGTTAAATGTTCTTTGCTTTAACTTTAGAAAAGAGTTTTGTCATCTTTAATATTGTTGTGTAAATTTTTTCCGATCTTAAAAAGTTTTTATTAAAAAAAGTTATAGAAGTGTTAATAAATTGAAGAAAAGATAGATATCGATATTTATGAAAGAAGATTAAACTTTTATTAATGATGTAAACAGTTTATGAGGGCAAAAAATATGTAATTCTCGACAAGACCCTTTTGAAATGTATGACACAAAATCTTTCTCACAGTACAGATTTAGTAAGGCATCTGTATAAGGTGTTTCCTCAATGCTAGTCCATAAAGCCGGAGGTGACAGTACTCACCTGGGGAAACAAAAAGTTGGGGCAGGGGGAGCATATCAACCGTTTCGGAGTTACAGGGTGATTACAAAATTATGCTAGGTTTCCATAGAAGACCCTGTATCGTAAAAAATACAGGATGTACGGTAACTGTCTAAATCTAATTGCATGCAAAACTTCATGGCCTTTCCAACGACCACTCAACCATCTCCGTACTCAGATTCAGATTTATTAAAGGCTTAACGTACAATAAGATTACACATCTTTGTAGTACAAAGAACGTTGGACTAACTAGCTTACTAAAAATTTAAACAAAACACTTAAAAAAATGTAAAATGCATATGTGAAATATAAAATAAAACATAAATAAAAAATAAAAATAAAGATTTATATAATACACAAAAAGATATAACATTAACAAACAACAAACTAAAATTACAGAAACTATATACTAGATCATTGCCAGGACCACACCCTTCAAAACGGAAGCATTTTTAAGTGGTGGCAGTGTAACTCTGTGCCATCAACCTCCAGAGCCTATCAGTCGTGCTCACACGCTGAGCACAGTCGGTAAATTATTCCAGGCTCGAACAAAGTAAGAGTCCTCCATTATGGAATGTTGAAACCTAAGTATCAATAAGTTGAAATGTCTTCCAGAATTTAGATATTCAAGTTGGTTAAAAAGGTATCGAGGCTTTTTGGAGTGTATAATTTTGTGAAGGGAGGCAAGAAGCCTACGCCTTAAATATTCCATCAAAGTACAGCCAAGCAGATGGCTACTATACGGTGAAACATGATCAAATCTTCTTAGGCCAAACACAAACCTTGTACACTCATTGAATGCAACAGTTAATTTCATCAAGCATACAGAATCCAAGTACGGGAATATTAGACAGCTAGCTGTAAGGTAGGGTTGAAGCAGGGACTTAACTAGCCTTGAACGAATGCTAATAGGTAAAATTGCAGAAGACAACCACTACAGCCGAAGACAACCATAAACTTTTCCCGGGAGTTGAGAAAAACCCCCTAGAATTCGCAGTAAATTCAGTAAATTCTAGGAATTGATTATCCAGAAATATAGGTGGTAAATCAGAAACTTCAATCGGTCGTCGATAAAATGAAATGCATTGGAATTTTTGGGGGTTCAGTTGTAAACCATTATTAGTCGCCCAACTCGAGACATTCGTCAAGTCAGAATTTAAACGTTCAATACAATCCTCCATTAGACCAGGGACAACCAATATATAAATGCACATCATCAGCATATATGTGAATTTTACAATCCTCAATAACCTCAGGAAGATCATTAATATACATGCTGAAAAGTAATGAGCCCAAAATAGATCCTTGAGGCACATCACGAGTAAGGATTTATTGTGGTCTAAACTAAAAATTTCGGATTTTCTTAATTTTTTTTTTTTTACTTTGACCCATGGTTGTAGATGAGCGTACTCATTTGTCATATCAACTCATCGCTCAACTCAAGACTTGAGTCCGTTAAATCATTAAGTCCGCTCAACACTTGAGCGTTGGTTTATTGCTGGAAATTTGAGCGGAGTCACTGATTGAGCGGACTCAATCTTGAATGGACTCACTGCTTGAGCGGCTTGAGCGGACTCAAATCTTGAATGGACTCACAATTTCAGCAGACTAAAATCATGTTCTAAGGAGAATCTGATTTAATTAAAATTGAAATTGAACTGAAATTTCAATCAAATAAGAAAAGCTCACTAAAAAGTCATTCATTATATTATATTATATTAATTTTGCTTTTCCTAATTTTTTTATCCAACATTTTTTTTACGCTACGCCATTTTGGGATTGAGATTGTTAAGATGACCAAAATTCAATAGAGGGTCAGAAAATGTTCTTGGAGTATAATTTTTTCACAGACAAAACCTCGAGCGGATTTGAAAACAAACGTTTTTCGGTGATAAAAAGTCTTTTTACCGAATACAGCACACCACTGCCTAGTAGTGCTTCGGTAGAAAGATTATTTAGCATAGGAAAACTAACGTTAACTCCTAATAAGTAGATGTCGTCTAAATGACGAAAATTTTGAAATGCAAGTGATGCTACATATCAAAGGAAAAAATATAAAGTAAGACGATTATTCTATGGAAAAATGTAAGTACAATTTCCTTGAATTGTATTATGAGATTTTCAAGTATGGTATTTTTTTTGCTTACAGGTTTTACAAGTTGTTGAATTTGTACATTATATCGAGAGAAAGACAAATGTTGGCTAAGAAAATTAACAACTTTATTTTCTTTAAAACATCATTTGAGTCCGCTCAACTCAAATAATGAATCCGCCCAAGCAGTGAGCCCGCTCAAGATTGAGTGTGCTCAATACCACTCAACTGTTGAGTGAGCTCAATGATTGAGCGGACTCACTGCTTGAATTGAATCAAAATTTGAGTCCTTTACGTCCCTGCTTTGACCTCTACATATTTGTTTTGTTTTTTTTTTTGCAAAAAGGTCATTAATAGAACCTTTTTTTTTATGAAAACTTTTAACTGTTGACTCTCCTATCTGCAGCCGTTAAGGAGTTATTAGCTCATAACCTATTCAGGTCATACCGAGGATAGACGATATTTATTTGAAATTACGTGTTTTCAGTCACTAAGGGAACAAATCATCTTTGAAAATAGGTTTGAGAACAGCTTTGAGAAGAGTTTAAAACCTAATAACTCTTTAACGGCTGCAGATAGCACATAGGGCGTAATAGGTCAGGAGAATCTACAGTTTACAGTTTTTATAAAAAAAGGTATATTAACGACCTTTTTGCAAAAAAAAAAGAAGTAAAAAGAACGTAAGAAGATCCAAAATGTTTAGTTTAGACCTCAATAACTCTTGCAGAGAGGGAAGTTCTACATACAATCAGCTTTAGACGGTGGCCGTCCACCATGTAGTTTTTGAGATACAGGGTAATTTCTTAATCACCCTGTAGCTCTGAAACGATTGATATGCCCCCCCCCCTGCTATATAACTTTTGTTTGCCTAGGGGAGTACTACTATCTTCCGCTCTATGGAGGAAACACCCTGTTGATGATTCTTTGATGGTTCTTGTTAGAATTTAGATATACAAATTCACTTTATTACAATTCGTGTTTCTTTGAATAGCATCTCTTCATTGGATATCTCTTAGAGATAAAAAAAATGTGTACATATATTCTTCATTCAATACATAAACAAACTATTTTCTTAATTGATTCAATAAATTAATACGCCAAAGTACAAAAAAATACTCATCAGGAATTGCATCTATGCTTAGGTGCCGATGTAAGTTTAGAGTAGCTAATCCGTTGAAATGATCTTCTCCCATTATGACCCTAAATAGGATTTGAGATGACGCAAAGTGGAAAATGAATGCTCATTCAGTGTTCTAGTCACAGGTGGTATAGTTTTTAAAAGTTTGTGAGCATTTGGGAATACATTTTTGCTGCATATATCAAGAGCCTCAAGAGAATTGTTAATTGCTTCGTTGATCCATCCATACTTCAGGTTTAGATGAATTCTGGTGTTTAAGTGTAAGATTCCAAGAAATATTCACACGCTGCCTCATTTAAAGTTTTCATTTGCTCCGGAAAAAGACATGAGAAGGTTGACAAAACGTTGTGACGTTTCCAAAAACGGTTCTCTAAATGAGTAATGAACAATCAGGGTAAGGTTTGAAGATCTGTGGCAGCTTATATCTCTCACTGTAATTATTTTGCTTTAATTATTTTTTATACGCTCGCTCTTCTGATTCTTCTGGCACTAGTTCACTGTGTTACGTATTCGAAATAGTTTTCAGAGTAGGTTTTCATATTGTTTTTGAAAATATTTTTCATATGTCAGTCTAGATTTTTTATTGCGAGCAAAAGGCGTAAAACGGAAATCTCATTGTTAATTTTAAAACAGGCTGCCTAATTTGAAAAGTGTTAATATTCTATTAAAATACAAAAAAAACTTCTATAAAAGTAAAAAAATAATAAAAAATTAAATTACTAAAAATGTTGTGCAACCAAAATACAGTTCATAAAGTGATGTCTGTGGAAAACCATCTTGGCACCCTTTATCGACACCCGATAATAATCTTCAATTGTGTTAGTAATTGTATTGGACCGTTTGGTTTGATGAGATTCAGGTTTGGGAGATAGTTTTCATTTTCCGAAAATCGTCCATCGTCGCATCTGCCAGTGCAATAGCTTCTTTCGAGTCTTGATTTTTTATTTGCAAACCTAAACTCAACAATAAAGCCAAAGAGTGCACTGAATGGAGAGCCAGAACCGATACTTGAAAATTTACGGTTTTGATGACCGAGAGGAATTGAAAAGTAGCAGTTCATCGTTCCATGTCGAAACAATTTCCAGAGCATAAATGAGCGAGGATTGTAAATCGACGTAAGTTGCCCCGGACTCATGCCGTTCTACTCTCCTTATTGACATAAACATTTTAACTTTTTTCTTCTTTCTTCTTCTTCACAAATTTTGAAATTTCGGTTACGATTGGCGCACTAAATAACATTGTGTTGTGAACGCGAATTTAGCAAGAAATACCGGATCGAATTGCGACATCATTTACGAATGTATTTCAATTACTTCCAAATTATATATAAAAAAAGCAAAGTCTTAATTTTCAGTATTTCTTTTGTACAATTATAACATAATTTTAGCTTACATCGTTACCCTCCAACCGTGGTCTTTAACAAAAAAATCGACGGATATCCATTTTTAAACTTCGAAATTGGCATCAACAAATATTTTTCCTAGCCATTTATATAAAATAGCATTCGTACAATGTAACATGAAAAAAAATTGAAAATAATATTAAATCAGCTGTAGTGCCTGATTCTACATTGTTTACAGTCGCAGTCGCCCGGAAAGCGGAAGACCCCGATTTCAAAACCAGGACGAGGCGGTTGTTTTTTCTTCTTGTATTTATAATTTGATTCAATTTGATTCGTTACAAAATAATTTTTTTTCTCCATTGTGTATAGTGTCCGCCGATAAGTTACTGGCTTAACTAAGTTAAAGTAAATTTACAGAGAAATAATTTGTAATATGTGGCCGTGAATATCGCTGCTATACAATGCACACAAATTCATTGGTGTTGAATCTGTATTGATCTGATGTTGACACGAAAAAGTATTTTTCCTTCGATCCATGGGGGTTTGAAACCACCAAAACCCCTCCCGTGTGCAAGTGCCTGCTTTGGATATCTTTTCGTCGAGATCTAGAAACTACACTGAATTGACTGCATTTGTAACACGGTGGCGTAAATAGAGTCTGCGATGCGCAATGTTTCCATGCTAGAAGATATATATGAGGGAATCATGTATACAGAACAACAAAAAGTTTGATATAGTGCTGTTAAACATTGGTGAATTGGAAGCCCTTTGGATCTCCTAACGTTCGTACTATAGTTTATATGGTGTGGAGCGTGCAATACAAATCCACTGCAAGAAAATAATAAAAAAGAAAAAATATAGATCCTTGACATGATAAGGATGGTCATGTATATGGAAAGTATGTAAAGACAAGCCAAATATAAATAAGATCTAAAAAAAATGCCTTATGGCCAATGTTGATGGATGATTTGAAAAATTTGGTATGGACGACAGCAGTTTTTATACATCTAGTAATCACGATCAGTTAAAAGAATCTCTAGCTTAGAAGTTCAGTTAGAGGCGATCAGAGATAACCATATTGATGAGACCTCTCTGATCGCTGGGTCGAAAAGTTCAATATTTCTGCACTTTAAATGCAATTTGCAAACTTATTGGATTTTTTTTTCAATAAATTTCCGTCATTTAGACAAAAAAAAATTTCACTTATAATCTCTAGCTTCTGCAGACTTAATTAGGGCGAACCCCACCTCCTAGTACTCTCTGGCGGAAGGCAGCACTAACGGGATTAAGCCTGATGGTGCGATCTGTCCCAGTCAATGATTCTGCATAGATAATTTAGTAGTTACCATGCTTTCCGGTAGGTTGTCTTATCCCAAATTTGGTAACAAGGGGTCGGGTGTACATGGCACTTGGTTTCATTCCGACAGGGGGGGGGGGGCGTCTTTATGGGAGCAACGTAGTTACGTGGTTGGCCTATATGTAGGCAGATTAAGTATGATGTAGATGATTATGCTCCTGCTCGCAGGTTCATGATCATGATCACCAACAACCATAGAGTGGAAGTGTAATCGTTGATTTTACGAGTATGTATGCTTAGATATCTGATCTTGGCGTGGAGTTGCGAATAATCAACCGTATACTGGAACTCAAGGAATGGCCAGAGATGTTAGATAGGTCTTGCTTCTACTAGTAAAAACGGCAAGCATGCACTGGCACGACTAGTACTCAATTAGACAGAAATGTGTCGTGAAGGCGTTGATTGTCGCTTATAAAATCAAATCCAGCGTGAAGATCGCCGTGATATTAAGCCATACTTGACAGGTGGTCACATTAAACCCGCAAGGACTTTTGCATCTGAACCGCTGATTTCTGTTGTTGTCTTCAACAAATTTTTGGCAGCTAGAATATTTATTAGAGGAAACAAGTGGAGTTACCTCCCCATTTAGGCAGATATGTAGTTTTTGCATTAAAGTTGTAATTTTTTTTAAGAACATTTTTTATCTGATGAATTTCGCAAGCTGATACTTTTAATATATAAAAAAAATTTAGATTGGATGCTGAACTGAGACCCATTGGAGGCTGGAGGTCCTAAGCACGTGCTTGTTGCGCTTACCTGTTAATGCACTTGATTGCAGTACACTAAGGATACCATTATCAAAAATAAGAAACTCAATTTAACAAATTAATTTCTTTATCTAAATGTTACTATAATAAAATTTTACATGTCTGAAAATCATTTCATGTTAGGAGTTACTATAGTTTTACTTAAGGTTCAAGTAAAACGAATTGCAATTATATATTATATCAAGCGATTGAGTTTACAGTTTACATTCATCCTAACTAGTTTAAATTTCCACGAATGAATGCTGACAATCCTTTATATAAAAAAATGCAGAGAGGGCTCTCTCCGGTAGGCGTTACAGATTCCAGCAGTGAAGGAGGGTAGGAGGCCTATCCTAAAGTTTGTCAGAGCGTCCTAGTGGGATCTATGAGCAATATCTTATAAATATGGAGGGTCAACAATGGGCCTTGTAGTCGTCTAAGTTTTAAAAGATTCTTCACGTTCATAACCTCTTTCCACACCATATCTTTAACAGGGGTTAAGAGGAGTCAGTACCAATATTTGGAAGTTTCATACATTTTTCAATGCAAATTTCTGGCAAACTATTTGTAGCATTATAATGATTTATATCTTAAATTAAAGGTAATGACAAAGTCTAGTAAATAACGTAAAACGTAACGCAAAAATTAAAAAAAGTGTATTTGAATGGAGATTTAGCTCGGAAACTTGTAAAAAATGGTAAAAATTGAAGTGTTTTAAATCAAATTCCTGTGGGTAGGTATTCTCATTTCTTCAAACTGTGACTGTTTTAGAAAGATAAGGCCTAGATCTAGCAAATAACGTCGAGTTTTTTCATTTTTATTAACGCTTTTTATAATTATTTGACTCTAATAGTACTTGTTTTTTCTCCCGAAATTTAACCGACTAGAAATTGCAATATTTATTTGAAAGTTGTTTAAATACGAAGCAAAATAGTTTCTTTAACAATTATGGGCAAACAAATTTAGGAGAGTTAATTCTCGTTAAAAATTTTCATTTTATGTGAACTGCAAATTTTCATTTTTCGTCTTAAATTGTATTTTTTTTGTCGGATGTTGGGTTTCTGTCTTTTGCGGTAGATGTCTCTAGTGTGCTCTGTGGTCTAGGCTAATTTTATATGAATTTTCTCACTTTTAGGACACAAACCTACGTATAGTAAATTTTATTACCTACAGGGTCGCTGGTATCTAAATTGAAACTTTTGCTGAGTACTGACTCCACTTAAGACAAACTTAAGAAATAGGGAAAAGGATTTCCATATAAAGGTAAGGAAGAGCTCGATAACCAAAATACAAGTTTTACTTGCCTAAAGCAAAACGAGTATCAAAACGTCATTGCAAGTGTAATACCGAATTCACAATGCAGACTAGAGTAGAGTGGCGTAGAGTGGCAACTGGCATCCATTTTTTCGCACGCAGTAGTATGTACATATGGCCATTTCTATATGGCTCAGAGTAGATCAGAGTGGAGATGCATGAAAATAGGTTCCATTCTATTTTCACGTTGCCATTTCGGAAAGCTTACAAGCAGGATTTTCGAACTACTAGCATGTAGATGGCGTGGAAAAAGCGCCATACTTCATTTTATCATAACTAACATGTTTTAATGTTATTTCCTGATTTAATATTTTTTAAAAAACAGGAGGTATTTTTTGCATGATTTAAACATCAAAAAAAGTTTCGAATTTACTCTACGCTGCATTGTGAATACCTTCGTTCTGGAACCTAAGCTCACTCTACTCCATTCCGCATTGTGGATTCGACATAAGGATAAAACAATCTGATAATGTTCACTTAAAAGATTTGTGAAAATCTTTCGAGACTATAATAACTGAAATGCAATAAAAAGCCAACCCAATCATTTAAACATTATTTGAATAGGAAATTGATCTGTTGTTTAACTTTAATGGAGGAAAAATACTGTTACATGCAACAAAGTGACACAAGCGACATCTGTTGGAAATGGAGACAACTGTAGGTTAGTGACATCTTAGTAAAACTTGGGTTCGGAGAACGGAATATTCAGGTAGTATAATTTGTAGAGTATAAATACGGCGCTTCTCACATTCAGGAGGCGGAGTCTTATTTCAGACAGTGAAGTGAACGATAATTAGAAGTACAGTACTAGCGATAAGTATAAAGAGTTGATTTGATAATTGTTTGTAAATGTTATAAAAGTAAACAGGGAATAAAAGAAGACTTTGTTAATGATATCTGAAATATTGTGTTTTAAATAACGAACTAAGGCCACGCTCGTAACAAACATTTTTAGATATCTAAGAAGGGCACCAGTTCACTAGCTAAAGCCAAGTCAATCTCAAGATTTCTTAAGAAGGATTGCACTCAAGAGACGAACAGATTTGATTAACGGATTCTGTGCCAGCTTGTAAAAATTAGAATCGCATTATTGTTGTGTGCACGATCAGCCAATTTGGATATCCAAGCGTAAGTTCTACGATTTATTTATTAGTGAGTGGTGCCGGAAGCATGACAGATTTTGATATTTGTCCTGCAATTAAAACAGGAAATTTGACTGAAAAAGAAAGTAATATTCACTATCCAAAGAAAGGCAGTAGGATAATAGGATATTTTTACTATTAGCAGTGATTCAATTCAATTCAATTAATTTATTAATGGCATCTACATAATTAAGTTTCTTGTTAAACTTATATCTATGCGCAGGAGATAATGAAAATATGATGATTCCCCTTGTTGCCGTATGGCACTCGGATAACCCAAGGGAATAATCACCTAATTTGAAAATTGCAATGAGAAATCTAGCTACCATATAATTCACACTTGCTTTTGTTAAAAAGTATTTATATGGGTAATTGGGTTACCTCTATCATCGAACTTCTGTGGTAGGCGATCAGAGATAACCACACTGATGAGACCTCGCTGACCTCTGGGTCAAAAAATTCGATATTTTTTCTGAATCTCAATGCATTTTGTAAATTCATTGGGGAAAAAACCATTTTTTTCCAATGAATTTCAGTCTAATAAAGTCGGAAAATTTCCAGCTTTTAGTTAAAAGTACTCGAGTCTGAATACGATGCAGATAAAGATAGTTTACGAAGAGTTGCATATAGCCTTGACATAACAGATTTAACATGATCCGACCAAGTTAAAGTTCGATTCAATCTTACACCAAAATCTTTTACCACGTTATTATAGGGAATCACCTCGTTGTTCATACTGAGTACAGAGCAGCTGGGTATGTCAATTACGGTTTTATGTATAATTATGGCACTGGACTTAGAAGTGTTCAGAGCCAGCTTGTTTTCAACATCCCAATTATAGACGTTTCTTAAATCAGAATTCATGCACTCGACTGCATTACCAATTTGATTCTTATACCTAGAAATGTATAACTGAACATCGTCAGCATACAAGTGGTATCTACAATGCAGAATAACACCAGTAAGATCATTGATGAAGATGGTAAACAGTAAAGGTCCTAGAATAGATCCTGGGGCACTTCACTAAATACTGGCAGAAAATCAGAAACTCTGCCATCACAATAAACCTGTTGCTGCCGGCCTGTGATGTAACTGTTAATAAGCTTACATGCTGGAGTAGAAAAATCAAAATATGTAATGAGTTTATTAATTAAGACGGCATTGTCAACTCTATCAAATGCTTTGGAGAAATCTAATAGGATTAGAATAATTAAATTATTTGCTGCCATTGCTTTACGAATGTCATCGCTTATTTTAATTAAGGCTGTGATGCAGCTATGCTTTGACCTAAAGTCAGATTGATAGCATGATACTAGACCACTAATTTCAATATAATGACACAGCTGATTATGCATTAATATTGTCAAGCACTTTTGAAAAGAAAGGAAGTACTGAAATAGGATCATATTCCTGGGTACCTAATTTTTTAAGAACTGGAACGATTTTAGCCAATTTCTATTTGATGGGAAATGTGGAAGATGCAATAATATTATTAAAGATATAAGTTAAGTATGTAATTAGGAAAGAAATTATTATTTTTATAAACCTCGGGTGAATACCATCAATTCCCATGGCATTGGATCTAATGGCCATTATTGCACTTCAATCTCCGCTACATTTATGAATGAGTACCCGTTATTTGGATTATCCCGATGAAAAGTTGTTAAAACTTCTCCCATTTCTGCCGCCGTAGATTCATTGGAGGTGGATTGAGTAAACTCAAGTATTAGTTCATTCAAATGCTTAGAAACAATAGAAGATTTTGATTTATCCACCTCGATGTCTCTTAGATTCATCCACAGCTTTTTATTAGGAAGCTTCACATTGAACTTCTATCTATAAAAAAATTGTTTTTGATCGACGGTTTCTCTCATCTAAATCAAATCTCTTCTCCTTAAATCAAATCTCTTCTCCTTATATTTTAAATTAATTAATCTTGTTCGATTACATACTATCATTATAAATATCATATGGAAAAAATAACCGTTCTTTTCACAGTACCATTTGAGCGAAAATTTTTAGAAAAAGTTCATAAAGTTATACACAATCGGCGGAGGGAGACTCTATGTATGCTTCGAAATAATGTCTCCTGAAGAGCATAGGCATTACTGCTTCCGAAGATTATATTAAAATTTTTGTATTTTTTTTTTTCGAAAACCATATTTCGTGTGTCAAGCTGGCGGGCTCGATATAATTTTTCGTGGCCCACGGCCACAATACTTTTCAATGCAAATGAAAAACAGAACAATATATGTTACGAAGAAAATAGCAAGTAACCTTCATGTTGTTGCTAAGGCGACATATGTTGTAAGCTTTATTGCCGTGGAAGACTAGGCCGTGATAACGAACCTCGCTAATAACTTCTGGCCAATTTCAGTCTGGAGATGTCATTATGACATTGCCAATCTTCAAAACTCGCTAAAATAAAATGTCTTCTTTACACTTGGAGAGCTTTATATGGTTGGTAGGCACAGCCTGCATAGTTGAGGTGCCCAAACGGATTTCCTTTGAATTTTAACAAACGGCATTTACCCTAGTTTATTTCTTCCGATGGTCGTCTTAAAGATTTGTGGGTTGTGTTCTTTTATAACTTATTTAAAAAAAAATAAAAAAAAATGTAATATATTTAGTATATTGTATTTGAAGTTTTAAAATTTAAATTTAAGAATCTGTCATTTTCAAGGCTAAATAAAAAAGCGAAAAATTGATGACGAGGGAAGAAAATTTCAAGAAAAGGAGGAGCTGAACTTGTATCGAAGTGAACAAAAAATTACGTGCTTCATTTACAAAGAAACAATTAGTGTCGCTAAAGAATTTAACATTTATTTAATCTTTAGCCAACATATACAAATATATAATCTGACTTATAAAAGTTACATAATAAATAATTCAGAAAAAGCATTTTGCAATAAATAAAAAAAAAAAAACCCTTCAAAGAATCAAATTTCTAATTGCTTTTGTAACAACATTAAAATTTAAGTAATTTGAAAATTAGTTGTAAATTCTATACATATCTATATTACTGAGGGGCTTATAAAATTCATAATTTGTACGATGACTCTCGGTAAAAAGAATATCGCGGTACATTAAAATTCTACTAGGAACATTCAATGAAATAGATTTCAGAATATCAGGAGAATCTATTAATCCAGTTAAAACTTTATGCATAAAAATACACAAGATAAACCCACGCCTCTTATATGGAGCGACGTTATATTAATGAAAACTATAGACGATCAGAAAAAAACCTATTATTCTATGGAAGGCGACGAAGGACAAAACGTAAAAACTTTTTCTGTACAGATTCAATCCTATTAATATGTTAGGGAAACGTGCTGTACTTTAGTACCTTTTTTGAAATAGTCTTGTTTTTGACAAAACTAATGGGACAAATCTTAAGCAACCGATTATTATAGATTGTCTAACCCATAACCTTTCCAATAATTGTCGAACGTATACCTATGTTTAATTTATTTTTTAACTAAAAGCCGATCTATGGATTTTTTGACATGTCCGTGGTGCAAATTTTTGAAGTGTCCAAGGTACATATCCTTTGCAAAAAAAAAACAAAATTGCCTATGAAATAGTTTAAGACGCACAATTCACCACAAGATGCACGATTTATAATAGTAAAAATATAAACAAGTTTTACCTGAGCTGGTATGCAAAGATATGGGAAGAACTTTTAATTCTTTATCACTGGAAAAGATTTACTTTTTTGACGACTTTATTTTTTAAAACGCAATAACGGCACATTTGACCGACAAACTAAATCCCAGAATAGCTTACCTAAGTATCATCTGTTGATTAGTAAAATCGGATAAAAGTGCGTTTATACAGGGTGTCCCGTAAGTCGACGTCAAGCCGGAACCGGGTGATACACCAAATCGTAACAGTTACCAGAAAAATACAAAAAAAAATCTAAGTCATGTATTTTTCAAATTATAGGCATTTCTTTTGTTTTCGAGAAAATGTACACCTTGTGATGGTTTTTTAACTCCTGTTGCTACAAGTCTTTACTTTTTTTCAATTTTATTTTTCTCATGTAATCCCGAATAGTGCTTATGTAACCTATTGCTTCAAGTTCTAAGCCAACTGCTCCAGCTTGGAAGAAAATGTCACATTTTGCCGAACCAACAATATAAAATTAGTAATTCGTTGAACTTTAACTGACTGTACTGAAAAAAAAATGTACTAAGCCAGTCTGGCATGTAACTTTAAAAGTTGACGCATTTAATAAGGATTCTAAAATGGTATAACACTTGCTACATTATTTCTTAGATCACGGAAAAAAAAAGTTTTTCTTCAAGAAACCCAGTTTCGAAATTTTTTTTCCTATTAAAAATGATTCTAGTGTACCCAAAGCTTGCCGTAAGAACGTAACTTTAAGATTCTAGTTTCAGTGAGACGGAGAGTCATTACATGAAGTGTGAGTGAGACAGATAGTGACGCTAGCTCGTCAAATCATTGAGTTTTTACAAATGTGCATCGTCTAATCTGTACAGAGGGCCGACTTCCAAACCAAGTACATGGTGAAGGATGAGTTTCTTACCTTACGAGGACGTAGACCCAAGTACTTCGGTACGTGCAATCCAGGAAAGCACAGGAGTGCCTAAATGTATAGCTCACCGAATTTTACAAAAACAAGAGCTCCAGAACTACGGACGCAGTTGAATTTGTCAACAATGGAAGATTTGCCCGTCTGATAACCCGATCCTTCTTAAGAAGATGTCGAACTTGGTATTGCAGCTGAAGCAAGGCAGTTTGAACATCTTTTGTAAATAATAAATCTTAGCATCCAAAAAAATGGTGTTTAATTTTAAACTTAGGAAAATTTGTCCTAAATTTAACAAAAAGTTAGGATCTATAACTTGAAAGTGTCACTATATGTCTCACTCACACTTCATGTAATGACTCTCCTTCTCACTCAAACTAGATCTCAAAGTTACGGTCTTACGGCAAGCAATGGGTACACTAAAATCATTTTTAGTAGGTGAAAAGAAATTTTTCGAAACTGGGTTTCTTGAAGAAAAACTTTTTTTTCCGTAATCTAAGAAATAATGTAGCAAGTGTTGTACCATTTTAGAATCCTTATTAAATGCGTCAACTTTTAAAGTTACATGCCAGACTGGCGTAGTACATTTTTTTTTCAGTACAGGCAGTTAAAATTCAACGAATTATTATTTTTATATTGTTGGTTCGGCAAAATGTGACATTTTCTTCCAAGCTGGAGCAGTTGGCTTAGAACTTGAAGCAACAGGTTACATAAGCACTATTCGGGATTACATAAGAAAAATAAAATTGAAAAAAAGTAAAGACTTGTAGCAACAGGAGTTAAAAAACCATCACAAGGTGTACATTTTCTCGAAAACAAAAGAAATGCCTATAATTTGAAAAATACATGACCTAGATTTTTTTTTATATTTTTCTGGTAACTGTTACGATTTGGTCCATCACCCGGTTCCGGCTTAACGTCGACTTACGGGACACCCTGTATAGGTGGTAACTGCAGTCCGCGTGGAAAATGAAATGACCAAGGTACACACATGCCCAATGTACAGCATCTTCCCTTACACTGTAATAAGGACTCCACACTTGACAGCCGTATTCCAATATATACCTCACAAATGAATGATACAAGGAACTCAATGCGTACGGGTCTTTAAATTCTTTAGCCCCAGCGCCAAGTAAACCCAAGCATTGAAAAGGCTCTCCCAATAATATAATCAAGATGGCGAGAAAAAGTAAGTTTTGAGTCAAAGGTAAGGCCCAGATGCTTAATCTGGTTTACAACATTTATAGGAATATTGTCTATATGATACTGGTGCGCAAAAAGGGAAAACTTACGGCTAAAGACAATAAAATTACATTTCAGAATATTTAGAAATAAATTATTATGCTCACACCACAAATTTAAAGCACATACATCATTTTGTAATAGTGCACAATCATTTAGTGAATAAATCTGTTTAAAAATATTCAAATCGTCAGAATATATTAAAATTTCAGAGAATTTTATCACAGATACGAGGTCATTAATAAATGAGACAAACAACAAGGGACCAAGATGGCTCCCCTGTGAAACTCCAGACTGCATACAAACAACGCTTGAAAGCGCGTTTCTGGAGAGGACTTTAAAATTTCTACCACTTAAATAAGATGAAATCCAAGTAACCAACGAAGCAAAAACATATTTTTAACGGCTTAAATAGCAGCACTATATGAGAAAGCTTGTCAAAGGATTTGGAGAAATCGGTATAGACACAGTCAGTCTGCAATGGCTTACAATCGAACGTTCACAAACCATGTTTTCAAAAGCTTGAATATAACAGACAATTTAGCAATTGGTCTATAATTACTAACCAAGTCGCTCTTTACATTTTTAAAAACAGGAATAACAAATGACGATTTCCAAGCAACAGAAAATACACCCGTTGACAAAGATAAATTAAATAACTAAAGCAGCGGCGGCGAAAGACTAACAAAACATTATTTAAGAACAATACTAGGAATACCATCCGGTCCAACAGAGCAGGAAGAATACAACTAACGAACATGCTCACATAACATATGTTCACTAATACACCGAATATTAACATCTAAGCTAGAACAATTAGACATGCAAAACGACACATAAGAAAAATCTTTCGCACTGCTATTGTCGACACTGAAAGACGTGGAAAAATAATCTGCAAAATAATTAAATATAAGAAACGGATCATGACTAGAACTGTTCAAAAAGGATAGGCTGCTGGGATAATCATTGCTTTTACACTTAGCGTTAACAAAGTTCCAAAAACGCTTGGGATCGTATTTAATAATACTTTGAACGTTATTGATTGATGTAAGAAGTGTAAGCCGTTTAAGCCTCCTCCTTATACTGTTTTCTATAAGACGAGAATAATTGCGATAATCACTCATAGATTTAGAATTAGTATAGATTTTCCACGCGCGCCGTTAATAAATAAGAATCAATATCTGAAACATTAAACAAAATAGACCAATCAATATTGCTTAATACCAACTTCAATTTTTCAAAATCTGCTCTACCAAAATCCAAAAACAAATCAGGAGTAGCGCTATAAGATGCGTTGACATATATGACAAGAGCTGGATGATCAGGAACCTCACGCACTATAGGACCTAATGAACAAGAAACACAACCACTGGAGTCATCATTAACAAAAAACGAGATCCACAATCCTGTTGCGAGCATTACTAATGCCATTTACTTCCGTAAGCGCACAAGAAAATAGCATATCCACATTAAGCGACATTATAGTATCTACTAATCACGAGGAACAATTACCGTACTTCGAAGGAAAAATAAGAAAAGAAAAATTAAAAACAATAAAGGATTCACTTAATAGCCATCAGTAATGAGTGCTTACAAAATTCATAAAAAGCAAAAGATAAGTAGCAAGAGTCAATTACGAAATAAGCTATTTATTAGCATGCGGCAAAGCGAATCGCGTCAAATTCAATGTTTCTAACACCCAAAGCTATCTCATCTCATTAAAACAAAGCCATAACTTAATTTCTGATTCACCGTCACTAAGCATTCTTAGCACTAATATTTCCAGTAAATTAAACTGGACAGATCACATCTTTTCTGTTGCCAAAGAAGCATCGAAATGTCTTGGATTTCTGAAAAGGTGTAAGAAATATTTCAGCCCGTCAAATCTAGCGCTCCTCTACAATTAAATACCCGCGCTGCAAGCCGCGCACATATTTTTACCCTTCAAATTAATTTCAGCCATACTGTAAGATCCCGTGATGCTTTTTTATCGCGAAAAGTGCGAATGTGGAACAATTTACCATCTTCTGTTTTTCCTCCGGCATACAATCTGGGGAAGTTTAAGGGCGGCATACATCGGCACCTCCGCCACTCTCCTCATATCCCCCAATCCTTTCCCCATCTCCTTTCTGCCATGCTGTGCTTTGCATCATATAGGTATCCCTGAGCTTGGCTTAATAATATAAAAAAAAATAATACATTCAATATCATATGGAGGAAGAGCTAGGATTCATCATAAAGAGGACCTTGAGAGTAAAACTATCGGTCGTACAGAAAAAATGATTAATCATAGGGTTTTCGGCAATTTTTTGAAAAAATTTTCAATACTCAGCCTAGTCGAAACACCGTGAACAAATCAAACAGTTTGCAAGAATGATATGTTCGGCAGAAGATAAGTGCTCAGTTCGCGACTGGAAGGAATATGCAGGCGGTATTGCTAAGAATCGCGGAGAACTGGACACTTCCAATCTCAAAATTTAAAAAAAAAAATTATAATCACTAACATTGAAGATGATGAAATATTTTTGAAACTACACTTGGAAGGAGGTTGGCAGCAAAAAGAAGTCTTCTGCGATGAGGAGAGGAAGAAGTCGGAAGAAGTCGCTTTTTAATTTTTTTTTTAATCATATTTAAGTTATATCACAAAATCAAATTTTCGAATTGATTTGGAAAACTTATCGATAATATTATCCATATCAATGTCGATCTCAGGGTGAACATTAAGGAATCATATCCATATACTCCTTTTCGTGCAGAGATTGTAGAAATAGATGTTGACGCAACCGACTCTGTCTGTCCTGGGTGAAGTAAATAACTGAGAGTGAGAGCTTGTGCATTGAGTCACATTCAAAGGAATAAGAGTAGGAGTACATAATATGTTACCGACTATTTCTTTAATGCAAATTTAACTGATCTTGCTTTCTTCTGAAAAAAGTTGTCTATGGTCTTATCAGTCTTTCGCTACTATTTCTACCTCCATCGCTAACTATAAATTAAAAGTAAACGTTAAGTTAAATTAAACAACACTACTTGAATTAACACGAAACTACAAGCAAAGCAACGGCACCTACCTCAGGCAGAGGAAAGCGAATGGTTTTTATTTTTATAGTCTTGCCGTAAAAATTGTGAAGAAAAATTGTAGAGTCAATATTACTGGCATCAATCCAATTGATCGTTTTCAGCAACCAAAAATGTAAAAAAATTCGAAATTTCTAAGAAAAAAATCTATGATTGCCAACGTTCATAAATATATTTAGCGACCAAGATCAGAGCCAAAGCACAACTCTTTGGAACCATGGTCCGCCACCAATAGTGCATGAAAAATCTAGAAAAAATTTAAATTTAAATTTAAATTATAAATTTTCAAATCTTTCTAAGAAAACTGAATGCTTGTGCCCCAGTCCAAAAGAGTGAACCACTAGAATCAATCCACCAATTCGTTTGGACCGTTGCTTAGAATATATAGCAAACAGGAATGGTTGAATCGTGTAAAATTCGTGTACATGAGCGTAATTTGTCAAGAGCAGGACACTATACATAGGAGTAAGTGAGATGAAGGAAGAAAAATTTGTCAAAGCTGAGCGACAAGTTGTCAAATGTGCTTTTGTTTTGTGAGCAGATTTAGTAACTTAAAATTCTTTTGGGAAATTTAACAAAATTACCCAATCAATTCTTTTCAAAACTATTTATCTTTGAACTTAATTTAGTGCAAACTTTTATAGTGCCACTAGAACCTATTAAAACCTTCATATCAATTAAAGAAACAGAAATGAAGTGCTCGGTCAGTGCTTGCAAATATAAATTGGATTATAAACTAGGAAAATCATGTTTCAGGCAACTGCACTATCTAAATTATCTTTTTTGTTAATAGAAGTAAAGATTTATATAAATTAATTATGTGAATTATTTCAAAATAAAGTAGAAAAAGAACATTTTTTACCGCACAAAACCTTTGTTTACTTTTTGCAAATTGACAAGTTGTTTAGAATAGGGATGGTGTGTAAATACATATAAAACATAGACTACCAACACAACCAGAAATTCATTACGCAAAATCTGGCTTATCACCATTCCTGTTTGCTATATATTCTAAGGGACCGTTGTCGGTGAATAGTTATTCATTAAAATTCTTAAGAGCAATGTGCAAGCATATTTATAAGAAAATTTTATTGCTTCCCTATGATCGTAGGCTTGAATCAGTGTAGCTATAGAAAATCAACATCAACGGATGGCTAGACGTGGATTGCATGGAACTAGGGTTCTACTGGAAGAACCGTAAAACAAAATTTGTTACGTTGTTTGCTCTTGTTGCAAGCTTCACAAAAAGTTGCCCTGTCATCGATTTTATATCGGAAAATCAGAGAGGTAAAAAACAATTTATGATCGCTGACCAATTTCTTAGGAACAATAACACTTTTAAAACCCGAAATTGTGTGCATTTTCATCTATATGAGAAATCGACACAACAGAAATATAAAAGCATCATAATAACCGGCCTGCTAACCACAACGTGCCTTTTCTAAAAATGAAACAGTAAAATAAATATGTATTCCAAAATTACTTATCATCCTGTGATCGTATGATAGATGACTTTTCGACACTATAGCTGTGTTTTTTGAGTCCGCAGAACAGAGCAGAACAGGGCAGCGCAAAAGATACACAAAAGAACGCCTTATACATATTCATAGAAGATTTATAAATTAAGCGAACAGTACAAAGAGTTCGCTTTAAGTGACAGAACAATGTGTTCTCTCCAGAACATGGGAGTTATAGAGCAAGGTACACAAAAGAACACAGATTTTATAAAAATACAAGAAAATTCTAAAAAAAATCGTACACGTTCAAAAGACGAAGAGCTACGAGGGATTTACTATTACCCAATCTGCTATTACTGCTCATAAGAAGCCAAACAAACGCCCCGCCCAGCGCTAGCCGTTGCCGCAGATTGGGTCTAGCCCTACATACAATGATCGCCACGCGTTTTTACGCGCCACAAAATGACTTTGAATTAATGGTTTTCTTATATGTCACACCATTTTGTGTGTAAACTTTAAACTTTGTGGTGCAATGTTTCTTTCTACGGTTGTTCCCTGTTTCATTTTAAGAGAACAAATGATATTATTGAAAAGGTTGAAGAAAAAAACTAATTTTTTTTGGTAATGGTTTTTTCATAAACTTTAGCAACTATTCTGCTTTAATTATTATCATACGTCATTTTTTTATTAATTTTTAAGCACTTTTCACAATTTCACAGAAATAATCACACACCTCAGATAGTTCGAACTGCCAAGTGAAAAAAAAACGCGTGGCTCTCATTGTATCATCAACGCCGCAACAAAAACACGCGGCGCTCATTTTATTTAGGGCTTTTGTCGACGCAGCAGGGCTAAAGCTAAACGCACTCCGGCGTCACCTACACATTGTGTCCGTACCATTCGAAAATCATCCTGTTAAACTTTTACAACACGCTCTATAGTCCAGCGCCAAATTCAATTCACCGCTAAGGTGGAGTGGTGCTTTGGGTAGGGGGTCATGACCCCCCGTGATCCACCGCCTGTATACGCGCCTGGTCAGACTCTCTCTCTGCTTGCATATGGGATACCACAACCACCACGATACTTCCATCAAGGTGCCTGCTCCATGTTGAGGTGAATAATTCTACTATAGTAGAACTATCCAGGGCTCCTCAACGCCGTGGTATCAAAATAGCAATGTCAGCCACCCAATTGGTTGGTATGGCTTCGTAGTTGATGACCATAAGGCTATGGGTACTCCAAGTAGTAACTTTACATATAGAGATAACCTTTTATAAAACGTGACTGGTTCGGGCTTGCAAACTTATTGGCATATAGCATACCATGCATACTCGACACACAAGAACTAAAATGCATTAACTTTTCCAATCAGAGAACTTTCTACATCCTCTGTCCTTTGTTAGGACTATGTTTGAGATTTTATTTATATTCAACTCGCGTGAGCACATAAAGTTTTTGTATAATTGTCAATTATACCCTACTACTGTACCCACAGAGTCAAAAATCTCATATTGTATTTAACAGTAGAATCGCCCTGAAAATCAGGTCTCATCAGGTCCCAACGTACCCTAATACAGTACCCACGTTGGGAGATCAAAGACCATCTTCAATAATTCTATTCCTCCAGTTAAATACAATTTTTGTTGTTAAACATGTATGGTTCATTCTTATACATCTTTTACTTTGGTAGTTGGCAACCCTGCGCGTCACAGACCCCTTTTTAACCGTCCTTTGAAATTTCAATCATTGCTGTCTACATCGACATTCCCAACTTTAAAAAAATAATTTTGAGAAGGAAACATGACTGTTACTCCAATAAAAAAACTCAATTTCATTCTTAGGAAGCATAATTGGCCTTCCTACTCAAACATAACAATATTCGCTCCAATCTTTTTATCTCTGAATAACTCTTACCGAACAGTTTCAACAAAAAAGCGTTTAAGACATTTATTTCATAGCAAAACAAAACTCCATTCATATCATTGACATAATCTCTTAAAAGTCTCAAAAGCCGAAAAATTAAGACAAAAGTATTAGAGATAGAATGGATTAATTTAATGTTCTGGATTTCCACCAAGACGACACCCCCAATGTACTTTCTCATGCAGAAACATCTCAAAATCCCAAAAATTTATTTTCTCCGCTAATCAGGAAATGATCAATGTCGACCCATATTTTGTTAGGCAGAGGCACAACAAGGAAATAACGAAAACGACATTTTCCTAATCTGAGTAAGTAAAACCCAGCCAAGCATACCGGCTACACCAACCAAAGCAGCTTTGTGAATTCAATCCCTTTGCGGACCGGTTGGTCCAAGAATCGAATGCTTTTAAAAATCGATTTAATGCCTGAGATAAAAACGACACTCGTCCCTCATCGGGGACACTAAATCTTAAGGGCATCTGTACACATCATATTATCTTGGTTCGTAATTCACAACCCCCCGCAATTATTTTCCATTTAGCACTATGAACATACCTTAGTTAGTCAGCTTGACACAAAGACCTGTTTCTCTCGTCTTGCTAATAAAATGAAAAGTCAAAATCCATTACATAAAGTGAAAGCTTTTACACAATTAATTAATTGTTTTACCATTTCAGAGGAATTAAATTTTTGCCTGGTGTGGGTCAAGAAAGGGAAAGGAGCAGACATTGGCCCTGATTCTGTCTTCACAATTTCCGCATTTTTGGAGGCACAATTATTCGAAGGCCTATGATTTTTTTTCTTTTTATTAGAATAAGTTTTTCGCCAAAAACTTGGAGAAGAATTGAATCGAAATTTTAGCACTTAATGTAGATCAAATTAACATTTATATTTTGAGCAAAACTTACTGGTCAGCTTTGTGCAAAACAATAGCAGCAATCTTAAGAAAAACAAGAAGTATTTATGTTTTTGCGAAATATTAATTGACTTATAATAATATTCCGCCTTTATCCACTCATCAAACACCAACCACCACCAACCAAAAGGTTTCATAAATGTGAAATAAATTAAAAAATAGCAGGCTTCAATATTTTTAGGTGGGTATCACACTGGAAGCGGCGCTGCGTGTCATTTTTAAATTGTCGCTTCGCGATTGCTCTTGTAAAATTAAATCTATAAGTCACACCAGGAGCGGCAAAATAAGTCCGCATAATTCGTTAAATGAGGGTACATTCTTAAGTATTTGTAATCGAACCTCATTACTTTTCTCTGTTTTTCTTCAACCAGAGCTACTAATAACAGAACTTCTTCATCGGAACTAGAGTACATTTGGATAAAATCTGCCGCTCCCGGTGTGAACACTCTATTTTACCGCGTGCCACCGCGCCGCGCCACTTCCGGTTTGACCACGGCTTTAAGTGTGCAAAACTAAAGCAACTTTTAATGAATGGCGACCCCTTCCTCAGTATACTTCCTAAAATCGGCTTTCTTTCTTTAGGACATTATCCGATTAAGGTTTTCGAAGAGGTATTCAATCGGATTCAAGTTTGCAGATCAAGACCTTTAGCCCCGTTCTTATTAATCTGCCCCAATATCAGTTTCGCGATGTATGTTTTGGGTCATTGTCCCATTGAAGTGGCATTTCCCATTCAACATAGGACACTCGAGAAAGGACTTAGTCCGTTAACTGAAAAACAGGACCCCACCATAACACTACCGCCTTCATGCCTGGCTGTGACCTAGCAGTATCGTGGATCGAGTCGTTCAGTTTTTAGTTGTCATACAGTACCTATCACTGACGTATAACAATGGACTGAGCGTATTGCCATTTTCTTATAGGAAAGAATAGCACAAGTTTTATAGTTTTCTCTTCCGCTCCCTATGGCAGAGTTGGAGCTACCAACACGAAATATCGCTTACTGAACGTTTTCTTATGCCATTCGATGTTTTTATGTTGGCTACAGATGCAATCACCGCAGAAAGAATAAGGTAAAGATAGCAGGATTCAGGTAAGAATAACTTTTGATAATTAAAGTCGGAATGAGTTTAATTCCTTATAAGCGATGGATTGGAAAGAGGTTGAGTCCTCCGGGGGAAGACTCTGGAGCTTACGCCACATCAAGGCCCATTGTTCACCCTCAAGACCTATGACCAATAGCTCATAGGTCCCGGCCGGACGCCCTAACAAAGTTCAAAATTGGCCCAGTGAGAATTGACACCAGTATTCCCAGAGTTGGTTTGCTCAGTCCAAATATTTTTCTCGTCAGATTTGGGTTAGGTTTACCCCACAGTTCCTTAGTAGTTCTGCCCGTGGGATCATCCAGCCAGAGGTGACTGTGTTGCCAGTCAGCCGTGGGCGAAATTTTAAATACAAGAATGTTTAGTATAATCCCGATTGTAGAGGAAGATTCCTCTGAGGTTGCACCAATACGAGCGAGCTCATCCGCCCTTTCGTTCCCGATGATATCGCTGTGAACTGGCACCCACACATGGTTTTCAAGGTGTAGGCCGATTTCCATAGGGGGCTCCTCACAGAAAATACCTGCTCCGGTATTTTCTTTAGTTTTGGAGCCGTCTGTGTATACAATAGGGCTTGCTAATGGTGGAAGCACGGAGTGTGACACCCAATCTGCCCTATATGGAATTATTAATTTAAATGCGCTTTTCAGTATAGTCTCTAGAAGGAGGTCGCTATCCCTGATAATGTCAGGAACGATGCATTGCACGATTTCAAAGATGGATTCGTGTGGAGCTCTTGCGCCAGCATGAATCCAGTTCTGATTAAGATGCAGCCTCAGCACTGCGATTGATGCCCTCTTCTTGATGTATATCTGCACGGGGTGTATATTGAGGAGAAGCTCGAGAGCCCCAGTACTGGTTGACTTGAATGCGCCGCTTACGCTAAGAAGGCACAATCTCTGAATCTTTTCCAATATCTTACTATTATTGGCGAAATCCATTGGTTTCCACCACACCACAGAACCGTAGGTTATCATGGATTGGATGGCGCTAGTGTAGATCCATAGGATCATCCATGGTTTAAGTCACCACTATTTCCTTATAGCTCTGCGGCACATTGCGAAGGCTCTAAGTGCCTTAATCGCTCTATCCTCGAGGTGTGGTTTCCAGTTTAGCTTCTTATCTAGTGATACCGAGGTATTTAACCCTATCTTTTAACTCCAAACGTGTAGAGCCAATATAGTGAAAAGGCATAGATCTGTTTTCAGTGGATTGATGGATAACCCAAAATCCGTAGCCCAGTCTATGACTAGTCGGATTGCATTTTGCACCAGTCCACAGAGTACGGATTCATAACTACCAGTGACTAATATCACCAGGTCGTCTGCATAACAAACCACCTTATATCCCCTCCGGGTGAGTGTTAATATGTGGTCATTCATAATCGATCAAAAATATAACTTGGGCACAAGGAAATAATTTTTTTTTTAATTTCATTCGATTTACGGGTATAAAATTTCATCTGATTGGTTGAATTTTACATGTTTTTTATGTAGTAAACGTTTTAAAGGGTGCTCTAACGGTGATATACAGAAACACAATATTTGTTCCACATGAAATAGCAAATCGCTCAGTCCATTGTGATAAGTCAGTCGTACTTACTCATCCCGTCGGAGTTAATTAAATTAAATTTGGACTCGTGACTGAAAAGGACTATTTTCCACTTATCAATGGACTAATTCAAATGTGTTCTTGCAGCGTTCAACCTCTAAATTGGAATTACTGTAAATCACAGTATTAAATTCACCTTTTTTGAAAATGTTTCCTAGTTAGCCATTGATTTCTTGGCTGATCTGTAACTTTTTTTCTTGCTCTCCACAGCGCAGTTTTGGATTGTAATGGCGCAACTATGCTTAAATTTAACGTTTTTACAACTTCGTTTGATATCATAAATGCTTCTTGTTGAATAAGACCACTAATTCTCCTGTCAGTGTGCGTTCTTGTTTTTCGCGGTCGTCCAGCATAATGCAGCATGTTAGTATTTTCGATCGTTTTATAGTTCTTAAAAAACAGGAAAATTACAAAATTTATTATTATCTTATTTTTTAGGGATTGAAATTTCGGAAGCGCTGTTACAATATTTTTCAATTATTTCTAATTTTGAAACTTATTACGCGCCATAAAAAAAAAATTCAAATAGGGTAACTGTACCAGTAGTCGGCCATTTAAGAGCAATATCACGCTCAAAGAATATTCCTGAAGTGAATTTCTATGCTAGTCTCTCGACTTGCAATTTTCTACACAGAATAAAAGCTTTACAATACAAAAATGAGTATGAAAGAAGAAGACAATGAAAACTAAAAAGGAAGAAAGAAAATCCTAAAGGTCTACTAATTTTTCAGTGGTCGGCCACTAAATCCCACTCTTCGGCCATCTTCTTCCAATAGTTGGCCAAAAGAAAATTTGAGAACATAATCACTCGATAAAGGCAAAAAGTATTTACATGGCAAGGTAGCAACTGTAAATGGTTATTCATTCACACCTTTCGGTTGTGAAAATTTACAGTCTTTAATATTAAAAAAAAAAAATCAGTCGAATTCAAAACCTCATTTTTTTTAAGTCGGTTAAAAATATAACTTTTTTTGAGTTTAAAAATAACCAAATTCAGTACAAATTTAAAAATAATCATTTTTACGACATTAATATTTGTTAAATTTGAAGGCTTCATTAGAAACTAAACTATAGGATATTCCTGCAAACTTAGAACACTTTAAATGAAACCATCTTGGACATTCATTGCAGCCCATATTTTGGAGCTGATCTTCCTTGATGTCGCTTATTACGTCCACATTACAAAATGCCTATTCCTCAACCTTTCGTCGCTTAACTATCTTTGTCTTCTCATATCTTGTTCGGATTCTTTCTTCTTTTCGTTGTAAAATCGCCTGTTGTTTTCTTCTTTCTCATTCTCTTTGTTCAGTGTCCATTCATTAGACGATACCGCACTAGGTTCCTTGACTTTAGTTATCCTTTTCCTGGCAAATTTTAAAGGTTTGGGAAAATATAAATGTTTTTCCAGATTGAGGAAACAGAATGTTTTTATTTCTGTAAAACTGAGATCTTCTAAATTTGATGAAACGGGATCTCTACTACGTGACGTAAAATTTCCTATATGAAACGGGATATCTACTACGTGACGTAAAATTTCCTATATGTACTGCACTTGGTCCTGCAACATATCTAGACAACTGTTCTATTGTTAGATTTGATTAGCAGAATTTTTCTTGAGCATTTACTTCCATAGTTCTAGTTGTATTGAGAAGTCTTTGCGTTTGTAGCGAATTAGGTCATCAAAATCTAAGGCCTGGGGTACTGTAGATTCTTCAGCCGGGGTGTGATATGTAAGCGACGGGGGAACAAGGTTCGGTGTTGATTCGAGTGTTGATGTAAATTTTGAACTCGCAATACGGTAAGATTTTCTATTCGACGAAACAAGCGTGCCTTCCAAAGTTAAAAAGTACAAGTACCGGCGTCAGATCTTTTAAGAAAATGGGAAGGCTTGCTGTGCAGGTTGGTTCATCTGATTCCTGGTAGTTATAAACATTTTTCGCTGTTTGAACTATTTCCAAAGCTTTATCGGTATTAATACCAGTTTACGAAAGTTTGTATCTTAATGAACTTATAACATGCTCGGCAGAAGAAAATTTTTCATTTGTGATTGTAGAAGAAATAGCAGTATCCACCATATCCAAATTTTGAATGGTATTTTGAATACATTTACTGTAATCTACAGCTGATAGATCAAACGAATACAAGCCACATTTTGGGAAACCATTTTTCATAGCATTAACTAACCATCTTTGTTTAGTACAGATTCCAGCATTGGCCAAATGGCTTTCTGGTTAAGCTTTAATCTGTTATATCATAGTAGCTTGAAATCCAACTGTTAACTGTGTCCTTCCATCCACTTACATCGGCAGGCTGCATTAGATGGGTCGTGTTCGGAGGCAATGCATACAGAATTATATCGTGTTTAAAGCAAAATTCACTTAGTTCCATTGACATATGAGACTTGTATTGTGACCATCTACAAATAGAAAAACTGGTCATTGTATGCCGTTGTCTTCAATCCAAATATCAACTGTATTAGCTACATATTCGTAGAACGTTTCCGTTCTCATCCCTCCTATCTCTGACTTCCCGATAACCTAATTCTATGGCACGCTCATAGCGACATCTCTTGGAAAGACAACCATAGGTGGAAGCATTTCTCCATTGGCATTAAACACAATTAAAACTGTAACAGTATCCTTCTTATTGCCTAGGTTGACCCTAAAAACGTTTTTCCACCCTTTAGGAGCAATAACTCTACTTGACTTCGGGCATAAGCTGAAACCGATTTCATCCACATTTAATATACGACATGGATTCAGAAAGATTCCTTCTAAATGATTGTCGTTAAAATTTACTTCTAAATCGCTAAACCGCTTTTGAATGCTGGTACTCTTTAGTAACTACAGCTCAACTCTTTGTAAGTCCTTCTGGTTGCCTTAATATTATTTCCTTATGTCGTTTCATAACGGAGGAATACCATTTACGCCCAGGTCTACCATTTTTGAAAAGTGTTGTCCTACTGTCACACTTAGCTAGGGTAATACACCAGTCCACAATTCGATCTTTGTTAAATACTTTTCTGGACCCATTTTCGCATTAAGATGCTCTTAGATTGTTGATCGAGGAGCTTTGAACTTTTTGTTTGCACGTGTTGATTTAGTAGTTCGGCTTTCGACAATAGCAGAAAGAAGATCTTCTGTTTTGTATTTAAGGATTTCACGTTTAGGCCCCATATTATTTTCCTACGCTCCAATAATTATTAAATGTAACGTATAAAGTTAAACAAAATAAGTTGAATTTTTCTTATTGAAATGGGACATTCCAATTTTAATTACTAAAAATTTTCATTATTAAAACGTTTAGTGTGACTCGGATAGCGGAATGGTTAACATATTTTTTTTTCTACCACCATTCGCCAATTATGTCAAAACTTTTTAAACGATTTCAAAGATGTCCTCATGGCGGGTATTGTTTCCTACTGTTTTAGTCTTTCCACATAAAACTTTATGGGATAAATGTTAGTGCTTTGCAGAAAAGATATATTAGTGCGGATACATATACAACACTGAGCGTTAATCGGTTAAAACAATACATAATTTTGATATTTGGTATTTTTATTGTTCTATGACCGTCGTTATACAAAAATAGCAAATACCAAAAATCTGCAAGAATAAAAGATCTGTGAAATAAACATAATGAGACTTAAATAAATAACAGTTTTCTATAACTATTATAACTGACTGTAAAATAGAAAAGTCCCGATCAGACTGTTATCAAAAAATTGAAAAGATAAAAGACTGACGAGACTTTTATCATAGCACTTAAATAAATAAAAGTCGCTGGTAACAGTAATGGAGTGACTGAAATTTAAGAAAAGTCTCTTATAACAGTTACATAGAGCTAAAAAAAAAGTTATATTTTAACTATTATTAAGTACAAGATTTTTTCAAAAAGTACCATAACAGTTACGGTCTCTGATTTATTTACTATTTATTAATTCCTGACATGCTGGACGACTACTGGAACATGGAAATATTTCTATGTACCAGTATTCGACTACTCCTGGCCGACTACTGGAATTTACCTGGAAATATGCTCACCCTTTGACTTTTTAAATATTTTATAATGGATTTCTAAGCTATTAATAATGTGCAAATGGTGCAATAGTAAACGAAAAACAGAAAATAGAATATTTATAGGTTATGGTCACACAACTTCTTAATTTATATTTAAAAATACCGCTACTTCACTTGAAAAAAGACTGAACGTAAATGGTTGTCTTACTTTCACCTTTCTGATTATGTATGTGAATATGTTAAAGGGAGCACTGGGTTTAAATTTAAACAAAAATGTCAAATGTCAAAAATGGCCGACTACTGGGTTTTTGGACGACTGACTACTGGTGCAGGTAACCTACACTGAGCAGAAATTTCTAATATCTGTTTTTAGCAATTCCCTTGCACAATTTGAAAGAATTGCATAGAAAAAACCCCGTCAGCTGAAAATTCCTTACTAGTTAGTTGTAAACTTTGAGGGTGGCGTCGACTGGCGCAAAATTAGTAGAATGGGGCTGGGATCTAAAGCCAGAATGGAATCTAGCATAGACCCTGTTCATCCCAATCCCATGCAACCGCCTTCGACTCTCATGGCACATGATGGTGGGACTCGTGGCTCCACTGTAGTCAAGTGCTGCCAGGGATAACTATGATGTACCAACTGATGAGTTCTCTTTCCGTAATTTCAGTGAGGCTGAAGTTTTAGATGCCTTCAATCGCATTAATTCCAATGCTGTTGGATATGACGAAATCCCTATTAAATTTCTCAAACTCATTCTCCCATTTATTTTACCTCTGGTCACTCATCTTTTCAATAGACTTGTCACCTGCTCTCTCTTTCCTAAGTGTTGGAAGATTGGCATTGTCACTCCCATATCCAAAGCTTCATCGCCGATTAGTCCCAGTGACTGGCGCCCCATAACAATTCTTCCATCCATTTCTAAAGTTTTCGAAGTACTGACTACGGATCAGATATCCGAATTTATTGATGATAATGGCCTCCTATCCCAGTATCAATCTGGGTTCCGTCATAAACATTCTACCACCACTGCACTTGTTAAGATCACAACTGATATTCGCAGACTGTGTGATGAGGGCAACAGTGTGATCCATATACTGTTAGATTTCATCAGGGCTTTGTTCCGTGCTCTGTTCCGCATGATCTGCTTGTTGCTAGGCTTAGCACATCATTCTGCTTCACCTCCACTGCATGTTCCCTCATATCCAACTATCTGGCTGACAGAAGTTTTGCTGTTGCCAGTGATGGTGGTCGCTCAACCTCTCGGCCTTCCCCATCAGGAGTTCCGCAGGGTACTGTCCTCGCTCCACTTCTGTTTTCCATCTACATTAATGACATCACTTCGGTGCTGGGTGACGTGAAATTCCATTTATACGCTGATGATTTTCAGATTTATAAGGTATGAGTGAGCTTCCGTCACTAATTGATGAACTCAACTCTAAGCTTGACAATTTATCTGGTTGGTGGCTAAACAATAGTCTGGCCCTAAATACTGCTAAAACACAAGCTATTAGATATTCTGTCCGAGCTAATGTTCCTAGGCTTGTCGACACACTTCCGAATCTGCATCTTTATGACCAGATCATTCCGCTAACGAGCAGTCATGTCAAGAATCTTGGCCATCTTATGGACCCTCAACTTACTTGGCGGCCAGAATAGAATTTACTATGGCACCACCTGCCACAATCTATTAGGCAGTCCCTGGTAACAGCACTTATTATGCCGCATTTTTTTTATGCTGATGCTACTTTCTACCCATTACAGGCCTCTGAGATAGCGAAACTGAACAGAGCGCTCAAATGCTCTGTACGATACATTTATTGTCTAAAGAGGCATTCTCATGTTTCATAATTGTTGGTATACTAAGTTTTCCATTCCGTTTGTAACGCATAGAAATAATTATGGTATTTACATAATATTAAAAGTTATTTTCATTTTTGCATGTCCATCCGTCCGTCAGTCTGTCTGTTCGTCGTCACGATATTACGAAAACGCGTGTACATAGAGAGCTGAAATTTTGCACACGGGGTTTCTGAAAAAAAGTAAATTTAAGTTCGAAAATGTAACAAATCGGGTAACTTCTTCGAGAGGTTGCCACATAAAAGTTTCGTTTTTCACTGTATAATTGGCCTGAGAACACCTCAACGTAGAGAGCTAAAATTTGGTAAATAGACTTTCATAACAATAGTCCATAAAATTTCAAAAATAGACTAAATCGCGCAGCCGCTTTGCACGCTGCCTTACAAAACTTTGGTTTTTCACTATATATTTGGACACTTCCTGAGAACGCGTCGACGTAGAGAGCAGAAATTTTGTGCACAGAGTTTGCATAAAAATAGTAAATAAAATTTCAAAAATAAACTAAATCGGACAACCTTTTCTTGGTGTTGCCATATAGATCTTTGGGTTTCTACTTTATTTAACTTATATTTTCATCTAGGGTATAATATAATTGGCTTAGACCAATTTTAACTTTCTCCCTTATTTTTGAAGTGGTTGCTAACATTTTGCACAAAACTGTATAGGTTTCGACTAGAAACAAATATAAATACGTGTGCACATAATTTTTTCGTGTGTAAGTAAAAAAGAAACACTGGAGAATTTATTTTCAGAAGCAAGTGCAATGGTGAATATGGAAAGATCAATGATTTGTCCAACGATCACCATAATATCATGCCGCTGAACTGCAGCTTCAATGATCAGCTAATTACTATGATCTACAGGAGTAAACTTATTAGTTTGTTCATACATATCTAAATCTAACTGTGAAATTAGATTATCCTAATTGACGAGATTGTTTAAGAACTGGAAAGTGGTAATGAGTTTTTTACTCTTTCGAGACCCGTACAAATTACGAGTCTGCAGGCAATGCTCAACCTACTGCATATGAACAGAGAAAATTAAAAGAATTGTTTAAGAACATTCAGTGGAGTATTCTCATCGAATGCGATATCAGATTAAATGCATTTTAAAAATCACTGTTGCCGTTAGATACTCTTTGTACTGCGAACAGTTTCAATAATAATCCCCAAGCATTATAGTCACAATTTGACCATAATATTTACGAAAGATGTCTACGAACGCGTGTAAACAGCTCCAAATTGTACATCATAGGATGAATCAAATCTTACCCATCAACAAGAAATTTACAGATCTGTCTGGAAAAGTTTGAACGCTTCATTTACTTTATTAAACCTTTTGTTAGATGGGAATATGTAGAAGTAAGTTCAAGATCAAAATAAGACTACAAGTTTATTGTAGAGTGCATAGCACATACTAATCTAAATAGCACCATCTTGGAATTGCCAGCAGAAGAAATTGATCTTTTTATATCCAGTCAGTCGTCTTAACTTCAATTTAATTTTCTAATGTGCCATGATTTGTGTCCTTTTCTCTAATTACTTTTAGCCGATCTCTTCTACTTCATAACAAATAACATTTTCAACAGCAACAGAACTACTTCACAACAAAATTAAGTGTTTTTATGCTGTGTTCACAGTTCAGCCAAAATATGAATGTTTCACGGGGGTTACATGGGTCAGTAGAACTGACGGTCAGTACTGACTTTGCAGAAATGAGTTTACAATGATTTATTACCGGGTATACTTGTTTAAGCGTCTACGGCAGGCAGAAACCAGCCCGTACTAAAGACTATAACAAGGCATCTGCCAAAATGAAACGCTTATTTCTCTTCTTATATTTTTCGTTTTTTAGCCCGCTGCGGGCTTACACAGGTTCAATTCTCTCGCAAATTTCAAATTCAAATTCAATTTATTATATATATTGTACAACAAGACTATACATGTAAGATACAAGATCTTTTAGTAGGTACATGTTTAGAAAAAATAAAACAATATAAGTGCCTATGTAATAAAGAGGTTCAAAGCTACTTTAAATACATTGCATTGGTCTGTATAATGTAAAGGAAAAGCATACAACTAGAGTTAAGTATATAATTCAGATAAAGTGTTTACAAAATAGTGCATAACATTACTAATCCATACTACACCACAAAATCTCAGTTAAACTGCTGAGTGATTAGACCGACCATTTACAAAATCACATAATTAAAATGCACGTAATTCTGAAGACCTAAGATGTTCCATAATGAGTCGTTTGATCGAGGAGAGCGAGTCTGCCCAGACGAATCGCTTAATAGAAGCAGGTAAGGAGTTGCAAATCTTGATTGTATGAACGAAGAACAGGCGCTGGGAAGTTAAGTAGGAACATCTGGGCAATATTAAGTCGTTATTTCTATTAGAATTGCTGAAGTTGAGAAGGCGAAAAAAGTATGCTGGTCAGCGAAATTTCATTAACTTGACCAGGACAACAAGACACCGATAATGTAAATAATGATTCCGATGGAGACAGCGTGCATGAACTCCTCGAGCTTGGCGTAACAACTTGAACGGATATCGAGGATGATGATAATGATGTCGACATTGACCTTGGGCAACCTCATGATGAAGACAACGATGAACAAGACTAATTTTAAATACACTATTTTGTATTTGATCTTAATAATAAATAATTAAAAAATAAAATTCTTGGCCTTGCGTTAACATAGCGTTACTCTCTTCGGGCTGTACCTCGAAAACGGTTGTAGATACAGAAAAATTCTTAAAATGAAAATGAAAATTGTAGGAAATTTTATAGTCTACCTACAAGTTTGATAATGACCTGGAATGACGTATTTTCCATAGAAAACTAGATAACTGAAAAAAAAATGATTTTCGCGACCTTTAACCTTGAATATCTGGTGACGCAGACATGAGATTATATGAGACTTTTTCCCAGTCTTTAGAATATCCAAAATTTATACCAATTTACAGCTTGTTTGCTTCCATTCCGTGGTTGGATGCTAATAGTGTATTGGGTATGATGACATTTGGATTTTTCTCAGTGTAGGACTGATCATTTCCCCAGTATACGTAAAAAACCGTAAAGTTTTGTATGGCAACCCTTCGAAGGAGTTACCCGATTGATCCCATTTTCGAACTTACATTTACTTTTTTTTAAATGCCTGTTTGCAAATTTTCAGCATTCTAAGTGAACGCATTCACGAGTTATAGTGCAGACAGATAGACGGACGGGCGGATATGCAAAAATCAAAATAACTTTTAATATTAAGCGTGGGTGTCCAATCCATTTTACTATACTAGCAATATTTTTGGTGCATTACAAACAGAATGACAAACTTAATATACCTTATGATTTCATTTAGGGCAAGGCCGTATATATGGGGAGGGTTTGAGAGGTTCAAGCCCCCTCCATTGGTGTAGCCTACACTTTCGTTAATCTAATAAGCCAAATTTCTACCCAAAATTCTTTAGAATATAGCGCCTCACAACAATTGGTTTTATCATTTTATATCTTTCCTTCGTGGCCCTTTATGATAACGCAACTTTAGGAAAAATGCATGCTAAATAGAGAAAGAAAATAAGCAGTCCAGTATGTATATACGTATATATTTACACATCAGTAGATGGTACCCTGGTAGAAAGTGCTCATATAGTTTTACCTTGTCTCTTGTCGCGCAAGTGTCGGTGATTATGTAAACCAATACTAATTTGACTGAAAAGCATCAGGTGTTTGCGATTCATAAAGAAACATATAGAAAATTTAGTTTCGATGAGCCTTACGATGAGCGTTCATTAAAACTCATCGAAAAGCTATTGGATATCATGAAACTACTCCCTATATACTAAACCAACAATAAATAAATATTTATTTTCGTCATCACCGTGTCAGATGACATTTTTACTAGATAAATTTGAATTGAATTTTGTGATTTATCGGTTTTTAAGTTAAATTTTTAAATTATTGATTTTAAATTTATTATTTGATTTGCCCATATGCTGAACAAGACGTTATGCTCAAATCCTTACGGTTCAGCGTCTCAGAGTTTAGTTTACAGCCGGAGTTTGAATTCGGACAAATATATGAAATCAATCTTAAGATCAAATTATTATTTATGAACTCATCATGACACTCTTTGACATCCTCATTAATAAGTACATCGTGACACTCATTGATATGCTCATTAATAAGCTCATCTTCATACTCATTATATACTCATCGAAGTGCTCATAGGATATTGTAAAATTCACAAAAAGAAGCAAAGTATACATTTATAAATAAGTGAAAGAAATGCAATATCTCATGCACACTACTTGTGAAAAAGTAAATGAATTTTTTTCCCGGTTTTGATTCAAACGCGAATAAATTTCATCAGGACTCATGAGGAGCTCACTGATAAGTTCATCATAACTTGTCTATCAGGGTAGCTTACTTTGATACACCGTAACTTAATCGCAGTGGTATTTTTTAGTTTGTTCACATTTTAAAGTGAATATTATTAAATATAAGTTTAATTTGTTTTCCGTCCTTAAACCAGCAAATTTTGTTGTAAATAATTAAAATATGGTAACTAATATTTTCCATTATTTTATTTAAATAGCTTAAAAAATTATTTGTTTACTTTTTAGGGCATTTGAGATAAATACATACTTATATCTAAAATACCCTAAAAAATAAAATTTGTTTTCTTATAAATTTTTTTAAATTGCTTGGAATGTAGATATGTATATGTAGTAAAAATATGGTTAAACAACATAACTACGGAACCTTAACTGTGAATTACGCGTGAACTCAATTATCTAAATATAATACTTATAGATGAATAAAATTTTTCCATTCAATTGGGATGTCAGTACAAATTATATGCTTAATAAATTAATTATATTAATAATATTTAATATTTAATAATAATTGAAAAACAAATGAAAAAATAGAACAAAGAAATGAAATGAAAAACAAAATTGAAAAAAACGAAAAAATTGAGAAAAATAGGAAAACAATTTTTATTAAAAAAGTTTTTAAATCAAAATCATTCGAAACGAATCGAACCTGTGTACACCCGCAGTGGTCTGACAAATCTGAAAAATCTGATTTTAAAATTTTCTTAAGAAATTTTTTTTTTTTATTATTTTCAATTTTTTGGTTTTTTTTCATTTTTTCATTTCTTTTCTTTGTTCTATTTTTTCATTTGTTTTTCACGACACTCAATTTCGCTATTGGGGGCCTGTTGATGAGTCAAAACCAAGACTTGAAATTTGTCACCCAAAATCAAATGGGTTGTGTGATGAAATAACAAATTAAATTTTTTTTATCTTTTGCTATATACCGGAGAATCCAAAAAACTGCCTTCTTGAACAAATATACCGGTAAAAAATCTTAAAGAGTAATCTCTAATTTTGTTATTATTCATGTTGATAACCCAGAATAGTTTAGAAAATAATTTCTGTTAGAAGCCCCCATATCCTAAAGTCCCAAGAGCCCCTACTTGGGTAAAGACTGGTCTCAGCTTGCTCTTCACACTTTGTCGAAACCGTATAATAAGAATACAAGAAATAGCAGTGCTAGTACTCCCAGTACTCGCTAGAAAAACTAACTTCAAACACTAGCACCTCTAACATTAGCCCAATCGATTAGATTACATAGATTAGAAATTTGCCTCGAAATTGTAGATATCATGACATGACCTTGCCACTCCTAAGCTGCCGATCTATATCATCCAAACAGTTAAACGAAGATTCCTCATCTGTGACTGTAATCTCAACAGTCTTCCCAATACATTAATAATTTATAGCTTCATCAAGATCCCATTTAAAACAGCTCCAAGTCTTGTCACTAACAGAAATCTCACTCGCATGAAATACCTATTTAAATTAAAATAGCTCGCACAATTTTTTGATGCTAATCGGATAACAATCCTAGCGCCACCAGTATCCACTTGCTCCCGTATCCAATACCAGATTTTGGGTCTATTTTGAATTTCCTTAATACATTTCTCGCATGTCGAACTTTTGTTGGACATTTTCGATATCAATAATGAAACTCCTTGGTATCTTTATGAGAAATATGAATAGACGATAAAATCAGGTGCGAAAAATATGTATGTATGTAGATATTCAAAATATTCTCGTTCGAAGCTAATTATGTAGTGCCATTCACATAATAAAAGAAAGACTGTTGTTTGTCACGTGCCACACTTTTAGTGAGATTAGATTGCAACACATGTAAACCTCGTACTATAAGGACAATCAAAACCCTCGAGAATACTTCACAAGCCATGAAACAAACCACCTCCCTACCACATGCGAGGTTCAACGTAGTCCTTACATTCTAAAATATTTTCAATGTTCTTATGCAAAACTGACAAAAGTTTGATTTGAATAGCTCCTGCCCTAAACTACTATTCATACAGAAAAATGGTGTTCTGATAATCTTAAGCCTGCTTTCTTATCTTCCGAACCGTAATAAAATTTTCATACCTTTCCTAACAAAATTATTTAAAAAAAATTATCTTAACTAAATGACCACGATTTCTCAAACAAAAGTTCTCAGCTGAGTAGTCATTGTAATCAACACTATTTTATTATTTTGTTAAGTAAGGCATATAGAAAGTGTAGCCCTTGGGAAGGTAAGGAACCAAGCTTTAAATTACTAGAATACTATTTCCCTGTATGGATAGTAGTTTAGGCTCTATGGCATATATAAAGTCAATGTTTGGCGCTTTTCCATAAGCATCAATATAGAACATTTTAGAAAACGGACTCCGAACGCACACATATAGATCTCTGTTTCATGGCTTGGGAAGTATTCTCAAGGGTTTTGGGACAGTCCTATATTTGTACATATGTATGTAACTTTGAAAAAAAAATTCCACCGCTTTACTACACTTACACCATGTACTATAAGATCGTGCTAATTTTTTAACAGATCAAGTTTTGACACATTTTCCTTTGAACACATATTACACAATTTTAGGAAAGGTGATCTTCCAAGGGACCATGATAATTGCCGAAAGTTACAGGTTATTACATATGGGCAATTAAAATGTTAATTGAAAACAATAAAAACTTACCACAGTAGGCATGTTACAATTACTCCATATCTTAGATCTCTTCCTCTCTCAAAGTACTCATCTGAATAGAAATTATTAACTTTGTCATTTTCTATAGTAGCCCCTACTGTTCCATTGCTTATTAAAATAATTTCCGACATTTTTACTGATTTTCCAAATAGTTTTCAACGACATTCTTTAATCAATCCATCATAAAAAAAAAAAATATTGAATTACTTGCACTATTGCACGAAAAACACATCTAACACGATACTTTCGATAATTGAAATTTGTTGATTTTAAATAACAGCAACAATATAAATCACAATTTTAAGCCGAATAATAAATATATTGTTACATTACGGATATAAATAAAAAATCAGAGAAAAAAAAACAGTAATCCGGCAGTAATTTTCAAATACTCCAGCACCGTTCATAGACTTTATTCTTGCGTAGCGTACTAAAGAATAACGAAATCACTCTGTACAGATCCAATGGCTTTAGCAGAATCCATCCACACCATACTTTGTTGTTATATTTAAAGGAGAGGAACATGATGTCTCTATATGTGTATATACAATAAACACATACGACTATACCGGAGCTCTTCAGCTTTGTAGATATACGGTACGCAAATGTTCGGCCCTGCGTATCATTCATTCAGCCTCAGGCTCATTTAACATTTATAGGATGCCTCTTAAAAGCGTAAATAACAATCTTTTTCTAATCAAATTTATAATAATACTATTTGTGTAGCCGCTATATAGCAATTCACGCAGAGCCGAATGAAGTAAGGGCAATAAAGCGTGCTGCCGCCCTCCCGAAAACATTTTAAGCAGAAAAGCAGTCATATACCGACGAGTAAATTTCAGATATTTCTCATCATTTCATCTCTGGTCGGTATGCACGACCAGAGACCAGGAAATGCTTTTCTCGCTAAAGTATCACTAAAAAAAAAAAATCCTTAAGATTCCATCAAGTCATTTTTCTGTGACCTTTGAAAGTGAACAGATGGGTGAAAGGATGCAGAGAAATTCCTCATTGCAGCCTCCTTTCAATATTTCATCGAGAAATGCCTTGAAACAAATTTGAATCCTAATGCCAGCTAAAAAATAACAAATAAAAGAAAAATTTGTTTTTAGCGCTAATGTTAAATATTTTTCGGATTTTAATGGAGAGAAAATATGACAATTTTTTTTTTTATTTAGGTAGTATAGGCTAGGTAGTATAGCTAATGAGTGCTACAAATTAAAAATTTATAGTATATTACAGCATTCGTATGGTAGCATACGAAATTGCGTAGAGATTGTATATCTTTCAGCTAGCTAGATACATATATAATATATATATAGATAGTTGACATTCCAAGTTATGATTTGATTCATCAAAGTAGGAATCAATGACAAATGAATTTCAAAATCGAATAAGAAATCTGAATTGCAAACGAGCTAAGCTATGTTATATACTGGGTACGTGAAAATGATATTGATTTTTGCGTACCTACTTAAATACTTACATACCTTCTAAGTATCTTAGCGATGCCAGTCGAGATAAGATATGCAAAAATTACATAAATTCAGTTTGTCTTATAACCACACCTTCCATCTTATATTCGTACAATAGAACTTGAGAAAGATTTTGTTGATGCGTGAAAATAATTTTAATTTAAAACGCATAAAAGGCAAACCTAAAGGCAAATGAAATCGATTAAAGTAAAAATTATCCAAAATGAGTATTCAAATGGTTTTTTTTTTGTTTTTTGATTTGAAGAAATTGGTACTTATTAATAATTATTGAAACAAGAGAAAAAGTTATAATTCAATTCAATTTCAGTTTCAATTTTTATTTCCTGGCAAATGGTACAATAAGACTTACAAAATCTTTTATATATAATAAATTGAATTAAAAGCTAATGAATAAACTTAGAGAAAAACAAAATTAAATTAAATAAAGCTAAAAAGTTAAAAGATTAAGAAAAGAGAAATAATATGAAAATAATAATATTATAAAAATTAAACAAGAATACAGAATTCAATAATAGCAATTAATATAACATAATTGTATTTATTAAAGAAAAAAAGAAGAAGAAAATTTAAAAATTAAGATCTCTGACAGTGACAATGACAATTAAGTGTTTTGGGTTTTGAGTGAATGCAAAAATAAATAAATTTTGTGATCATAAGGTGCCGATAGGGTGGTATTGGGATAAAAGTTCCCTGGAAGTTCTCAACGCGCTGGATCTTTGAAAATTGGCAGGAAGTGAATTCCACAAACGTATTACTCGAATAAAGTAAGAGTTATCCATTACGGAAGACCTTCAGAAACATCTCAGCTATTCAGAACAATGCCCTTCAGGCAGACCTATAGCAAGGACTCATTGGTCTCCCATTTTCATCGACCCCGACCATAACTCTGCAGCTCAATATTTCTCTGACTCACTGTGCTCAATGTTTGAGAGACAGGCCCCACTCAAAACAACTAGAATTCGCACTATTAATGATATAATTTTTAAATTCCCTGAAATTCTACTGAAATGTCAGTATCGCGATCTCGCATATAGACAATGGAAAAGTGACAAAACGGTTGCGAACCATCGTGAGTTTCAACTATTGAGAAGGCAGACCGACCACATGATCGAGCTAAATTAAGAGATTACACGATGAATGGTATCAGGGAGGGGAATGTAATCAATTGAAGGAAGGTAAATGACATAGGCTTGGGATCCAAGGTGAGGGCTCAATCTGGTTTTGATCCGGACGAGTATGCTGAACAGCTCTATTTTGCTGCTTGATGATCTAAGAAACAGCACTGCGGATGTGCAGCATAATCCCTCCTCTTCTCTTCCTGAGGCCATTCCATGCTCCCATGTCTCGGTTCCTAGTGTCACTCAGGCATCCACCGACACTGAAGTTGTTAGCTTCTGTAATGTCTCGGAAGTTGACATAGTGAATGCGTTTCGGAAAATTAAGTCAAATGCTACTGGATATAATGATATTTCTCTCAAATTTTACAAGATTATTTTACTACACATTCTGCCGATTATCACACACCTAATGAATAGACTGGTGTTTTCCTCGCAATTTCCAGACCACTGAAAAGTGGGTCTGATCACCCATATCCCCAAAAATAATTCCCCAGCTGATATCTCCGAATGGAGGTCGATTACAATACTACCAACCATGTCGAAAGTCCTTGAGACACTAATAGCGGATCAAATTTCCACATATGTGGACATCATTCAACCAGCACCGCTCTGCTGGAGGTTGCCACAGACATCCGTGATCTCTGCAACAAAGGTAACTGCGTCATTCAAGTGTTACTAGACTACAGTAAGGCTTTCGATTCAGTTCCACACACACTGCTGATTGACAAGCTACCGTACACGTTTTGCGTTCTCAACATCTGCTTGTGCATTGATCAAATGTTATTTAAGACAAAGGCAGTTCATCGTAAAGTGCAATGACTCTTACTCCTCGATGAGACCGGTATCTGATGGAGTGCCACAAGGAGCGGTGTTGGCCCCAATCTTGTTCTTGCTCTTCATAGATGATGTCAGTACAGTTCTGAACAGAGTGCGTTACCACATATATGCAGATGATTTCCAGATATACTCTGGTGCCCCCAGGAACAATATTAGTGAGGCTGCGGAAACTATTAATTCAACTCTGGCCGAGATTGCGGAATGGTCTGCTAACAACAGTCTGTCCCTCAATCCCTCCAAGACTGAGACCATCATATATTCAATTCGTCGCAGAAACATCACCAACTTATCTTTTGATCTTCAAAATATTCATCTTCTAGGCCATACCGTTACACTCTCAACCAAGCCGATCTTAAATCTCGGCCTCCTCATGGACTCAGGCCTCACCTGGAAGCCTCAGATAAACAAAATTTGTTCTAGGGTATATTATAGTTTGCGTTCGCTCTATGCTGCTTCCCAGCATATTGATCTGCTCACCCGCACAAGGCTCTTCTCGGCTCTGATTCTACCGCCTTTTTTACGCTGATGTAGTCCTATTCCCCATTTCCATCGGTAATCTTTCTAAATTAATCCGTGCGTTCAAGGCCTGCGCTAGATATGTCTTCGGTTTCAAACGAGGTTCACATGTTACCCCACAGTTTCTTGCGATGCTTCTTCCTTGTCCACTTGCTAACATGTACGAATTTAACATCCTAAAGCTGATATTCAAGGCCAGACACGATCTACTACCAAACTACATTACTAGACGTTTCGCTTGGAGCGCCCTGTACAACCACAGAATTGTCCTTCCCAGGGTTCGTATGCAGTTCGGTGGGAAAACTGTGTTCCTGAGTGGAGCCGTATGTTGGAACCGTATGTCAGATGAGGCTAGACGCAGTGCTTCACTAAATTCATTTAAGTCTGAAGCTCTGGACTTCCTGACAGCAGCTACTAATGGCCCTCCGCCTGCTATCCTATCAATAATCTTTCTGTCAATATGGTCTTCAGTTTTTCTTAATTTATACTTCAGTTGCCTCACAACATCCGGTCCCGGGCTTGGATATGTTACCGGATATCCATCATTCAGAAGCTTCAACTATCTATGCTGAACCTTTATCTTATCTTATTTTATTCTAAACTATGTATGTAAATATTTTTGCCAGATGCACTGTGCACTGGACTGCATTGTACTGCACTGTCCTGTATATTAAGCTACTATTTCTATCTTGTTATATTTTATACTGTACTATAAATTAAGACTAATGTTATTCTCATTCTTTTATTATGTGTTTTGCTACGATGTAAATCTACTATGTAACTTTCTAAGATGTGCCCAGCGCTATGCGTGCCTTTCTGGATGAACCCAGGAAAACTAACTCGTCATGTAAGTAAGAAGGTATACGGTTTTGATATATAATTCTATGAAGAAAAAATAACTGCCTTCGAACAAGAAAAGTATATGCAACCGAAACGGAGAAATGTGAACAAATCGTTTCAGCCCAAAGACAAATCTCATGCAATCATTTAAAGCAACCTCCAACTTCCTAGCGCAAGAATAATCTAAATGGGGGTAAATTAGACAAGACCCAATAAAATATGTCAATAAAAGCATTTTAACTAGTTTTAAATGTAAGAGCTTTGTTAGTATACTAGCTGTTAACCACAGCCTCCGAAGGCCACCATAGACGTTACGAATTATTCCATTTACATAGTCACAGTAGCTTATTGTGGTGAGAGTAAAGCCGAGATTTTTTACTTTATTCACAAAAGGCAGGGTAGTTCCATCAAGAATGCCCGGAGGCAACTCGCTTATATCAAGATGCTGTCTATAAAAGACCATAATTGATTGGGATTTAGTGGGATTTAATATAAGCTGATTTTTGGACGGCCATCTTGATACTCGCCCCAAGTCAGAGTTGAGTCGGTCTACGCAGTCATCCATTAGACCAATCGGCCTATTCAGGTAGAGTTGTACATCGTCTGCGTACAAATGGATGTTACAGTCCTGGATGACATTAGGTAGGAAGATCGTTAATGTACAGACTAAACAATAGTGATCCAAGAATAGATCCTTAGGGTACTCCGCAATGTAAAAGTAATAATTCTGAGAGACGCTCATCAGCAATCACCTGTTGGAATCTATTTGCCAAAAAATCAGCTATTAAAGAAATGGCCGACGTAGAAAAATTGAATCGTGAAACTAATTTTGTCAGTAACTTAGGGTGGTTGAGACTGTCGAAAGCTTTTGAAAAATCCAATAGGGTCAACACTGCAAGGTCATTGCTATTTAAAAATTTACGAATATTACTGGTGACTTTTAAGAGAGCAGTTTCACAACTATGGAAAGCACGGAAGCCAGATTGCCAGCTATTGGCCGCACAATCGCGACCTTCCAACATTTGGGAAATTCAGAATTTGTCAAGCAAGCATTAAAGATATGCATGACAAAATGCATTATATAAGGTAGAACTAGCTTGAAAAATTGAGGGGGAACTCTATCTAGACCCACTGCATCACATTTTATTAAATGGAAAGCTTTACTGACTTCTTCGAAATAATTGATCTGAGATCAATAATATTATATACCTTAGATGAAAATAAAAGTTAAATAAAGTGAAAACTAAAAGTTTTGTATTGCAACACTAAAAAGTCGATGCCAAATTTAGTTAATTTTTGAAATTTTATTTCATATTTTTATGAAAACCAAAGTTTTGTATGGCAACATCAAGAAGGAGTTAACAGATTTGTTCCATTTTTGAACTTGTATTTTCAATTTTATGAAAACGCCATGTAAAAAATTTGAGCTTTCCACGTCAACGCGTTCTCAGGCAGTTTCCAAATAATATAGAAAAAAACCAAAGTTTTGTATAGCAATACGAAAAACCGGTTGCCGGATTTAGTCCATTTTTGAAATTTCTTTTCCTGGTTTCTGAAAAACATAATTTTTGTATGGCAAAGGATTGCCCGATTGGTCTTATTTTCGAAGATAAATTAATATTTAATTTTTTAAAGCCCATGGGCTAAATTTCAGCACTCTAAGTGAACGGGCTCTGTAGTTATCGTGCCGACGGACGGACAGACTGATATGCTAAAATCAAAATAATTTTTAATATTATGTGTGGGTCCAATCCATTCTTCTCTACCAGCATTATTTCTGTGCATTACAAACGGAATAACAAACTATATATTAAGTTATATATAAGAATACGTATCTCATAACTATATTGAAATGTTTTATATGGCGGGTCGTTCCATTACGACCCGCTCTCACAAATTGTATGAGAACTCTCTGCTTGGTAACGATCCGCCACTCACCCGTGGTGATATTACGACCCGCTTTCACAAATTTTACGAAAACTCTGCTTTGAATGACGGCCCGCCAGCAGTCACCAGTGGTGAGTGGTACCAGAGCCAGAGGACAGAGTCTGCATTCCGCATCATGCCCATGCATTGCATTGCGTGTTCTCTTTGCTTCTTTTACCTCTTCTCTAAGAAACCGGTTTTATCAAGAATACTTTGTTTGAGAGAATTTTCATTAACATTGCATCAGCATGACAGCAGAAGAACAGGGGGAGAATAGTAACATGAACGGATGTGATAGGAATTCTTGGGCGACAAGCAGTCTAGTCACAATCACTGTCAGTTGCATTGATTCGTGTGCTTGGGCTAAGCATTTTCATGAATGTAGGTAGCCAAAATATGCTGTCCAAAAGTTCTTAGGAAAAATTTTCGAGTACCTAAATTAATAGAAAAATCGGCTCGCATTTTCAGCTAGGCAGCATAGTGAAACATAAAACTGTGCATGGCTGCTGTCATAGACCTGTGGCTGTGGGGTGGTGGAGAACAGAGAAAACAGAGCAATATTCTCTCAGTCTCAAATCGTTGATTCTTCCTGTCTGTTACCTCCCGACCGCATCACCAAATAACCATACAACTTGTGCATTTTCAGAGGCCAGATGAAGCTTCTTGTTAAGATATATGTTCTTTGGTTATATGTTCTTTGGTTATACCCTTTGATTTCATCTAGGGTATAAAAATGACGATGCTTGTGTACAGTGGGTTGCCAAAATATTACGGACAGTAGGAGTGTGGCTCGTGTAGCCGACGTGATCAACGATGAGGGAATTAAGGTTTCTAAGAAGACAGTTCATAGGCGGTGGGCTGAAGAGAGCCTGATTGCTGATCGGCCAGCAAAAAAGCCACGCCTGACTGATGTAATGAAAAAAAAGAGAGTGAAATGGGCTCAAACACACAGGAATATGACTGTTGAGGACTGGAGATGAGTGAGGATTATTTCTGAATAATGACTTTTTCATGATTCTGTTAGTATTTCATAGTTCTGCTTCTCCGACGAGTCAACTTTCCAAATATTGGATGAGAAAAGTTCATTTGTGCGTCGACGCCCCAGGGAGAAATTCCATCCTGTGTGCCTCGTAGAGAAGGTGAAACATCCAGCAAGTGTTTTGATGTTGTTGGTAATATCCGCGAAGGATATGGGGCGCCTGTACATCGTGGAGGGGACAATGAGACAAGACGAGTACAAGAGAGTCCACAAGTCTTTACTGTGAAACTATTTTATTTCTGTCATCCTTCTCCACAAATGACATAGTGGGAACAGGAGTTGTCCACCTCTGATAGATATCTTGTCTAAATTATCGCACAGCTTCCCGGCCTTTTCCGATTAGTAACAGATATTCCTTACTGTGGTCTGTGGTCTTCTTTAGCCATATGTAAGATACAATAAAGTGGTGGTTTATAGATTTATCTGAGGCTTTGAAATATTGTAAAAAAAACACAAATATTAAAATTAAAACAAAGGGCAAAGGAACACATTTATTGGACTCTTGAGACGTTTGCTTAAAACTGACACAAAACTAAAATAGGTTTGTTTTCTTTCACAAAAAAAATAGACAACATTAAGTAATAAAGTTAATGCAATGCAACATATTATAAACAATGAACAGATGCCAAATACTGGTCTGTATCGCTATATCCTTCATAAAAAGAAATCAAACTTGCATGTACATATGTATAAGTCCAGTAGTACATAATATCTACTATGTACTGACGATGATGGCATATTGCGTTAAAACTAGTTAAGTAACACAAAATAAAGTTAAAAAATTGCTTCGATCAACTATGAACTACACTGCCGATATCTGTCTGCATTACTCTGAATTGTTGACAGGTATATTTCCATTTGGGCATTCAAAGAACCCACAAGACTTTGGAGATCGTCCAATTTCTTATCTTTCAAATTGTAGATATTTACCATTCCTGAAATTTATATTTTTAAACCAAATGTAGACAAATTCGTTTTTAGACCTTTTTATTATTACCTTTTAGTTCTTTCAATTTTCCATTCATATCAATGGTAAGCTTCGATGCCCGCTGTCGAAGCTGTTGCGCTCTTTCACGTGCTGTTTCCGATGTTTTAGCCTTTTCAGTTAAAGAGTTATTTGCCACTTGGAATTTATTCCTCAACTAAAGAAACAAAAATACAACAATCCAGTTTATAGTTCTACTTTTTTTTAAAGTACTACTTACTTGTGAGGCTAATTCATGAACATTACTTGCTGATTCTTTGACTTCATGAGCTTGTTTTGTTATATCTTTTGCATCAAGCTCATTTTTCGCCACACTCTTCTGCAATTCAATCAGTTTTCTAACGAGTTGTTCTACTTTTTGTGCTGTTTTATTTGCTGGAATTTCGGCATCTTTTGTTTCATTGTCGATCTAAATAATAATAATAAAAAAAAGAATCAATATTCATGAAGATAAGTTCAATAATATTAATTTCATCGTCACTGACCTTATCCAAATCTTCTTTTGCTAAATTAATGTCAACATTTGCCTGGTTAATTGCTTCTGATGCTTTTTCTTGGGCAGAATCAGCTTCGTCAAGGGCTTGAATTACTGCATTCGCAATATTTAAAATTTCTTCAGCTTTTTTCCTAAATAGGTAAACAATATGAAAATGTTATTTCAAAAATATCAAAAATGATAATTGAATTTTGTACTTCGTTTCATTCGCTTTCATCTTAAGTTGTTCGACGCGATCCAGATCGTGTCGTGTATGGTAAATAATCGATTCGACATTTTCGAGAGATGAGACTGCCTCATTAATTTGTTGCGCCAAAGTTTTAATTTCCTCTGGTTCTAAGTGTAAATCTAAATTCAGAGTTTTTTCTGCCATATCTTTTATTTCACCAGGTGATGCTGTATTATTATTTATAATGTCTGTAAGTTTCTCAATATACTCGTTTCCTTGCGTTATGAATTGTTTTGTACGATTCAAGTATCGCTCGGCATCCTCATAAGCTTCTTTTGCCTTTTGATGAGCATTTGATGCCTTCGCTTGGGACAAGGATCGAATCATATTGTTAGCCACTTCCTTTTTATCTTTAATTGCTTCTTCAGTATCCTTGGCAATAGCCAGAGCCTTTTCAGCTTTGGTTAGAGCTCCTTCTTCACAAGAAACTCCTCCACAGGATCCACAACCGGCACCACCACAAATATTATCACATGGATTACCTCTCTTGCCGCACATCTGATTATTTAAGTCGGGTATACTTGCTGTCAAATTGTCTAAGTGCATACGATATTCATCGATGGCATCATCATTACTTTTGATCAATTCTTCGAAATTATCCTTGTTACGCTCCACCAAAGTTTCAGTTCGTTTGCATTGCCGTTCTGCGTTTGCACTATGTTCGGCAGCTTCATTTCGGACTTTGGACAGTAATTGTACCCGATTCCGTGCATCTCGTGTTAAATTCAGTGCTCCTTCGATGTTAGCCTCTTGCAGTTGTGTTGCGTTTTCCTTAAGTTGAATCGAAAGTTCTTTAATAACATCACTTTGATTTCGTAGAGATTCCAGCTGAGCTGACGCCATGCTTATGTTTGTGTAAATATCTTGTAACTTGCCTTCAGAATTTTGTAGTTTTTCTTGAGATAAAAGATAATATTTCCTCAAGTTTCCGACTCTTGTTTCTAGGTCGGTTATATCATGCTTACTGACAGTTGTATTATCCAAAAGTTGCTGAATTGTATTTAGCTTTTTTTCCATTGCACTGAAATCTGCCGAGTAGGCACCAGTAGCTCCAATTGTCTTGATTTGTTTTGCTCTTTCGATTGTTGCTTTTGTTTCGTCTTCCAATGACTTCAGAATTAAATCCCAATTGTCAAAACATTCACCGCATGGAGAACAGTATGGTGACTCGCCTAGATATCCTCGATCACATTGATCACATTTATATCCACCAATTCCGAGCTTACATACACATTGACCAGTTTCTCTGTCGCATTGAGCTTGTGCTGAGCCATGTAGATCACATTTGCATGCTGTAAAAAGAAAACATTTATTCGATTGTCATGTATTTTTTGTTTGATTCGGTAACTTACAATGGCATTGTACATTAGGGTCTCCCCAAAAATTGGCTTGACATTGATTACACCGGCGACCTCCAAAGCCTGGTCGACATCTACATTGGCCGTCATACTACAGAAAAAAAACAAAAATGTTATATAAGTATTGTTTAGGAAAAACAATGAATAAATTACTTACAGGATTACACTGCTCTGACTCAGAACCAGTGCTATCACAATCACATAATTCACATCCCTCTCCGCTGGCAATTTTCCAATGATTGGGTATACATTCCTCGCATCTTAACCCTTGAACATTCTTCAGACATGGACATTGCCCAGAAAATCGATCACAGTGCTGATTAGTTGAGTTTGTTCCAAGAACATCACACTTGCATCCTGTTGTACAATAAAACCAATTGTTTTTAGCTAAAATCATTTATCTACCTACGATATCACTTACTTCGACAATTTTGATGTAGTGCATCTCCATAGAAACCATCTCGACAAAATTCGCAATGTTCTCCCATAGTATCGTAAAGGCACTTCAAGCATTCCCCAGTTTTTCCATCGCAATTTCCAACATCACGAATATCTACATTATTACTACAATTGCAACGTTGACATATTCCGCCGGGAACTTCAGGATTTCCATAATAGTTGTCTGCGCATATATCACAACGCGGTCCAGAATAGCCTTCTTTACAGAAGCATATCATATCATTGGTTCTTCTGTCCAGTTCACAAATGTCTGCATGTGTGTGACCAGAAGCAATTGTATCTGGGCATCGACAAGATCGACAACCAATTTCACTTCCCAGCAATGGATTACCATAAAATCCCTCAATGCAGCGATCACAGTTGTCTCCACTAGTGTAATCTAAGCAACTGATGCATTGACCCGTCGTTGAAATACAGGTTGTAGCATGTCCATTACATTGGCACATTTGGCAATTAGGGAAATTCCAAAAACCTGGTTGACATTGATCGCATTCCCTTCCATATGTGTTAGGTAAGCAGTTGCATTGGCCAGTGATCAAGTCACAATCATTATCCTTAGAGCCAATGCTGTTACAGTCGCAAGCTGTGGAATTAAAAATTAACAATTAAATTTTACGTTTCCTAATGTATATATGTATTACTGTAAAGAGCTACAAAAAGAGTAAATCAAAAGTGACAACGGCACATATAAGAACGATGCCATTATGGATCGTTGGTCGGCCCGATTACGATAGAAGTGGATAGTAAGCTTTACAAAAGATTGTGACAAAGTGGAACTGTTTATGAACGCTTTCAAGATGAAATGCTATGTAGGTGCTAGAATCTGACTGTCAAATAACTCTAGCGTCTGTCCACTGACATATACATATGATATGGACTGACTACGTTAATGGAAATGCACTGCAAAAAGTGGGCTCACTTCTATATTGCTGACTCTTTCGGTCTAAGCACCAAGTACCAACTGAGGAGAACTGTAAACAACAAATAAATAAATGGGTCCGTCGAAATAAATGTTTTTAAATTAATTATTTAGGGTTAGTACTGATAAAATTATTTTACAAAAGGCAATATATTCATAAGATACGAAGCAGAAGTTCGAAACGTTCTATTATAATCACTTTTCGAGCTGCGCGCTTATTTTTTCTTTTCGGCGTAAGATCTTTTATTGACACAAGCAATTGAGCCCACATGAAATAGAAAGATAAGTAGTCCATATTATATATGTCAGTGCGTCTGTCAGACGGAGGTGTTTGCGGCTTGTATCACTTTAAGGTAGAATCTCACCCCGAACCAATGATGTATTTTCACCTTTATCTACAGTTTGGGTGTCATCAGAGCACTCGATCTAAAACTATATCTTCTAAGTTGGTGGGACAATGTCGCGGCTACTTCGCATATTGTCATATCGTCACTCTTCATTGGGTTCCATAATACAGGGACATGAAGAGAAAGGAACAGGATTCCAAACTCCATCAAATTCAGGTGGAGGATGTTTCCGGTTTTGCTGAGCGTTGTAAAGGGACGCAACTTCCAACATTTCCTACTCCAAGCAAATACAATGCATTTAGTAAAAGAAATTTAAGCTAATTGGGAAGCATGCAGGTGAGTTGGGTGAACCCTTTAATTCATTCTATGGCGCAGCTATAAAGTAGTCAACGTAATCAATACCTCGTCTACAGAACTTCTTGATGCCAGACATCGTATCTTAGGTAAAGCAGAACGGGGCGCTTCCAAAAGTCCCAATAGGAGCTCTAGTAAGGTAGTCTGTGCTCAGCAAATAAGGAAACCATCCAGCCGAGTTTTAGTACAACTAAAAACCAACGTTAAATCTCAACAGTATTTGACTACAATACGTGGGAGGACAACACTTACTTTCCAAGACTTCTTGAACATGGCTACTAGGATCTTTGTCCAGTGCAGAAGAATATTAAGATAAACTAAATCTTGATTCATAGGAAATGCACCAGATGTACAGCTCAGTAGTAAAACTGGTCTTATGTTTTTCATATTTTAGATAACATTTCAGATAACATTCAAAACGGGAATTTTATGCATAGGCAATCATACTTCGGTAATCTACATACCGTGCTTCTCGCTCTTCCCTCAAAGAAACTAAGGTCTTCAGAAATACGATATTCGCAGCATTTAATGGATGCTGACCAGCTCCATATTAAGCAATGCAGGAATTTCGAAGAAGGTCCAAATTTGAAAATTTATACAGACCAAAAGCCTTTCATAAAAGCTCTCAAAACAAAAACGGAGCGCTAGTCTATATAATCGAGACACATGCATTTCATCTCACAGTTTACAAAATTATTAATGACTATACGTCACTTTAAAGGACAGGATAATACCGGCACAAACTTCATATCTAGAAACACAAATAAGGAAAATTTCTAGTTAAATTCTGATTGTCCAGATTTGGATATACTCAGAACTCTAAAAAAACTGGATGACGTACTAAGGAGACTAGACTACCCGATATAAAGTACAAATTAGTACTACAATTCTTTCCAATGAAACAAGAACCGGCGTTTGATTGGTTCATCTGTTAATTTGTATAACGTGTCTCAGCCTCACATATGAAAATGCGGGTACTCTTGAGACTGGCATTATGATTGCAAACGGTTGCAATAAGTTGCAGGGGTAAGTATCAGTAAGTCCAATAAAAAAAACAGAAATTACTTTAGTAATTAGCTATGCGCGGATGTTATAGGCTATATTTATTTTCATGCCTCTGTAAATCTTGCATGGATCTTCATATTTTTTTTTTTAACATAACCAGGATATGAGGTGAATCCGTTATTTAATTTGAAAATTCCTAGGTACCATCATAAAACACAACAAAAACATACAATACTGTCAGTTGAGAGTTCTTCTTATTACTTTGCCACTTGCAAAACATCGGAAAATTAACAAACGGATTTGACAGTTCGGTAATTCCCAGAACAAATTGGCCGACTTACAGAATTCTTAATGGAGAGTTAAATGTAAAAAAACACTCTCATCTACCCAGCTGCACAACTCTCCGTGTTATAGAATTCGGCCCCTGAATGGAGTAGACTTATAAACTTGATAGGCCAAGGAGGAGTTTCATGAGCTTTCTTTTGGATGAGATAATGAATAATTGCAAAATTCTTAAATGAGTCACAACTAGTCACAACTACACGTTCTTCTTTTTAAATTGCTAATAGCACTGATTATCCGTGCTGCCTGGAAATACTGGCTTTGGTCAGATCACTGTTCAATGTTCACTTTTTTACCTGTTTAGACTTTGCAAAATACTACATAGACAGCTTGGATATGTTCCCCATTATAAATATATCAATTGACACTCATACTTTATCAGGAACAGTGAATGCACACAAAAAGCCCTTCGCATGTGCTTCCTTTCTAGGAAGTCTGTTTTCACGGAAGGCGGGGGGCATCAAGAACGGCCGAAATGTAGAAAGAAAGACAAAGTTAAGAAACGTTTGGTCAAAACACGTTCTTTCGAATTAGGACCCAAAAGTTTCTAATAAAGACACCTACCTAAGATTAGATTTTAAAAATTTATTTTTGATTTTGCTAGTCGTATTTTTTCACTTACCTTTACATCCTTCAGGGCCAAAGCCGTACGTCCCTGGAGCACAATGATCACATTGACGGCCAATAACGTTTTTTTTACACTGACAGTTTCCTCCAAATGAGATGCATAAGTTACTAGTAGATCCAGTTGGATTGCAATTACATGCTGTATGAAAAAGGAAATTTTAGAGGACAGAATTTAACCAGCATAAAGTCCCTCTTACATGTTGCTCCATCATGAACGAGTATACTGACTATGTTGAAAAGATCCTTGCACTGTGGATGCGAATTAACATCATAGTAGATATCATAATATGTATCATTGCAACCAAGTCGGTTATATTCCCTTCTTCTATTCTCGGCCATTGGAGATCCAGAAAGGATTGAGGTAACTTCTATCCGAGGTATTAACGCCAACTACAGTAATTACAAGGTATATGAATGTAGAGATTTGCAAACACACATTTTCTAAATAAAAAACTTCTGCCTTACCGAATCAATCAAGATCTGTGCTGCGGGATTATCTTCGTTATGTCGATGCCTTTCAAAGTGTATCATGAATTTGTAGACTTTGTTTTGCTCCAGACAAATATCATGCAAAGCCGTGACCTTGTTTTCATACTCGGGTAAAGAGAATGGAACTCTTGTCTCGAGCGAAGGATGTGAATTCGGACATGGACCATCCGGATCATATTCGTCTGGTCTAATGACAGTTATATGTGCATCTTCCCAATTTCCTCTTGATTGGGTTGAATAACGCAATACAACATCATAGGGCATAGTTTGTGTGATATTGCCTACGGTAAACTTGAGTTGAGTATTTTCTGGAACGCGTGCGTAGCCCGGTCCAGTCCATTCGGGTAATCTTTCAGGAGTAAAGTGATATGGAATTACAGTGCAATTCTGAAAAAAAGGAAAAAGAATATTTCAGTGTAAACCTAATTGCTAATCTCAAATATTCTATATACATATGAAGTACTCACTGCGTATTGTGAAAAAGCAATACATTCTGTGATTTCTGGAATTTCAGCTTCAAAGATCGCATGCAAGGGCGGAATGTAATAATTTTGTAATGGTGTATCACAAGTTCGTCCAGTCATATGTGGGCGACATCTACACTGGCCAGTAATAACATCACAAAAATTATCCAAAGAACCTCCTGCATGGCAGTTACACGGTCGACATCCATCTTTATCATCAGATAGTCCATACGTCGAAGGCATACATTGATTGCAATCCTTTCCAGTCACAAGTCGCTTACAAGTACACTCTCCAGTGTACATATTACACCCAGAATTATCAATAGTACCCAGAATATTGCAAGTACAATTTTGACATCCTTCAGGATTTCTTATGTCCAAATTCCAATATCCATCCTTGCATGCATCACAACGACGTCCTCTAACATTACCTTTACAATGACATGCACCAGCCTCGATACCATTCTCTGGATCGCTCACAGAATCGCAAATACCTTCGTCTAGAGATCCGTTCGGATCGCAGTCACATGCTACAATGGAAAGGTTCTTAGAAATGCATAAACAATAAATTATGATAATATTTTTGTATTACATTTGCAAACATATGGGCTCTGGATGTCCTCATTTGGGTCTTTATAGAAGAACGCAATGCATTCTTCACAATGTTGTCCCTGGGTGTTGTGTTGACAATTGTCACACACTCCACCACTGACTCTTCCAGAGTGTTCGTAAACTGCTTGATCAAAATGACAACTGACAGCGTGATTGTTGCAATTACATTCTAGAAAATAAAAACAAAAGACACACACACAATTTCGATAATCTTCTAGAAAAATTTTCAATTTTACAAACTTTTGCAAGCATTTGTCTGCTTTCCAAACGCTGGATTCCATGGAAGATCATTAAAGAAGTCTTCACATTCTTCACAGTTTAAGCCTTTAGTGTTATGGGTACATTCACATTTGCCGTGAACCATATCTGGTACATTGCTTGTCATGCCATCTAATGGCAGACATCGTGAAGCATGACCATAACATGAACAAGATCCTCTGACGATCATATTGGTAATTGCATAATAATACTTCTCTTGAATTTCTAAGCGATCGTCCAACAAGGTGTCACCAAGATTATGTAGCCTTGTAAAATTTATCCTCAAATTTGTCATCTTCAGCATATTTTGAACATGCGGGGCATAGGGATTCTCGACTTTTATATTCGGTGGTAATATTCGAAAGATGACTTCACCATTTTTTGATGGTTCCACACCGGAGTATCGATTATCGCAGACAACATCGGTAATATTTCTCAATTCGGACGGTATACCCCGGAAGGATTCATGGCAATTGTGGGCAAAATATCGGTACACATTCCATGTTTTACCAGAATCATAAGATCGTTCAACAAGCATAGCCGCCGGTCTGAATGTTGCAAATGTTATAATCAAATGGGTAAAATGAAATTCAGCTTCCAGGTCTAATTGAATTGAAACATTTTCTTTGCCATTTTCTGATTGCCACCAGGTTGGATGTATTGTTCTAAAAGAATAAAATTATACAAAAAATATCAAGGATAACAGTTATTATAGTTAAACGCTGTTGACTAATAATAAATTTACCCAGGTTTTCGAGGATAAATAATATGACCAATACGATGATTTTTTAAAGCATCATGTTCCGTTTCTGGTGTAGTTTCACAAAGAAAGCATTTCTTCTCTTCCAAATGAGAGACAATACAAAAACGTTCTGGGCCTCGAAGACCACATGTTGAAGATGCATAAAGACGATTCTCTCGTCCGATTAATAAGTTTCCTGTTGCTGGATAACAGGAACCTTGTGCGCAAGGATGCACTTTTGAATTGTATTCTAAAATATTAAAAAAAAAAATCAATGTTCAAAAGTAATCTGTGCCTGATATGTTTTAATATTAACTTATGACTTACTTCTTACTGTAGTTCCCCTGTCTCTTGTTCTGTCTCGTCTGTTTTCTGCACTTACAAATAAAAAATCTACACAAAAATGTGTTTATGAACAATTTTTTATTAAATTAAATTCATTTAAGTAGTTACCTTGCACTAATATTAAAATTAAATAGAAAAATGTACTATAAGCTGATATCCTTAAATTAACCATTTTGGTGGGGTTTCACTGGACGTTTTAGAAACGCCCAAGTACCTGAAAATTAAATAGCCATTTAGATGAAATTTTAATAAAAAATAAATTAATTATATTGGTGGAAAAATTTTACGGGACAAAGGATAGCAGTAAACAAATTTGTATGAATTTTTTACAAAAATAACTGGACTTCTATTGACGAAAAATAAAAATCGTCTCTAAATCCATTGAGATCCAAACTTGGAAATTTAACAGTTTAACTAACAACATTATGTATGTATTTATGCAATCAGAGTATAGCACAGCGTTACACACGGTTAAAAATTTAGATATAAAAGATAAAAAAATTCGATAAATTTCAGGTTATAAAGTTACTGGAAACGAAATATATTATAAAAGTAATAAAGGAGGGCCACTATATTCGCAGCTTTTACAACACTAAAAAAGGCCCAAATTTATACTAAAATATTTTTAAAATCCAAAAATATAAGAATTTTTTCTTAAATTCATATTATAATTTATAACTTAAAAAAAAAAAAACTTGAATTAAAATAATTCGGAAAAATTTAGTTTACACTAAAGTATAAATTTCATAAGTCATATTTATACAGCTGGTATGAGAATTATTCAGTTTATTCTTTTTAATGAATTCCCATTCCACTGAATTGCTCCATTGTCAAAAGCATATCTACTGCTGTTTGTTTTACAATTCCTCAATAACTTATCATACTTTTTCATTGCATTTTCAAATCGGCAATGGTGGCAACACCAACGAGCAACAATCCACCACAGAGAAATTTCATTTATGAGCCATAGTCCACACGGGGGAAGATATTGACACTTTTTACGGGTGAGAAGTATTCGGGGGTAGGAAAAAGTCTGTGTTACCAAGTTTCAATCGGAAGTACGGGCAGCATACCAGTACTACAGCAAACCGGCCATTTTGAAATTGCAAAATTTCTGAAATTTCTCATCGGACGGCTGTACAGATGTTTATTTGCGATTTGAGGTGATAATATAATAATTTAATAATCATTACGTGTTGTGAATTTTTGATACAGTTATTGTTTATGTCAAAAACTGTGACTTAATTGAACACGCACACAATTAATTTCGGTAATCTTATAAGCAACTACGCGAAGCGACATTATTGTTATGGCACGTCTAAGCCAAGGGAGGGAAATCCGTTCCTTCCTTCCATAGAAAGTTCCAAATAGTTCGACCAAAGTAAATTGTGAATCACGGCCGTTTACAGAAAACGAGGTATGCCACACAGTAGAACATACTCCAAAATAAGTGTAGCGTTTTTGTTGTTTGTGGCCTTATGTATACCGTGTGTGCGCCACAGAGATTTTCATAGCCTTTCTTGAAGCTAATTTTTTGGAATTTTCGCTCACTAGCTAACTGTATTTGATAGTTTGAATTATCCAATTCTGGTATAAAGTTTATTCCTTGGGTTATTAATTTAATACAATTATGTTATTATTTTTAAAAAAATATTTCAGAATAAAGGGAAAATTGTCAAATTAATTTCATCCGATATACGGTTCTATTCAAGTAAAGAACTATATAAAAAGTGAAATAGGTGCAAGTAAACTGCGTGTATATGAAAATGCAAGGTGGTTTTCTCATAACAATTTGCTGTGGATCATCACCTCGAATTGTAGGGGTTATTAAATTTCCAAACTCAAGTGAAAATTTAGAGTTGAATTAGGGTACGTACACAACGAGGCGGGGCGAAGCGAGGTTAGGCTAGGCACTTGAGCGAGGCGAGGTGAAGATATACCTCGAGGTGTAGTGTTCAGAACAAGGCGTTCAGTTTCTACAACTTTCTTTCACCAATTCTACCTTTCGTCCCAAAACCGATCCCTTTTCTCTTTCGCGCCGTGCCTAAAGGTGAAAGCCCAATGAACCCGGCAGGCGTCGCGTCGCTTTGACAGTTCTCCGCGGCAGACGCGTGTAGGATTTGAGCAAGGCCCAATGGACACGTCGCGTTGGTACTCTTAAGATTTATCTATAAAAAGAAAAACTGATAGAAAAGCTTGAGTTATTATTTAAAAGTGAATAAGTGGATATATCAGAGTTATTAGATGTGGCAGTTCTTGAATTTGCAGCTTATTAAGCATATAAACAGTTTAAAATCAATCAAAAGAACTGTCAAAGCGGCTGCTGCGCGTTAAAAGTAGAACATTGCTCTACTTTCGCGTCGAATCCGGCAAGCGCGGCAGCCATTTGGCCAGCACGAACGTAAACACGTATTTTCTATTGAACTGTCAAAGCGACGCGACGCCTGCCGCGTTCATTGGGTTTTCGCCTTAACTCACTCAAATCCAAAAATCAACTTCCCTCTTGATCACTTCAATGTTGATCAAAAGCCGTCGGTGAGGGTAGAAAATGGGAATTCATCATTCACATATGTATGTATATGAAGATTTACATACTGATCCTTATATATTCTTCCAGTATATTCGATTATATCAAAGAAAAACCCTATACGAATATGCCAGTTATCAAAATTAGCACGCTGCACCGCGCGAAAAGTGAAAAATTTCATACTCGAGCGAGATACCTCGAGGTGTCTCGCCATAACACTCTCATAGTACAGCGTGCAATCATTTTATTTCTTCAACTCTTGATATAGCCTCGCCTCGCCTCGTTGTGCACGTGACTTCGTTTACTCAGGTCTGATGCAGACAGATATTTGGTGAATTGCACTCTATTGATTCAACGTAATAAAAGTTGCCATTAAATACTGTAACTTTTGCGTATTGTTGCGTGTGTATAAGTTATGTTAAGACCAGTTTCTTGAAACAAAAAATAACCTTAACTTTATTTCCACAAACTAAACTCTACAGTTTTACTTGACTCGGGCATCGCCTTGGACGAATTTGACTGTTTCACTAATATTAAGGGTGCACCGATCCCAGAAACCATATTCATCAAATATGTTAAGCAATATTATATGCACCCAGACTTTTATCTCAACATTAAAACGAACTCCTATGTTGATTTAGATAGTGAATAAGCAATTTTTACATTTAAAAAAGTTTCGTTTAGTTAAAAAAAATTTGCAGATTATTCTACAAAAGTCCGTGAGCCTGAGGTCTGCAAAGTGGATGAAATTTCTACCCCTGAAGTACATATAGCAGCCCCGGTCAAGAGAACATAAGCTTGTATTGGAGCATTATTAATCTTAACTTCAGAAGTAAGCTTTTATTTTAGTATTTTTATGTTTTATCTACTAAGTGTGTGTTTGTCATTTCTGAAAATTTTAGGGACTTAGGGACTTTTAGGGACTTCTAAAGAAAGCTGGTGGAGGAGAAATAATTTCGGGATACGAAGCGACTGGAGTACTCTCCAATAAGGCACGAAGGACTATAATTTCGATCATAGCATGCTATATTGAGGAGTTATTTGGAGACAAACCTACACATGACGTACAGACAGCAGCTGCCAAGGCCTGTGTTGAACTTTTTCCATGCCTGAAGTCAGCCGATGTAAACGAACTGGTAATGCTTGAAAATTGTTCAATATTTAGGAACTGGAATGGCTTGAGTCTGTTATTTTTTAATTCTATTGCAGCAGCTTAT